>OX419636.1:3842331-4481646 GCA_948473465.1 Lithophane ornitopus
CTCCTAAGTTTTATTAATAGAGCTCTAGGACGTCTAAATTAATGTTCAAATAACTTGGTTTTAAATATTCGGCGCAGTTCTAAAGAGCGGGAACTTTAATGAATTTGGAACGAACTTTTATGGTTGTGGTCTTCATTATTTTACTTTTTAAAGTGTTCTTAACCTGCATTCGTATATTCCTTTTTTAAACTGTGGTCGCGTTCGTGAATTTTCCCTTTATTTTTCACAAATGAGTTTTTAATGCTCAATGTTTTTCGGATATTATGTAGTTTTAATGCGAGTTTAATCTTGTTTGTACTTATCTTGCGATGCAAGGAAAAATACATCATAATACTGCGACCCCTCTAAAGATATTGCCCTAAGTTCACATCTTGGCATTAGTTTTGATGATAAGTCCCAAAACTTACGGGATATGGGGGAATATTTGATTTGGTGCTATTTATAAGGGTTCACTTATAGCTCAAAATTTATTGATTTTCGATCTGTAAATTATTACATCTCACGTCCCAAACTGGCTTATCTTTATTTTGACATGTCGCAAGTCATACCAAAGATGTTGATGAAGTCTGTTTTTGAATCTCATCTGACAGGTGAAAATGTCAAACTCAAAATTAAAAAAACAAACAACAATCAATTGAAATGTCAAAAAGTCTACGAGATTAAAAAACAACCTTTACTTTATAATGTGTAAAACTTGATTAAATAATAATGTAAATAATTATTATTTTAATTCGAGTTAACACCGTGTCTGTACAACTTTTCTTCCCACAAATATTTTTTATTCAAAATCGAAAATCTGTCCCCGCTTTCACTCAATACAGCAGATAACAAATTGATTCACAGCACCGCATACTGCAGATCAAACTCGTAAAATTAATTTATTACCCATAAAAGAGCGCTTCTACATTATATGATTATTTATGGACAGTTAGCAGTCTACTGTCTACATATAGAAGTTCATTCTTTTTGAAAATAGAAATGATTTTAAACAATGAGGGTTTTCTGAAATGACGTTCACTAGGTGGCAGCACTGAGACGTCAGGTCCGGGCACCTGTCAAAAGTGTCAAAGCGCCTATATTTTCTATAGTCGTCACTGATTGATGAACGAATGAATTAAACGAATGATGAACGTCATCATACAGGGTGTAAGGGACAGCCCTCAGCAGACTGATGGGATGAGTTCAGCATATCATACTAAGACGATCGGTACATGAAATTATTTCAAGAACGTTATGGCCATCCAATAAACCTGATTTGTATTATTACTTCACGCGTATGTATCGTTAACGTGGCAAAACCCGCGTAGCCGCACTCCCCGTGTCGGGGGGGGGCGCGCTCCAGTATTTTAACATCCATTGCTGGTTTTTGTTTTATTTACATAAATGGACTGCTGCGTACAGAGAATGTAATTTTACATTGAAATAAAGGAATAGTAACTGAAAAAACGAGAAAAAAAAAGAAATCTTTCCTGAGCCCGGTGGAATATGATTCAAAATAAGGAGCTGAATGCCCCCTGTTAATTTGCGGAGGGCTGTCCCTTACACCCTGTATATTTTATATTCATTGTCGAAATCCACACTGAAAGGGTGACGAACAAAAGAAGCACTTGATTGGGATAGATTCAGACACCGCAGACTACTTCCGCCATTCTTATCATCATCATTATCAGCCTATAGCAGTCCACTGCTGGACATAAGCCTCTCCAATTGCACGCCATTCACCTCGATTCTCGACAGCTCTCATCCAACTGCGACCAGCCACTCTGCGAAGATAGTCGCTCCATCTAGCCATTTTTTTTTTAAGTGCGGAAAATCATCAAATGACTTCTCATCAATGAGGGCGTGTCAGACGTTTACTGACTAAAACTCACCCGTGTTCCTTCAGTTGCCTGATGCCAAGGTCCCGGTATCCCTTTCGGACTTTTCCGCAACCCTGGCAGGCATCGGCCTTAACCGACCCCGTCAAATGTGCCGACATCTCTTCGACTCGCGTGGAACACAACGCGCCGTGGACCCGGGCCTGGTCCTTATCGGACGGCGTCCTTACCCATTGCTCGCCGTTCGCAAGCCCGCGCCTACGGTGGCCGGGAATCCGCTTGGAATTCCCTACGCCCAGGGTGTCTCCAGCGGCAGCGGTTAGGGGCGTGAGGGCGCATATTTTGCCTCTCCCTCACGCGTTCCGCCTCCTCCTTCGCGAGCATTACTGCTTCGCAGAAGGAGTAGACGGCTTCCCATGCCCTCTCGCTCCGTACCATGTCGACCAGAGCCGAACGCGAGAGGTCATCGCCGTTAATCGCCTTCTCCACCTGAGGGCGTCCTACCTTACGTTTGTCGATTCGCGGTCTCCACTCAAGAACACGTCTACCCCAACGGTCATCGGTTCTACGGCTAATATACGGCACATTGCCACTCAGCTTGCTTATTCTGTAAGCTGTCATTTTATATCCTAACTAATATTATAAATGCGAAAGAGAGTTTTTTTGTTTGTTTGTTTATTACGCTTTCACACTAAAACAGCTGAATGGATTTAAATGAAATTTGCCATATGGGTAGACCATGACCTGGAATAGAACAAAGGATATTTTTTAACCCGGTAGTACGTTCCCGTGGGATAATTTCCGACCTCCACGCGGGCGAAGCCGCGGGCAAAATCTAGTCAAAAATAAATAAGTAAAATCCACTCCATCCATTGCTTAGCAATAAAACTCCCTTAAGACCAGCCTATGCCACCATTTTACCTACAATTTGTCGCTAATAGATTAGTCCTGAATCCCTGAATCCACTCTCCTAATGATTTGAACAATTAACCTAGTTTCTTTTTCTAAACAATTTATACTTTCCTTTCTTTATCCTTTGTTTTTAGGGTTCCGTGCCCAAGGGGTGCCAACGGGACCCTATTACTAAAAGCTCCGCTGTCCGTCCGTCTGTCACAAGGTTGTATCATTTGGAACGTATTTCGCAGACTCTGTGTACTACGATAGCCGCAATAACAATAAATAACAAAAACAAAATTAAATTAATTTTAGGGGAGTCCATGCAAGAAATGTAGTCTTTTTTTTTCTTAATAAGTACCTATACTCCATTTGAAATAAAATTAGACATTTAAAAAACCTTTTTACAGTCGATTTAACCGATTTTGACTTCTATTCCGTAGGCATAAGGATGGCATTAAAAGCAATAAAGGTTACACAATACCAACTGTCTCCTGCAGCTGCCATTTTTCATGCCACCAACGCAATAGAAGTCAAAATCGGTTGAACGGACTGTAAATAACGTTTAATAAAATGTCTAAGCTTATTTCAAATGGAGTATAATTATGTAGTGTTGAATATTGTACGGTGGTATACGGAACCTGTCGAGTGCGAAGCCGACTCGCACATGGCGGCTTTTTTATTAAAAGAAAGGCTACTAATTTGTGGATTATCCACGAATAGGTAAGCTTTTATCTTTTAAAGTTTAACAGGATCAGATTGGAGGTAATACGAGCGTACCCCTAATTACTAAGTAGGTACGTCTTTGTAGGAAAATATTCGTAACTTTTTTTTCTCTTGTTTCTTACTAGGATAATAGGATAGATAGGCTTTATTTCTGAATAAACCCTTATTATACCAGTATTATACAACGTAATTTTTTCTTTATGCTAAACCCGAAAAGGGGTCATTGTCATCATTTTGAACAACTTTTTCTATGGGACCAACATTGAAATCGCGAAAAAAAATTCCATTCCATACATTTTGTCGATTTAAGGCTCTTACATACTGGGGCGATTTGTCGCGCGACGCGACGCTGCCGCGTTGTTCGCCGTGAAGTTTTCTCAGAAATTGTTTTGTTAAAAGTTGAAAATAAAAAAGGGACGTTAACTATACAAAATATTACAAAACAAGTCGCGGCTAAAGAGACTTTTATATTATTACTATTTCTTTCTGAAATAGGACATAGGATACTTTTTATCCCGATATTCCCACGGAATCGAGACGTACGCGGGTGAAACCGCGGGGCGCAGCTAGTAATTAGATAAAGATAATAATAAATAATAATATAAATAATGTTCCCAGGCTATTGTAATACTGCCAGGGTTGCGGGATAGTCCGAAAGGGATACCGGGCCCCTGGCAACAGGAAACTGAAGGAACACTGGTGGTTTCTAGTCAGTAAAAGTCTGACACGCCCTTCCGCTCCGCCCAGAGCCGGAGAAGTCATTTCATGATTTACAAACCACAAAAAAAAAAAAAAATGGCGATTGTAATATTTTGATTTAGGTAAAAGATTTGGAGTTTCTTGCCCGTTCTTCTCCATAGAGATCTGCGTTTTGGAATGACCAACTTTCTGACCAACTAATCAACTCTTTGACAGTTGAAAAATGCATGTAAATAGTTTAATTGAAATAAATTATTTGAGTTTGAGTTCGAAAAATAGATATACGGAAGTAATATCGTGAAGCTATAATAACTTAATTATGTAGATGAAAATCTGAAAATCTTCAATCGGGGTCGATTTGATTGATTCGCGTCTGGAAACTTTTATAAAAGTGTGTAATATTAAATCAATCAGTGATACGTCAATCAATCGTGTTGCTCGTTAATTTCAGTTTCAGGACCTATTAATTTTAATACAACGTTCTTGAAAATGTTTAGTCATTATGAGTGAAAGATTGAAATATTACAGATTTTTTATGAGTTCAGACAGCTCGTAGGAATATAACACACACATAATTATCTTATTAAACTACATAGGATTCATCTTACATCGCAATTCTACAATGTAGAGTACAAATGTGGTTTATCACGAACACATAGAAATGCGTCCAATGATGTATCAGTGCCCTCAAAGATCACCGCGATTAACAGATTAATTGCTAGATGTCACTTTACGTATATGAGTAGACTAGCCTCATCTTTAATGTATTTAGGTACAATGTTTTACTTGGGGAAGGAAGGAAAACATCGTAAGGAAATGGGTATGTCCTAGAACCAAAAATTCTAGGACCTTGTGACATTTGCCAACACGCACTGGGCCCGCGTGGTGGATTACGGCCCACTCCCTCTCACAGAAAGGAGGCCTGAGTCCCAGTAGAAGGAACATTATAGGTTGATTATTATTATAAACGCAGAATAGTAAAACCAACGTATTGCTTCTTCATTTTAGCAATATTTCCGAGCCCAAATTTGTGTAGAAGTCGCTACACCCCCGTCAGAGGGGTGTGGCTAGCGGGGTCGGGGCTTCGCCCCTCGCCCGCGGAGGCTATACTGTGGCCCATAACTATGGGCTCCTCCTTATGGATGCCTAAGCGGCGATGGTAATGAGCGCGTTTAGGTCGCGCTCGTGTGTTAGTCTGCTATATGTTATTCCGTAGGCGCGTCGCGACGCTAATAGTAGCGTCGCTATCTTCACGCCATCTTGGCGGTCCGTCCCTACTAGGTGAGACAGTTTATTACTAAACTGAGGCCCAGCAGAAGATAACCTGCATCGGAGATGTCGACTCGGCGCGCCCACGGGGCGGGATGTAGTCCCCTCCCTCCCTGCTCACAGAGCTAGCCGTTTACAGTTCGGAGGAAGGGCTGTCGTGTGTGTAGGCGGCTTGTGTTGTTATGTAACACCGCCTAGTGTCTGTGCGAGACGTAGGCACGCCCGCGCCGCGTCATCGCACTCGTTGTAGGATGCATATGTGGAGTTGTCCACATAAGCATCCTACAACGAGTCTGTCTGTTTTGGTTGCGCAACATGCCTATATTAACTTAGCACACGTTACGCAACAGTGTGTGTGTCCGAGCCCAAACACAAAAGCTATCAGAATAAATACTCCTTACTTCTTATAAAATCAGATAAAACCGACGGCATCTCTTTTAAATTCAATTCTTAAACCTTCCTAACCCAGTTTGGCCCGGAGTGAATAAAAACAGAGCACTCCCGATCAATCAGGCAGGCTATCAAGAACAGTCGGCCATGGAATTATGACCCTTTTTGCAAAAGATTAAGATTCTTATTGACCTCTGCGATTTTCCTAAGTTAAATATCAGCCCCCCTGCAAGGCTTTTTATTACAAAGAAGGAATGAGCATTTATATATATATTAGATATATACATATTTATGTATTTTTTGATGATTATGAGCACTATCGCGCTTATCGCACTGATAACGATTCTAGCCAATCAGCGCCGAGCAGCAATCCTATATAAGTGGGGGTGACGGGCGATTTGATTCACTTTGCGTCCAGCGCTCGGTGTGGTAACACGTCGCGTTCTGGTTTGCAATTGGTCAATCGTCATCCTGAGGATGCCTCGTTGAGAGGTGAAACACGTGTCGATTTCTTACAGGGTTTTTTATGACTCTTGAAGAATAGTTAAGCGGAATAGGTTACTTAATATATCTACGTCTATTGTATTTTATAATGGATTTCCGCAAAGTCACGCCTGAATCAATTAACTATCTGGAATGAGCATTGATTTATTGGGGATATAATGTGGAAAGTATACCTACTACAGTTCGATTCAAATTAATAGCGGCTCAGAAGTAAGCTACTCGCTGCACAGTACCCCACCCCTCATCCCCGCTGACAATCAATCAATCTGCCTAGCCTTTTCCCAACTATCTTGGGGTCGGCTTCCAGTCTAACCGGATGCAGCTGAATACCAGTATTTTACATGGAGCGACTGCCTATCTGACCTCCACAACCCAGTAACTGGGTAATACGATACCCCTTGGTAAGACTGGTTGTCAGACTTCCGGGCTTCTGACGACCCGTAACGACTGTCAAAGATCCACGAATGACAGCCGGGACCAACGGCTTAACGTGCTTTCCGAGGCACGGAGGAGTCTCGGTATGTAAAGATGGTCACTTATCCACGGACCAGCAAGCGTAGCTTAACCTGATGGATCGACCCGTGCGGCTGTTATTACTTAGCCACGAGCTCCTCATTCCCGCTGACATAATTATGAAATTGTTACTGCGCAGCGACTCGTATCATGTTCTGAGCTGCCATTAAGTTTGAATCGAACTGTACCTGTCTCCTCATACGCGTATTGGATTTGAAGTTGTGATCGAAGAGTAGAAGTGAAACTCCAACTTGTAGTTACTATTATTATAATTGTCACACACGTATTATAGTTTAAAGTTAGGTAGGTACCTACCTACACTATTTAGCACATACATGTCACTCAAACTAGTAGGGACCAGGGATGTTGCGGACGTCCGCATCTGCATCCGCAACCGCGGAGCTTCCGCATCGATTTGGACATCCGCATCCGCATCCGCAATAATTAATGCGGATGTTTATGCGGATGCGGATGTAGCACAGGTCGCGACAAGAAAGATAATGGGCGGGGCCGGCAACTGGCGCGTGAAGTATGCGGCCGAAACCTATTGGTCAATGAGCACTTCTCATTGACCAATAACACGCGGATTTTTATCGACACCACCAGCCAGTGTTCCTAGCGTACAATTGTTCAGTAGCGGGGGTTTTATATAATATGAACCTCTGCGTAACTTTTCTTTCTTTCTAACAGACTTGACTCCGAAAAGGCGGCAATATTACTTTTTATTAAATATAATGCTCCAATTTTTAACTTTACTTACTAATTATGTAATAAAAAAATACTATCTTTTTTTTATTACTTTTTATTACCCACACAATTTAAAAAAAAACTTATAATATATCTAAACATCCGCATCCGCATCCGCGGATGTGAGCCTCCAAATATCTGCATCCGCGACATCCCTGGTAGGGACAAAAAATAAACTAATGACGTTGACAAGCAAGAGAGGGACGCTACTTAGAACCGAATGCTATGGCGCCCCAGATCGTAGGTTGTAACGTGGTACTCCGCATTTGCAGTTCAGTGTCAGGTTGTAGATATGTTGATCAAAATATGATTCGCGACTATAGAAAATTAATAATTACCGAGTCTGAACATTATTATATGAGAACAAAAAACCACTTGACGAATTAAAACACACAATCAGTTACCTACTAAATCACGTTTACTACTTATATGCGTTTGACAGTACCGGGAATACTTAGTACCTACTGTAGCAAATATTTTGGAAGACATAAATGGTAATGCTAACACATATTTCAGTTTTATGTCTCTGAAAACTGAACCCACAATATTCTTTACTAAAATTCCGCTTCACTATTTCACAACTACAATAAATAAAATCAAATAAACATGCAAACTTGAAGAATTTTCCTTTTTCAGGTTTTTATTCATTGGACTAAGTCCAAGATTTAAAGGTTCCCATTGAGAAAATTAAATTAAAATAGAAATTATTCTTAAAGTTGCTCTCAATCCATGAAGGTTAAATTATCTTTGGTCCAGTATTTGATGAAATTTAATTATGCTATTTTGTTTTCTTGCACGTCTAGGTAGCAGCAGCTTGGAATTTGATACAATAATGCCTTTGACATATGACGCATGACGGCGCAAACGGTGCCGTCTAGTTTTGTTACGAAATTACAATACGGCCAGTAATACAGTCTGAATTATAAGCACAAGTGAGTATTAAGAGGGATGCGCTAGGGTAGCCCGCGAAATTCAAATTTTCTTACGTTTTTAAAAATTTGCAGGTCAGTATCAGTTTGTATGTTGATCTAAATATGATTTGCGACCGTAACAAATATGGATTTACAGAATTATAAACATTAGAATCAGCAATACAACTCTCTATGTTCATGAAAGTGCATTGAACGACGAATTCATGAAATCGTCATTCAATCAAATCAAAACACGAATCTTACTGACCGGCCAATACCCCGGCAAAAACTATTATTGTATATGCTAGCTCATTCCGATACGACGCAAGAAGTAGATAAGTATGTTGGAACCAGTACGGAAATATCAATTTTAAAATTGGCTTCACACAAGAGCTGTAGAATATCTATATTTGGAGCTAAGTGAGTAAAAACAGGGCAGTTCCGATCAATCAGTGGGCGCATCGGATGTACGGAAGTTCGGCCTTTTTGTTGGGCTCCGAACTTCCGATCAGCCAGCGAAAATTGATTTGTTTTATTTGTGTGTTTTATATTCACGTTAATGCTTTTTTGTTGCGGGGAGTTGAATTGGACATTGGGGCTGATGGATAAAATATTTTCTGCACAACCCGCCGATAGATACTTATTTCTTATCGACTAGAACAATGAGGTCACTTAAGTTAATGTATCAGTAATGTAACATTCTAGTCGAGGCTTGTTACAATACGGTGATACACAAGACGCGGAAACGCTCGTTTCGAGCATCATTAAAAAGCTGTTTCTCATATTTCCGTTTCAAAGGAATTCACAAAACAGCCGACAGTCGAGTGGAGGCTTCGGAGAAGTATGAGTGTCTTTTCGCTTCGCTTATGGCATAGGCAAAAGCGTCAGGTTACCCCGTGAAATTCAAGTTTTCTTACGTTATTTACAATTTGCTGGTTAGTAGGTACTTATCAGGTTGTTTGTTGATCTAAATATGATTCACGTTCGTAGGGGTATCAAATATATTTATTTAAAGAATTATAATCATAAAAATCATCAATACAACTCTCAAAGTTCATATTATACTTAATCGTATTGAATGACTATTTCATGAAATCATGACATTTGAGGATTATTCTAATTTATGGAGTTGTATTCCTGATTCCTATGATTATAATTCTGTAAAACCAAATTTGTTACGGTCGCAAATCGTATTTTAATCAAGATACAACTAGACACTGACCTGCAAATTGCAAAAAGCGTAAGAAAATTTTAATTTCGCGGGCTACCTTAGCGCATCCCCCTTAATGAAAACTTTTGTAAATTGCTTAAATCATACCGTCAAAATACATCCAGATGCATTCATTACCTACAAGGATACCTACATACTCCCAGGAGCCAACAAAATATAATACTTTTTTGGAGCTAATGTGACATGCACCTTCACAAGGTGGACTGATGACCGTCTTGTGATGGCCGCAGGAATCAGCTGGATGCGGGAAGCACAGAACCGGTCGAAGTGGCGGTGATTGTCCAGCAGTTGACGTCTTTCGGCTGAAATGATGATGTGATGATGAATGCGATATCTGCCGTTTCTATCACATACCTATCGAGTTTAATAACATCATCAATTCATCAGAATCTACTGTTATACGCCCTGTTTATATGACCTTTACCTCTAAAATCTGCAGAAAAATCTTCGTGTCTTAAAGTATTTTGTAGGCCCGAGGTTAATAAACAAAGAACAGTTACCCTTCGAAGGAAATAAATTGCTTTTAGTTAGCCTAACCTGATTGCACGCAAATGGAAGTAAGGCTCTTCCAAATCCAGTATTACTTGGAAAAACTTTTTATATTTGCCTTTGTTTTTATATTCTGTGGTTTTATCCTTTTACCTTTGGAGTACATACTAATTCCATGCCTTTTGCTTATTTCCTTTTCCTTTGTTTTTTCTTGGTGAAAAGGGGATAGATATGGAAAGATGTAGTCCAATAATGTTTATTTTAATCAGCAACAAAGCGAAATCTCTTTCACGGTCGGACTTCTATAGGTTTATATTATTATGTCATACTCAGTAATTGCACCGTGCCTTTGTCACACGCGGGAGATATTATAGTGCACAATTAAGTGAGTGCGCAAACTCTTATTCACTATAATATCTTCGCTGAGATTGGCCGCCATTAGGTACCAAAATTCGGTCCGGAAGACTAATAGTTAGGTACCATAACCTTACCATCTCAAATTAAGCCAACGAAATCAGGAAAAACAAAAAATCTTGAACAATTTCGTTTCTGTGTTTCAAAGTTGTATACTTATTTATACATTTCACCAAAACATGGTATTCTACAAGGGGGAGGGGAGTATAAGGTATATTAGTTAAAATTAAAAAAATCTGGCACGATATCAGCTGAAAGTAGTGAGTTGGCAAACCCTAGGGAAACCCCGCAAATTGTTTGGGACGAAACCAAATGGCTGTGTTTTTGTAAACATATCGTCTCAATTAGGGCAAAGAGTTTTTGTTACTGGCCACACCGATTAAGATCGGGACTCCACCAAAGCGGAGACGAGACGAGCGGAGAGATGTTTTTTAAACAACCAATAGAATTGTGTTATTGACACATCTCTCCACTCAGCTTCAGTGGAGATCGCTGTGCGGAGATGAAGATGATGATATTTGTATGGCGCGATGGAAGTGCAGATGTAAGCTGTGCGCGGACGACGTGCAGTGGAGACGAGAGATGTGAGTGGCGTGCAGTGAGCGATGTCACCCTCCCCCCTCTCGCCCGCTAGCAACCGACAGAGCCCCGCGCGGCCATCTTGCTAGTACCGTGCACGCTCTTCTCGCACAGCACACAGCACACCAGACACATCTTCGCTTTGGTGGAGTCCCGGCTTTATACGGCTTTTAACTGAAGTTCGATTATATATAACAAATTTTATTTTTAGATTAATAAGACACGGACGAGATGCTAAATGCTTTTCGCCGCTTAGTTGGTAACATCGCAAATAGCTGTCAAATTTTCACCTGTTTTTATTATTTTGTTAAATTACTGCATGGAAATAAGAAATATCGCTCTATATTGAACAAAAATACCTATCAATAATTAATTGCAATTATAAAACTGTATTGACGTAACCGTTTCAGGAGTAAAAAGAGCATTTAGAAAGTTTTCAAATACTTTTTTTACGTCTATATTCAGTGTAATTACTGTCCTAACATTTTTAAAAGAGTACCGTGAAATATGCCAACATTGCCCCCAAGGGAAACTTTGCCCGTAGAACGATTTATAAGCATATGTTTGATTTGCAAAAATATCTTAATATTATAGCAACATTGATTCACTTTGGTGGAAAATAGGTTATATGTATGGCAATACTGACTATCGTGTTTGTTGCTAACTTCGCTTAGTAACTTGTTGGAACTCGTTGAGTAAGGTGCGTGCTTTTGCGGGCAAATTTTTGTGCAAATTTGAAAGTATATTCTGCGAGATGGCGAAAACACAGGGTAGTTTACTTTATATCATGTAATAGATAATTATTTGTAGAGTATAATTATGTTAGTGTCATTGCTCAGGGTCTTTTAAAACTAAAGTTATGATGATGGGCAAAGTTATCTAGTAATGTTCCGACCTACGATTGACAACATTGCCCGCCATCAAAAAAGGCTTAGGGTTGGCACGTTACGAAACCTTGTATTTTATTTATTTTTTAATTTATGGCTACTGTTGAGCTTGTTAACTTTTAAACATATATTAGGTATTTAATTACTAAAATTCAAAGATGACATTAGTTATTGGGTACTGAGTGTGGACCTGCTCCACATACGGTATAATTTTAACTTTTTTTATTATTCTTATACTGGTAATAAGCGTGAAACATATTTCTTGTTATTTACCTAAACACAATCACATTCTTTGTAGAAAGAAAAAAAAACAGAATATTTTTTACCATGTGCCAACCCTAGCATTTTATAAAGGCGAAATGTGGAATGTATGAAAAAGAGAAAAAATGTCAGGGTAACATTGCCCAGTGGTTTTAGTAAGAAACTTTTCATAGTGTCGTTTACATTCCTAAGCTAAACGCCATCTTTACCATAATTCTTTTACTGGTTTTTATGTCATCTGCATAAAGGCCATATTTGCGTCAAAAATCAATGTAATCTCGACTTTTACCCAACTCTGCCCGAGTTGGGTAAAAGTCGAGATTACTTTGCCCGCCAACAAAATCGAACAAAAATTGAATTAAATGTTGAAAATTGTAAATTTAGCTATACTAACACATGCACATGATCTTACAGTTGTATTTGATGAAGGAAAATAGTTACGTCTCCATAGAAAAATCGTATTAAAATTGTAATTATTCGAAAAAAGTGGGCAAAGTTGGCATGTTTCACGGTAACGGAGGAGTTTCTTGCCCATTCTTCTCCATACGAAAACTACCTTTTGGAAGGGGCAACTACAATCAGTTCTATTTTTTTGTATTTGACGTTCAAAGTGCCTTAAAGGTGCCTATTTGAAATAAATTATTTGCCTTTGACTTTGAGTATTACGATAATTATTGCATTTCATGATCAAAATTGTAGTTCACTGTAGAGTGATATTTGCATACAGTAATAATGCCGAATTAATCAAAACAGCGAAATATTTGACAGCTGTTTGCAACATTGCCCGCGAAATTCAAATCTTATGTTTTTTGTAATTTTTGCAAGTCGGTGTCATGTTGTATATTGCTAAAAATATGATCCGCGACCGTACCAAATATGGCTTTTCACAATTATTATCATTAGAATCAGCAATACAACTCCCTATACAGACGTGGTCGCACGCAACCCAAGATTTTAGGGGCTCAACTTGAATCAGCTCTGACCATAACCCTCCGTGACCGTAGGACCCCCTATAGCCGAATCACTTTAGCGCGGCAAATGCGGTCATTGACCCAACCAAATTTTCTAGCATTCGTTATTTAAATAAAACAAATTATTTTAAAAACAAAAAACCCGCCGGCAAAAACGCATACTTAACTTAAATAATTTGTTTTATTTCAAGCTTTTTAGAAAAAAACCTTCCCCTCCCTTTTTTTTGTTTGCAGATTAAATATATTTAAAAAAAATAGCCTATGTCACTCCCACAATTAAGACGAACCTAATGACACCTCGTATGTTAAAATCCATCAAGTCGCTTAGGCTACAGAGCGTGTCAAGGAAATAGACATACATACATACAAACATTCATACAAACAAACAAACATACATACTCTCGAAAAACAATACCCTCCTTCTGGGGCAGTCGGGTAAAAACTGTAATGAATTAATATCTATCGTGAGCTTCAACATGTTCCAATCATCGAAAATCCTTAAAAAGCATTTTGTTTGAGTTTCCACGGAGCGATAAATGGCAATGAACGCTATAGCCACGCTTTTGCCACGCTAAAGTATAGGACGGTCCTATACTTTTACGCCTGAGTTTAATTATTAGTTTATAAAAGTTGAGCGATAATAGTCTCTCAATTGATTATTCCAGTACTATGGTGAGGGTAAACGCCGTGACGCGCTCGCTAGAGTGGGGCGTCACGTGGACAGAGTCGTGTTAAGGGAAGTGGCTGAGGGACGAGTTAGTTTCGCATAGGAGAAGTGGAGACTTCTCCTATGCGAAACTGTCGGTTTGCCCGAACGCGGAAAGTAGTGCGTGAACATTATTAATAATACAGCGTGCCGCTACAATGGCGACATTAATTTAACACACGGGTAGTGCTAGTGGCCAGTAAACATAAAAAATATAATAAAATAAAAGAATTCGTAAATACAAAAATTTTTCAAACAAACTAAATAACAAAAACATAACCAAAATTGAGATCACTCTGTGTAAAAGATTCACTCATGAAGCTACCTACCAGCTTACGTTCTTTCGGCTTTTCGGTACTATGCTTTGTTGTCGGCATAACTTCTAAGAAATTGCGCGGCTTTTCTCTATTCGCCTACCATAT
Source organism: Lithophane ornitopus (assembly GCA_948473465.1). Classification (NCBI taxonomy): domain Eukaryota; kingdom Metazoa; phylum Arthropoda; class Insecta; order Lepidoptera; family Noctuidae; genus Lithophane; species Lithophane ornitopus. The sequence continues at coordinate 3,856,762 of OX419636.1, forward strand.
GATCCGTGACCCCGGCAAATGACCTCTCCGCTGGTTGCTCCAGGATGGTAATTTAGAAAATTGTAAATAAATCAATAAATAATAACGTTTAATGAAATTCAAATATTTTCATAAAAAGAATACGCGAAATCGTATACGTGTGTTAAATTAATGTCGCCATTGTAGCGGCACGTTGTATATCTACTGTAATGATTGTTCTGAACGTGAAATACTAACTGATTTGCTGTATCATCGTGTTTTATTATAAACCTGCACTATGGAGTCCGTAACACCGAATCGAGATGATGACGGCACTATCGCTCAGCCATCGCTGACGCCTCCATGTAGGTAGATAAATTGAAGTGAATTTGAAGAAGTAATAGAATCTTGTTAGTAGGTGTAGCTCAATTACAAAGGGTCAATACTGTATAAATCTCAGAGTTCCCTCATTCCTCCATGGTGGATGAGGTCATTCACCCCGTTAACAAATGAAGGATCGGCCTTCTAAGGCTCCAAGTTAAATAAAACCTTATATACCTAACAAGATAAGTGATTCAACCAAATCCAATATTCGGTAACATGACGCCTACTTACCATAATCAAATATTATCATTTCTTTACTACACAGACAGCTACAATTTCTAAAATGAAGATTTAGGCACTTTGAGAGATCGGTGGTATAGGATAAGGTCTTTACGAGTACATATTAGTCTCCTTTAAGATAGGGTACGTGGTCTCCTTTTTCTATAAGACTGTGAAAGAGATAACACCATTTAAGGCGCTGACAAGAAGAAAGCTAAGTAGGGTTGTCTTAAAAAAAAAGCCAAATCTATATCTATACTAATATCATAAAGCTGAAGAGTTTGTTCGTTTGTTTGAACGCGCTAATCTCAGGAACTACTGGTTGGAATTGAAAATTTTTGGGGGAAGTTATCGAGGAAGGCTATAGGCTATATAACATCACGCTACGACCAATAGGAGCGGAGCATAAATGAAAAATGTTGCAAAAACGGGAAAAAATATTCCTTTTTGAGAGCTTCCGTTGCGTGCGCTGCGTAAACGGTTTAAGTTACGCAAATATATGATGGAATTGTTCCTCTTAAAAAGTTCTAAAAAAAAGTCCGCGACAGCATATGTCTATCTTTTAAGATTGACTCACTATAACCTTTTTTATGGTAATCATTTTTTCAAAGTTAATGCATTATATGCGAAGGAGTTTTATCAACATCATATTTATTCTTATTCAAATAAATAGTTTAAACATCAAGGGTATTTATGTAGCAGTAAAATACTTTTTAATTCATTCGAATCGGACATTTAATTTCGAAGATATCACGAGTATAAAAATGCAATACGCGAACCGTTCGACGCCGGCGCCGGCGCCGCGCCTCCACGACGTTCCCTACTTTAGAGAGGAGAAGCGGGTAGACAATTAGACATGACCTGGAATAGGACATAGGATACGTTTTATCCCTATATTCCCACGGGATCTACATCTACGCGGGTGAAACCGCGAGGCACAGCTAGTGTATAATATACATAAATATATTTTTATATAGTTTGTGGTAGGTTGCGGAATAATATAACGATAATCTAGAACAGATATTTTTTTATTATTTTTATATCTTGATACAAAAGATAAACCAACATTTTACCTTGAGTTCCAGTACAAAATATCTGTATTAAATGCTTATCAACCTGTTACGTCAACAGATCAAGTCCAGTTATGTTCCCAATGTTTCTACCTTCTTCAATCGCATTAGGATAGAACTTACTGTCTGACTACCTCGTTGGTCTAGTAGTCGGAAGAGCTACTGCTGAACTTGAAGTCCTGGGTTCGATCCCCAGGTCAACTAGCTTCAACTTTTTGACTAACTGACCGACTCTTTGACAATTCAAAAGCGCCTGTAAATGGTTTAATTGAAATAAATGCTTTGAGTTTGAGTTTGAGGTCGGACAAAGTGTTGTTGGGTTTTTCTATCAGGAATTTCTCAGTAACAGCTCGGTGTGTGGATTTTCGCCCGATGATGGCAATAAAAAGAAAGAAAGAAAATACGTTTATTTCCGGCAAACATGACGCTAAGAAAGGACAGATATACGAAAATAACAAGTTGCGGGAAAATATGCGTCACATTCACGCAAAACGGCCATCACTCAGCATAATGAACTCAAACTCAAAGCAAACTCAAAGCATTTATTTCAATTAAACCATTTACAGGCACTTTTGAATTGTCAAAGAGTCGGTCAGTTAGTCAGAGAGTTGAAGCTAGGTGCCCATTCCAAAACGTAGGTCTCTATGGAGAAGAACGGGCAAGAAACTCCAAGGACACTCTTTTAAAAATGGATATTGATATTACAAAATCCTGGGTACAGTATTCATGTTGCTTCTATATGTGAGAACAATGTAAAACAAAAAAAGAATCAAAAGCAATTCAAAATTTAAGATTGAAAATAAGTTCTGGCAAATAAGAGGTGACCAGTCTCAACTGACGGAATGCTGTGACCCTATGCGAGACAGAGCCCCAGCGCTGGTTTTCAGTGACAGCCGGCGCAATACGTTCGCGCCGTTACATGGGGCTTGAACATAACTGGCGAAATGTGGGGTAACTATAGGTACAAATCTCTGCCTAACCCTGTGGGGAAACTAGGCGTGATGATATGGTAATCGCCAAAAGTCCACATGATCTCCATCATAATGAATTTCCCAGAACAAATTGACACAAACTGTTACTGAAACCGAAATGGGTCGCTCATATTATGCAGAATATGTGAAATGATTTCAGACGAGGATGTAGGACTCAGTGTCACACCCTGATCATTTTATATCGACTCCATTTTAGTGACATTCAGCTTAGGGATAGTTCTACGAAGTTCGATGTGGTCTTTGTCGTGGTGTGAGATAATTAATTTAGGTTGACCGGTTTCAATGTCAATTTGCAGCCCTTTAAATATCATGTTCAATATTCAACAGCAAGAAGTACAGAACCGGTCGAAGTGGCGGTCTTGTCTTCTGTAATCTTGCTTGTCCAGCAGTGGCTGTCTTTCGGCTGAAATGATGATGTGCAATCATAGATATCCGTGTGCAATATTACCGTCGTGGTCAGTGGTCATTGTAACCGCTATTATCGATGAACCTTCCATTTATTTATTTATTTATTGACACACCAACGACTTATTCACTAAATCACTACATTAAAAATATATTGTATTTCGACAGTTTTGCGGTGAATTACTCACTTATAGGCGTGCACAGTAATGTATAATCAATAATAAAAAACTAAAATGGAATTATAGGTAATATTATGATTATACCAAAATTAAAATTTGCTAAATTTACATTGAATTTACAATGTCACGTAGTTAAATTAAAATACAAAAAACATCAATTAAATTGGAATAGAAAAACAATTATAAATTAAAACTATAATAATAACAAATAATTTAGGACACATTACATTAATTGCAATTGAAATTGAAAGAATAGAATAGATTCAAACTTGAGTTCAAAAATTAAATTTACATTAAATTAATTAAAACAGATTCTTCGTTCTTTCTGACTTTCTTCAATTTGCTCGGCTCCTAAGGCCAGGGTCACGAGTCCACGACATAGGGCGGTGCGTCTTGCGGCGCGGGGCGGCGGCACTCGAGTGTTGCAGCGCCGCTCTTCTCTCCGCAAGTCGCACCGCGGCGACTCATGGTTATAGATAAACCAAAATCCGTGGTTTAAAGACCGTTTTTTTGTCTAACACGTTTTTTAAACCACGGATATTGGTTTAAAACGGTTTATTTGCAACTATAGGTACTCATGGTACAGACTACATAATCTTGTTTTCGTCAAACATAGGACCTAGCATCAATCCTCAACTGTAACATATCTATATAGGTATTATTTCAAAATTAATGCTGCAGTATTTTCGGCATAACGGAGGATCATGCTAAGCATTTTGAGATTGGGTAGGCTCTTAAGTACGAGAATTGACCATCGGATCACACCAACTATCCAACAATAAAGTCTGTCACACACAGTTAAAGGCTACTACTCCACATCTCAAGCGAAACCACAGCGAAGCTATAAATCCGGCTGATGTCAAGCTCTATAACGCGACATAAAAATGTGAACGCAGCAGTAATACTTGAAGTACGAAAACAGACCTTGCTGCTTCGAAATAAAGGTGCTATCAAAGAAAAATTGTTACTATGAATGTGTCGCGTCTGTGCTCGCAGTAAATCTGTCTGTCCGTACGTTCACTAAGCACTTTGTGGGTATTATAACTTTTAAATGGATAGTTTTATTTTTGATAACGTGAAACTGAAGAGTTTATGGATAATTCAAAAAGATAGTTGGGCTTGTGCGAGAGATTTTGAATTGCCTGAAGGTTTTAAATGTGTGTGATGATGGAAACCTACTTTTGACCGTCCAGGGAACATGGTATCTACGTTAATACTATATTTGTTTTCTGCTACAGTTGATCGTGGTAAACTATGATCTCCATTATCATAGTTACATAGTCTGCCTCCGTAAGCTCACTGCTGGCCTCGGATTGCCAAAGGCCTTCTGTTTGAATTTTGCTTCTCATATCGTGTTCACTATCATCATCAGATAGACAGGGAGGTACCTACCTACCTATATCAAATCAAATCAAATCAAAAGTCATTTATTCAAACTAGGCTGAGAATCAGCACTTTTCGAACGTCAAAATTACTTAAGACAGTCCCCCAAAACGCCCATCCTTCACCACTTCCTAGTGCTTTAGCTGGGAAGAAGAAGTGGCGCAACAAACTCCCCAGCAGCACAGCTGTCTGTTCAGTTAGAGAAAAATTGATTCTATACAAAAGTATACAAAATAGTTTATATTACAAACATAAAACTTAAATCTAATTATTTGCCATATGTCAGCTAGCACACGCCGATATACCAACCACAAAAAAATATGACAAAAAAAAAACTACTAAAGCAGAAATAAAAGTTAAACATAAATTACCTAAATAAAAGCCTCCAGGCACAAAGAGCGTGCCCGCTTACATATAGCTGTAACTGGAAGTTATAAATGATAAACTAGGACCATCGAAGTAAAATAAATAAAAAGTTAATTACTAATAACATTAACAAAACCGAACATAACAGTACGCCCATCCCCGAAGGGATAGGCAGAAGACTAAGTGTACCTATAGTGCACCCACATTTCGCATACATACCCAGTACAATTATTTTCATAATGACCCTCGGGTATCATCGCATTTCCGAATACAAACTAATGCTAATTTCCATGTCCATCAATAAGTATTATATTTATCGTGTATAATAATTTGAATTCAGAACTAAATAGGTAGGTAGGTACTTTATTGTTGTTTTATTTTGATTTCCGTGTGAACTCTATAGAGCTGTAAAACCAACCTCTTTTCCTTAAACTATTTCCTCCCATTTTTTAAATAAATAAAAAAAAAGCGTCCGGTCTGCACCAACTCACCAAATGCAAAGGGTAACTGATAATATTATATATACAACATTAGTTTTTGTTTATGCTAAACCCGAAAAGGGGTGATTGTACTCATAAGAACAACTTTTTCTAAGGGACCAACCTTGAAATCGCGCAAAATAAATCAGCTGTTCCATACATTTGTGTTCACTTAAATCGACAAAAATATGTATGGAACAGCTGATTTTTTGTTGTATATCTATGACTGATACTGAAATCGACAGAAACGAAACGACTGACGAAACACGAAGTTTGCCGAAGGACATTAAGAACAAAATTGTACTTGTACCTATGTACAGTCACGCACTTTAATTGATGAGCCACCTTCAAACTTTTCAATTTTACAGTTTCATACATTCACGAGATTACACGAATTCAAACCGCACGCTCGTAAACAAGATGACAAATAAATTACTTATAATCGGAAATAGTCTTATCCATAGAGGTTGACTAATAAGTTCTCAATTATAAAAATAAATAAAATGTTGCATTAAGTTTATCCAATCTATTTGATACTGGCCTCCTTTGAATCAGAGCTCATTAACTCGATTATTCTGAAAACTTATCTAAAGACAGTGACAGTTGAAATGTCGATTTCAGAGACGTTAATTTCGAAGTTGTCGAAATGACTATTATTATTTCTCCGTACGCTAACGTTACTATCGCTACGCTTAAACAATCGTTGCTAGGTTACTGTTGCTAGACCTGCAATTGATTGACTTTGGGTAGGCACTCTGCTGTCAAGTTTGTAGTTCTGGCTCTCAGGTTAGCCAACCGGTAAAGTTATTAAATAAAATTTTCTTCTACGAAGACATTAATACGAAGACATTATGACTTTCCGTGTCAGGAAACGAATAAACCCGATATGCATTACACGGCTAAAATACGAACAGACAGTGCCAGGTGGCTGATCAATTAAAGTCCGTGACTGTACATTGTATATGACCTAACATAACACAATCAATTTTGAGTCAATTACTAACTCGACCGCATAATTTAGAGACACGTCACTCAGTGCGATTGCTACCCAAACCTCAAACTACCGGAACGCGAAACCACATCAAAATCCAGCACCTTAGTTTATACACAAGACCCATATCCCGAACACTGACACGAAAAGGCCTTTAACCTAAACCAAGGACCTATAAATCTGTGGCCCTAGTGAAAAGGGATCTAAGTCCAAAAATTCAACTTTATAGGAGACGCAAAAAACACTCCGCGCGCTTCAAATTGCGTGTGACCTCGTGTGACATTTAAACCGCTACCAAATGAAATACATGTGATGTTTTTTATAGATAAACAATGTATGCTCTTATTATTATTGAGTTATTTTTTATGTAAAGTTATTAGTTTTTAAGATAGTGACTTATACCTACTAACCACAAAATGAATGCCTTGAGGGTATTAAATAAGTTATACCCCTTCTCCCATATGTTAAATGTTAATTCACTTATGTGAAAATGGATACGCATTTGGAATGATTATGACAATACTAATCTCCACAGAGTTATTTTTTATTTTTTCCCTTTTACCTACTAGTCATATTTCTCTTCCCGTCTTCGAATTTTGTAAGCAGAACTATACCCATATGCTGACTTTGCCACCACACACATCTCATAGAATGCAGCCTCTGGATGTTTCTTTCTTTGGACCTTTCAAAGCAGCTTTCAAAAAAGAATGTGATTCATTTATGAAAAGCCATCATGCTGAAAAGATAACCCCTTATGACGTAGCATCCTTGGTGAGGACAGCATATAATAATGTTGCGTCTATTAGTAAAGGAGTATCTGGATTTAGAGCAACTGGTATTTTTTCCAATAAATCCGGAAGTGTTCTCTGAAGAAAACTTTATTGCGGCTGAAATTCTGCAACGTGAGTCTATTACAATTCAAGATTGTGATGAATCTATTTGTACTGCTGCTAATACTGTGCAAGATACAAGGTCGATTCCTAGCGCATCGCAAGTAGACCTATCAGTTCCTGGTACATCAAAATCACCTGTTTCTAAACCATCAGCGTCACAAACCAAAGTTACTACAATCCACGATTTTATTAAGATGCCGGAGAAAACACCTACCCTCAACACAAGACAGGGCCGAAAGAAGCAGCACGCTATAATTTTAACTTCAACGCCAATTAAAGATGACCAGGTAGAAAAAGAAAATTAAAAAATCCCAACATGACAAAGGGCAAGATAAAAAGAAAGGGAAAGGTAAGGGCCAAGGAAAGAAGACTAAGGTACAGAAGGAGGGTCCCGAAAGAGCAAAGAGGCAAGTTCTACAAGAATCGAACGATTCTTCGCTATCAGACGTGAACACTGTTGACTTATGCCAGGATGATGAGAATGATGATGCCGAAGACGCAGGAAATAGATGTCTTATATGTGGCGAATTCGGCAGAAATCACGAAATGTGGTACAGATGTACCTCATGTGGGCTGTGGGCTCACGCAGAATGCAGCGGATGGGACTCAGCCAATGGTTATGTCTGCGATATGTGTTAGTTTTATTTGATCCTGATTTCCCACAGGGTGATCACAATTGCCATCACCTCGGTGCAATGAGGATCAAAACCGTTTTATTTATTAATTTTTTTAATGACCAAAGTGTGTACGCAAAGTGATTAAAAGTGATCTCAGTTGATAGATGAATAAGTAAATTATGTGATTAGGCGGTTGCAATAAAGATTTTATTTTAAATAAGCTTTTATTTTGAATTCTCGCTTAAGTGGTTCCCATTACCCCGGTTTACCCTATTTGGTGAAAACGGATTTATATCTAATAATATCATTACTCACTAAACCATTTTTAAGAACCAGGTGTTGTTGTATTGATAAACACCAACCAAATTAAAACGTGGGTAATTTATGTTAATTTAGATTAAAAAACACAAAATATTTTTCCATTTAAAAGAATACAAAAGTACCTACTTGAAACCGACTTTTGTAGTTTTTTTTTAGGTGTCAGTTGGACCCTTTTACACAAGGTAACTTCTTTATTTTTAGAGATAGCTTAGATCCGTTTACACCAAACGACAGAGCATTTTTTTTTTATCACTTTTGTATACTTAACTAATTTTCCACAAAATCGGACTTATACCCCTTTTCACTAGGGCCACAGAAATAAGGCCTCTCAGGCCTTTCATCCGAGGTATCGTATCCTGCCTGCCTAATAAAAGCACCTGAGACAAAGTACACGTTTAAAAGCGGCTAACTACCAACGACCGCAGTTCGGGAGCTGTCATCAATTTACGCTCCCCCAAAATTGCCTTCGGACGGGGGATGAAATGGGGTACACGGTAATTAAAAGAAAAAACGTGTAATTGATTCTAGAAAACTCTTTTATTGAACCTCTTTAGCCAATGAAGAAGCCATTGAAACAAAAGAAAACCGTTTCCCTGCTAAATAAAAATAAAACAATGTGATAGCAGTCCGCTTACAAATTAAATATTTTCTTCATCAAGTGGGGTCCACAAACGGTGAGACAATAAACATTTCAGTGTAAATTGTAAAATCAATTAATTTAAACGTTCATTTGGGAACAGTTTGTGGACAATTATTTGCTATGCTGCTACAAATATTTGCTCAACTCTCATTCGCCTGTTAAGTCCACATTACCAGATGCGGGTAGGGGAAAAAATTCTCTAACATCATTTGTTTTAATTGATTTGAACATTTTTAACTGAAGCACGCTGAAGATTATTTAACGACAGTACCTATATACGTGGGTAGATAGAGATACGTAGGTACCTGAAATCTAATTTCGATTTAATTTAAAACGGGAACGATTTTCAGTCTATTTTTAGCTTTAATTTCATTTAAATTGGACTAAGCAAGTATATCTACCTAAATGGTGAAATATGATTGCTGTACACCTCTGCTCCACCCTTCGGGGAATACAGAGATCCTAGACAAAGTGACATTCTATCAGCGATAAAGTTAATGGAAAAGGCAAAAATATATAGGACTGATACGAGCTATCGTTGTAGAAATACTACGAAACGCTTTCGAAGCGATTGTCACTTGTCTAGGCCCTCAGGTATGTTGTTATGTTATGTTTTTTTTTATATCTTATTATTTTATACAGAACTAGCTTTTGCCCGCGGCTTCGCCCGCGTGGATGTCGGATATCGTCTCGCGGGAACGTACTACCGGGATACTTAAGAAATGCTGGGTTTCCTATACAAACTTTCATCCCCTATAACACAATATAGGATTATTTTTTAAACAAAAAGTACCCTATGTCCTTCCCCAGGATGCCATCTATCTCCTAGCCAAATTTTGTCGAAATCCATTCAGTGGTTTAGGCGTGAAAAGGTAATATACAGACGGACAGACAGAGTTACTTTCGAATTTATAATATTATATTAGTATTATATTATAGATAGTACAATCGTTGAGGTACTAATTCCCTTGAATCTTGAACCATAACAGCGTGCTTGCCGAAGCACGGAGAGGTCTTGGTATGTAAAGAAAGTCACCCATCTATGGACCAACCACAACAAGCGTAGCTGGATCGATTGACCCGTGCAGCTGTTATTAGTTAGCCACATACCCCTCTATTTACCAAACTACCAAGAACCACATTACCTACTTTTCCCTTCTCATAAAATTAAATCAACGGTTCACGAAACACTAATCTATCTTAAAGAGTTCCCAATTCAATCAGCTGCCCTGCCGAAGTTATAAACTAGAGAATGTGTCGGCAATTTACAAAGTTATCGGATGGTTGATAGACAATTAATAGCAATGGGGCTACTGCAGCTAAACTTTGTTAGAAGAGGAAGATGCTTTTATCGCAAGCGACCACCTAAGTAGTAAGGAAATTGAAGTCGGAGGTTTTAGGCGTGTTACTGGTAATTATAATTATAAAGCCATAATTGGCTGGCTTATACAGGGTGTTAGGGTAAACACCGTTATCCTTGCAACCAGTGGTTTGGTTTCATTTATAGAACGTAAAATCAATGGAAAATTTAAACTTTTTTTTTTTTTAGTCTAAGTTCATTTTACCTAAAGAGACGCAAGTTCGTTGCCCTAGCGCATAGGGCAACCTAGGGCAACGAACTTGCGTCTCTTACTACTTAGGTGGTCGTCACGTAGGCGATTACGACTTGCGTCTCAACACGGGCGGGGGGTGCGGGACGTGACCTGATCGGCCGCGAGCGCGACTCCTCCCACAGTTAGTCAGCTGTTTCGCTAGCAAACACGGTGCCGGATAGAAACTTTTTAAAATCTTTTAATGAAAATAAGGTTTTTTTTTGGTGTTTTCGGTCATTTATTTTTATATTTAAGTCAACTATCCATGGTTTGAGTGTCAACGGTGCTTACCCTTACACCCTGTATACTGATAGCTTTGGGAAACTGCAGCTTAACCTTATTAAAGGAGGAAGAGTCTTTTATGAATTACGTGACGAAAACAAGGTTAGAAATTGAGGCAGGCACTGTCGCAGTCCAAGATTTTGGGGGGGGTCACCATTGGTGCCGAGGAATATTTTTAGGATATTCCTCGAAATTCTTTTTTTGGATACGTCTATGAAACGACAGTCATGTATTGTAGGTTAGTAGAAAACACTTGGTGTAGGCTCAGATGTAGGTACAAGTAACGCCATCTGTCGGTAAGCAGTGAAATATTTCTCCATCCATCTCTAGGAAACCATTTTTTTTTTCTCTAAGAACTAAAGACCCCCAGTTAACTTTGTCATATACGTTCCGGTCGGTCAGGTATCCTTACTCGGAACCAAACTAGATATATTACCTATTTATAAGCGAATACACGCCCCAGCACCCGGGTCAATTCGATTAGGGATACCAAAGCAGCATCATTATTGAGTTACTAAGCTATTATGGGAAGCATGTTATAATAACTATATTCTCGTCGGTGCAGAATTACTGCGGCTTTCGCTGTTACATAATACGAAATACATAGGATAATAGATACATTATAAGACGGCGTGATCCAGACTGGATGCGGAAAGCGGACAACCGGCTCATGTGCAGGGTGTAAGGATAAACACCGTTGTCATTCAAACCATGGGTAGTTGACTTAAATATAAAAATAAATGAACGAGTAACAACAAAAAAAAACCTTATTTTCATTAAAAGTTTTTATCCGACACCGTGTTCGTAGCGAAACGTCTGACTGTAGGAGGGGTCGCGCTCGCGGCCGGTCAGGTCACGTCCCGCGACCCCCACCCGTGTTGAGACGCAAGTTCGTTGCTCTAGCGCATTGGGTGAAAGGGTGAATACTCTTGTGCTAAAATGTAGATTTTCTTTAAAAAACGAAGTTGTAATTTTCCATTGATTTTACGTTCTAATGAAACCAAACCACTGGTTTCAAGGATAACGGTGTTTACCCGAACATGTATAATGCAATTCGTATAATTTCAGAAGACGTCCACTACTGTACTTAGGCCTCCCCCAAGGACATCAGTCCACAAGGTCATCGGTCCGCCTTGTGAGAGGCCTCCCCATATAAAAATGTACTCTGTGGGTCTCTCAACGCTACGTCGTCCGGTACGCGGTCGCCACTCCAGAACCTTTCGCCCCCATCAGCCATCTGTTCTGCCATCCGGCAGTGGACGCAGGTCCTTAGTCATTAACCCCTTCAAAGTTACCTACTTGTCCGAATATTTATTAGAATTTAGCCCCCAAACCTTGTTTCTAACTTCACAAAGAAAACATGAAACTTGCATGTAGCGCCATCTGTTGAAATTTTGAGGTAACTTTACTAGAAATAATAATTGAAATGAACATTTTTATACAATAGGTAACCATTTTATTCAGTAAAACAATTATATTACTTACAATATAAATTAAATCATACTTTAAACACCAGTGTTGAGCTTACAACCAACATTTTATACATTTAAATGCGATATCAAACAAATGAATAAATAACTTGTAACAATGTTTTAAACGTAATTAATATTCCAGTTATTGGCTGACCAACATAATTATGTAAAAAAATGACAGGCCAACATTGGCTCAATACCTATTCTAGATGTAGGTACCAGCCAGTAAATGAAGTATACAAATAAGTTAGTAGTGATATGAATTAGGGAATGAAATATTTACTTTATCTATGTTTTAGTGTGACTTTCAGTCGAAGAAATAACTGATTTTCTGACAAATTCATAGTCATGCCAATGGCAACACAAGAATCAACAATTCTATGTATTGTTGTCGCATTTTAGCATAGCAATATCGGTTATTGCCCTTTCCCTAATATCTGTACGTAGGAACCCAATTATTAATCTATGTTATTATATAATGTATGGAACACATTGAAGATCACAATAGATATTGCTTCAATATTTTAACAGTTTTTATTTCAGTTTTTTTAATAAATCAATCCGCACTACAAATCTGCTAAAGGGTTACAACCGATTGCAAGATCAAAAAGAAAAAAAAAGTTTTTTAAATAAAATATGGTTGAAAATAGCTGGGCCCATGACCACTATTTAATTGCCAAGCTAAAACGCAACAACTGCACACTTTTACCTTTTGCGAACATTGTCTGATTCATACAGGCCCAAACTCATACATAGCTTACCTATACCTCAACGCATAATTTGACTAAAATATGCTTACGAACTAACCTAACCTAACTTTAATATACATGAACCATCCCGTAAATAAAAGTCCAGAACAATACATAAGTGAACAGTGCTCCAAAGAATCCGTTGGTCAGTAGGCTCTGTCGTGACACATAGTACTTGCTCCATTTTGGTCCCGTCTTTACCATAAACATCACCCAGAGGCTGACAACTGCGAATACGTAGAAGGCAAACCCATAGAGACCTGTTAGGCCTAGAACACCTGAAAATGAGAAAGTTAGCAATAAGTATTGTAACTGGAAGAACTCGGGGTTGTCTTTGCCAAACAATAGAAAGATGTAGATTAACTAAAAAAATTTTTTAATAATTACTTAAATACCTTTTGGATGGTAATTATTAATTATTAAATAAACGTGATACAAACCACACTGAAGTTTGACTCTAGACAAACCTACATAGGAAAATTAAAATTGGATTTTTGCATGGTTCCTGGATTCAGTGCCTGATCATTACTGCCGTGCCATCATAATATGGTGAAAGGCCGTAACAACTTCAAAGTTGATTTTGACAAAATGTCAGTTATGTCTATAGTGAAGTTTCAAGTTCAGTCGAAAGTCTTAACTTTAACAGTATTGTATCTGCGGCTATGAATTAATGACAGATTTATCACCTAGACAGAATGATAGAGAGTTTAATGCTGTATCCCGCCCTATATTAACTCATTTTTTATTTAAATGATAGTTACGGCCTTTACCCATATGAGGGCAGATGAGATTCGCAGTCAAATCTCATGCTGGCTCTCACAGTAAACTGAGATATTATAAAATAACAACAAATCATATTTAAGTAACTGAGAGCTTTTGGACAACTTCAGTGTAGCATGCTTTACTACCACATTAGTGACAACAGTCTTCAAAGCATTTGAAATTAGCCTAGTCATACTGTAGGTACTAAAATGTTTATATGCAATCATGTATTCACAGTTTAGTACTGTTGTACAAGTTATTACAGCTTTTGTTAGCATTTGCAGTATCAGTTGACCATGAATTGAGTAAGTAATACAAAATCCATAGCTACATCTAAAAAAAAACCTTAGTACTAATGTTTTTAGAAGCTATTGATGAATAGTAGTGATTGAAGAGTGTTACTTTAACCAATTAGCTCTAAGGAAACTTTTGTATCAGGAATAAGTAAATGAACAGTAAATTTATTACCAGCGGTAGAACCGGACAACGCAGCCATGGATGTTCTACAGTATTCGACGACCACAGCATTGTTTCTAAGTGCGGCATCGCTGTATGCAACGGGCTCGGACTTGATGTTATCTTTATTAACTTTAGCTACAGACATCTTTTATTTCACTGTTTTAAGTTTATGTTAATTAAATTAAGGAAACTTGAAATTTTTATCAATTTCGAGCAATTTCTTGCGTTTTTAGTTCAACGTTTTGACGTTTAAATTTCTTGTTTGACTGACAGGCGACAGTGACATTGATAGCCTGGTTAAAAGTGACAGCTTCCAGCTGATACATTGCTTATGGTTAAGATTCATGCAATGGGCACTTTTTTTATTTTCCGTCGAAGTTATTATCTAGAACAAATATTCTTAATTTTTTTAGTTAAATACACTAATATCTTTTAATTAAATTTTAATGGAAATCAAGGAGACTTTTCATCATTTTCTTTTCTTTTCCGTTAATGAACCATAGACATGTAATCTGACATTAGGATTTTCCAAATCAGTTTTGGTGCTTACTGATTCGTGGTTCAGTATAATTTATTATTATTTACTCATTGCGTTTAATGGAGTCCGCGTATTACTGATACTGGTCAATTCCACAGATTCGTCAGTTTTGCCGATTAGACAGGTGCTGATCATCATAAGCCAGTTTCCATACGTTCCGGTAGCCAGGTAGTCGGCACAGGGTACCCGGTAGTGAAATACAATGCGTGGGAAAGTACTAATAAGATGGGTTCCATAACTGGACTCAAAGATATAAAAAAAAAAGATTTAAGCAAGATACGCTGTAAAATCCTCCCACGAAAAGTTTTGCCCCGTTAGACGTAGATTTTCAAAAAATATACTCATTCATATTATTGTTTCTTTTCTGTTAAGAGTATTATACTGAGTTTAAGTCCTTTTAAGAGGGGTCGTTTTGAAAAACTAATAGTGACAAACTTTTTACTTAGGCATGTAGGTATTCGTGATAAGATTCAAGTTTATTACCCAAAGGAATAATATTTTTCATACAAACAAAATCCCCCCTTTTTACCCCCTTAATTAAAGGTTATAATATTAAAATATCAAAAAAAATACGTTCCTCTTCCTAGCCCCAATAGTTTTAGAGTCAGTCAGTCAGTTTCTCCTTATATTATTTTAGATAAGATAGATGAACGATGTAGTCTTTGATTCTTTTTCTACGAATTAAATCAATAAATAAAGATCTGCTTTCTTCCAGTGGCAGATACCTAGGCAGGTACCTACCTAGGTATCTGCCGAAGAATGAGAACCTCCTCTTTGAAGTAGGCTGAGAATTTATGCTGTCTCTGTGTTCTGTTCTATTTTTTAGGGTTCCGTAGTCAACAAGGAACCCTCATAGTTTCGCCATGTCCGTCTGTCCGCCTCTTTGTCTGTCCGTCTGTCCGTCTGTCCGTCTGTCCGCGGCTTAGCTCAGAGACCGTTGTACTAGAAAGCTGTAATTTGGTATGGATATACATAATAATATAAACGACGCCGAAAGTGGTAAAAAAAAATCGTAAAAAATATTTTTTTTAGGGTACCTCCCCTACAATTGAAGTGGGAATGGTTTTTTTTTTTGGATTCAGGGATCCGTTTGCGGAATATTAAGCTTTAAAGTGCTAATTTTGGTTAGAGCCAAGTGTCCCTCCCCCTGCCAGCTAAATGGTTGTGTTAGGATATGTGAAAAAATTCACGGCAGTAGTATATATAACGAAATTAAAAGGAAAACTATCACCGCTACGTAGGCTCCACAAGTTACCGAGTAATAATCGACCAATTTAAATTTGCAGTTGTAAAAACATGTTCTCCCATACATTCTGTATCGGAGAACAAGGTTTTCAACTACAATGTTAAGTTTGTTTTATAAATTCATCCCAACTACGGAACCCTTTATTGTGCATGGTACGACATGCACTTGGCCGGTTTATTTTTAAGTTGGTATTTTGAATGAATGTGCCACTGCCACCAGTATCAATGTTTTTCTCCAATTTGTTTTTAATTTACTGAACCCTAAAAACGAACTATTTTGAAAGCGTCGGTAAAACAGTTTGTGATAAGCAAAGCCATTGAACTGAGTGGAACTATAAACATGTGTGTGTATTCAGCACAAAAATTCTCGTTGTATTCTTACCCACACTAATACGACATATTCATGTGTTTTCGCGGCACTGAGGAGCGTCGGTATTTTTGTGGCGGAACTTATTTTCATTTATAATTCTAAATATAATGCCTTTTAATCAGTGTTTATAGTTTTATTCGTGAGATAATTTGTGATAACGTTTGTAGAAAGCGCAGTGATGCTTACTGCGGGCTGGTTCCGTTCAATTCGATTTATAGAATTATGATGGCGCGTGTTTGACTGTGTAACTGAGTGCTTTCTCGTAACAAATTAGGACTTTGCTCGAACGTTATTTGAGCGCTGAAGATTATAGTTAATATTCCTGTTTCTGTGATACAAAACGATCCTGAATCTGGTGTTGAAACAATTATATCTGGAAACATTGTTGTGTAAAAAAGAATATTAAGTTTTCGATGTACTGTGGCTCAATTATGCACCAAGGAGACCGCCAATCTGACGATTTGTCTTGTGCGAATTGCAATCCATGACGCGACTAAACTGAATAAAGCGGAGGTGAGTCGACATTTTATGTTTTAATTCAGAAAAAAATCCATTTTCACTTACAAAACAATAAATTGTGTTCAAATATTGAATTAACCTATTTCATGATAAAAACGAAACTTCATTTCGATTCTTTTGTTTCAGAAAACCAAGTGAAACGCTCTGGGACGGGCGTAACCTGTAAATATTGGTTTGTCGTCACATTTCGCATTGTATTTTTCTCATAAATATGGGATTGAACTAAAATATTCGTCATTTGTGGCGATACTTGCGATGTTCCATTTTGTTACGTCAGACGCACATAGAAGGGCCTAGATTTATTGAAAGAGGTCATAATGGATGAATCTGAGGATAACATGAGTTCTGAGGACTTTAAGTCATCTGATAGTCCTCTGACTGTCAAATCAAAACCAAAGAAAAGGTCACTCATTGAACGTGAACTTGAAACTAGTTTGACTTCAAGAGTGACTTCCCCAGTGTCCATCGGTGATGGGACTAGTACCAGCCGCTATGGCAGGGCTCGCCGGCTCAAGTCTCAAATTGAGTACTCCGACACTAAGAAAGTGCCTATTGAACTGAAGTCACCACTGGCCGATAAGTCACCAGTGAAAACTCAATCACCAGTATACAAGATGCATGCGTCAAATTCTCCATTGAGATCAGAACCACCAAAAATAATTGGTGTAGAAACTTTTCTGGAGAATCAAATAGAGAGTATTTACCAAGAAAACATATCATTGAGCCGTTTTGGCACCGAGGAAGTAAAGAAGTCAAGCCCGTCTCCTGCTAAGAAATTTCCTAAAGTTTACATAAGAAAGGACCTCATCCAAAAGAGGGAATCAGATGAGAATGTGGTGTTTATCAAGAATATGTTATCACCAGTAAAAAGTGCGAAGAAGTCTTCCAGTACTCATTTGAATAATATTCTAGAACGGTCTTCTGAAAGGTACAGCATTGGTTCCGCTAAGCAACAGAATGGATTCTTAGATAATTCTTCTGTGGTCAAAACTCTAGACTTTGACAGTAGTAAAAAGAAGAAGAAAGAACAGAAGGATGGTAAAACTCTGTCAAAGAGTGATTTGTTTGATTTGGAAGCCAAATGCGCTTATCAAGTTGGAGACCTAGCCTGGGCTAGAATGGGGACCTATCCATTCTGGCCTTCTATCGTTACTCGAGACCCCTCAAATGGGATTTTTGTTAAAAAGAAGTGTAAGTATTCAAAACAATTTAAAAAAACATTGGGAATAACTGGCCTAAACTTCAATAATAAACTGTCAGCCATGCAATATTTTTATTATTAATAATATGGATTCAGTTATTTTTATATTAACTTCCTATATGTAGTAAATGATTTACATTTTAGAAATAACAATGTTGTTATAAGGTAAAATGTTAAATCTATGTATTTACAAAATTATTTCTAACAACTTATGTAATTCTATGACAGAAATAACTTCCAATTATTTTGAATATTTATTATTATAATAATCTACATCCCTTTGCTATGTTATCAATTTTAACTTCATTATTAGAACTGCTTATCTTAACTTATTGCTTGCTGCTATTTAAAATAATAATATTATTGCTGTGCAATTGTACCCACCCCATAAGTTTCATATAGGACCCCATACATAAATAAAATATTAGTAATGTTGGAGTGTCTAAATATAGCCTATGTAGTGTAACTTATTTGATATTTTTTCCATTAGCAATAATACCAAAATGCCGACAGCATGTAGTCCATTGCTGAATTTTTTTTTCCTTTTTGTCTCATTTTACAACACCCATAGAAAAAAAGGGGTTGTTTTTTTGCCTAGACCAACAAAAGAGTGCAACAACAGTAAATCTACAATAGCAGTACTTATTACTATTTTTCTATGTATTTGGCAAAAAGCATAGCTTGCTTTATAAATGACAAAATTTATTTCAGGAACCTGAAAATAAAACTGATAACATTTTAAGTTTAATCCATTGACAAGTTCACAACAAAGTTTCTAATTTCTGCAAAACAGCCCAAATGTAACCTGCATTTATTTCATTCCTCCACAGTATTTGGGCGTATAGAACGTGACGTCATTCACGTGACGTTCTTCGGGGACAACGGGCGTCGCGGCTGGATCGTTGACACCATGCTCCGGAAGTACCTCGGCCAGCTCGAATTTGAGAATACCCGGGTCAATTTCACACCTGAGGTTTGTTTCTATCTTTTATCTTTCCGTCTCACATTAGGTTATCTCGTGAACTTTGGTTGTTGATATTAGTAAGTAAATTGATTTTTTTCAACCTTGACACTACATTGAAGTGCTGTCCTAATTTTTTAAGTTAATGTTTGCTTCTTTCATGAATTCATGTTTAACAATTATTATATATAAAAAAAGTAACCTCAACAAGTTGAGTGCTTTTTTATGGTTTGCATTTTCATCCTTTTTTTATATTGATTTGAATTCTTGAGTGTTGCATTAAAATGTAAAAAATAAAAACTTAAAAATACCTATTTTCTAAAGCCAATGTTGTAATTACAATACCTGACAAAAGAAAATCCTCATTCATATTTGTCTTCTGTTCTAGGATAAGAAAAAAGATCCCAGACTGTATGCAGCATTCTTCGTGTCAGAAAAAAAACAAGCCTTATGGAATAACTCGGTGGAAGAAGCAGAGATGCTGCTAAGAGAGCCAAAGAGGCTGAGGATAGACATCTTCAACGACATGCTAGAAAAGTCTAGAAATAAAGCAAAACAACAGAAGAGCGGGAAAATCAGTAGGACAGACAGTGATGTGTCTTTGAGTGAGAGCTTGTATGACAGCCTGTTTTCAGAGGACGACGGGAAAACAGATAATACCGAACGCTCTAGAAACAGGACAAGGAACAAGTCTTTGGACATGTTTGAAGTCGTCACGGCTTGTCTCGATAACATGGCTGCTAAAACTGGCATCACTAAAATCCAAAGACAATCCCATATGGACAGGTGGCTACAGAAAGCCAAATCCAAAACTCCAGAGAAAACTCAGGCTAAACCTCCAGTTCCTCAAACAAAAGGCGAAGAAAAAAAAGAAACTAAAGTTATTAGTTCTAAAAAAAAGAAAACTTTGTCTAAAGTAGCAGTAAATAAGCCTTATAGTTTAAGAAAATCTATGACGGAATCTCAGAATTTGTTGCCTTTTCTAAATGAACATGATTACAGTAAAAATGTAATAGAAGTGATGGATTCAGATCACAATTCTACAGATACAGATAGTTGTAAGAATTTCGCTTCTCAGGAACCTTCTGGCATTAT
The DNA here is from genome assembly GCA_948473465.1 of Lithophane ornitopus. Taxonomy (NCBI): domain Eukaryota; kingdom Metazoa; phylum Arthropoda; class Insecta; order Lepidoptera; family Noctuidae; genus Lithophane; species Lithophane ornitopus. The sequence continues at coordinate 3,876,904 of OX419636.1, forward strand.
AGCCCCAGTTGAAAGTCTAAGTACTAAAACTGAAGAATGTGAAAAAGAAGAAGAAACTGCAGTAAACGAAGATGATTCTAAAGCAGAGAGTCCTACAGAAACATTACCAAAAATGAATGGAACATGTGAATCTTCTGAAGGTGAGAGCATGGATGAAATTAGTCAGGACAGCATTATAAGTACAGCAACATCTCCAGGCAATAATAATAGGACAGAAAGCGGACACGCTGCAAAGGTGTCTTTTTATAAAGATGACATAGAACACACTGCTGAAAATCATGCTGATACCCCCGATCCTGCAACTACTAGAGATCAAATGATAAGCCCTGTTTACGAAGATTCATTTGATGAGGACAGTCAGGCTTCGGTAATTGATGGAAGTCACATGGAAAATGAAGAAATCACTCCTAAAAGTAATAATGTTACTGGTGACTCACAGGACGAAATGACAAATGACGATTCAACAGTTGCCAGTACTGAGCCAAGTTACATGTCAGTTGATGAAGACAGTGATTATAAGCCTGATTATGAAACTGACAGTCAGACTGATGATAACATCAGTTTCGGTGAAGCTCCTCTGACTAACGACAGTATACTAGATACCCAACATAATATTGATGACGATTCAATATCCGATTTGCCTGCAAAGAAAAATGTCATTATTGAAATCGATAGTAGTGTTAGTCATGGTGATTTTAACAATGAAATAACAAATGATGTGCCTTCTAAATTGAGTAAGGAAATTAATTTAGATGACGATTATGGAAAGCACTCTGCTTTGGATCGTGTGACAGAAGATTTAGAAAATGAACTAATTAGCAATGCTCATGATTTAAAAAACCACTGTGAAGTAGAAAGTAGTAATCAAATCGGTTTTTCGAATAAACTCGAAGAGAATAAAATTCTAGATAAAATTGTGGATAATAATCAATTTCCTATCTCTGTTAGTAATATTAGTGATGAAATCCCAAATCGTGATATGGTTGAAAATATTACAAGAAATGGACCTATTAATGGTCATTTAAATGTGAAAGAGATTGATATGAATACTGCCAAAGAGGTCCATATACCTATTTTTAAGTCTGACATAAAAGAAAATGGTTTTCATGATGAGGACACTCATATGAATGGTGATATAGATTTGGATACGGTCTCTATTCATTCAGAAGACAGCGTAACGTCAACGAAATCTGAAAGCAAACGCAAATTACGTTCAAAACAAGATAAAAAACCAAGAGATCCTTTGGAAAATGCAGAATTTGTCAAATATCTAGAACTGAGACAAGATTCAATAATGGACGAAAATCCGGAATTAACTCAAGATGAAATTGTAGCCTATTTGTATAAAACATGGCTTTACGAAGAAAACTCAAAATCCGATGACATAAAAAACGACGATTTACGTGAATTGAATTTAGTTAAAGGGCTGAATTCTGAACCTGAAAAGAAAAAGAAACCAAGAGAAAGAGATCAAACACGACAAAGAAACTCTCATAAAAAGAACTTGAGTCTAAATAAAAATATGATGCAAAGATTCTTACATAGAAAAACAAGAGGCGAAAGAAAAATGGTGTATACAGATGTAGATAGAAATTTTCAGATCAATGAGGAAACCGATAAATCTTCTGATGAAGTTGATGAAGTGCCATCACCAGCCTATGAGTTGCTAGACGATGATAAACCTGAAACAAGTCAAACATCTACTACAGTTCAGGATAAATTCCAAATGAATGAAACAGAACTTGCATTAGGATTTTCTACCCCTAAACCTCAAGAAGATAAAGACGTTATTGCAGATACGAAAGATATGAAACAAAATGATAATAAAGTAACATTGACAACTACTGATGAGCAAAACATAGATAAAAGTAAAAAAGTATCGCCAATAGATCCTTCAAACGCAGTACAAGTTACTTTTCCACAGGAACCAGAGAAAAGTAACTTCAATGATGATTTTGACGCAGATTCTATTGACTCTGAAGATAGTGAAGCACCCCTTATTAAGTGCAAACTGCGCTCAAAAGCTAAAAAAGAAAATTTGTTCAAAGAAGACATTAAAATTAAAGACGAAGAAGCCGACACAGTTTCCATAACTTCCGGAGACAGTGAAATGTCTATAACTAAACGTAAAAAGAAATTTCCTCCTAAAGATGTCGAAAACGCACTCGAAGATCCCGAATTTGTGAAATACTTGGAACTACGACAAGACTCCTTGATAGATGAAAATCCTCAATTGACGCGGGATGAAATCGTCAAGTATTTGTACAAAACTTGGATGTATGAAGAAAATACTAAATCTGAAATTAAGAAAAACGATGATATTGAACAATCTGGCTTAGTAAAGGGACTCGATGATGCCATACAACCCAAAAAAGTTAAACGAAAGATAAAAACTGAGAAAGAAACAGAAAAAGAAGAGAAAAGAGAAAGAGAAACTGGTGACGATGTTGTACCAAAAGATAAGCCTAAAAGAAAAGTAATAAAACCTTATTACAATGAAGAATTTTCAGATATCGAAGAAGAGCTGGAAGTCTTCGCGATATTCAAACCTAAAAATAAACAAATCGGTGATAATCGAGCAGAATCTGAAGAACCAATTCCCGAAGGAAATGACATTGATGAAGTAGAACTTTACTTTGAAGAATTAGCACAACCAAAACCTAACGTTTTTAAAGGTCTCGTGAGAGAGAAAGTATGTGAAATATGCGAGATGACTGGCAATCTAGTCAAATGTAAAGGCTGCAATGCAATGTTCCATGTCGACTGCGTTAACAAAGAAGTTATAGAAGTAGAAACTCCACTCCCATCCAGAGGGAGAAAGAAGAAGAAAAAGTTGGGACGGAAACCGAAAAACTCCGATGAATTTGAAAGTCAAGACGATAAATCCCAAGATGTTTCCGAAGAAAACGGGTCAATCGAAGAGATACTTGAAACAGAAACGTGTACAGTCGACGCGGAAACGGTAGAGGCTCAATTAGAAGCAAAAATGAAGGAACTGCTCCAAACAGAAAACGATAAAATCGATTATGATTCTTACTCTAGTGATGACGGTTGCGATTGGAACGACACAATACCCGGAAAATGCGAGATAATCGATATAAAATTAAAACCTCGACGTTCCAACGATACCGATTACTCCAATTTCAAATGTAAGAACTGTCAGAAATACGATACTCCAGTGTGCTTTGTATGCAAATCTGCTGTATCGAAAAACGAGGCGACTTTACGGCAAAAATGTCATGTGGCGCATTGCCATAAGTACTATCATTTGAAGTGTTTAGACCACTGGCCGCAAACTCAATTTAATGGCGGGGAACCTTCGAAGACTAATAAAAAAATTAACGAGTATTTTGAGGCATTGACGTGTCCTAGACATGTATGTCATACTTGTGTTTCTGATGATCCCAGAGGCTGTAAGACTAGGTTCAGTGGTGATAAGTTGGCGAGATGTGTGAGGTGTCCAGCTACATATCATTCTTTTACAAAATGTCTGCCGGCGGGAACGCTGATTTTGACCGCGTCGCATATTATTTGTCCGAGGCACTATGAGCATAGGTGAGTGTTTTGTTTCTTTTTGTTTGTGTTCTTCTTGCACTTCTGCTTCTTCTTTTCGTATGGTTAGTGACTAACCTGGTGTCAGAGTTTTAAAGCCGCCCATGGGCCTCTGACTTGGCTTCACATGCCGTCGAGAAATATCTCTCGAAGCGTTTTTGAAAGCGTACTGAAATCCTACTATCCTACTAATATTATAAATGTGAAAGTTTGTGTGTTTGTTACTCAATCACGCAAAAACGGCTGAATGGATTTGGATGAAATTTGGAAAACAGATAGTTTATAACCTGGATTAATACATAGGATACTTTTTATCCCGATATTCCCACGGGATCGAGACTTACGCGGGTGAAACCGCGGGGCGCGGCTAGTATTTTAATAATACCTTTTTAATATTTGCAATTTTAACGTTATATTAAATGTTCGCCTATTTGTCCACAGGCCCGGCAAAGTCCCGTGCCACGTGAATACAGGCTGGTGCTTTTTATGCGCACTGGGCGGATCACTGATATGCTGCGAGTATTGTCCCACGTCCTTCCACGCCGAGTGCCTTAATATTAAGCCGCCTGAAGGTAAGCTGTTCGAGATTATATTTAAACTTATCAGATTTCTATACGAAACTAGTTGTCGGCCGCGGCTTCACACGCGTTGAGTTCGTAAGAAAAAAAGAACATAATAAAAATGATCTCCATCAAAACAGTTTGACCGATTACCATGAAAGTTAGCATGTGTATGTACATGCTAACTTTCATGGTAATCGGTCAAACTGTCAAAGATCTACGAATGACAGTCGGGGTCAACGGCTTACCGTGCTTTCCGAGGCACAGAGTGGTCTCGGTATGTTAAGATTGTCATCCATCGACGAACCAACCTCGGAAAGCGTAGCTTAACCTGATCGATCGACGTGCGGCTGTTATTACTTAACCATAAGCCCCTCAAGATTGCACTGTAGCCACTTGAAACTTTAGCTTTGTATTTTAAGCTGGGAAAATAATAGGAAATGTTCTTGTAGTCCACGCGCGACTACTAGTTACTGCCTGAGTATGTGAGCAGTAAGACCGCCTGAGTAGTAAGACTGGGGAGCGCGCTATCTCAGACCAAATAAAAAACCAAGACATTTGGTCTGAGGGCGCTATTGACAAAATTGCCAGACTGAGTTAACTTGACCTTTGGCTACAACCCCCCCCCCCCCCCCCCTTCTCTCCGCTCGCATACCTCAGGCGGTGACAAGCAGTCGCGCGGACTATATTAAAGGCGTATACAACCTGAAATTGCTTAGCATGATCCTCCGTTATGCCGAAAATACTGCAGCATTAATTTTGAAATAAAAATATGTTGAAGTTGAGGATTGATGCTTGGTCCTATGTTTGACGAAAGCACGATTACATAAAATTTTCACTTTAGAAAAAAAAAACAAAGTTACCTCTAAACCGAACTATAAAACGCTGGTATTCAAAAAAATACCAAATCCGAATATCAATTCTAATAATTTATAGTTGCATGATCTAATTTGAAGTATTAGATCATGAAACTTTGCATAATAACTGAAGAAACTATAAAGTAGGTCACATGTTTAAAAAAAAAATTAAGTACCATTATTTTCACCGTAAAAAGCAACTACTTAAACTATTCGAGGCTTGGAGCCGCCAGCACCCCACTCGCTCTCACTCAGGCCGCGAGTATTATGGTACGAGCGAGATAAAAATTGAATTTGAGCTGAGGTAGTATATGAAGTACTGCAAGTTTGTAAAGACAGCGGCGGAAACTACTTTCTAATCATGTTCGCTGTCAGCCTGTTTTAGAGCCTTTAAGCTAGCATGATGTTTTAAACCTATAATTCAACATGGATGATGTAACCACTATTTTGTAACACTACTTTGATTTAAAAGTGTAGATGCGGTATCTTACCCGTACTACGCTTGTGAATGGGCAACAAAACTGCGGCCGCAGCCGAGGGATTGCGGTCCTGATACCTCTCAAGGCCATCGTTCATTATAACAGCATCGCTCCAACACGTCAATTAACTTGTCATTCAAGTTAGGATTTTATATCGAATGCATTAAAGTCTATTTTACGTGTGACGGCTCGCTGCCGGCGAGCCGTCCACTATTCTGTATAGCCATCGTAAAATAGACTTTAATAAATTTGATTTAAAATCCTAACTTGAATGACAAGTTATTTGCCGTGTGGGAGCGGTGCTGTTAAAATGGGCGATGTCGTTTAGTGGGACATGATTAGGAATAAATCCTTACTAATATTATAAATGCGAAAGAAACTTTGTCTGTCTGTCTGTCGCGCTTTCACGCCAAAACTACTGAACCGATTCAAATGAAATTTGGTACACAGATAGTCTAGAGCCTGAGAAAGGATATACTTTTTATCGACATACCACGCGGGCAAAGCCGCGTGCGGAAGCTAGTATAGTATAAATTCGTAAAATACGTATTCTTTTGTGAACTCAACTGACAGGTCAGGACAGAAAACAGCTGTGCCATTCTGACTGATCGATTCTTTTGATAATTCAAAAGTCTGTGTGTAAATGGTTCAAATGAATTGCTTTGAGTTTGAGTTCAAAAAAAAAAACAGCAACATGAATAATTTCGATATTTAAACACACAAATTAATCAAAATGTTTAGCAACATTTTCATTAATTTGTGTGCACACAAGCAAATGTTAAACTTTTTTAGGTCAAACCAAACATTTCAACACACGATTATGTCATACCAACATTTCCATGAACGGGAATTAAGGGGCCGGCGGACCATCGATCTCAACTATGAATCGAGTGCTACAAATGTTGTGCTAGTGTGCCTGTCGGAGCGATACACACAGCCACCGTGAACTGTACGACCACGCACACATTTTCATAGACATGACATTTGCTTGACGCGATAGCACTACTAGCTATTGAAAATTTATGATAAATTTGGATGTGTTCCTTAATACCAAAAATGATGAACGGAAAGTTAATGTTTTTCCATTTTTTTTTGATAATTAGTTACTTGATAGTATAGGCTATGTTTATGCTGAAACAATATCACAAGTATTGTTGTTTGTAATACAGAAAAAACAATATGAAAACATGTAATTTACGCTGTAAAAATGTGCGAAATTCAATTGCCTACAACTTTATTTTAGTTAGGTTTTTAGGAAAACAAAAAGATGTAGGAACCTAGATAAATACTGTCTCAATCTGAATAACAACACATTATGGTGGAAATATGCTCAAATTGCAAATGATTTTGGTATTACGTTTGTATGGAGAATTCATCCGTCGCCGGGGTCTTAAAACCTTGACCTCTTCAAAAGCGGGACGCTTTACAACCGACCGACAACCGCCGCGCCGCCCGTCGCCACCGCGCCGCCCGTCGCCGCCGCCGGCCGTAGATTCTTCAAACATAAATACATACAGTTCGACACAACTGATGTAGCATATATTTGAAAATTTGCATTCATTCATTTCAATTTTACAAATGTATTTGGTTATATGACTTTACAAGTTATTGCGATTGCGTAAAGATCATTTTCACCTAAAGCAGTAATAAAGATTGTAGATTTTGAAGGCGCACTCGAAGGTGATCGGTTTTACGAATTTGGCCGATGCTACATCTATATTTCACTTCAAATAAGATTAGACATTTAAATTAACCTTTTTTACAGTCCGATCAACCGATTTTGACTTCTATACAGTTGGTATTGTGTAACTTTTTTTGCTTTTAATGCCATCATTATGCCTACGGTATGGAAGTCAAAATCGGTTGGACGGACTGTAAATAGTTTAAATTTCTAATCTTATTTCAAATGGAGTATAAGTTGTGTCTTACTGAACGCGATTGTATTCAAATTGAAGATGACGTGTTTTTGAATAGCAAAATACTGAAATGATAATAGAATATAATAGAAAAGAATCACGTAGGTATTTGGGAAACATAATTGTGTAGTTACTTACATACAAATATCTTAATATAGGCCAAGTGCGAGTCGGACTCGCGCACGAAGGGTTCCGTACCACCGTACAATATTTAGCAAAAAACTTCGAAAACAACACGTTTCTTTGTAAATACAAAAAATATAAGTACAAAAAACCGTTTTTAACCTTTAATTTTCAATTTTGTAATTATTATTTGTTGTTATACCGGCAATAGAAATACACGATCTTTGAAAATTCAACTGTCTACCTATTACGGTTCATGAGATACAGCCCACTGACAAACGACTGACGGACAGCGGAGGCTTTGTAATAGAGGGTTCCGCTTGGAAAATAAGTTATAAGTACTTATATTCATAATCTCAGATAATTTATTTATTTCTAAATATTGTACGGTGTTACTTATTATCGCACTTAGTCGGTTTTTTCCTGTTCTTATAGTTGTGGGCGCTTCGAATCACGAGTTTTGTGCCGATTTGATGCACTAATATAACCCGTGCGCATTAACATGGCACCTGATTCGGAACTCAAAACTCCCCCGCTACCCGCGCCGCGCCCCGCCGTCGCCATGCGGGCAGCGGGGGGAGGTACAAACGTCTTTGAGCCTGGTGCCATGTTAATGCGCACGGGTTATACAAATTACCTTCCCTATTAGAAAGGTATTATAATAACACTAGCGACCTGCTCCTGCTCCGCACGGTTTTTACTACTAACTAAACGACATTTCTTAATTATATGTAAATTGTTCTGTAATATTAACGTATTATGCACAAACATAAACCTTTCGGAATACATTCTCTAAACGATGGTGAAAGCCTCATCAAAATCTGTTGCGTGGTTTAGAAGAACAAAGCGGACATAGAAACAAACACAAAAAAAAAATCTTTAATCTGCCTAGCCTTTTCCCAACTATGTTGGGGTCGGCTTCCAGTCCAACCGGATGCAGCTGAATACCAGTATTTTACATGGAACGACAGCCTATCTGACCTCCACAACCCAGTAACTGGGTAATACAACACCCCTTTGTAAGACTGGAGACAAACACGAAAAGCGACATTAATTTGTAATAATGTATAGATATAAATAGATTTATAGATTTACTAAATAATTCCTTTTGTTCGTTCTTAGGGGGCTATATGTGCGAAGATTGCGAGACGGGACGACTACCACTGTATGGAGAAATGGTGTGGGTCAAACTTGGACATTACAGGTTGGTAATAAGCCATTTTGACAAAAAAAAAAAAATTAAGAATAGCTCGTAATCTTCATGCTCTTTTTAACCGACTTCAAAAAATGAGGTTCTCATTTTTTTTTTTATGTTCTATGTTTTTTTTCTAAAGGTATATTCGGGCATTTTTCATTACTTTCGAAGTAACTTCACTTCGTAGTGTTTTAAAGTCGGTAGTTTTTGTTTTGTAACTTTTTGTGTGGTTGGCGACTAACCTGGCTAGTATCTGAGTTTTTATGCTGTCCATGGGCCTCTGACTTGGCTAAAATTGCCGTCGAGAATTTAGAATAGCGAGAGAACACTCGGGTATTCTTTATATCTATTATATATTTTGAAATATCTTACTTGTCCATTTGTACGTTCTGAATGGTATGAAAAAGTTTTTTTTTGATGTGTATCATGTTTCCTCTTGCTTTACTTCAATCTGTGGGCGTGATTTCGTGAAAAGGGACGGAAGTGTGTAACAGGAAGCAAGGGAAGCGCGCGCTATTTGATTTGGCGAATGATTGCGTGCGGTACTGGAGTTGGCCGTCAGATGTTACCAACCCAACCAACCTCTCGGAGGTTGGTACCGTCAACAAAGATGTCGGATGTTACACATCATATGGGACTACTCTAAGGCTCGCACGTTTTTACCGAAACTATTTACTTCTTGCAAACAGTACACATTACAGCTCTTTGAATACTTTTAACAGTGTGAAATGTTCGAGTAGTTTTTTTTAGTAGAAATACACTAAATAAATCAACGTTTTACAGATGGTGGCCCGGTATAATCCTGCATCCATCAGAGATACCCGAGAACATTATGGCAGTGAAACACAACCTCGGCGAGTTCGTGGTTCGGTTCTTTGGTCAATATGATCATTACTGGGTCAATAGGGGACGTGTGTTCCCGTTCCAAGAAGGTGAGTTTGTTTTAAAACTAATATATGTTACGTTGAAATATTCGTCCGTTTTCGTTAGTATTCGTATACGTATATTTCTTATCAATGAAGTGTTAGGCAGAGATGTAACTATTTACAGAATAAAATAGACGTAGATATATTTAGTAACCTATTCCGATTAACTATTCCTCAAGAGTCTTAAAAAACCCTGTAAGATACAACGACACGTGTTTCACCTCTCAACGAGGCATCCTCAGGATGACGATTGACCAGTCGCGAACCAGAACACGACGTGTTGCCACGCCGAGCGCTGGACGCGGTGTTCTCTGCATCCTAAATATATCTACGTCTATTGTATACTAAAATGGATTTCCGCAAAGTCTATTAACTATTTACAGTACTGCCTAACCATTCAGGGATTACAGGCGTGATGTTATGTTAAAATATTCCAACTCCAATCGAAATAATCATCAATTTGATTCAATAATGTTCAAGAAATGACTTGAGATTCCTTTTTTAAATGAATACTTTAGCTGTGCGCGACTCAATAGCCATACAATCGCCATAAACAATATGTGGGTCACCAGTTCCAACCACAACACGGAGAAAGAGTTGAATTGGAACAAAGCATGCTTAGTAACAACAGCAGTGCGGTTGTGCTGACCGACTGCAGATTAACTGCACCAAATTACAGTTAATATTAAGCCCACGTTCCCACGAGCGCTTTTTTAAAGCGATTTTTTTTCGGTCGGTGTTCTGTATGTACACATCGGCTTAACCATTCAGGGATTACAGGCGTGATGTTATGTTATGTCTGTGTGTTTTTTTACCGTACTCTGAATTAACAAACCTCTTAAATCTCCAACAGAGCACATTCTAGCACTGTTGGATTTTCAACTCTCGGCGCTAAACTGAGCGTGGAAAATCCAGAGTACGGTAAAAAAAAAATGTCTCCATAAAATTGCCCGTGGTACGTAGGCTAATTCATTTATTCATGTAACTCATAAAATACAATTTTTGCAGGTGATTCTGGCCGCATATCAAGCCAAAAATCTAAAATAGATGCAGCATTTACCACAGCTATGGAACATGCACAGAGAGCTTGCGAAATATTGAAAAGTAAGTCTTATTACCAGCATGTATTCCAATATCAGTATTTTTTTAATGAATATTGGTCTCATGCCGTATTTAAATTCACACACAAAAAATAAAACATAGGTCTTGTTGTTAAGAAGCTGATTTCTACAGTCTGACTCTTGCTACGACACAATAAAGTGCAATTTAGGTCGCACAGCGCTAATTACCTACAGTTATATTCACCTAGAAGTTGCCTCTCTTTCTATCGCGTAACTCTTATACCTTCTGACTACGTTACGCTCACTGGATTGGCCCGACAAGACGACGCCGTGTACTTGTAGCGTATACCTACATGCGGAGTGAGCTTGGCCTGATAATGGTTACAACGGCGGTCTTATCGCTAATAAATTATCCAGAAAACCTTTACTAATTAGTTGAAATTCTTTCAGGCGCCGCCCCTAACGAGGAAGAATCTCTAGACATAGCGTCATCCCTACTCCCGCCTCACTACGTCAAGCTAAAGGTCAACAAACCTTGTGGTTCACTCTGTGGCCGGAAGCTAGAGGACCCTGAGAGTTCGCTGACGCAGTGCGAGTGCAACCCTAATGATGAGGACCCGTGTGGGGCCTACTCCCAGTGTCTTAATAGGTAAACAGGCTGTAAATTTACAATACACAAATAACACTTAAAATTTTCTGTCACTATGATACCCCGTAAAGTCATAATGTGCACGTCTATCCACATTGTTCTCACATGTATGTATTCAACATGAATGATGTAACCAATATTTCGATTTAAAAGAGTGTCCGAGTTGTTTCTTGCCCGTTCTTCTCCATAGGAACTTAGTATGCTTTGGAATGGGCAGCTAGCTTCATCTTTCTGACTGGCCTGTAATCGGTATATTGAAATAAATGCTTTGAGTTTGAGTTTATAGTAGACATATAGCGCTAAAATTTTATTATGTCTTGTGGCCAAAATCGGAACTAAAGCCACCATCTTGTATTTTTAATACATTTCACAAAACAATAATTGCAACATAAGTGCTGTCAACGTCATTCGAGCGCCTGTCTATATTCTTAATCAAAATAAACAATACTCTCTGTAAATTAACTTTACATTTGACTAAATTGAAATTAAACACTATCACCTACAAATTACACAGTAGACGTAGATATATTTAGTAACCTATTCCGCACCGAGCGCTGGACGCAGAAGCCCAGCCCAGCTGTCTCTGCGTAAGTCTCTAAGAATAGTTAAGCGAAATAGCTTACTAAATATATCTACGTCTATTGTAGTTTATAATGGATTTCCGCAAAGTCACACCTGAAACAATTATCTACCTGTCACTTACGTTAGGATTCTGAAGGCTCTCTGCCAAAACAATTGCTAAAAAACGTTTGTATTTCTGTAATACTCGTACTGTTTGATGGCAATATTTTGTTATATGGTTTTCAGCTCAGGATTCTGAAAAATTCTCGCTCACTTCAAAAAAGTATATCATTGTATCGAAGTAGGTGTATTTCCAGAAAGGTGGGGTTTTCGAACAAACAATAAGGAATTAAGTACAATAACAAAACAGCCATTTTTCTTTCACAGAATGTTGCTAACAGAATGCGGACCGACCTGCAGAGCGGGCGATAGATGCAACAACCGCGCGTTTGAGAAGCGACTGTATCCCAAACTAGTGCCTTACAGGACACCCAGCAGGGGATGGGGGCTGAAAACCTTAGAGGATATTAAAGCAGGTACACAATAGTCAGTGGCTATACTTGGTTCCCGTTGGACCTAAGGTTATGGTACAGCTAGTTCATATAAATAGACTGTCTTTCTAATGAGATCTTACGTCAATATCATAGTTTATTTCTACGTTTTTTGATAAAACTAGCATCCGCCCGCGGTTTCGCCCGCATGGAATGTCGATAAAAAGGAGTCTATTTCCTTCTCCAAGGTTCAAAGTATCCCTATACCAAATTTCATCTAAATCTGTTCAGCCGTTTTAGCGTGAAAGCTTAACAAACAAACAAACTCACTTTCACATTTATAATAGTAGTTAGGATTAGGATAATATTACTCTCGGAGTATTATGAGGTAAAATCTTTTGTATTTTCAAGTAAAAAATATTGATGATGGTCTCACCAAACAAACTAACAAGAGGGCCTAAGAGAAGGCCTCTATAACTTATTTGTGAAACATGTTTATTCTTGAAATAAATAAATTATTTAAAAACATAAATATAAAAAAAACAAAAAGTTATTTTAAACTCAGTGGTTTATCAGTGTCTCATGTCAGTCTAAAGCGCAGCACATACACAAGAGGCGAGAGGCGCGGGCGGCGCGACTCGCCTCTTGAGTATATCCCGCGCCTAACGGCAAAAGCTAGCCATACACACACAGATGTGCCCGGCCGATGAGACCTGAACGGGTACCTGACGGGTAAATCTGTGTGTCTAAGATAAAAGGCACGGATGTGTCTGCCTGTCGCCTGCCCGCTGCCCGTGCTCAAAAGGAACGGATCGGGCACGGGGCGGTCAAATCCGAGCTAAAATCGTGATTACTACTGCCCGAGACTAACACGAGACCGTTTGTGGTGAAGTAACGGATCAGATTTGAGAGACGGCCGCCGGGCACTGTGCATGTATGGCTAGCTAAACTCCATTCACAAATGTCGTGTTTAGCCTAAATACAATTTTGTGCTGGTGAGATTTTTTTTCAGCTTTAATTCCTAATGCACATTGAATCCTAAACCCCTTTCTATTTGCAGGACAATTCGTGATAGAGTACGTGGGCGAGTTGATAGATGAGGAAGAGTTCAGGCGACGAATGAGGAGGAAGCATGAGATTAGAGATGAGAACTTTTACTTTTTGACGTTGGACAAAGAGAGGATGATCGATGCTGGACCTAAAGGGAATCTTGCTAGGTGAGTTTATTTTATAGAAATTACGAGCTGCGCCACGCGGTTTCACCCGCGTAAGCCGTGATCCCGTGGGAATATCGGAATAAAAAGTATCCTATGTGTTAATCCAGGTTATAAACTATCTGTTTGCCAAATTTCATCCAAATCCATTCAGCCATTTTTGGGTGATTGAGTAACAAACATCCAAACACACAAACTTTCACATTTATAATTTTAGGAGGAAGGATGTTTTTTTTGTAGAGGAGCTCGTGGCTAAGTAATAACCTAATAACAGCCACGCACGGGTAGCACGAGTCGATCCATCAGGTTAAGCTACGCTTGCCGGGGTTGGTCCGTGTATGGGTGACCATCTTTACATACCGAGACTCCTCCATGCCTCGGAAAGCACGTTAAGCCGCTGGTCTTGGCTGTCATTCGTAGTTCTTTGACAGTCGTTACGGGTCGTCAGAAGCCCGAAAGTCTGACAACCAGTCTTACCAAGGGGTATCGTATTACCCAGTTACTGGGTTGTGGAGGTCAGCTAGGCAGTCGCTCCATATAAAATACTGGTATTCAGCTGCATCCGGTTAGACTGGAAGCCGACCCCAAGATAGTTGGGAAAAAGCTAGGCAGATTGATGGTTTTTTGTAGTCAGAAAATGAGTTACTGGTTCATTCATTTTCTGACTACAAAAATCCAGAGATATCTCGAAGTGAGCTGTCAATGGAATGGAATGACAGCTCACTTCACACAGGATATTTTTCGGTTGCCTTTGCAAGTTTAATTGTATCTGAATTTGAATTTCTTACATGAATATTCGATTTATCTTGATCTTATTACAAAGGTTCAATTGGTGTAAAATGTTTAGGTATCATAAAGTAGACCGATTTTTTATTAGTTTTCATAACATTTAAGTGAGTTATTATGTTTTTTTTTTCAGATTCATGAATCACTGTTGCGAGCCGAACTGTGAGACACAAAAATGGACAGTACTAGGCGACGTTCGAGTAGGGCTGTTTGCCTTGTACGACATACCAGCTGTAAGTACCATGAATTTTAAGATTTTAAATAAAAAAATCAAAATCAAAAGTCATTTATTCAAATTAGGCTGAGAATCAGCACTTTTCGAACGTCAAAATTACATAAGACAGTCCCCCGGCACGCCCACCCTTCACCACTTCCTAGTGCTTTAGCTGGGAAGAAGAAGTGGCGCAACAAACTCCCCAACAGCACAGAGGGTCTAGTGCGAGTTTTTATAAACTATCTCGATTTTACGCATCGACCGCGTTCGGCACTCTGATTGGCCCTCCACCAGTGAAGGCCAGTGAAGGGCCAATCGGAGCGCCGAACGCGGTCGATGCGTAAAATCGAGATAGTTTATAGAAACTCGCACTAGGGCCTCAGCTGTCTGGTCAGTTAGAAAAAGTTTATAAAGTTTATACAGTGGTTTACAATGACAAATGTCTATCTAACAATAACCATAGCTGGATTAAGTGTATCGCATTGTTGTTTAAAACCCTCACTCCATGTTTAGGTGACGTGCTTAAAAGCGTGCATTCTAAAAGAGGGCAACGTCGCTAATAGCTGTCAAACATTTACCTGTTTTTGTTAATTAATTTATTAATTTATTATTTATGTACACACAGTAAAATACAAAGAGATATGACATAATTACGATATGAGTACAAAGGTAATTTGTTCATATTACTGTATGGTAATATGAAATATTTCCTTTTACTTTACTATGGTGAACTAAAATATTAATAATGAATTTTGATAATGAACCGTCATACGTTATAATTTCTTCTGTAGAAAAACTAACTCGTTTTCTTTTTAACGCTTTGGGATTTCTTTCGTATTCCGAACTCATGCTTCGGGAACTTTCGTCACTGGAAATGCCGCTCGTCGCATTTCGGATTATTAGAAGGTCTTTTTCGATATCGGTCAGTCTCTAGTAGTCCCTAGGCTTTGGTGGTCGACCGTCGATGCAAATAAATACTTACTTACTTACTTACTAATGGTTTTTGACACTCAAATGATTATTGTGCTTTTTACAGAACAGTGAAGTGACATTTAACTACAATTTGGAGTGCGCTGGCATTGAAAAGAAGCGCTGTATGTGTGGAGCTAAGCGATGCTCCGGATATATAGGCGCTAAACCCAAACAAGTATGTATTACTGTCCTTCTGTATGATTTACCTCATGCAATTATTAACTTGGCAGGTCTGAACATAGGCGCATATAACTTTCGCGTATGTTCTCTCACTCGCCTCATGTCACCATTTGGTTCATAAAAAATGTTACTACAGCTAGCAGAGGGCTCTGCGCGAAGTTCGGAACTGTCAAGTTATATCGGCCGTATTGTACTTTTTTGGGTCTCGTTGGAACTTAACACTTAAGCTAAGACCTCACGGAGCGGTTTTCACCCGCGCCCGCCGCGTTTGCGGGCCGCAGCTTGTGTAGGATGCACATTTCACGACGCGTTTGACACCCGCGCATCCTACAGTAGCTGCGGGCCGCAAACGCGGCGGGGGCGGGTGAAAACCGCTTCGTGAGGTCTGATGCTTAAGAGCTTAGACATTGGCTATTTGCTACTAAGAGGCGTTTCTGAGACTTTCTACGTTCGATCGTGGTAGCAAAATTAGTATGCCTACTTTCTATCTGTCGCTTTTCAATCCGTCGTTTTCTACAAAAGGTAGTCATCGTGTTGCTGTTTTGAAATAAAATAAATTAAGGTACCAAAAAAAAAAGAATACTAAACGACTCGAGTTGATATGGTTACGATCCGTTTCCGAGCTGATATGTGTGCCTTTATTCTGAAATTCAACCCAAGCCTACTCGTTCGCAAATTGGACTTTGCAACTGATTGATTTCTCTCCTACTTTCCTGAACCTGACGCCCCCACAATGATCATGTCTTTGTAAAACTTACCACCTAAGTTCGCATTGTGGAAAGCAATAAATATATTGAGCATTGATATTTATGTAATCTCCTTTAATTACCAGGACGAATCTCAATCAAAGAAACCAAAAATCCCAGGCAAACGGACATACAAGAAGAGAAAAACGACAGAAGAGTCTCCGTCGACCAAAAACAAGCCAAAACGACCCATAGGTCGACCACCAAAGCCTAGAGAACTGACCGATATCGAAAAAGACCTTCTAATAATCCGAAATGCGACGAGCGGCATTTCCAGTGACGAAAGTTCCCGAAGCATGAGTTCGGAATACGAAAGAAATCCCAAAGCGTTAAAAAGAAAACGAGTTAGTTTTTCTACAGAAGAAATTATAACGTATGACGGTTCAGAGTCACCGAGTGTTAAGAAACATAAGTTGGAAGAAAAGAACGATGTTGGTGATTGAGTAAAAATGTAGGTTTAGTCGTTGCAAATCACGAACGCGTCATGTGACTTTTATGTCCTTGACATAAGGTTTAAATTGCAATGAGCGATGTGCTCGTGAAATGCAACGACATGTTGGTATGTGTTGGTGCAAAATGTGTGTTGAACTTTTAAAGAATGTTATAAAATGGCTGATATGTAAACGATAGTTACTAGTGTAAGGAGTATTAAGTTTATTTGCCTTTTACGCACAATTATAATTTTAAATTCACGGTAATAGTTTTAACTGAATTATTGTGCAAATTATGTACTCTGATATCAATGCACTAATTTCGTTTGTCACGTAGATCAAATGCAAACTGTTTCTCAGGGAAATTAATTGAGCAAATTAACAGCCGACTCATATTGTCCGCATATATTATATCCGTACATAAGTTGTCAATTTGCTTAACTATAATCTCCCTGACTGTACACACGGCTACACATCAAGGTATAAATTTCCAGTATAAGCTGACCTCGCATAGTAAGAAAAAACTATACAATGCGAGATCAGCATAAACTGGAAATGTATCGCTTGATGTGTAGCCGTGTGTACAATAAAATGAAAATCATATTATTTGAAGACAACCATTGTTGATATAAAATTATAATCTGCCATCAGTATGTTTGTTCTGTGAATATCTCACTGACTGAGGTGAATTGAGCTGTCAGTCACCTGATTCGAGGGATCGACACTACTGACAGCTCACTTCACCTAAGTTTTGACAGTGACATTATTACAAAATAGTTTCATTCTCCAACCATATCAACATTACATCAACAAAGTAATCAAACATTGTGTTATTGTAAATATTTAGCATAGCCCTTAGATTATACAAAATATATTATGTCAGAAAATAGTCTGATGCAAATGCAAATAACGCCTTTATTCATAGGTAAATAAAGTTCATAATACTATAAAAATGTTCATGTGTTGAAATGCCAAATTTTTCAGGCTAGTATTATACTAAACATATTTCTTTGTGAAAAAATTGATTCTGTGATGAGAGTAGGATTTTTCTAAGTAATTTGTAATATGTCTAGTTAAAAATATATATTGTTACCCGAAGACGTAGAAACTGGGGGTTTTGTCGAGACAGAATAATTAAGTTAAATAAAATATTAAAATTTACTTCGGTTTTTATTCTTAAACCTTCCTCATGAAACACTCCGTCGATTGGTGGAGACCGTATGAAAATCCGTTCTTTTTTTAGAACATTATGCGTTTCTAAGGGCTCAAACACATAAACACGTTAGGTACGACGACGCAACGTGTCACGGCACATTTTTTCATTATTGATTTCTGCAGAAAACTATAATGAAATAATGTGCCGTGTCACGTTGCGTCGTCGTACCTAACGTGTTTATGTGTTTCAGCCCTTAGGGCGGAGACTGGCTTACAAAGGTTCTTTGTAATTTATCGAGTTTTTGAAACGCGATACAAAAACTCGATACATTGTAAACAAACGTTTGGCGGCATAAAAACTCAGGTTACCACCCACTAACCACACGGAACAAAATAAAAAGCGGCCAAGTGCATGTCGAAATACGCACAGTGAAGGGTTCCGTAGTTGGGATGAATTTATCAAACAAACTTAACATTGTAGTTGAAAAACATGTTGTTTCGGACACTTGACTGTAACAAAAATTAGCACTTTAAAGCTTAATATTTCGCAAACGGATCTCTGAATCCAAAACTAGTTTTCACAAACTCCCATTATTTTTAAACGACCTTTCCAACGATACCCCACACCATGGGATTGACGAGAAAAAAAAAACATCCCCACTTTACGTGTAGGGGAGGTACCCAAAAAAAAAAAATTGTTGACTATTTTATTTTACCACTTTGTCGGCGTGATTTATATGTATACCCATACCAAATTACAGCTTTCTAGTACCAACAGTCTGAGCTAAGCCAGACAGACGGACATGGCGAAACTAGAAGGGTTCCTTATTGAATACCCTAAAAAGGAAGTTTAAATAATACTTAGTTTCGTCTTTATATCTACTAGGTAATGTTACCTATTCCAAATCTTTTATAAAGATTTCGTTGCTGGATAAGTCCTCCGAGATTTTAATAAATAAATAAAAAATACACCATACTAAAAGTAAATAATCTTTATTACGAAAGCTGTGTTGAAATTCTCATAATTTGTACCATGAAGGCGAGTGTACAAGTGAAATACAAACAGCATACAACTGTGTACAGAGTCTTATATCGCCTTTCGTTGACCATCGAGAGGACTTTGTATTTTTTCTCGAAAAACACATCTGTGCACCATAGCAGCTGGAACAAAAGTAAAAACCTTATGAATAAAGTTGATATTGAGTGGTGTAGGGCGAATGAAATTAAATAAAGTTTTTTACACAGAATTACTTCGCAATTTATATTCATTGACCAACAACATTGAAAATACTTGAGTGAGACACCGAGACTGGTACAAAATCGTGCCGTTTACGAACGTGATACGAGCCGGACTGCCGAGTGCGGAGCGGGGTGCGGACGACAGCGAGGTGCGGGGCGCGGGAGACGCGGGCGCGTGTATGCGTGTGTGTTTGGATGTTACATGCTTAATCTTCCTACAGTAGATAATTTATAACGTGAACATCACGCCTGTTAACCATCCACGAAGGATTAGGCAGAGGTGTATCTACTACCAATCTGCCTGCCTTTTTCCAACTATGTTGTGGTCGGTTTCCAGTCTAACCGGATGCAGCTGAATATCAGTATTTTACATGAAGCGACGGCCTATCTCAACTCCACAACCCAGTAACTAGGCAATACGATACCCCTTGGTAAGACTGGTTGTCAGACTTTCGGGCTTCTAACGACCCGTAACGACTGTCAAAGATCCACGACTGACAGCCGGGACCAACGGCTTGACGTGCTTTCCGAGGCAAAGAAGAGTCTCGGTATGTAAAGATGGTCACCCATCCATAGACCAACCTCGGCAAGCGTAGCTTAATATGATGGATCGACCCGTGCGGCTGTGCCTACTTAGCCACGAGCTCCTCGGTGTATCTACAACATTATAATAAAAATACCCGACCGATCTGTGAGGGTGTTTTAGTATCGTACTGAGTCAATTCGTTTGTTATTTAGTAGGAAAAAAGGAAAAAACAATCCATTTTTTTTTTGGGGAATTTTACTGGGTTGTTAAATGGCGCCGGCGGCCGTCGTTAATGGATTTGGTGTAATTTTGTAGGTACAACCCGTGCGCATTAAAATGGCACCTGGCTCGGAACTCAATACTCCCCCCGCTACGCGCGTCGTCGCCGTGCGGGGAAGCGAGGGGAGCTCCAACTGTCAAGCGTGTAAGCCAGGTTCCATGTTAATGCGCACGGGTTGTACCAATATTGTGAATTGAAAATTGCAATAACTTTTCTATTTTCAATACTAATCAGATTTTTTGGTAATGTTATTGCACTTACCTACCTATGTGCCCCTTTCGGACATTTTGCCAGTTAATAAGTAGCTAATACCGCACCTGCCTACCAATACCCCTCTTAGTCTGCCTGAAGCAAACCCCAACATGGTTGGGAATCAGGCACGGTCCCAGGGGGGGGGGTGGGTCCTGGGGGTCATGACCCCCACAAAATCATTCAAGCTGTCGAGAGACTGAATGATTTATGTGCTTTACTAACTAAAACCTGTAGGTACTTGAGCCACAGTGACCCCGTTGGCATATACAAAAAAAAAGGTTTTAGAGTACCTACTTATCAATTCCCTAAAAATATTCCTCGGCACCAATGGTGACCCCCCCAAAATCTTGGGCTGCGCCTGTTGGGAATAGGCTGGGCTGGGTGTAGCGCGCGTCTGATTTTACCTCGAGTATCGTGGTGGTTCTTTGTCGAGGCAAACTGCCAACAACAACACCTGCGGCCTTCTTCCTCTTGGAAGTCGATTTTAAAAGAAAAAGCCATTGATACTTACAGCGCCAAAGAGAGCACAGAATATGCAACCACTTTTGAGCCCAAAACTGAAGTTAAAGCTATCAGGATGGTTGACGTCTAGGAACCTTTTAATCATCTTGTTATTTTGGGTCTTCGTCAGCGAATTTCTTGGAGAGGAAAATAGATACTCTTAAACAGTAAATAAATATTTGTTGATAGCAAATTCTTGTAAAGGTTTGACCTTTAAAACAGCATTCAGCGAGCATTTCAGAAAATGTAATGACGTTTGAAATAATATCCAGAGAACATTACAAAGACTTGAAACTTCTTGCGATTTTGAACCATTACTAAATAAGCTTCTCTTGAAGAGGTTATTAATATTTTGACTAACCTCTTCAAGAGAAACTTGGTCAGTAAAGGTCCTCGAAAAACGCAAGAAGTTTAAATTTTGATTAATATTTTGTCTATGATTGAAGTTTCATGTCGTGAGGAAAGTTTTGAGTAGATATGAATGGAGAGCTAGGGGAAGACCAAAGAACCAATGGATGGACTGTGTGAAAGATGATATGGCTAGAAAGGGGGTGACTACCGAGATGACGACTAATAGCGAATTATCGAAGGAAAAAACATGTATTTATTTATTTTATTATTTGTATAGTAGTACACACAGTAAAATACATAAAGATACAACAATATTATGAGTACAAAGGTAATGTATGGACAGTCCATAAATTGTTACAAAAATGGCTTGTTTAGTAGTACACACAATAATAATAATAAAAAAAAGTAATTAAAACTAAAACCCAACTACGAATAAAAAGGTATAAACAAGACACCACAGACAGACAAATTAAAAATCCGGAGTCACACGTGTTAGGGGGCATACATCGAACAGATTACGTGTGACTCCGGATTTTTAATTTGTCTGTCAGTTGGGTTTTAGTTTTTATTACTTGTTTTTTTTTTTTTAAATTCTTTTGGTGTTATAATATATATATTTTTGAAATGTGCTCATTAAACCCTTTCATTTGATACCTAACATGGTACGATTAAACAAATTTTTTTTTCAAGATTCTGACTTTATGTCCTCTAGAGGGCGCCATTTTTAATTTAATGTGACGTCACATGGCCTATAGCCAGCGGACGATCAAGAGGCTTCCAACGATACCTCACTTGTCAAATTGTGATGAGTGGTTTAGAAAATATGAGGGAACAGATGAACATACATACATACATACATACATACATACATACCGGTCAAAATCATAACCCTCCTTTTTGCTTCGCCGTAGTCGGGTAAAAATTGAATCAAACTCCACCAAAGCGCAGACGAGACGAGGGGAGAGATGTGTTTTAAACAAACAATAGACTTTCGTTATTCACACATCTCGTCTCCACTCAGCTTCAGTGGATACCACTCAGCGGAGATGATATATTAGTAGGGCGCGATCGAAGCAGAGATGTGAGCTGGGCCTAGCCGACATTGAGCTGTGTGGCGGTATAAAGCGGAGAAAGGAGCTGTGCCTCGCAAATTTGCGACTGCGCGGAGCGGAGACGAGAAGAGATGTGACCGGCGTGCACTGACTGAGCGGTGCCGCTAGAGTCTGTCAAGCGAATCTTGTCCACGAACATTAGCCGATTTCTTATAAATGGCAATACTTTTATCTGTCAAACGGATTGTCGTTTGTCACAAGTCCTGGTCTACAACATTTTGATACTTTTCGCTCAATTACCGAATTTTATTTATTTTACTGTGATGTGATCACGATTTCGGATTTAGATTCAGACGTCGTAGTCATGACGTGATGAGTAAACTCATGAATATAAAGGTTGACCGAACGGAGTTGGAACCCTTCATCATTTCTGTGCGTAATGATGATACTGACAGTGATTTCTCTAATGAAGGCATTGAATTTCTAGATTCTGATTTTAGTTCTGATTGTGATAAATAAATAGCTACATTGAAATGCATATCCCAAAGAATTTTTTTTTTCTACAAAAATTCAAGTATCAAACCAGTTTTCAGCGTACTATATCAGTGTTGACCCCTGTAAGATTTTTGAATTTACCGCCTTTATCATGGGACAAGACTCGCTTGACAGAGTTTAGTTCCCCCTGTCGCACAACCGACCACAGTCGCTCTAGCCAGGGCCAGCACACATCTCCGCTCTAGTCTTGCCAGCACGCATCGCCGCACAGCTTAGGTGGATACATCCTAGCTGAAAAACATCTCTTCTCGTCTCCGTTGCGTCCATCTCCGTATATCTCCGCTTTGGTGGAGTCTGCTTTACGCTATAGAGATTACGGTCAGTCATATTTTTAGACGAGAACACGAAAATCGCAGCCTTTAAATGTAAATTGAATTACATAATACGTCAGTAACACAAGCCGTAATAAAAGAAATCTGTTTGAAAGGCACTGAGTTTAATTTCAGATAATTCTCAAAAAGCTCGTCATAATGATACAAAAACGGTCGTCATAGAACATATGTTACAAGTACAATGTTGTTTGTTCTTCATCCCAACTACGGAACCCTTCATCGTGGGTGGTCCGACACGCACTTGGCCGATTTTTCAGTATAGATTTCTAGCTCATATTTTTCTTCAATTTTACATAATTCCCATATCAGTACAAACATGGTAAAATCATAATATTTACGAGTTTATAAGGAAGTTGAATTTCGCAATCGGCTCAGTTCCCAATTTCCGGCGTCGACGGGTTTTTGATGAGATGAAACCTACCTACCTATCTCTGTATGTACGATATAAAATATGATTAGGATATCCTATTTAAAATCCAGAGACGTTATTTTTGCATGATGTCATCTAGTATCTGAAGTCGCAGGCTGAAGCTGGTCTTTCTATATAACTAATACACAAGATTAGGATATCCTATTTATTATCCCGAGACGTTTATTATTACACTTGATGCTGTATTGTATACAAAAGGCATTATACGCAGGTTTATTATTAATGGAGGCAAAACGCTGACTGTTCGTGATTTTTACGGAAATTTATGAAACGGATTTTTATGAAATTCGGCACACGGCTACACCATGACCTGGGTTAGGATCTAGGATACCTTTTATTCCCGTAGTACGTTCCTGTGGGACCACCACGCGGGCAAAGCCGCGGGCCAAAGCTAGTTAGTTACCTATATTCTTCACGCACAAATAAACACAGTTTACATAGTTTTAAGTACCTATCTATAAAATGATCCAGCGGGTGGAGTTTAAACTTAGTCGAATGCATGGAATCAGTATGTACCTACTATAACTTGGTCGAATAAAAACAACCTACATATTCTACAACATGGCTGTAAAACAAATCAATATCGATTCTTGTTTATCATCAACATTTTACATTCATCTCTACGCACGAACACAAAGCCTTCTCCCTATGAAATCGAGTGGAAACGAAGAGAATCGATCATATCGCACGAAATAGGCATCCGGCAGGGAAGAGGGAAGCGACGAAGCGAATCGATTTATCAATCGAATGAGTCCTGAGGGTTTTGAATCGGATAAACTATTGAAAAGCCCTTCGGAAAAACTATGATTTTATTATTGTACAAGTTGACTGTTTGAAGCTGACGCTGAAAATTAACCAAATCTGTTCAGCAGTTCTCAAGTGATGCGTTTACCAACGAACTGCATTTTACGGCAGCGGGTCGGGCGCGAACATATTTAAAATCTTCAGAATCCAAAGATCCATCGCCAAACAGAAGATTTTTTTGTAATTATTCACGAAACAAATACTATATAATATAATTTAAATGTTATTATAATATAATAATAACTCCTAGAATTACAATTTATTATGCCCGCCGTACACCCGCGCCCGACCCGCTCACAACCAGCTCCCGCCTTGTGTGTTTTGAGCTTTATAAGTGGATAAAGTACGACAAGGATCTTTTGGCACCTGAATGACTTTGACAGGTTGGTAAACATTTGTTAAATTATACTGAAAAACAAGATGGCGGCGTTATTCTCAATTTGGCCACGCGCCAAAAGAACCTTGTAGCGTTGTTTTTATTTTGCTTAATTGGCAAAGAGCTATTATTGGGTATTATAGTTACTTCAGAATCGTGACTCGATTAGAGAGAAAATCATAGTATAATATATTAGCATTCTCTGTCTACGGTATAAAATCTATTTCGAGATGTTAAAACAAACGAAATCATTCGAACACCCGTAGCAACGCTACGCCGTAGCAAAGACGTGGCTACGACGTAGCGGAGACGTGATGCTACGTCTCATCAAAGGAAAATTGTGCGATTGAGATCTTATACCTATATTAATTTTACGAAGTCGCTTTTGACGGTATGAAAAGTAAAAGTAAATTACATACGTATCTACATAATGATAACCTTATATTTCTATTTCAAAAGCTGGAAGGAGTCAAAGTGTGCCTAATCCATGCAAAACAATAGTTTATAAACTAGCTAATAATGTTTTTTTTTTTTTTGGAATTTCAAAGCTTGCCTAAAGATTTATGAGTGAATAAAACATAAAAAATTAAAAAAAAATTTTTTTGTTTTTCTGGATTCTCACACAAATTATTTAAATGTATTTTTATTTTACATAGCGTAGTATTACAACATTGTCAATATTTTTTTGCAGACGGTGAATATTACGTAGGTTTATGTTTAAAGTTCAGACTAAGAATATTTACTAAGATAGTATCTCATCGTCCTCATTAGCAAAAATACACTCCACACAATTTAAATCACGCTGTAACTAAACTTACTAAAGAGTAGCCTTCTAAGTGGTTCTTGCGTAGCTGCTTATACTCCAGATAAATATATTATGTATGTGTTTGTAGCTAAGGGCTTGGCTACACCCTCTAGGTTCATTTTGTGGAAAGGGAACGCCCATTCTTTTAGGTATAGTGGACATGTTTTAGACCAGCAGCCACATTAGCCACATTAGCAATTCCTCTAAAAGCAGTTCATTTCCTGAATCCCAGCTGTCATTAGAAATTCCTCTAGTCTTAACTAATATTATAAATGCGAAAGTAAGTTTGTTTGTTTATTTGTTTGTTTGTTACGCTTTCACGCTAAAACGGCTGTAGGGATTTGGATGAAATTTAGCCCAGGGGTAGACCATGACCTGGAATAGGACATAGGATACTTTTTATCCCGATATTCCTACTTTTTATCCCGATATTCCCACGGGATCGAGACATACGACGAGAGTTTGTCATAAAAGCAATTCATTATTTGTGGACCATTTTATGAATCTCCATAGATAACTGTCAAACAGATGAATTATTTCGTAATATGAATTACACGCAGATCATTTATGAATTGTCAGTTTGTGACATTTTACGATGATTCATAATATTTTCATATTATGATTCTGCTAAAGTGACCGTTTTAAGGACCCAGATTGCTGCTATCAGCATTGCCATCCAACATGGCAACCCTGCCAGCCTTTTGGTCACTTTTCCCACTGATAGCGATGCGGAAGAATTTATTTATGCCCTTGCCCAATGAGTTCTTCCCATTATTTTTTATTTTTCCTTTACATACTTGTACATAGTTAGCATAGGAGCTCGTGGCTAAGTAATAACAGCCGCTCGGGTCGATCCATCAGGTTAAGCTACGCTTGCCGGGGTTGGTCCGTGGATGGGTGACCATTTACACATATCGAGACTCCTCCGTGCCTCGGAAAGCACGTTAAGCCGTTGGTCCCGGCTCTCATTTGTGGATCTTTGACAGTCGTTACGGGTCGTCAGAAGCCCGAAAGTCTGAAAACCAGTCTAACCAAGGGGTATCGTATTACCCAGTTACTGGGTTGTGGAGTTCAGATAGGCAGTCGCTCCATGTAAAATACTGGTATTCAGCTGCATCCGGTTAGACTGGAAGCCGACCCCAACAGAGTTGGGAAAAGGCTAGGCAGATTGATTTTTGATACTTGTACATAGTATATAATATATTTTAGTATTAGATAGTACGGTATAAGATTTGTAAAAAACAAAAGGTTTACTTTAAAGGCTTTGTTTTATGTAAAAAATAAAAAATGGACCTTCTATACTATCTCCCCACCACCCTTAGTTGTTTGTTTGTTTTTTTCCGCTTTTACGCTAAAACAGCTGAACGGATTTGGAAAATGAGTCGACTATGACCTGGAGAAGGACATAGGCTACTTTTCATCCTGGATCGCAGGTGAAGTCGCGGGCAACAGCTAGTAGTAAGATATGAACGTTATTTTTAGCTTTAAAAAGTTTAAAAACATTAGATTTTGTTCTAAAACTCCTCTTCCATGTAGACACGTCCTTAATGCGTAAGTGCCGTAAGAGGTTCAGCGAGGAAACACTAACCGCTTGGGAGGGGAACACTGCCTTTTATCGCGAATACTTAACCTACCTGCAGACATAGAGTACGTATAAAATAGACACCTGACTTTCATACAATAGCGTTAAGATAAGTACTCGAGGACTACGTGTGGTTAGCATCACGATCCGCAGCATTTGAACCCAGGGATCATTTATATGCTTGTTATGCTATTATTTTATTTAATAAGGGACAATAAACAACATATGCACGTTACAAAATCCCTGGCCGATCCAAAAGGGGGCGCCTAGGTACCGCAATATCATTACAAAAAGTAAAATACAATAACTTATGACCTCTGTAGAAAATTAGCTAATTTATAATTAAATTTGTGTAAATTTGGTACTAAAAAAGTGAATTTTTATTTTCAGAAAAAAAAATTGATTACTTTTTGTAATGTATAATTGATTCAGGCGTGACTTTGCGGAAATCCATTATAAAATACAATAGACGTAGATATATTTACTAACCTATTCCGCTTGACTATTCTTCAAGAGTCCTAAAAAACCCTGTAAGAAATCGACACGTGTTTCACCTCTCAACGAGGCATCGAGACGCGTACCATCCGTCCATCGCGCGTCCAGCGCTCGGTGTGGTAACACGTCGCGTTCTGGTTTGCAATTGGTCAATCGTCATCCTGAGGATGCCTCGTTGAGAGGTGAAACACGTGTCGATTTCTTACAGGGTTTTTTAGGACTTTTGGAGAATAGTCAAGCGGAATAGGTTACTAAATATATCTACGTCTATTGTATTTTATAATGGATTTCCGCAAAGTCACGCCTGAATCAATTAGGTAACTATTACAAAAAGTAATCAATTTTTTTTTCTGAAAATAAAAATTCACGTTTTTAGTACCAAAATTACACAAATTTAATTATAAATTAGTAAATTTTCTACAGAGGTTATGAGTTATGACTTGTAGACTAAATGATGGCCGCCCGCGCCCCAAAATAACCCATAATAAATAAACCAGTAAAATTCCTCATGGAAAAAAAGGCGGCGATTTAAAAAAAAAAAAAACCTCGTTAGTACATTCTTAACAACACCCTCTCGGATCCGATAGAGTTTTTGTTACACGCTGTATAACACATAAGGTTAACAAAACATTAAGTAGTAATTTTGCAGTCAACTGCATTATCCGCAGATAAGACATATTTAAAGATCAGCGGTTGTCTCTAGGCGAGCATTACCAAAATTAACAAATATTTTGAAATATCTAAATAAATAATTTACTATAAAATACGTAAAAAAAAACCTATACGATCCGAAAGGAGCACATATGCACCGCAACAACATTAACAGAATAAAAAAATGAAAATAAAAAGTTATTACAATTGGAAATGCACATTTTTTGTACCAAAATTACCCCAATTTCATTATAAATTAGCAAATTTTTCACAGAGGTCATAATCGTAAGTTATGACTTGTACTCACTAAACGACGGTTGCCGCGCCCCATGTAGTAATCCGGTAAAATTCCCAATTGAAAAAAAAGCGTCGATTTTTTTTTTCTCAAAAAAAAAAAAGGCGATGGTTTTATATCTTTATTTAAAAAAAAACATAAATAGACATACGAGATAGAGGGCGGTCCTTTCATCGTTTTTAGACACGTTTCCATAATCCTCGGGTTTTGAATCAAGATAGTTTGCTGCGACTCAGTTTCAAACCTTCCCACTTGGCTGCCCTTTTGCGACCCATAGATTAGGGAATAATCTATTTTGCAATCATTCGACAATAGAAGCGGCCAAATAAAGTATAACTAAGCAATATTATCTGCTTATTTCGTCACAAAACATACAGATACCGCATCAGGGTATTTTCCGACGAATGAACAACTACAATAAGCCCCTTCTTAATTTGTTAACTTAAGCAATACTTGACTCATTTGGGGATAAAAGAAAAATAGTTGTACGGATTCCTTTTCTATTACGGTTTTTCTTTTGTCTTTATCTTTTCTGCTGATTTGAGGATATAATAAGATAAATATTGGATTGAGGTATGCGTTGCTAAATCAAATCATAGGAACCCAAAGAAATTACAACACTAGTGCTATATATATTTTTTTACATTTGTTGGGTTAGCTTTTGATCTTGACCTTCCAATGCGAAAGTGATTATGTTTTTGTTACGCTTTCACGCTAAAACGGCTGAACGAATTTGGATGAAATTTGGCACACGGGTAGACCATGACCTGGAGAAGGACATAGGCTACTTTTTATCCTGGATCGCAGACGAAGTCCCGAGCAACCACAAATAAGGACCACTGAAATATTATGTTTTGTGAATTCTTCTAATAGTCTTCT
This sequence comes from Lithophane ornitopus, assembly GCA_948473465.1. Lineage (NCBI taxonomy): Eukaryota > Metazoa > Arthropoda > Insecta > Lepidoptera > Noctuidae > Lithophane > Lithophane ornitopus. The sequence continues at coordinate 3,906,377 of OX419636.1, forward strand.
ACACTCCGAGTCGTTTGCAGTTGTTAAATTGCTCTCTTTTAGCTTAGTGCAATAACATAAGCATTTTTAGTGCAATAACATAAGCATTTTTAGTGCAATAACATAAGCATTTTTAGTGCAATAACATAATCATTTTTAGTGCAATAACATAATCATTTTTAGTGCAATAACATACGCATTTTTGGTTCTAGCCGGATTGGGTTTGAACGCATGAACTCGTTAGCCATTCAATACTTAGCCGTTAGACTATTATTACCCTTTTAAAGTCTATTTATTATTGCTTGATTTGTCCAAAAGTGGCTGTCGCACAAATACGCGGTCTTCACGTTCGTAAAGCGTCAACATCCAACTTTCTATCAACCTTTTCCAAAAGTGAAGCTAATAAAGGCAGATGATTATTTTGTACGTTACCAGTAAGGTAAAATCAGGTTTGTCTCGAGGGAGTGTTCAGAAATAATGCGATTATTTGGCGCGGGGCCGCAGTTACCGGCTTGAGGCAAGTAAGAGGCACACACCAATTGAATTAGTGGTAAATAGATCGTGAGATGTTGCGGTGCTTGTACAACGTAATTTTTTGCTATACGAGTAAGTATTAGAAAAAAACATGTAAGGCGCTCTGTAGTTTCTACCTACCCCCATAGGAAAAAGGCGTCAGTTTATATAAGTGTATATCTACACTAATAATATAAAAACGAAAGATTTATATTTTTGTGTGCATGTTTGTAATGAATAAACTCAAAAACTACTGCGCCGATTTCAAACATTCTTTCACCATTAGAAAGCTACATTCACCCTGAGTAACATCCATACTAATCCATACTAATATTATAAATTCGAAAGTAACTCTGTCTGTCGGTCTGTCTGTCTGTCTGTCTGTATGTGAACTTTTCACCCCTAAACCAATGAACTGATTTTGATAAAATTTGGCAAGGAGATAGATGGCATCCCGGGGAAGGACTTAGGCCACTTTTTATCGACATACCACGCGAGCGAAGCCGCGGGCGGAAGCTAGTAGGCTATATTTATTGCTAGAAAAGATTAGAGATCCTTAATAAAACTCCAATAATGTAACCCAAGGTGTAAAAAACCGATTGATGATAGAATAAAATAATGTACTACGACTTTGCAGAACACATAATTATTTACAAAAAGTCTTTGTAAGATTTAGGATAGACTATTTTCGGAAAAGGTAATCGAAAAATGTCTTTTTCACCATTTTTCCCCAAACTCAAATACAAAAAAAAGAAAATAATTGAAATCCAAAAATAATATCACAAATTCTCTAACTCAGGTGAAAACTTAATAACTTAACGCGTCACATTTGACTATCTCTCACAAAAGCAGGACACGTTTAATATTATCTCTTTAAGCACAGGCTCAGATGAAAATGTGTCAATTCTCTAGAGAATGTGAGTACTTCAAAAATATTATAAGAGTGAGGGAAAAAAAGCGTGTCGGGTATGACGGGCTCAAAGTAATATTCGAAAAATATACTTAATAGTTAGCATTTTTGTCATCTTACACTACGGATAATGGGACTCTTCGTAAACCCTATTATTATAGTCTTTACGAGCAGTGGTGGCCCAGTGGTAACAACCGCGACTTATGAGTGTCTGTACTGGGGGTCGTAGGTTCGAACCCTTTTTTTTTTGAGGGCTGGAAATTATCAAATGACTTCTAGCGCTCTGGGCGGAGGGCGTGTCAGACTTTTACTGACTAAAACCTACCCGTGTTCCTTCAGTTGCCTGTTGCCAAGGTATCCCTTTCGAAGTTTCCCGCAACCCTGGCAGGCTAGGTTCGAACCCTAACTTTGTGTAAATTATTTCACTGCCACTGCTCTCAAAACGGTGAAGGAAAACATAGTGGGGAAACCGGCATGTCTTAGAACCAAAAATTCAAAGACATGGGACATCTACCAGGTGGGTAGCAACCCGCACTGGACCCGCGTAGTGCATTACGGCCCTCTCCCTCTCACAAAGAGGAGGCCTGTGTCCCAGCAGGATTACGGCCCACTCACTTATTTGATTGTGTTTTGTTCTCATCTTTTAGTTATCACGTTATCTTAGATTGTTCACCACAGCTAGTAGACAAATTCGTGATGACAGTTTTCAATATTTTAGTTCATAGGGAATCACCTATGAAATCCTTTACATTTATTCCCTAAGCAACCTTTTCATTAATCTGCGGGCAGAAAGGGGTTGCCTATTCTTTGTGAGAAAAAAAACAACACCGCAACACAAAATTATGCTTTGAAAAATACAGCCACGGAAAAACCTACATTGTCTGGCAGCTGTGTCCTATCTCAATAAAGCGGGTAATGTATTTTATTTATAACAGAAACAGAACAAAAGCAAAAAATAAATTAAAAATAAACAGAACGGGTATGAATGTGAAAATAAACGGCCACGTTCGAGTCGTAGGCATTGTCACTGGGGGTTCCGTGCATTTTTTTAGCAGCCTGTGACAAAACTCATTACGTACTGCTCGATCTATGGCTATTCTTTACCGTAACTGCGATAATGCCATGTAATAGACCGACATATAGATAACCAGATGGATACGTCGGTCAGATGAATAGAAAGGCGGACTTAGGGTGAGCTCAGAACGCGACGTGAAGCGACGCGACTCTGCACGCACTTTTTAACAATTATCGAACTTATTTTCTTCATGAAAAGGTATAATTTCAGTGCGGGTGTTGACACGTGTCAAAGTACGCTGAGATGCGCGGGGCTGCGCAGCGCGTGCACCTTATTGTGTTGGAAATAAATTCGATATTGTATCGGATCATTAAAAAAGTGCGCGTCGCATCGCGTCTCGGTGTTTACTGACCCTTAAGTCAGACGAACAGATTCAAGCGATGCAACTTGCGTCAAACTACACGTGCGCGCGTCACTTGTTTCCGTCTATAAGTCAAGTCAAGTCAAGTCAAATCATTTATTTCAAATAGGCACATTAAAGGCACTTTTGAACGTAAAAAAAAACTAAGAAATAGAACTGATTCTAGTTGCCAATGACAGCCGATCTTCAAGATAATTGAAGTTTAGACGTATGAGGAACAGGGTGTAAAGTTCACTCATCCACCATAGAAAAGGGAGGATCCTCCGACCAGACGGGTGTTGTGTCTGGCGGGCAACTGCCCAACGATTGATGGCGGGTTCTTGTATAATTGTCCGGATGCAGGATATATGTGACGTCAGGTCTTTGATGCGTAGGTCACATGTGGCGATGTGGATACCGCCACAGAAGCACTCCCGGATCTCAAATTCTAAGATTCAAGCGATGCAACTTGCGTCAAACTACACGTGCGCGCGTCACTTGTTTCCGTCTATAAGTCAAGTCAAGTCAAGTCAAATCATTTATTTCAAATAGGCACATTAAAGGCACTTTTGAACGTAAAAAAAAACTAAGAAATAGAACTGATTCTAGTTGCCCCTTCCACAAGGTAGTTTTCGTATGGAGAAGAATGGGCAAGAAACTCCACCGTTACTCTTTAAAAAAAAATGGTTTACAATATTTTGTATACATCAATTATAATTACATGTGAATACGATGCACCAAGAATACGATTACTTTACCACAAATTGTAAAAAGAATTTAAAATGGAGCAATGACAAATGAATTGATTAATAAAATTATGTGATAGATACATGTTGCTCACACATTTATAAACATTGTAAAAGTAGGTACCTATACAATATCACAATATTCCTAACATTTTTACATTACAAATAATACTAATAAGACAGTGTGAGAGTTTAAGTAATCACAAAATGTGTGATATACAAATAAAGTAAATTATACAACTAGATTAGCAACCAGTTTGATTTTGTCCAGACTCGAATATTGTCCATTGTCCCACATCGCTCCGCAAGTGGTGTTACTCGTGACATGCTCTAAACTACCTTTCATTTGTTTTCTCCGTAGATAAATAAAGTAACATTATATCTGCGATAACGATGATTGAAAAGGAAAAAATGTATAGGACTGACATAAGCTATCGAAAAGCTAATGTCAATCCTGTTGAAAGTCGTTCTAGAAATACGAAACACTTTCGAAGCGATTGTCACTTGTCTAGGGCCTCTGTTAGCTTAGTTTGCATAGGGAACCCTAAAAACCGTTTCATTTGAATAAATCGCGAAACAGGTCTTATTTGCTACAGGACGGTACCGATTGATGAAGGATTTTTTTTTCAATTCAATATTTCCATAGATTTTTAAATCAAAGTATTTGGAAAAGGTAGATTTTTTAATTTAAAAATATTCACAATAAATATTAAATTGATACCTACGGAAAAGAAACACGCTGTACACGCACACTTGTCATACTTGCCTTTATATCTTGAAATACAAGTGTATGTGTACAGAGTGATTCTTTTACGTATCAATTTAATAGTTTTGTGAATATTTCACTGCAGATTTTTTTTTTCTGTTTTAATAATTTTTTTTAGCTTGTATATATGGACGCTATACTGTTGCGGGTTCGCGGGAACGCCCTTTGTTAGTTAACATACTGTATATTATTATAATGATGTAATTCTGAATTTGAGAGCCGGGAGCGACCGGTTTGACTGTTCTTGGAATTTGAGATCCGGGAGTGCTTCTGTGGCGGTATCCACATCGCCACATGCGAACTACGCATCAAAGACCTGACGTCACACAAAAATCCTGACGTCACATATATCCTGCATCCGGACAATTATACAAGAACCCGCCATCAATCGTTGGGCAGTTGCCCGCCAGACAAAACACCCGTCTGGTCGGAGGATCCTCCCTTTTCTATGCTTTTACACATAACATATTATGTGTTCATCAGCTCATGTAAGAGTTTCCTCACTTGTGATCTGCAATTCAGTTCGGTGCCTGAGTATACCTACAAGCTGAGTTCGAACACAATCTGCATAGGAGGCGACAGTGGTGTGTTTGCAGCTGTTTGGTAAATTCGCGAAGAGGTTGAAGTGTTCAAACATAGTTGAATGGATTTTAATTACGAGATATTTTACATCGACAAATTAAAAACATATTAAAAGCAAGGGATGGTCTAGAATGGGGGAGGGGCCTATGTGTGCACTATCAGCCAAAGTCGTCTGTAAGTAACGCATTATTTTTGATAACGCACATAATCTTACTGAAAAAGATTAAGCGTTATTGTACAGTCAAATATGAACGTCTTTTTTTATTTAAAAATAAATAGTTTTGTTTTTTTTTTTACATAAACTAAGAAACTATACAAACTATTTACATTAAGTATATACTAAATTAAATTACTGATTAAAACTAACAAACTATACAAATAACTAAAGCAAGTAACTAAAATATAGCGTCGAAAAATTCCTCCGCATCGCTGTCGGCTGGTAATGTACCCAAGAGACTGGCGGCATTGCCACGTTGTGTGGCAATGCTTAGCCTCTGACCAAGGTAAAAGCCAGCCCTTGGGTCACGGCCGTTTGGAAATTTCGTGGAACAAGCTATGAGCACTCGGACCCCAAGGCCGTAGGGTTTCAACCCCAAACGGCTCGAAAATATAATAAGCTAGGCTGGCTAGGCTGTTATACTTTCGTCGCTTGAGGTTTTTCGCAGCCGCAGGGGCAGCGCCCGCATAGTACGACGATCCAGGAAGATGGGATGGCGCAAGAGTATCGACGCATGCTGCGTCCCACACTTAAGGCCTACCCACCTTCCATGGAAATAAGGACATGCCGTCCGGTCTCTTGCCATCGTCGCCTCCCAAGCCATGGGGTTCTAATACAACTGGATGACAAGAGCTCGTCAGATGAAATGAAATTGTTTATTCTGTAAATAGGATATTGGAATCACTTTTACACGTCATGTTAAAAATAAGCTAGATGAGGTCGGCGTTTCCTATCTGACTACTCTGAGAAGAAAGGCCAAAACAAACTCAGAGGTCACAGTCTCTTTTAAAGTCCAGACATAATCTTGGTCAGGCCATATGAGGAACATGTCGATGATGTCATTAATTTCCCCGTGCCGCGCTAAGCGACCGCACTTCGGCTGCAAGACAGGCCGTGGTGTCCGAGGCTGTTGACAACTTCACCGCAGTGACAGCGATATTTTTAACTTCAAGAAAAGACATCTCAAATGTATTTCCCGAAGGGTGAGGCAGAAATATATACAGACATCTCTACATTTCATTTTCTAAGCTCCATAGGGGCCGAGCCCAATCAGAAATCTAGTCTTAGAACGAATTCTACCTATTGAAGAATTCTTAAAAGAAAATATCAATAGGTATAACGTTTTTCAATACGGCCATTTAAAAAAAAAAAAAAAAAAACACATAAACCTATATGGCACTTATGTATGAAACGTCAGAAGCTAGGTGCACGGTTCCAATTGGTCGTTTCCGATGGAGAAGAACCGGCAAGAAACTCCACGGTTACTCTTTTATAAATGCTGCTGCTCCCTGCAGTCGGCTATGGATTTGGACTCTATAACAACGCTGCCAAAGTATGGTAAAATCAGTTTTTAAAAACGCGCGCGGAACGGCAACTTGACGTTCCGCAACAAATGATGACGTTCCATGTCTCTGTCTCTGTACCCGGACTGTCAAGGAAAGGTTAAGTTTTTTAGGTCTTTCTTGGTAAGTGAGGAGCAAAGGAATTCATACCATACAGCTTAATCTGTCAAACTCAATATTATTTTCAGGTATAATTCCGTAAAATCATTGATTAATTTTTGGGATACTATACATTTAAGGGTTGACAAATATTTGCCATTGTTGAGCCCAGGAACCTACGCTATGCAGTCACACTTACGACTAATTTACGTAGAAACTTACGTAAGTAATTATCAATGGTCAAAGACTTCAACCGTGAAACTCATTGCATCCAATTAGTGTCAACCTGCCTAGCCTTTTCCCGACCATGTTGGGGTCGGCTTCCAGTCTAACCGGATGCAGCTGAATACCAGTATTTTACATGGAGCCACTGCCTATCTGACCTCCACAACCCAGTAACATTGGTAAGACTGGTTGTCAGATTTTCGGGCTTCTGACGACCCGTCAACAACTGTCAAAGATCCATCACGAATGACAGCCGGAACCAACGGCTTAACGTGCTTTCAGCGACACGTAGGTGTCTTGGTATGTAAAGATGGTAACCCATCCACGGACTAACCCCGGTAAGCGTTGCTTAACCTGATAGATCGACCAGTGCGGCTGTTATTACTTAGCCACGAGCTCCTCCTGTAAATGTATTTATAGATTATGAGATTATCGGCTTTCCGAATTGGGAAGTTAAGTGACCCAGAGTTAATGCCATTTGCTTGACGAGCTACGTCGGTTCCAGACCAATAACAATCGACCTACTCGTGGTTAGTAAGATACGTCATTCATTCATACGAGATATTATGCATAAATAAATAGTCTTTTGTTGCAGGCCACATTCCTGGAGTTTGTCTAGTGAAAGCTGAGAGTGAAAAAGAGCGGCAAATTAAAAAAAAACATACCTACTTCTTGTATCCCCGGATCAACTAGGAAAAAACGTATTTGATACTTGAATATTTTTATACAGAATATTTAGTTTTGTTTCTTGTTGTTTCTTCTATCAAATACGTTATTTCCTAGTTGACCGGGGATACCCGACGTATTTTTTTAAATTTGCCGCACTTTTTCACTCTCCGCTTTCACTAGACAGACTCTAGTACCCCCAGTAACTCCTAACTAATAAATAAATGCGAAAGTGAGTTCCTTTGTTTGTTACGCTTTCACGCTACAACGGCACAACAGATTTGGATGAAATTTGCCACAGGACCTTGACCTAGAAAAGGACATAGGCTTGTTATCGACATACCACGCGGTCAAAGTGGCGGGTGGCAGCTAGTACCAAATATTCTATCTTACTCGTGCCGTCGGCATTAGTCAAAGGGCGTGCATCGCCTTAGTGTGTGTAACTGGTACTAAAATTTACATGTTTTTTCTTCTTGGGTTACACTGATAGCGTAACTTTAGTCGTAGAAGTAACCAAACCGATACCTGTACCGTAATTTATAAAGATTTTCGGTCCCTTGTAGAATTTCAACTCGTGGAGTCTCCTGAAATGTAATTCAAAAGAGTTATTTATACATTTAATCGAACAAGATCATCAATCCAGAAACCAATAAAGGAATTTCCTTTACATTTTTCAAGCGAACGTTTAATTTTGTATTTAATTAAAACGATTATCAGTCAGGATTCCAAACGTTTATGCTTGATTTGTTTCAGAAAGCGGTAATTGTAATCCGTTTATTTAATTAATTTAAACCGAAAATGTGGAAGAGATGTTATATTTTTATTGTTTGTTGTTGTTGTTATTTTTCTTGTTATGTTGTTTGTTATTGTTTTATTGTGAAATGTTGTTGTAATTGTTGTGGCGTTGTAAGTACTGTTGCCATTAATCGTATTATCAGTTCAAAACCAACTTCTAGGTTATCTAATGGTATTATTACCTAAAGTTTATCTATTAATAGATAGTGGTTCAATAGATAGTGGTTCAATATCGTGACACATTGCGTTACTGAACCCTCAGCAGTTAGAATGAATTTATAGGATCAATAGCCAGGGACATTTACCCCATAATATCACCATATGTAAAAGTTCTACATCTCTAACTGTAATTTACATGATGTAGAAAATAAAGAGCATTCTATTTACACAAAGCAAAAAGCTCGTCTACTACTAGAGTGAATAGGTTCCATATTAGGAGAGTATCAAATACAATGACCCTAATAAGAATACAGAATATTCAAAACCTCGTGTTCAGTGTCGAAGTCACAGATGTTTTAAGCGCATTTCGTAATTTGGGACTTAGATTGGTATTTTGAAAGTATTATGAATACTACCATAGATACTCATTCGTGCTTAAAACTCTTATGTGGAATATTTCGTTGAAACTAATATGGATGTGTTAATAACTTAGAACTTTAAAATAACCTGACTGTGACAACAAAAAGCAACTCCTTGTAAAGAGCACCTCGTAATTGTAATGAACTCGTGGACGCGAGTTCCTTTTTTACAATTTATCCTTGTCATTTTCTCTGCATCAGTAATAAACTTAAAAGATGGGAATGCGAGGGATACGAAGAAGGTACCTATTACGATACCCTTTTTTTTTTTTTTTTTTTGCATAATCCTTCGGTTACCTGTTGCCAGGGTCCCGGTATCCCTTTCGGACTATTCCGCAACCCTGGCAGGATTACGATACCCCTTGGTAAGACTGGTTATCAGACATTCCGGCTTCTGACGACCCGTAACGACTGTCAAAGATCCACGAATGACAGCCGGGACCAACGGCGTAAAGTGCTGTCCAAAGCACGGAGGAATCTCGGTATGTAAAGACGGTCACCCATCCACGGACCAACCTCGGTAAGAGTTGCTTAACCTGATGGATCGACTCGTGCGGCTGTTATTACTTAGCCACGAGTTCCTAATGCATATATCAGCATGAACAAGAAAAGATGTAGTTTACATTTCAAATTACTTTCGCTCCATTTTCTAAGCTCGGTGAGACAGGAACAATTGTGTGCAATTTTCTTATCTTGCACAAGCTGTAACTTTCATCTAAGTTATTGCCTAGAGAGTGGAGCAATTTTTAATTCCTTTGTTATTGCTCCACGAGGTTTCAGGCTATAACTTACAGCTTAGCACCTTTCTTGAGCTTTTATTTGCATCTGAAAGCTTTATTTGTGTTGTGAAGATGAAAAGTGGAATGTACCTAAGTGTTGTTTATTCTTGAGCACTGCAGAATAAAAGCCTCTTCTCAAACAGAGAAGAAAAGAGCATTGAAGACCACGCTTACTTAAACACACAATACACAAATAAAAAGTTTATTCAGTTAAAAAAAACATGCTACGATATTTTATTTAAAAAATCGGCCAAGTGCGAGTCGGACTCGCGCACGAAGGGTTCCGTAAATTTATGCCCTAACACGTTTTTATATAAAATGTCAGCATGCTAGTTAGGGTGTTAGGGCATAAATCAAACAGATTACGTGTGACTCCGGATTTTTAATTTGTCTGTCTATGGTCTCTTGTTTATACCTTTTTAGTCGTAGTTGGGTTTTAGTTTTTATTACTTTAATTTTTAGTATTTGTTGTTATAATCGCAACAGAAATACATCATCTGTGAACAACTGTCTAATTATCACGGTTCATGAGATACAGCCTGGTGACAGACGGACAGACAGACAGACAGACGGACGGACACCGGAGTCTTAGTAATAGGGTCCAGTTTTACGCTTTGGGTACGGAACCCTAAAAATACTATTAACAGATAACATAATATGAGCCTTTCGTGCTAGATGTTTACAAATTCCCTGGACCCCACATTTTCATTTTCAGTTATTTAGGTGAAATAATTATTTTGAAAAAAGAGGAGCTCGTAGCTAAGTAATAATAGCCGCACGAGTCGATCCATCAGGTTAAGTTACGCTTGCCGGGGTTGGTCTATGGATGGGTGACCATCTTTACATACCGAGACTTCTTCGTGCCTCGGAAAACACGTTAAACCGTTGGTCCTGGCTGTCATTCGTGGATCTTTACTGTTCGTCAGAAGCCCGAAAGTCTGACAACCAGTCTTACCAAGGGGTATCGTATTACCCAGTTACTGGGTTTTGGAGGTCAGATAGGCAGTCGCTCCATGTAAAATACTGGTATTCAGCTGCAGCCGGTTAGACTGTGAGCCGACCCCAAAATAGTTGGGAAAAGGCTAGGCAGATTGAATTATTTTGAAAAAAATGCAAACAAAAGAAAAAGTAATAAATAAAAACTTTAGTACAATGTAATAAAAGTTAACAAATGCGTGTTGGCAATTTCAGTTTAGGTTTACACGATATTTTTCTTCATAGGTCAACGTATTCATTCATTTTTACCCGACTACGGCGAAGAAAAAAGGAGGGTAATGATTTTGACCGGTATGTATGTATGTTCATCTGTTCCCTCCTGTCTTCTAAACCACTCATCACAGTTTGACAAATGAGGTATCGTTGGAAGCATCTTGATCGTCTGCTGGTTATAGGCTATGTGACGTCACATTAAATTAAAAATGGCGCCCTCGAGAGAACATACCTATAGTCAGGAAATAAATATAAAAAATTGTTTAATCGTAGCATGTCAGGTATCAAATGAAAGGGCTTAAGGAGCACATTTCAAAAATATATACATTATAATCCAAAAACATAAAAAAAAAAAGTATTAAAAACTAAAACCCAACTACGACTAAAAAGGTATAAACAATACACAACAGACAGACAAATTAAACATCCGGAGTCACACGTGTTAGGGCATAAATCGAACAGATTACGTTTTAGTTTTTATATAAAATGTCAGCATGCTAGTTACCCCTCAAGCACAAAGATGATTTGTGAAGCTCTAAAAAAACTTTAAAAGAGTCCCATTTATCTAAAGAGTCCCTTCATCTGAAGAGTAAACTAAAAGTAACAAAACTAACAACAATAAAAATAAAGCCTCCACCAACATCTCTCGAGCTTCTCGTTAAGTGGTTGGATCACGGGCCTGATTCAGAAGGCAGTGACTCCTCGATACGGCTCGCATCGTGAGGAGGTTCCCGTCTCTGGGCCCCTTACCAACGGTATCTTGGACTCTCGACACCGGCGGACCACTATTTTGTATATTCTTTAAGAAATATTTGAAAAAAAAATACACGAAGAAGAAAAAAAAAAAAAAAAAAAAAATAGTTAATAATGTAACCGCATCATATTATACAGATGGTCACTTACATCCCTCCACGTACACGCACACTCGTAAACAACAGAGGCTTTTAGCTCCACAAAGTTAAAAATGTTGGTCTATCTATAATGTGATTATAAAACAAAGTACTCCGCCGCGTCTGTCTGTCGTCCTGTACGCGATAAACTCAAAAACTCCTGCACCGATTTGCATGCTGTTTTCACCAATGGATAGAGTGGGTCTCGAGTAAGGTTTAAGTATATAATAACCGACATCCACGCGGGCGTGGGCATCAGCTAGTCCATAATAATATTATAGAGAGTGATGGAAACGCCGGGAGGGGTCATTATAATAATGCGAAAGTGAGTTTGTTTGTTACGCTTTCACACTAAAACGGCTGAACGGATTTGGATGAAATTTGGCACAGGGGTAGATCATGACCCTGAACAGGACATAGGATACTTTTTATCCCGATATTCCCACGGGATCGAGACTACACGCGGGTGAAACCGCGGGGCGCAGCTAGTTTTTAATTAGTTTAAATGTGGAAATAAAAAAAAATACTTAAGCCTATTGACGAGAAAATTGATTATAAAGCAGTAAGTTACTTTCTCAGGTACCTACCTACTTTAACGGTAGATATTTACGAATAAAAGCACCGTCTTTCCTTTGTTTAGCTTATATTAAGTAAAAGGTTCATTTAATATGTATTAACTGACAAATAAGTTAGTATTTGTATATCAGTTTGTGGTACTTCGTCTCAAGAATAAGCCGCCTACATCTTATTGCGTGGGAGTTGTATGAGTTGAATAAATAATGATTTTGTATTAGAAATAATCAAGTTTTTCTTTTTGGCTTAGCTGTAGTACGTAGGTTGTAGTTTATATTTCGATTAGTACCTATATGGGCGAAATATACTTTTACAAGCTTTTGCCCGCGACTTCGTTTGCGATCCAGAATAAAAAGCCTATGTCCTTTTTCGGGTCATAATCTACACATGTGCCAAATTTCATCCAAATCCGATCAGCCGTTTTAGCGTGAAAGCGTAACAAACAAACAACAAATAAACAAAAAAAAATAAAGTAATAAAAACTAAAACCCAACTACGACTAAAAAGGTATAAACAAGACACCACAGACAGACAAATTAAAAATCCGGAGTCACACGTGTTAGGGCATAAATCGAACAGATTACGTGTGACTCCGGTTTTTTTTTTTTTTAAATACAATACTTTTTTTTTTCTTTTGGGGTTATAATATATATATTTTTGAAATGTGCTCATTAAGCCCTTTCATTTGATACCCAACATGGTACGATTAAACAATTTTTTTTAAGTTCCTGCCTTTATGTCCTCTAGCGGGCGTCATTTTTATGTGACGAATGTGACGTCACATAGCCTATAACCAGCGGACGATCAAGACGCTTCCAACGATACCTCATTTGTCAAATTGGGATGAGTCGTTTAGAAGATATGAGGGAACAGATGAACATACATACATACATACATACCGGTCAAAATCATAACCCTCCTTTTTTCTTCGCCGTAGTCGGGTAAAAAGAAGACTACTACTATTATTATTAAAATGGCGCCCTCTAGAGGACATAAAGTCAGACACTTAAAAAAAAAAATTTTTTGTCTTACCATGTTAGGTATCAAATGAAAGGGTTTAAAAATATAAAACAAAAATAAAAAATTGTTATGTATTAGTAGCAGTTGTTTAGTAGTTAGTTGGTATATATAGTTTTTATTTTTTTTCTAATATTGTACGGTGGAACGGATCCCCACGTATCCGACTCGCACTTGGCCGGTTTTTTAATCGCCACTACAGATACTTTATAAGATTCCCATAATCCCACAGTACATCAACAGGTGAAGGAGTGCGATGCTAGTACGTCGCTGGTCAACGGTCCAATTAAAACCGTATTCATTCTGTATGCACTCACTATTAGGCTCAAGTTACATTAGGCCGCGACGCGACCTGCGACACAATGAGCGGCTCACCGGTATGGCTATACCGCACACAGGGCTATTTGACTCCAAAATACGGACAAAATTATTAGATAAGGTATTTCTTCAGGAAAAAGTGTAAGGAATCTTTATTTATTTAAATAAAATTGTTTATTTCTAGGCTATAATTACTCAGAGGACGATTCCCACTCGTCTTCATCGATAGAATTATTCGTTTCAACCATATCTTCGGTAATTTCAACTTCTTCATTTGATGGAGCCATGGCAAGTTGAGGAACTTCACTCGGCATTAACATTTCGATGGCTGCTGCGCTAAATAGCTGTTTCGGTAGTTCTGGCCCTAATTATTTATTTATTTATTTGCATAATGTACACTCAGTTACAGGCTAGGCTTAAACTTATGAGTGCATGACCCTGTTAGGGCGCAGCAAGTATGTGTAACTTAAATCTAGGTTAAATATTTAGAAGTTAACATTATATGGCAAAGGTAATAGGTAACTAGATATCATTATCACAACATTCATTGTTATTACAACTAATTATTCTCTGTTTAACATAATATTTTATTTTATTTATATTAATTAAAGTTATTTGAAATTTAAAGTACTTAGTAAGTAACATTAATAAAATCATTTTATACATAGAGATATATATTATAACATTTATGCTTTATTTTAGCTTCTTAGTTTCCATTATGCTATGGACATGAAGGGATCTTGTTTGCATTGCTCTCGAGAAAACTTTCGTGAGAAGTTTTGGCGAAATTGATGAAAGTGCGTTATTTCGCGCCTCACCTGTTTCTTCCGACAAGGTTCTGATAGGTAACAGGGCATGTTGGACCACAATGGGATTGTGAGTCAGTACCTTGTGCACGGTAGGCGTCATGGAATGCCAGGAGTACAACTCTACATTTAGCAATACTGTATCGTGGCAAAAGTTGAAAAATTTTCACTATTAATTGGATGCCCACTAAAAATCACTTCCAATATTGCAGCAAATTTCTCTATCAACCTTAGATCAATCCCAAGAATTTCAATCAATCAATCAATCTGAAGAAACTTGCGGTTTCTCAAAGAATCTTCGACTTCTCCCGTCATTACTGATGCCGAATCCGGTTTTCCTGAACAGCGGACAGGTTTTTCCCCTGAACCTTGCAACCAATCACGATTTTTCTACATGAAAATATGTTCAGTCTGTTGGCAGCAAGCCACCTGGTCTTGCTTTCTGATATTATATAGGAAAAGCGGCGAAACTTTTGTATATGTTCAATGGGAAATGCAATAATTATCGCATTCTCCACAAAATCCCACTTATTTGAAAATTCTCCTTCTGTACTAGTTTTGATCATACTAAATAAACATTCCCGTGTCTTAACTCTGACATCAGAACCACATACAAGAGCAAAAAGTTGATATAAGAATATGAAGTGCATAATTAATTTTGTTTTGTACAATGACATCGTCAAAGAATATTAAAAAAAAATACAATAGGCAAATTTAGTCACCCAATCTTAACTTATTCTAAAAGTAGGATACTTACATTAACTTACGAAAACAATACCGGAAAACTCCCAGAAATACAAAAAAAACTCTAATGTATATATTTTTGACCCAAAATATCATTTGTTTGATTTGCGGTTCATAATAACTACAATATCTACTAATATATTCGTATTATTTTGTAATAATTGAGTAATACATCCAGTAGATACTTGGTTTAATAGTATCCATCATGAAAATGGTTCTTTAATCCACTCTTAACTTCACCACTTAGGTCTAAACGCAGAACTTCAAAATCGTTCACTTGTTATTTGTTTACGTATTCGCTGCAAGGTACTAAGATAACGACTACCCACAACTTAACGCAAGCCTACTAAAATAAAATGAGGGTAGATTTTTGTTCTCTATGCACTGCGGCACCAATATGTATCAACCGTTTCCGGGTGACCTGCCCAGTCAACCCCTCCCTCAGTCAGTCAGCTGTTTCGCTTGCGAGCACGGTGTCGGATAGAAACTTTTTCATTTTTTTAAATGAAAATAACGTTTTTTTTTGTTGTTACTCGGGCATTTATTTTTAAATTTAAGTCAACTACCCATGGTTTGAGTGATAACGGTGTTCACCCTTACATCCTGTATTGAAGTACAGTATATGCGTATGCGATAGTATATTGGGCTCATGTTTTTGTTACTGTAGTGTTTACTGGTTGAAACTTGATATATGAAGGACGGTGGAATTTTAGAGTACGCTAGCTATATTTTTGAATTCTCGTGGAAAGCAAATAACATAACAATGATCGGAGACATGAATGGCTGGAAGTTTTGTGTTCATATTTAGGGGAATACTAAAGTATATTTTCATTACTTGTAGGTATAATCATAATCTTCTTATCCTAACTAATATTATATTATAATTGCGAAAATGAGTGTGTTTGTTTGTTACGCATTCACGCTAAAACGGCTGAACGGATTTGGAGGAAATTTAGAACATGGGTAGACCATGACCTAGAATAGGACATAGGATACTTTTTATCCTGATATTCCCACGAGATCGAGACTTGCGAGGGTGAAACCGCGGAGCACAGCTAGTACATATAATAAATGCGAAAGTGAGTTTATTTGTTATGCTTTCACTTTAAAACGGATGAACGGATTTGGATGAAATTTGGCACAGGGGTAGAGCTTGTACTGGAAAAGGACATAGGCTACTTTTCATCCTGGATCGCAGGCGAAGTCGCGAGCAACAGCTAGTTTATTGTATTACTCAAATACCCTGCTTCTATCGGCAGTAGATAAACTTACTGTTAACTTTAACATTGTTAACTTTTCGTGTCGCGATCAAAAAGTTACCTTCTACAAACTTTAATCAACGCCTCGGAACTCCGAAGGCACGCAAAGTAAAATCCCTTTTATTTTTCATTACGTTTAAAATAACTAGAAAAAGTGTGTAACAAGGTAGAATATAATGAAATAAGAAGTTAGTTACTGTTGTTCATTTTGCTTCAGTTTTTTTCAGTAAGTATCTTACTTTATTTTTTATTATGTTTTGTAGAATACCTACAGACATCACATACATGTTATTTCTATCTATAGACTAATAATAAAGCTGATGAGTCTGTTTTTTTGAACGCGCGTAATTATTTTTGCGTTTAATAGCCCAACTCTTGAGGAAGGCTACAGGCTAAATAGGCTTTAACCTCACGCTAGCACTCTTGGAAGCTGAGCAAAAAGAAAATCAGAAAAAACGCTAAGCGAACAGGAAGTAATAGTGCAGGCGGGCGATGCGATGCGATGCGGTGGGTTGGGGAAACAAGTCTCAGGCAGAAGCTAGTCCTACTATCCTACTTCCTACTATCCTACTAATATTATAAATGTGAAAGTTTGTGTGTTTGTGTGTTTGTGTGTTTGGATGTTTGTTACTCAATCACGCAAAAACGGCTGAATGGATTTGGGTGAAATTTGGCAAACAGATCGTTTATAACTTGGATTAACACATAGGATACTTTTTATCCCGATATTCCCACGGGATCGAGACTTACGCGGGTGAAACCGCGGGGCGCAGCTAGTAAGGGAATAAATTGGTATGTTTTGTGCTTTCCGCAATAAAATTCTAATAGAAGGATGCATGAAAATGTGGACCGAATGATTAATGAGTTTATGGTGTACTTGACTCGGATACAGAACAAGATCAATTTATCCTTGAAGATAATCGCATCTACGTGTCATTACGTTTTGTTAGAAGCCTAAAACTGTGAGATGGTAACTAGTAGGTACAAACGCCTGCCAAACGTGTCCTCTAAAAAAGAAATCTCTACAAAAATTAAGAGTTTGCCAGAGAACAATAGAGAGAAGCTATATGGGCCATAAAGGCTAAAACGTAATCAAACAAACACTAACACTAAAATGGAAATGTGCTGGACATTTACAGAGAGTTAGTGATGGCAGATGGACCCAAACCATAACAAACTGGTATACTATCAACAAAAAGCGAAGACGTGGTAGACCCAACAAAAGATGGAGTGACGGTATCCAAGGCTTAATAGGAAAAAACTTTTTACAAAAAAAAAAACAACCGACTTCCAAAAAAAACACTAAAAAAGTGAAAAATAACTTTAATTTCGGAAGTCGGTGTCTTTGCTTTTCAATTTCCGTTTTTTGCCACCGACTTCCGAAATTAAAGTTATTTTTCACTTTTTTAGTGTTTTTTTTGGAAGTCGGTTGTTTTTTTTTTTGTAATATGTTTTTATTTTTCACTTTTTAGTTGTGGTACCTACCCCACACAAATCCGAATACCACTACCTGCTATGTAAATAACAGTGAAGGAGTCAAACAGGATATCGTCTAGACAAACTAAGTGGGAAAAATACGTAATATTGAAGCTAACTCAAAAATTACGCAAGCAAAGTTAATAAAATTTATATGGGACCACCTCGGAAGCATGACCTACCATACAAAAAAAGAATCATCAAAATCGATTCATAATTAGCGGAGTAATCGCGTAACAAACATACAAAAAAAAAAAAAAAAAAAACATACAGACGAATTGAAAACCTCCTCCTTTTTGAAGAAGTCGGTTAAAAACATGGAGCAGGCTAGCTAGAGATAGAACAAGATAGAGACAGATGGAGGACGCTTTTACCGTACTAGGCCGTCTGTATAGTGAACTATCCGATCAAATTAACATACTCAAAACAAAAATTCTACTAACTATTATGAATTTATATACTCACAATAATAATTTCAATGCGTAATTTATTCGATCTCACCATTATTTATTTCTGAAATTTTATTAGTAAACAAGAATTTATTATTTTATTAGAATTTAATTGAAATGTATTTTTTAATTATAAATGTAACGTGTAATATTGGAAGGAATCAATGAAAGCTTTTTAATTTAATTTAATTAATTAACTAGTAGGTAGGTACCTAAAAGTCGCTATTAGGTACTTCAAAGTACCAGTAGTAGTGCCCGACATACACACATCATCACAGACATTTATAGACACCGACAACACGCACACACTATAAATATTAATAATGATGTCACTCTCTGCCATTGTTATTTTTCTGTGTACTTCGTTAAATTGGCGTAAAGGTGTATCCAAACATTGAGCAGCACGAGGGTGGCAGCAACACGCGTTAGGTATGGGGGTTATTTCACGTCACTATACTCCATTTGAAATAAGATTAGACGTATAGATAAGCCTTTTTTACATTCCGTTCAACCGATTTTGAATTCTATTGCGTTGGTGGCGTGACAAATGGCAGCCGCAGTAGATAGTTGGTATAGTGTAACTTTTTTTGCTTTTAATGCTATCCTTATGCCTACGGTATAGAAGTCAAAATCGGTTGAACGGAATGTAAAAAAGGCTTATCTATACGTCTAATCTTATTTCAAATGGAGTATAGTGACGTGACCGAATAACTAGTTTCGAGTCACACATAAACACGTGATTTTTGTAACTAAGTATTTACATTACAATGCAGTGATCGAATAATACATTATTAAATGCAGTCGGATCCTAAGCCTGAATAAAGTATGAAGAGAAGTGTAGTTAGTATTACGTTAATGTAACTACTTGTAGCTACAAAAAAATATTCGTTCAAAAAACTTAAAGCTAACGTAACGTAATGTAACGCATTACTTAAGTAACCATTTATATTTTCGTTTCGCATATAACTGTAATACTTCGATATAATCAGAATCACCATGTTGAATCACCGAATAGAATTTGAAAAATAACTAGTTACTAAAATCACTAGTTTTCAAAACAAGTGACGCGTTCCAAGTCACTAGTTAGGCCGCGTGTCCACGGCAAGAAAAATCGCCAAGATAATCTTGTGCAGCGCCGACGCAGTGTACACTAGTCGTGTGTAGAAACGACACGAATTCTTGCATAGACCCGGCGATTTTTCTTGTGGACACGCGGCCTTACATTACGTTTCGCGAAAATCACGTAACGACCCATACCGAACACGCGGCGACAAATTTCTGCCGTGCTTAGTTAGGTAAAAAATTATGTTTGTGTGCGGCAGGTAGACGGAAGCGTTCGCGCGCGGCAGCCGCTTTATGATTGGATACACCTTTATGATTAGAATAATATTAACGGCATGACGGGAACCTCGTGAAAGCCGCGAAAGATAAACAAATCAAGTATCTTGACTTGGCTGGCGAGGTTGAAGACATGTGGGATGTGGACTCAGCGATCATTGTGCCGATAGTCGTATCAGCCAATGGCTTCATTGACAAGAGCCTCGACCAACACCTATGGAGGCTCTCTTTGGACAGCTGGATCAACGACTTGATTCAGAAAGCGGTACTTACTTCTGGAAACGGCTCCCATTATTAGGAAGTTCCTCTCTGTGGAGCCCTGAGTTTAGCTCCCTGGACCCTGTTCCCGATGCTGTTGGGCTACTATTTTTTATATTTTTAAATGATTTTAAATTTTTTACATTCTAATATTTAAAAATATAATTTACTAGCTTTCGCCTGCGGCTTCGCCCGCGTGGTATGTCGATAAAAAGTATGCCTATGTCCTTCCCCGGGATGCCATCTATCTTCTTGCCAAATTTTATCGAAATCCGTTCAGTGGTTTAGGCGTGAAAAGGTAACATACAGACAGACAGAATTACTTTCGAATTTATAATTATGGATATGGATATGTGAGTAATGATAATAATGTCATACATAATGCCAGGTGTGAAGCTACCTTATACTGGGTGTAAGGGTAGACACCGTTATCCTTGAAACTAGTGGTTTGGTGTAATCTATATATACTTTTTCTATGGGACCAGACTTGAAATTGCGAAAAACAAACACAAACGACAAAATGTATGGAACAGCAGATTTTTTTTTTGCGATTTCAAAGTTGGTCCCATAGAAAAAGTATATTATAGATGACACCGAACCACTAGTTTCAAGGATAACGGTGTCTACCCTAACACCCTGTATAAAATAAATAAGTACGTTATAATTTTTATAGGTAGGTAGGTATACGTGTTTAACTAGCAGACTATTTATCAAGTACATAGTTGAGAAAGAGCTAGTTAGCTCGTACGAAGTTACAGATGCCCGATACCAATGAAATGCTTCAACTTTGTAACTTGGCTATTGATAGTTTTGAATTCTGGAGCGTCGATCAGTTTCAGGGATTCGGAAGTTTACCTGCAAACGGTAACGTTACACTGAATATTCTCAGAATATTCTCACAAAAATAATCGAGCATTAATTAAAATAAAAACTTTTTACTTAGGTAGTTGTTTTTTTTTTTTTGTATACATTTTTTATTTTTCACTTTTTAGTTGTGGTAACTATCCCACACAAATTCGAATAGAGAAACTTAAAACATTGTCCTTATAGGCTAAGTGGGAAAAATACGTAATATTGAGCTAACTCAAAAAGTACGCAAAGTAAGTTAATGTTTGTGGGACCACCTCTGAAGCATGACGTACCAAACAAAAAAAGAGTCATCAAAATCAATTCATAGTTGGCGGAGAAATAGCGTTCATAGTAATACGTACACACTAAGTGAAAAATTGTCTACCAATTACGGTTCAAAAGATACAGCCCTGTGATAGACGGACGGATGGCCGCCAGCGGAGTCTTAGTAATAGGGTCCCGTTGGCATCCTTTCGGTACGGAACCTTAAAAAAACTGTGCCACACTAACAAGCCAACTGGTGTCACTTATTAGTGTTGCTTTGATTGAACGTGAAGATCCATCGATATGAGGTGTGCCCACCTCTACAATACTAGACCACGGCCGTGATCGATGAAAGACTTCAAGTTTTAATGAGGAGGGATTTGAGTGCTAGTGGTGACAGTAATAGTTATCGAGATTTGTAAGATAAACATAGAACACACAAGATAAACATAGAAAGGTGTTCGTTTTATATCGACAAAAATAAAAAAAACCTCCGGGCTCACCTATAGAGTGTATCTATGAGGATTTCCTCAGAAAAATAATACCCGGTTTTCTTCAAATGGAGGGTACGGAGGGTAAGGATTTTCGCGAAGAAAAAAGGATGAATTAGGTACCATAGAGTATTTTCAATAGAGCAATGAAATAGAGCAGTGATAGCTTAGTGGTGTGACAGTCAGACTGCCAAGACACAGGTCTCGAGATCGAACCCAAGCCACGCACCTCTGACTTTTCGGATTCATGTGCGTATTGTATAATTATCATTTACTTAAAAAACGGTGAAGGAAAACATCGTGAGGAAACCGGCATGTCTGAGAGATATTTCTCGACGGCATGTGAAGCCAAGTCAGAGGCCCATGGGCGGCCTTAAGACTCTGACACCAGGTTAGTCACTAACCACACGAAAAACAAAAACGATGAATTCTAATGCTTATTTTTATATCGTGTGTTATGGCTATAAAAACTTATTACAAAAAACAAAACCGATGTCCAAAAAAAACACTCAAAACTGAAGAATTACTTTAATTTCGGAAGTCGGTGTCTTTGCTTTTCAATTTTCGTTTTTTGCCACCGACTTCCGAAATTAAAGTTATTTTTCAGTTTTAAGTGTTTTTTTTGGAAGTCGGTTTTTTTTTTGTAAAAAGTTTTTATTTTTCACTAGCTGATGTAAATAACAGTGAAGAAGTAAATGAAAACATCGTCTAGATAAACTAAGTGGGAAAAATTCGTATTATTGAAACTCAAAAACTACGCAAGCAAAGTTAATAAAATTTATATGGGACCACCTCGGAAGCATGTCCTACCATACAAAAAAGAATCATCAAAACCGATTCATAATTGGCGGAGTAATCAGGTAACAAACATACAAAAAAAAAAAAAAAACAGACGAATTGAGAACCTCCTCCTTTTTGAAGAAGTCGGTTAAAAATATGATATAGATTGCTGTGAATAAAACAGAAAAGAAAAGATAATATTAGGTCCCCACCTATGAAATCGCCGTTTTGGGGAATTTTAAAGAAGTTGCATTTTTCATACTAACATTTTCTTAATTTATTTAACCACCATGAACACTAATGTTTTAAAACTTTTATGCAATCATGTTTAAAAACTAAGATAACGTATGCCACTTAGATTAAGCGACAAAAATAAGATTTTGCTAACTTAAAAAAAAATTGGTCATTTCTGCTAACAAAATAAGGAGTCATTTGTACGGTATTTTTTATGTTTAGAAAACTGTAAGTAATAAAGTTTTTTTACTATTGGTAGTTGTCTATGATGGTCATTATTCGATATAATACCAAGCAATTGATGAATATTTTAAATCATAGAAGTGACGAGGTTCTCTATTTGTGTGAAAAAACGCCAATTTCATAGGTGGGGACCCAATATAACACACATGGATTGGTATAAAAAACTCATCAATATTTTAAATCACGTTCACGCTCGAAAATTCCACTGCTTCTATGTTTATTTGAGAGTTTGTTTGTGAACTGCCTCGTTGGTCTAGTAAGCGCTACTGCTGACCATGACGTCCTGGGTTTAATTCCCATGTCGGGCAAAGTGTTATTGGGTTTTTTCATCTGGAATTTGTCAGTACCAGGCCGGAGTCTGGATTTGAGCCCGGTTTGATGGCAATAAGCTCACCCCTAATAACATGGGACTTAAACATAACTGGCGAAATGTGGGTGTAGTATAGGTATACCCATTGATTTAAATAGTAGGTATAACTCTACTTAATCCTTCGGGGAATACAGGCGTGATGTTATGTTATGTTGTTTGCTAACGGCTTTGAAACATTTTAATCTGCAGGCTTATGATTTTATATGCACTGAAATGTTTCCTGGAACATTTATTCCTTTATATGACGCATGGAATATGAACACGTGCTGAATCTAGGTCAATAATAGTTATGATTTTTTCATTTTTGAAAAAGCGTTATGGCTGAAAGTCAGTTTCAAGTATTTTATTTATCTTTGTTTGATAATTCATTTCAGCGTTGTCGCCATACAAATAAATATTTCGACTACTGCTACCTTTAAAATATGTGTGGCGCTAGTGTGCCGTAACGTAAACATTGGCTCCGTGTTTCAAAAATAATTAAAAATAAAACAAGTATCTTTTTGAAGTAGTGAAAAACAAACGTACAGTGCATAAATAACATCAGTTACTGTTATTCAATCAAAATTCTAAGAAGAAATCATAATATCGAGAACAGTGTGTGTGTATCACGAAAATCACAAAAGTGTGGTAAAACTAAACAATTTTTTGTGAAAGAAAACTGGAAAGTGCTTCTTATATACCAGCAGCTAAAAGATAGTGCAGAAAAGTTTTATCTTTTTTTAATTGCCTTACAAAAACGGGTGATATTTTTTGCGAAAGTAAATCTTTACGTGTGTGGCTAGCATTATGTATAGAGAGAAAAAAAAAAGTCGCGTCGCGGTGACTCATGGCATGTTCTAAACAACTTCTTTCATTTGTTTCTCCGCAGTCGCTGTCGCGAATGACCAGTGTCGCTTGAGAAGACTAATGTCGCTTGAGAAGGCTAGTGTCGCTTGAGAAGAATAGTGTCGCTTGAGAAGACTAGTGGCGCTTGAGAAGACTAGTGTCGATTGAGAAGACTAGTGTCGCTTGAAAAGTCTAGTGTCACTAGTGTCACTTGAAAAGACTAGTGTCGCTTGAGAAGACTAGTGTCGCTTGAGAAGACTAGTGTCGCTTGGGCACGCGTTTATTGTTTCTGATTTGTCCATAACGAACCATGTCAATTGGAGGAGCTCGTGGCTAAGTTATAACAGCCGCACGGGTCGATCCGACAGGTTAAGCTAAGCTTGCCAGGGTTGGTTCGTGGATGAGTGACCATCTTTACATATCGAGAATCCTCCGTGCTTCGGAAAGCACGTTAAGCCGTTGGTCCCGGCTGTCATTCGTGAATCTTTGACAGTCGTTACGGGTCCTCAAAAGCCCGAAAGTCTGACAACCAGTCTTACCAAGGGGTATTGTCTTACCAAGGGGTATTGTATTACCCAGTTACTGGGTTGCGGAGCTCAGATAGGCAGTCGCTCCATGTAAAATACTGGTATTCAGCTGCATCCGATTAGACTGTATTCAGCTGCATCCGGTTAGTCTGGAAGCCCCCAATATAGTTGGGGTAAGGCCAGGTAGATTGATTGATTGAAACATGTCAATGGGTCACCCGGTATACTTCAAGTGATTCAGAAAGCCCTGTAAGTGTAATTTCTATAAGGCGTACATTCTGTATACAAAACAATTTCCTTTCCAACATACTTTAGTCATTCACCTTCAACCAAGTCCAACGTAAAGTAAAAAGGTACTTCACTATAAATAAAAATTGCGTGGTAATACGCAATTACATACTTAACACAGCTTTCATGTTAATTAATTAGTAGAATCGTAATAAAAAGTGTAAAAATCCGGCGCAGTACATTTTTATGTTTGAAACTCATTTCAGTAATTACATTTTTTACTGTAAGTTTACTCTTTGCAACTAAGGTTGGGGTTTATTCAATTCAAAAGTTTCTGAAACGTAAACAAAGCATTTTGTGGAATCAGATAATTTACTTTTGAATTACGCTTGTAAAAAAAAAAGAAACATGATTTTTCTCTCAATTGCTTATATACAACATTATTTTTTAACCGACTTCTTCAAAAAGGAGGAGGTTCTCAATTCGTCTGTATGTTTTTTTTTTTTTTTTTTTTTTTTGTGTGTATGTTACGGGTTTACTCCGCCAATTATAAATCTAAATTTTTGTTTGGTAGGTCATGCTTCAGAGGTGGTCCCATATAAATTTTATTAAGTTAGCTTGCATAGTTTTTGAGTTAGCTTCAATAATTACGTATTTTTCCCACTTATATGTAGACGATATATTGTTTGACTCCGTCACTGTCATTTACATAGCAGGTAGTGTATTCGAATTTGTGTAGGGAAGGTACCACAACCAAAAAGTGAAAAATAAAAACTTTTTACAAAAAAAAAAACAACCGACTTCCAAAAAAACACTAAAAACGTGAAAAATAACTTTAATTTCGGAAGTCGGTGGCAAAAAACGAAAATTGAAAAGCAATGACACCGACTTCCGAAATTAAAGTTATTTTTCACGTTTTTAGTGTTTTTTTGGAAGTCGGTTGTTTTTTTTTTTGTAAAAAGTTTTTCTTTATGCTAAACCCGAAAAGGGGTTATTGTACTCATCATTTTGAACAACTTTTTCTATGGGACCAACCTTGAAATCGCGAAAAATAAATCCGCTGTTCCCTACATTTGTGTTCACTTAAATCGACAAAATGTATGGAACAGCTGTTTTTTTTTTTCGCGATTTCCGTACTGTTTAGTTTGTTTGAAAAAATGACTTTCTTAAATTTTGATGTTAGGATTTATTTGATAGTTCCGAAATACTCTTATGCATTAGTATTGCCAGTGTTTTCATATATTGTTGTATTGTCGTCTCCATATTGTAATATGTATAAAGGAAGCCATTTATATTTTATTATTTAAAATGTCATCTACTATGAAAGGTACCTATGGAAGA
Source organism: Lithophane ornitopus (assembly GCA_948473465.1). Taxonomy (NCBI): domain Eukaryota; kingdom Metazoa; phylum Arthropoda; class Insecta; order Lepidoptera; family Noctuidae; genus Lithophane; species Lithophane ornitopus. Next base: position 3,932,479 of record OX419636.1, read on the forward strand.
AATAAAGCCTTATTTATTTATTTATAAAGGGGGCCAAACGCCGATGACTAGGCTTCACAGCCTGGCTCATCGGCGTGATGTTGCTTGCCTGTCGGTTTTATACAGACTGCACTTAGGAGTGTGTGCGCAGGAGTTCCACGACCTGATCCCAATATCGGCCTTTTATGACTCTTATTAGTAGGAAAGACTAGAAAAAAAGTACAAATAGAAAACATGTTTTTTATCTGTTTCTGATTGCCTATATGTCTATGTATTAACATAAAACGTCAAATTTGATTGAATTGAACGTCAATTCCCTTTGTAAAGCCATCAAATCTTGAATATTTTGCAAATAACGTAAATACAGCGTGGCTCCAAGTGCAGTTCCGAGCTGTGTGGCCTCCGAATGAAATATTTCTTCACCCCCTGTTTTCAGCACATCAGAATGTACACATGTGTGCCTCTCAGAGCTCTCAGACTATTATTGTTTGCTGATAATTCTTGATGCCGCCCCTCTACAAACGTACGCCTGTGGAATGTTTCGGATACCCTTACAAATGCTGCCATTGCATCCCTTTGAGGGCAGCCGCGATAATTAATCCTGGCAATTTGAGAATTTTATGCGGCCTACCCAAATGTCCTTTCTTTGGTATTGTTCGTCGAGTCGCTGAGCTCCTTAAGTTCTGAGTTGAGCTCCGCCATTACTGACAAATGCTTGCACTGACTGGACAGGTCCACTCAAATCTGTGTGGTTCTTTCCTCAAAAGACCATTTCAGACTCGAATTTACATGGTCCTCATATGGCTTGACCAAGATTATGTCTGGACTTTAAAAGAGACTGTGACCTCTGAGTTTGTTTCGGCCTTTTTTCTCAGAGTAGTCAGATAGGAAACGCCGACCTCATCTAGCTTATTTTTAATATTTTTTAATATGACGTGTAAAAGTGATTCCAATATCCTATTTACAGAATAAACAATTTCATTTCATTTCATTATATGTGTTTTCTCTTTTGTAAGTCTCTCCAAACTCTTTAGTTATTAGTAGTTTAGTTATTTATAGAGAAAAACTAGTAGCGAAAGAACTGTAATAAAACCGGCCAAGTGCGTGTCAAACTGGCACACTTGGGGTTCCGTAGCAATAAAAATAGCCTAGTAAATAATCTAGTTACCGATTGACTCTCACCAAATCATTCCCTGCAAGAGGACCTTCGCTGCGGTCTCTGTAATATTGATTACTAGCTAGGCCCCACGGTTTCATCCGCCTAAGTCTCGATTCCGTGAGAATATCGAGAAAAAAAGTATTCTATGTCCTAACCCAGGTCATGTTCTATCCATGTGCCAAATTCCATCCAAATCCGTTCAGCCGTTTTAGCGTGAAAGCGCAAACATATTCTCCCATACGGAATGTATGGGAGAACATGTTTACGAGTATCAACTGCAATATTAAGGTTGTTCTGGGATAAATTCATCCCAAATACATTGTGCGTGGTCCGATACGCACTTGGTTTTTTTTCTAGTTCCAATAAACTAATTTCTTCTTTGATTAAATCAATATATTTTATTTGTCCACAGCTATGGGTCGAGCTGTCGCGATCAGAGAGTTACATGAAATCAATATTTGGAGGTTGCGACGCCCTCGTTCTTAAAATTGCATGAGCAATGCATTTATTTGTGGTCATCCTCTTCTTAATCTCTTGTGGTGCTGTAATGCTTGGGATTATTTTTGTAAGTAGGTAAATGAGATCTTTTTGGTTCATAAATCTCGCAGATGGATTGTCGAAACCGCTGTTTTATAAAACCGCTAGCTGTTTTACACAACAGCTCCATTACGTAAAACAGCTGAACAGCATTCAGCTGGATTGCCATTGCATTACGTTTATTAAAGTGCACCCACGTCTAGTCACAATTAAAGCCAAAGCCTACTTGGAAATTTTGTATTTTTAAGACTGACTTTCTTACAACTCTTTCATAACTTTATATCAAAACTAGCTTTTGCAAGTTCTCGGATTTCAGGATTATCAAGTCCTCCCCCTCTCTTCGGACCTCCGATAACCCTACTATACTCCATCTTCTCGTCGATTCGGTGTGTACGCATGCTGTATGTTGCCAGGTTCAGTTTTCGGGTGGTGGGTGGTCTTCTCACTAATTCGTCTTTAGTTTTGTGATACTAACATTAGTGTTTTGCGGGTTTCCCATAATCGCCACGCTTGGCAGGCGGGTTGGCGATCGCAGTATGGTGGTAAAATGCATAGAGAAAGCTGCTGCCCATTCTCTAGTAAGTCCCTTAGTCGCTTTTTACGACACCTACGGGAAGAAATAGGAATGATAGAAGAAAAACTTTTTACAAAAAAAAAACAACCGACTTCCGTAAAAATCATTAAAAACGTGAAAAATTACTTTAATTTTGGAAGTCGGTGGAAAAAAAATTATTGAAAAGCAAAGACACAGACTTCCGAAATTAAAGTTATTTTTCACGTTTTTAGTGATTTTTTTGGAAGTCGGTTGTTTTTTTTTTGTAAAAAGTTTTTATTTTTCACTTTTTAGTTGTGGTACCTACCCTACACACATTCGAATAACACTACCTGCTATGTAAATAACAGTGACGGAGTCAAACAATATATCGTCTACATACACTAAGTGGGAAAAATACGTAATTATTGAAGCTAACTCAAAAACTACGCAAGCAAAGTTAATAAAATTTATATGGGACCACCTCTGAAGCGTGACCTACCAAACAAAAAAAGAATCATCAAAATCGATTCATAAATGACGGAGTAATCGCGTAACATAAACAAAAAAAAAAAAAAAAAAAAACATACAGACGAACTGAGAACCTCCTCCTTTTTGAAGAAGTCGGTTAAAAAGAAAGAAAGAAACATGACGCAAAAAAGAAAAAAAAACACAAAAAGAAAAAAAAATATTAAGAAAAGGTTGGGGGGAAACATGCACGAAAAACGGCTATCGCTCAGCATTATGCTGCGACTCCATGCAAGACAGAGCCCCAGCGGTGGTTTTCAGCGACAGCCGCTAGCAGGTACCATTCTTTGCGTCCGGCACCACACGGACGCTATAGATACATGGTGCTCACATATTTACAAATATTGTAAAAGTAGCAGTAGATTTTCCAATACTACCTGTCTTATATTCTTTGGTATTTTTTTTTTTCAGCAAAGAAGTTTTCCTATCCACGTTTACGTTTGGATTGCGTTTATATTCAACTGCATAAGTATAGTGACGACAATCGTCGCAATTATTTTGCAAGTGGTAAATACTGGGAAGCTTAAGACAATTTTGTGAGACTAGTCTATCTCTGATATATGGTGTTGTAGTAAGTTTGATAATGTATTTTTTATAGTTGAGGGGTCAAAGTGAAAAAACTGGTCTAAGGGTCAAACAAATTAAATTATTTTACCGCGAAAATGCCGCCTTGTGTGGTGAAAGGGTGCAAAAACAATTCTTAAAAAAATAAAAAGCCAGATGGCATCACGTTTCGTATGTAAGTAAACATAAAAACTAGATGAAAATCCATAATTTTAATAGATCAAAATATGACAGTTTGGAACACAAAATCTTAACCAAGTGTTGTCACTAGTATGCGTCACAATTTTCCCTGTTTATTGGGTAAATAATCATGCGAGATACCTATAAACAATTTAAAAAATACCTATATAACGCTATCTACTTTACTTAAAACAAAATGTTAGGGTAATGAGTTTTTACTGAGCGGCAACAGTCACTAAGTGCACACATGTTTACGAAACCGGCTTCATGTCACTGTTAACAGCGCTCTGTCTAGATTTTTTACTTCGTCTGAGGACCTTATCGAATACACATTATAATGTTTTGAATACCACGATTAATTAAATAATATATAATCGATTTTGCCGCCGAACATGTCGGCACTCCTAACCTGGGTTTGAACCAGGGTCGGGCAAATTGTTATTTATGGGATTGATCGTAAAAAAATGCTAAGAAGTTTGAATTATATACACCTTTGCTACTCTTTTCAGGGAATACAGGTGTGATTGTTGTGTATTGTGTGATTGTTGTGTACTGTGTGATTGTTGTGTATTGTGTGATTGTTGTGTACTGTGTGATTGTTGTGTATTGTGTGATTGTTGTGTATTGTGTGATTGTTGTGTATTGTGTGATTGTTGTGTACTGTGTGATTGTTGTGTACTGTGTGATTGTTGTGTACTGTGTGATTGTTGTGTATTGTGTGATTGTTGTGTATTGTGTGATTGTTGTGTATTGTGTGATTGTTGTGTACAGTGTGATTGTTGTGTATTGTGTGATAAATTACCAAAATGTTCTTTGTTCACAGTATACTTCTACTTAATATGTATTGTGAACAGTTATAAGGCTCGGCTAGTGTTTGATTACCATTTATACTTCACGTAAATAAATGTCTTAAGTTGTGATATGGTTTTTATTTATTAAACGGATTTGGATAAATAACAGAAATTGATAAGCCGTTTGATTATTAATGCCTGGAATAGGACATAGGATACATTTTATCCCGATAATCTCCCGGGATCGAGACTTACGCGGGGAAAACCGCGGGACGCAGCTAGTCTGTTTAATAAAAATGACTTACAAGTGAGTCTAACTATGTTTGGTAGAAGGCCGAGAGAAATTGGGTAAGTTCAAATCAAATCAAATGATGTTTATTTTCTTCCACAAATAACACTTATTAACTGAAACTTAACAAGTGCGAGTCGGACTCGCGCACGAAGGGTTCCGTACCACTACCTATAAAACGGCAAAAAAATCATGTCTGTTGTATGGGAGCCCCCCTTAAATATTTGTTTTATTTTAATTTAATTATTTATTTTGAAAGTGAATATATAATATATTCTGTGAATATTTCAAGCGTCTACCTGTTGCCGTTATCAATATCGAGCAAAAAGATCACGTTTGTTGTATGGGAGCCCCCTTAAATATTATATTTCTTTTATTTTGTTTTTTAGTATTTGTTGTTATAGCGGCAACAGAAATACATCATCTGTGAAAACTGTAACTATTACGGTTCATGAGATACAGCCTGGTGACAGACGGACAGACTGACAGCGGAGCCTTAGTAATAGGGTCCCGTTTTACCCTCTGGGTACGGAACCCTAAAAATGGAAAATAATAATTATGATGAGGACAATGTTCATTTGTGGGAGACGTGTGCCTAAACTAAGCCGTGACTTGTATTTTAGGAGACCAGTTAGTTTACTATACCCAAGGACAGAACCACCAGCACTGCTACTAAGCCTGTTATTCTTTACTACAAATCGGTGGCCAAAATACCAATAACATTCGCACACACACACACACACATACATAGTCAATCATCGGGGTCGGCTTCCAGTCTAACCGAATGCAGCTGAATACCAGAATTTTACATGGAGCGACTGCCTATCTGACCTCCACATCCCAGTAAATGGGTAATACGATACTTGGTAAGACTGGTTGTCAGACATTCGGGCTCCTGACGACTCGCAACGACTGCCAAAGATCTACGAATGACAGCCGGGACCAACGGCTTAACGTGCTTTCCAAGGCACGGAGGAGTCTCGGTATGTAAAGATGGTCACCCATCCACGGACCAACCCTGGCAATCGTAGCTTAACCTGATGGATCGACCCGTGCGGCTGTTACTACTTAGCCTCGAGCTCCTCACACACACGATAGTAAAATCCTAAATATATAAACCAAAACATATTTCAATCTACCCACATTTACAAAATGACATGGAAAAACTTTCACTCACTACAATATATCTTACTTATTCAAGTTGTTCTCTAAGAAGGAATTCGATGTACTCGATGTACTCGTTGTACTCTAAGTTGCCTTCGCCGACTACTAAGTATATTTACTTAAGCTGCTTGACATTTGATTAAGTTCTGCTAAACCTGTAGGCTGCTTTGCCAATTATAAAATACAACGTGGGACGAATAGTAATATAATACAATCAAATATTACTATTCGTCCCACGTTGTATTTTATAAAAGAAATTATGTATTAATGTACCTAAATATCTTTTTACCTGGCTTGCCATATTTATTAAAAAAATATAAAATTATCACATTTTCACGACAGGTGCTGTTTGCAAGAAAGTTGACGATTTTTTTTGTTTCATTTTATTTTTTGAAAGTAATGGTGTTCGTCGAATTTTATTATTTATTGAGCTACGTCGTCGTACCGACTACGTAGCATTATTGGCTACGGCGTAGCGACTACGCAGCATTATTGGCTACGGCGTAGCAAATTCGTAGCAGTATCCTTAAATTATGTACATAATATACAACAACACACAGTACATAAAGGGTTCGGCCGAGGTGTATCTACTGTACACCCAGATACATTTAAGTTCCATGTGAAAGGGGGCGAGCCTATTGCCATCGAAACATAGGTTATAGGCAGGGCGCATACGTGGACACTTTTGTGCCTTGTGTCAGATACAAGCTACAGTATTTTGTGTCCAGTTGCTTCCACTTACCACCACGCTGCCGCCGCCGCCGCCCCACTGCCCGCTGCCGCCGAGAATACGGCCTAAAGTGTGCGATTACAGTGGCGCGGGGTGGAGGCGGGAGCGGGTGGCGGGTCAAGTGGAAAACGCACATTTCCATGGATGAACACAGTAGCAGCGGGGCGATTACGCGGTCCGGGATTACCTACCTCGTGCGATATTGGAATTATTAATAATAATGTCAGAATATTTGGAAGCTAGTGCTTATATAAAGTGGGACCTTTTTATTTCTAAAACCAATCGCCACGATATCAATAGAGATCGGTATAGACATGGAGAATTTTATACTTTATACGAAAGGCTACTTGTCGATTCGAATGATTTGAATCACTAGAATGCCACAAAGATGGCTGAGCCAATATGGCACTTATTAAATCTTCAGTCGTCGGCGGCATGTCCAAACAATTCGAGCGGGAACAAACAAATACTTCAGTTACTTATCATACATATAAACGGGAAATATTTAACAGGTCCTGTAATAAGTTATTGTCCTTAAAAAGATGAACGCTGTTTAAATTAATGGACCTCTAAAAAAAATGTGATACACACTTTTTTTTAAATAAACGAGCCTCTTTTTATCTTTCTGGCGATATTTCGCAGTTTGTCCCAGTAACTAAGCTGGAGTACCCCGACCAAACAGGTTAGAACTGTGAACAAAATGCGCGCGAGCCGACCGAGCGAAACGTAGTAGGTACAAGACTCTTGAACTATCATAGATGAAATAGATCCAGGGTCCGGTACTGGGCCGGAAGGTGGTGATAGGAATTTGCCAGTCCCTGCCAGGGTTGCGGAATAGTCCGAAAGGGATACCGGGACCCTGGCAACAGGCAACTGAAGGAACATGGGTGGGTTTTAGTCAGTAAGAGTCTGACACGCCCTTCCACTCCGCCCAGAGCGGGAGAAGTCATTTGATGATTTCCCACACAAAAAAAACAAAAAAGGGTCCGGTAATGGAGCCGGAAGGTGGTGATAGGAATTTCTCAATCAAACAAGATAGCACCATCGTATTTGGACTTGTGGAGACGACAATACAACAAAAAATGAAACTCCGTATATCTAATGACGTACTCGGTCTACATACAAAAAAATAATCAAATATATCCAATAGTTTAGTTACGATAGCTAGTCAAAGATCGGCAAATCCCATACTCGGCCCAGCACTACTATTTAGTTTGTTTGAAAAAAATTACTTTATTAATTTCGATGTTAGGATTTATTTGATAGTTCCAAAATACTCTTATGCATTAGTATTGCCAGTTTTTTCATGTATTGTTGTATTGTCGTCTCCACATTGTATAAGGTGGATTTTTTGGGGTGGATAAACGGAATAACCCGTCGTCGTCAACTCAGTTGTTCTATACATTTTGATCGTGTAGGCACTTTTGTATGGAAAAACTGAGCCACCAAAAATTTCTCCGCTGGTATTCTAGACTCATGTGCTGAATTCATGGTACCCGTTTGCGAACACGAGACCAACGCGGCACTCAATGCAAATAATATAAAATCACGCCTGTAATCCCCGGAGGGATAGGCAGAGGTGCTCATTTCACCAGTTATCTTTAAGTCCCATGTGGGGGCGAGCCTATTGCCATCACCCGGGCACAAATCCAGACTCCGGACTGCTACTGAGAAATTCCAGATGGAAAAATCCAACACTTTGCCCGACTCGGGAGTTGAATCCAGGACCTCATAGTCAGCATTATAATATTAATATAGTCAGCGCTTACTAGACCAACGAGGCAGTTAACAAACAAACTATCTAAAAATAAACGTGAAAACATAGAAACGGTGGAATTTTCGAGGGTGAACGTGATTTAAAATATTGATGAGTTTGTCATACCAATCTATGTGTGTTCAATTCTTTTCTTTTTTATTCAAACTCAAACTCAAAGCATTTATTTCAATTAAACATTTACAGGCACTTTTGAATTGTCAAGGAGTCGGTCAATCAGAAATATGAAGCTAGTTGCCCATTCCAAAGCGTAGTAGGTACCTATGGAAAATAACGGGCAAGAAACTCCACGGATACTCTTTTAAATAAAATAAAAATTGATACAAAAATAATGCAAGTAGCATTATTTGAATAATTATGTGAATATTATTTTTGTATAATGCAAATAATAATAAGGTACTTACAACTATGCCAAAAAACCTCCAATGTCAGCAGCATAGCTATCCTCTTATTCATAGCCCCTAACTTTTTGACCTGGGATGCATGCGATATTAAGACCACGACTATGCATATGCAGTTGAATATCAATGCGACCCATACATATACGTTGATAGCCTTGAATTTGTTCTATAAATAATAATTTGAAACTATAATAATAAAAATGCGAAAGTGAGCTTGGTTGTTTATTTTTTGTTTGTTTCACGCTAAAACGGCTGAACAGATTTGGATGAAATTTGACACATAGATTAGACCATGACCTGGACCCTGTTTATCACAAGTTACAAGTCTACACGTTCACAAGTTACCTAGAATGTTAATTTTAGTTAAATTCATAGCTCATCTCCTTATTCAGCCATAATGTTCCCACTGCTGGGACACGGGCATCAGGTCATCTCTCTCTTTTGACCACATTTAAAAAAAGAAAATCTAATTTAAACATTCATTGCGGTACAAAGCATGACACTTGTAAACTTGTAAGACGGAATAAAGAGTCGCCGGACACTCTCAGGATTTTTTATAATTTTCTACAAGTTGTAACTTACAAATATTTTTTTGATAAACGGAATCATGAAAAAAAGTGTCAAAATATAAGTACTTGTGAACTAAATAATGACATTTGGTAATACAAGGCTTGTAAGCTTTGATAAACAGGGCACTGGATTAGACCATAGGATATCTTTTTATCCTGATATTCTCACGGGATTGAGACATATTCGTGTGAAACCGCGGGGCGCGGATGAAATAAAAGGAATATTAGACACTAGCTTTTGCCTGCGGTTTCACCCGCGTGTAGCTCGGAAATTAACCCACGGGGATGTATTACCGGGATAAAAAGTATCCTATGTCCTAGCCATGTCATAGTCTACCTGTGAGCTAAATTTCATCCAAATCCGCTCAGCTGTTAGGCGTGTCATTTCTTATAAACAGTATCCGCTTTTATAACAAGTTGCCAAAGTCGGTTACAGAACTTAGCGATGGAAAATTTAAAACCCATATCAAACGTGTCCTTATCAAAAAAGCATATTATAAGATTAAAGACTACGTTGATGACAAGGAAGTTTGGCAATAATTCCTTCTGCACATGTGGCTTCCCTGGTACCTAAACGGCATAATTATGTAAGAGTCTATTAACTGCTCCCAAATTACCATGTTTATTCTCTTTACATTCATCCTTGACATAATCATTGTATTTGACATTATTCCTATTATTATAGATACCTCCAATTTAATTTCAACTCCTAGTAGCTTTTGTGGACATGATAATTATTCAATTTGTTACAGTTGTAATAGCAATCACGTCATTTGGCTGAAATAGGTTTTTATTTTTATTTTTTATTGTTTGTCTTTTATATAGATTATTTTCTATTTTGTGAATGTGAGAACTTTGTAGGCTTATTGGACTGTAGATTTACTGAACATCTATTTTGTTAAGTACCTGGTACTTACTTGTTGAAAGGCCTACATTGTCCTCCCATGCCTACTAATACTGTAATTTGAAAATATTGTAAAAGCCAATTATTTTTAAAAGAGTAACCGTGGAGTTTCTTGCCGGCTCTTCTCCATAGGAAACGACCAATTGGAACCGTGCACCTAGCTTCTGACGTTTCATAAGTGCCCATGTAGGTTTATGTGAAATAAAATATTTTGATTTTGATTTTGATTTTGAAAAGGTAATAGACAGTTAGACAGACAAACTTACTTTCGTATCTATCTATCTATGTATACAAGAATCTATTTCCGTGCGTTAGTTTCGCAAAAACTCGATTTTTTTAAATATAATTATATATTATTATATTTGTCATAAAATTTATTATCTTATCTTATTACATTTTGGAATCTACAGACCTTAACTAGCTAGTCGCTTCCTCATCGGCAGTGGGACACGTCCCTAAACTCCTGAAGCTCCTCTGGTACACATTGCTACATATCAAGCTATACATTTCCATTATAAGCTGACCTCTCATTGTAAGGAAATTCTATACAATGCGAGATCACATTATACTGGAAATATATAGCTTACCAGAGACTCGGAACACTAACAGACTTAGTTCATACTCACAGCAATAATGCCGAGCATGAGTACACCACAGGACACCAAGTATGCAGTTATTACGACTATGTGGATCATTTTAGCAAATAAGTAATCTTTATTAGCGAATAAGTGTGCCATCGTGCTTTCTGATCGTGTTAGCTCGACCAGGGCCCACACCTGAAAATAATAAAATAATTGATAACTAAACTCTGTTGTTTAATCTACTTATTAGACTAATTTGACATTTCAAGTGATTAATGTTTTTTTTTTTAATTTGGAGTTTGACATTTGAGCCTGTCAAATTAGAGCAGAGCTATTATCGATACCTATACCCCATTTGAAATAAGATTAGACATTAAAACAAACCCTTTTACAGTCCGTTCAACCGATTTTGACTTCTATACCGTAGGCATAAGGATAGCATTAAAGGCAAAAAAGTTACACAATACCAACTATCTACTGCGGCTGCCATTTGTCATGCCACCAACGCAATAGAATTCAAAATCGGTTGAACGGAATGTAAAAAAGGCTTATCTATACGTTTAATCTTATTTCAAATGGAGTACAGGTATAATTTGCACCTGTCAAATTAGTCTACTAGATTAATAAACAGACTTTAAATGAGAAATTATTAAGAAAATAAGAAGGAAGATTACTAGAATGGTCTCCCTAGAATTTTACCTACTTTCTTTTTTACTACATCTATGTGTGCATATTCCTTAGGCCTTTTTTTTTTTTTTTTTTTGGGTGGGAAATCTTCATATGACTTCTCCCGCTCTGGGCGGAGCGGAAGGGCGTGTCAGACTCTTACTGACTAAAACCCACCCGTGTTCCTTCGGTTGCCTGTTGCCAGGGTCCCGGTATCCCTTTCGGACTATTCCGCAACCCTGGCAGGCATCGGTCCTAACGGACCCCGTCAGGTGTGCTGACATCTCTTTGAGGCGCGCGTGGAACACGACGCGCCATTGACCCGGACCTGGTCCTTATCGGACGGCGAGCTTTTTTTTTTTTTTATTGCTTAAGCCTTGCCCGCACTGCGATAAAAAAATCGCGCCAAATTTTTATCGCAATTTATATCCATAAGTAAAAATACATATATTATGTTAAGAAAGTTTAAAAAAACAATGTTTTAGTGGTGATTTTAAAACTATCTTGTCCTTCAATGTGTCCAAACCTAGTCGGCAAGCCACGTGTAACACCGTAAACATAAATAAAAAAATAAACACTCCGCAAAATTCTCTTCAACAAATCTCTGCAGAAATTACGTAAACGTTGAAAAGACAGCGAGTGCCAAGTCGGGTGGTGCACACAGACATTGTGTTATTCCCAACTGCTCTTCGCATACAAATGACTTATGCCTGAGAATCTGCGCTCTCAAACGCCAGATGTTTTGTTTACATTCAACAAATATGGCGTCTTTTCACGTGGAACATTGTGGGTAGGTCGCGGTTCGGTGTTGGTTTGATTTGGATTTGGAGTCTAGGGAGTTTATTACGTGTTATTATTTGGAGTTTTCTAATTTAGTTTTTACAATAAAACAAGCGTGACTGTGAAACCGGAAGGAAGTATATTTTATCTTTACAGACATTGCATACATTGAGAAGACTATGGAAGTAATGTCATACAGCCTACAACAGCCAGTTGCTTATAATAGGCGGCACTAGTAATTACTAACACATGGTATTTTGAGTAAACTACAACACCCCCACTCTCAAAATACAGACATTTTACACATTAAAATACCACAGTAACAATGCCTAACATTTTTACAAATTTATTATGTTTCTTTACAGGTAAACTTTTAGTAAGCATGTCTGCTGGCATATCTTCTGATGGCAAATAATTAATCTTAACAATTTTTTACTAATTATTTCTCTACAACAATGATAGCGCACATCAATGTGTTTTGATCTGTTATGGAATACAGGATTTTCAGATAACTTTTGAGCGCTTTGATTGTCATTACACAACTTAATAGTATAGGTTTGTTCAGTAATCTCTTTCTGTAAATTAATAAGATACACAGCTTCCCTGCAACCCTCTGTAATTGCCATATATTCGGCCTCGGTACTTGAAAGTGCTACAGTTCTTTGTTTTTTACAACCCCATGAGATGACTGTACTTGACAACATAAAACAGTAACCTGAATATGATCTTCTATCCATAGAATTATTGGCCCAATCAGCATCAGTATAACCCTCAATATTAAAATTACCATCTTTACAATACTTTAAACCTAGACATCTTGTCTTTTTTAAGTATTTTAATATTCTTTTAGCATATAACCAGTGTTCATTATTGTGACAGTTATTAAATTAACTTAAATATCCAACAGCATAGGCTATGTCTGGCCTAGTCAGTACAGCTAAGTACATAAGGCTCAATAAAGCTATATATGGTTTCAAACAATCCTCAAGGGCATGGCATAAGAAGGTTGATAATGTAATGTTAGTTAACGGTTATAAAAATCTAAATTGGAACCCTGTTTGTAACCACAGTAAAGATCACTGTGATTGCGTTCTTGGTAGTCGAGAGAGTGCATTTTTGAGAACTGCACGCTTAATTTTGTCGATGGAAGAATAGACAAAATGGCAGAGAAGCAATCACAATCTGTCATTTTATCTATTCTTTCGTCGACAAAACCCACTTCTATGTTGGTCATGCTACGCGTGCTGTTAGATAATTAGATTACGGTTAATCCCACTTTTCAAGTTTCTTTTAATATACAGTGTGTTTGGTGCATCGTATGCCAAATGAAAATGGCGGATAGGATAGGCAACTTTCTCAGGCCCCACGAAAAATTGTTGACGCCACGGGAATTTTTATTATTATTTTTGAAGAAATTATTGGTATAAAAAAAGGTATTGGTATAGCCTCCAATTTTTTTTTTTTATTGTACTTTGTCATGTTGTACGATTCTATCAAAATCTTAATTACTTGCAAGTAACATCTAGCGTTTTTCCTCATCTGGTTTTAAAAAGATCCTTTGGGGCCAAGAATTTTTTTTGGAGGCTGAGATGTTAGCGTATGACCCCTCCTATCCACCATTTTCAGTTGGCATACGATGCACCAAACCCTGTGTATTTGGAGATTAGATCCAGATTAGCAATAATTTTATTCTACCATTAAACATTAAATCAGATCACAGCTTCCCACTACCACACGGCTCTCAACTTGCAAGCGAGCTAGTTATATCTGACCAAGTTTCAAATTCAATTTGTTACATAGTAGGTACATAGATTAAGGCGCTGACTACAGGCAAACAGTAAAAGTAGACTTGACTAAACAAAAAAAAAGCCAAATCTATATACAACGTGCCGCTACAATGGCGACATTAATTTAACACACGGGTAGGGCTAGTGGCTAGTAATCATAAAAATTATAATATAATAAAATAATTCGTAAATAGAAAAAAATTACTAAATAATAAAAACATAACCAACATTGAGATCACTCTGTGCAAAAGATTCATTCATAAAGCTACCTACCAGCTGGCTTATGTTCTATCGGTCCGATACCCTTTGATGGCATAATTTCTAAGAAATTGCGCGGCATTCCTTCAATTCGCCTACTGATCCGTGATCCGTGACCCCGGCAAATGACCTCTGCGCTACAGTTCTTTAAGTACAGTTTGCTCCAAGGTGCTAGTTTAGAAAATTGTTAATAAAGTTAAAGTAAAATAAAATATTTTCCTATAACGAATACACGAAATCTAATAAAAAATATCAGTATTAAATATCAACGTACGTTGGTATTTGAACGAATAACAAGAACGTCTTATTTGAATGCAGAACTTGGTTGTTACTACCTTCTCAACTCATTTTTTAGTAAATCGACAATTGCTTCATATTTTGCAATAAATTACAAAAGTTGTGCCATCGTGCTTCTCTTTCTTTCCTATGCAGTCCGACAGTGACGTTTAGCTGTCGTCAGCGTCTTAACGCGCTTGCCGCCGTTTAGCAGTTTAGTAACAAAGTTTTAACACACCAATATGTTTTAGTTGATTCGTTTAAAGCGCAGGCAACACTAAGAACGAAGCTAGGTTCGTTTAGGTTCGCTTGTAGCTACCGAGTGTTTGCAAACCTACTTCGGTTCACACCGCGAACTATGAGCGAATAATTATTTTATTTTTTATGAATGTTAGGACTGCCTCGTTGGTCCTGGGTTCGATTCTCGGGTCGGAACAAAATGTTATTGGGTTAAACCATAAGGAATTTCTTAGTAACAGCCCGGAGTTTGGAAGTTGGCGATGGCATACCTCCGTGACTCGGAAAGCACGTTACGCCGTTGGTCCTGCGCCTGATCTCTCTCCAGTCATTTCGGATAGCAGTTTCATCCAACTATGAGAGTGAGGGATGAGAGAGTGTACCTTCACCGCCGAAAGCTGAGCCCCGCTGAAATTGGTCGCCATGGCCGAAATTCGGTCTGGAGGACTATTATTTGTGGTCAAATAACTCGTTTCGACATGAGAGAATGGTACTATAGGCCGACCGCTTACCTGAGTCCGTTCCTGAGGTAGCTGCGCGGTGCGGGAGGGGTGTGATATGTGATGTGAGAGCTCAGTGATTCGTCAACTAGTGAAAACTGTCACCCCCCCGCACCGCGCAGCTATCTCAGGACCTGGCTTAGTTAAGCGGTCGGTCTATAGCAGGCTCATACTACATTATGTACTTTCAAAAGAAAGAAAGCATAATATTATAGCGACGCCTGCCCTCAGTGGGATGCAGCAGCAGCACCTGTAAGGGTACCCGAGACAATCTATCGGCGATCTGTACCGGCTCTTAAGAGGAGAGTCGCAGATCTCTGGTGGTAGCTCCGGTAGAGGACATAATGAAAGGCTGGAAAAAAAAGAGAGAATTCCAAACCTATTTTTTTTAAAGCACTTTTTTACATATATAGCCTCTATGTACAAGTTGACGTCTTTGAGAATTTGATCAGCTAATTGAAGGAAAATAGGGAGAGTTTATGAAAAACTAGCCGTTGCCCGCGACTGCGTCTCCGCTCCAGGATAAAAAGTAGCTTATGTTCTTCTCCAAGTCTCAGGCTACCTTTCCGTCAAATTTCATCCAAATCCGTTCAGCCGTTATAGCGTGAAAGCGTAACAAACTCACTTTAGTTAGGATATCTTGATTTTTACTACAATATTTTCTGGACAAAATGTTAATACCTACATCCCAGGCTAAAATATATAATATCGTCGAACGCACGTAAAGTTCACTCATATGTAGACTGTCTATAGAACAGGGAGGATCCTCCGACCAGGCGGGTTGTTCTGTCTGGTGGGCAACTGCCGGATAACTTATTACGAACCGCTCCCGCCACAATCCGTTTGACAGGCGAAGCTTCTAGAATAATCTAGAAGCTTCCTAGAATAGACAACGCGCTTGACATATTGGTCTGACTCTCGGCAGCTGAGGGAAAGTATAACAAAATCTTCGACCCAAACCCTATGTTTACATTATACCTGAGGGCCAATTCTCTAACTTAAAACACGGTCACATTCAAGTCGTAATCTGTCAATCTTGTCAAAAATGTTGGTAAATTGATGTTTTTTTTTTTGACAGATTGCGAATGATACGCGAATGTGAACGTTCTTAAAAATAAGGGAATTGCCCGCTGATATGTATGTTAAAGTTGCAAATTAGTTGCCTGTATACTAAATAGCTTACTGGACTTTACTTACACAAAACTGCAGTATTTGGAGATCGGCATTATTTACCAACTTGTTGTTAAAATAAACAGTGTGGGAAAATGATTATCTACTATATAAAAATAAGTCGGCTTTTCCTTCCTGACGCTATAACTCCAGAACGCACGAACCGATTTCCACGGTTTTGCATTCGTTGGAAAGGTCTCGGGCTCCGTGAGGTTTATAGCAAAGAAAATTCAGGAAAAATTTCAACAGAAAAGCGGGAAAATCTTTTTTCAAAATAAATATTGTTTTCTTAAAACTTCAATCAAAACCTAACAAAAAGTACTAGGCTTGCATAAATTCAAGATAGTATTACAATCATTAGTATATATTATCCCTATATCTACATAATATAAAAAAAAGTCGTGTTATTGTTACACTATTTATAACTCAAGAACGGCTGAACCGATTTGGCTGAAAATTGGTGGGGAGGTAACTTAGAACCAGGAGAATTACATAGGATTTATCACGTTGCCGTGAGACGTGACATAAAACGTATAACAAAATATTGGTTTCTTAAAACTTCAATCAAAACCTAACAAAAAGTACTAGGCTCGCATGAATTTAAGAACCAGGAGACGGACATAGGAGACTTTTTTTTTAGGGTTGGTAGGTAGTTAGAATAGGTAGGTAGAGTAGGTAGGTAGGGTTGGTAGGTAGGGTAGGTAGGGTAGGTAGGTAGGGTAGGTAGGTAGGGTAGGTAGGTAGGGTAGGTAGGTAGGGTAGGTAGGTAGGGTAGGTAGGTAGGGTAGGTAGGTAGGGTAGGTAGGTAGGGTAGGTAGGTAGGGTAGGTAGGTAGGGTAGGTAGGTAGGGTAGGTAGGTAGGGTAGGTAGGTAGGGTAGGTAGGTAGGGTAGGTAGGTAGGGTAGGTAGGTAGGGTAGGTAGGTAGGGTAGGTAGGTAGGGTAGGTAGGTAGGGTAGGTAGGTAGGGTAGGTAGGTAGGGTAGGTAGGTAGGGTAGGTAGGTAGGGTAGGTAGGTAGGGTAGGTAGGTAGGGTAGGTAGGTAGGGTAGGTAGGTAGGGTAGGTAGGTAGGTAGGGT
Organism: Lithophane ornitopus; assembly: GCA_948473465.1. Lineage (NCBI taxonomy): Eukaryota > Metazoa > Arthropoda > Insecta > Lepidoptera > Noctuidae > Lithophane > Lithophane ornitopus. The sequence goes on from OX419636.1 coordinate 3,949,911, forward strand.
AGGTAGGTAGGGTAGGTAGGTAGGATAGGTAGGTAGGGTAGGTAGGTAGGGTAGGTAGGTAGGGTAGGTAGGTAGGGTAGGTAGGTAGGGTAGGTAGGTAGGGTAGGTAGGTAGGGTAGGTAGGTAGGGTAGGTAGGTAGGGTAGGTAGGTAGGGTAGGTAGGTAGGGTAGGTAGGTAGGGTAGGTAGGTAGGGTAGGTAGGTAGGGTAGGTAGGTAGGGTAGGTAGGTAGGGTAGGTAGGTAGGGTAGGTAGGTAGGGTAGGTAGGTAGGGTAGGTAGGTAGGGTAGGTAGGTAGGGTAGGTAGGTAGGGTAGGTGCGCCGTAGATAAGTGCTTATTGCTACCCGTGCGAATCCGGGGCGGGCAGCTAGTTTACCCTATAAATAATACATAATTATTATATAATTAATTCACATTATTATTATAGGTAGTTTCCCATCACGGTTAATTGATTTATTGTTTATTGACTTTATGAATAAAAAAATATTTTTAATTACAAAAACAATAATTGCAATCATATAAAAATGATTTTCTAATTTTCAGTTACGTGACGTTTTAATTTTTTCAGAACTGTTTATAATTACGACGATGACAATATCCTACAGACACTACTTCTGTACGCATGGAATTAGTATGTAGATACTATATATAGTATATACTAATTCCACGACTACCTTGTAGTACTTACGGCTCCGACACACGAGGACGATTCGTGTTTTTTGACGAATGGTATTTCTTACGACTTGTTTTTTTTTATGGCGGCCATGCTTTTTAAATGCATCACGAATCGTGCTAAACGAGGGACACGTCTAAAATCACATAATAATATCGTCTTTTAACATTTTTGACGAAACAAAGTATCCCCACAACACATCCAAATCCGTTCAGCCGTTTTAGCGTGAAAGCGTCCCAATAAACAAACTCACTTTCGCATTTATAATATTAGTTATTTTGTATGAACGTAAATGAAGCTAAAGGAGTATATTATTATAATGATTGTAGCAGATGGCGTTCTGTAGCTTCTGCCTACCCCCATGGGAATAAAGCCTGAGTTTATGTATGTGTGTATTCATAAATTAAGTACCTACATTAAGTACAATCACAATAAAACTACAATGTTCCCACTGTTGGGACTCAGGACGCCTCTCTGTGAAGGGCCGCAGGAATGGGCCGCAATCTACTACACAGAAAAAAGCTTTCGAAGAAAATTAATACAAAAACGATGACGCATTTTAATACTGTTTTTAACTTGCAAGAATTTCTCGATCCCACACAATTTTACTTCTACATGTTTTACCTTCACACATAACTTTTCTTCAGTTTATAACGAACTTGACTAGTCGAAGAATAATAAAATTAGCTAGTTACCACAAGTTTCTAAACAGTTTTATATGAGTTCTGGGTAGAACCGCCGCCTACTCAGGCTTGAGCCAACACGGTGAGAAGTTGATAACTTGGAACTTTATATTTTCTTACTAACCACTAGTTATTACAGAAGTAAGTTTCAGGTCTGCCTGTGTTTTCAAAATGAGATTAATTTTGGAAGATAATCATTATTTAGATCAACATACCGCCTGATACTAACCTGCCAATTGCAAAAAAAACTTAAGTACTTTTTACCGCAACGGGATAGCCTGCATCTCACCTGATGGTAAGTGATTATCAGGCCGAAGATGGAAGCGAGCTTCACCCAGAATCACCATCTACAGAGGAACTGGCTATCATACCTCTAACTGCTGAAACACAACAATGCTGTTAACATTGAATTTCGCGGTTGCCCTCACGCTTTCGGCATAGTAAGGTGTGGAAAATGTATCGTTGGTCTAGAGGTCGTAAGGATCGTACTGCTAAGTGTGGGTCCAGGATTTGAGGATCGGCTGCAAATAAATCTATTTATAAAAGTCTTAGTAATAAGCCCAAGAATAGAATACAACTCATTATTATGTACACCATACAAATTCGTTGATTGCCTCGTATACTAGCTGCTAGCCGCTGCTTCACACATGTAGGCCCTCATTATTTTTCTAAAATAACAGCTCATTCCAGTCAAAATCGGTCCAGCCGTTTCGGAGATTAGCCGGAACAAAAAGACAGTGACAAAAAAAAATTATTTGTTATAAATACCGTGTATATATATGCATTTAGTAAAAACCTGTAATTTTGACATTATAAACAGATATTCCATTTTATTTATTTGGATTGTACCTATGTATGTATAGATTATTAACTGGCGAACTACGGGTAAACTCATTATATACACGTTTGCAAAATAATAATTCTTTTGACATACCCGACGTATGTAATGTTATGTTCTATTGATTGTTTCATCAAGAACTTTGAAGTTTCTAAAGTGTAATCTTGGACATTACATAGGGGAAGGAAAACACATCGTGCGGAAAATCTTCAACACGCACAGCGCACTGTTTCTTCTTTGTTCAAGAAGAGGCTTGTGATGTCGACTGAGTATGATTTAAGTAAGATCGCGAGCACAGATTATGAAAGAGAGTATGATAAAAGAAGATATTGCATTACAAAATATGTGTGCTGTGTGCCCTCTACACGCGAGTGGCACGCACTTGACCCGCATCCCGTGCGGTCGGGGTAGGGTTGTCACAACTGATAAAATTATTAGAGGTAATTTTTTACGGGAAGTTTGAAATGAACATTCGTTACGAATGCAGAACGATCGAAGGTGTAACAGTCAGTTTAAACTTTTATTTCAGTTAAAATTATTCGCTTTTATAAGGCCTTGTGGCTAAGTAATATATAACAGTATATATAACAGCCGCACGGGTCGATCAATCAGGTTAAGCTACGCTTGCCGCGGTTAGTCCATGGATAGGTGACTATCTACCACCATACTTACATACCAAGATCTCTCTATGCCTCGCAAAGCACTTTTTTTTACTGCAATTTTTTTTTTTTTATGTTGCCAATAGTCCCCAGTTAAAGTCGGTATGTATTTTTTTTCTAAGGAAAGTCGTACAATTCTTTTAAAATTTGAAAAAACTGTGTATTTGTATGATTTAAAAAAATTGCCTCAATCGTTCAAAACTTTTCAAACATGCTCGTAATACTCCAAACTGTATCAGCTATCACCCTCTTAAGGCTTTGCATCCAGCTTTCAAACATCCTGTGTAGTTTTCCCTGTTAGAATAACAAATACCACCTTACTTGGGCCCCAACTCATTAATAAGTAGTCAGTATAATTAATTAAGGAAGTTGAACAGACATTTTCTTTAGATGAAAACATTTTCTATTTCAATTATACTTGCGTACCAACCCTAAGCAACCATCCTCACGAGGCGGACGTGTGAAGGGCCATGGTTGCCACTTCTTTGTTTTCTTTGGGTTCCGCCGTCTTTATAAAGTTTATAAATAGAATGTTTTAGCCGCACCGGATCTTGGGTTAACACGTTTAGGTCGACTTTTCACTCACATGGTACCCCGGTTATTTGTTATTTATTTTTAGAACTTTTTTTGTGAATATGGCTAAGTGATTCAGGCGTGACTTTGCAGAAATCCATTACTATAAAATACAATAGACGTAGATATATTTAGTAATCTATTCCGCTTAACTATTCTTTAAGTGTCATAAAAAACCTTGTAAGAAATCGACACGTGTTTCACCTATCAACGAGGCACCCTCAGGATGACGATTGACCAGTCGCAAACCAGAACACGACGCAGAGAACAAAACAACCACTTTGCTAAAGAGCAGCCAAATATAAACAATTTTAAAGCGAGTCCATCTTTCTATTTCCCAGCACAATTATTAACAGTCACGCAAAGAAAAATGTAGTCGTTGGACGTAAAACGGGCTACCATTTAATAGAGTGCCGCCATCTTTAGAGCTAGCTTTAAAAAAATAAGCAAAAAGAAATAATGGCCGTCAGGAAGAACAATAAATCTTCATTCAAAGTAGATAAAGAAGCTAGAGTAAATAAAACTAAGAGATAAGAGTGAGGAAAGGTTTTAAAACACTTTGTTTCCGTTTAAAAAACTCTAGTGTTTGTAAAAGATTAGCTTCAGGAAATTAATACAAAAACATACATGTTGTTTTCGGAAGATATTATGGCTGTTTGAATGGGAACAGGGTGTAAAGTTCATTCATTCTCTATAGTAAAGGAGGATCCTCCGACCAGACGGGTGTGTCTGGCGGGCAACTGCCCAACGATTGATGTCGGAATCTTATATATATGTCCATCGCGCGGTAAACTCTAATTGCGCGATGCAGGATTTATGTGACGTCAGGATTTTTGTGTGACGTCGGATCTTTGATGCGTAGTTCGCATGTAGCGATGTAGATACCGCTACAAATGCCTCGTTGGTCTAGCTAGAGGACGCAAGCGCAACTGCATATGGTGGTCTTTAGTTCGATCATCGGGTCAGGTAGATTTGTGGGGTATCCTATACAATATACCTACACCTCTACATATAACTTCGGAGAGTATAGGCGTGATGTTTCGTCCGTATCAGTTCTTGTTCATATGTGTTCGGTTTTTGTTCGTATCCAGAACATATTTTGATTTGACAAAAAAATTGACCATGCCTTAACTGTTTATGGATTTTGCAAAAGGTCAAAAGCAGAGAAGAAAACGAGTACCTAACTGCCATCTTCCTGCGCTAGTAATAAATAAAGGAAGTGTTTCCGCTGCCGGCACCGGTTGCTGAATTGGCTGCCGGCGCTGACTATGGTTGGCAGTTTGGCGTATGGAGTAGATAGGCAGGGTCGGCATAATTAAAAAAACATGTAATAGAGCTTTTTTTCCCATATCCCAGTAATAATGTCATAAAGGAATACACGAAACCGAACTAGTAAGATTATGTTTAATAATTTGAATCGCAAAAAAGGTTAGGTTAGGTTAGGTTATAACTGTGACTTCCTACCCACGTGCCGAGCGAGCGTAGCGAGCGGTGCCGCGGCAGCGGCCGGCGAGTGCCAAAAACTACTAGAATATGCAGAAAAACATATTTTAGTTACGGTTAGTTAGTTGGGGTTCTGAATACTGGAAGGGTTTCTATAAACGCCGCGCCGCCGGTGTCCATTATGGGAGTCGGCGCGGCGGTACCGGATGGCCGATGGCGTTATTTTTGGGAGCCTACGCCGGAGGTACGGAGGAGTCTCGGTACGTAAAGATGGTCGCCCATCCACGGACCAACCCCGGCAAGCGTAGCTTAACCTGATGGATCGACCCCTGTGGCTGTTATTACGTAGCCATGAGCTCCTCCCCAATCCGTCACAGCTCACATCTCGTCATAGCGTCACAGCTCACAGACAAATTAAAAATCCGGAGTCACACGTGTAAGGGCATAAATCGAACAGATTACGTGTGATTCCGGATTTTTAATTTGTCTGTGAGCAGTGATTCCTCCTGACGCTAGGGATTGACAGCTCACTACGCCTACATTTTCATGGTGAGCTGTTTACAAATTAGACCGGCAGCTGTACGTAAACTTTGTGGCTTCGTAATAGAGAACAAAGGTCTTGTTTACTGGGGTCACTTCCATGAAAGTTGTTAATAGTTCCAGAGGGAACAAATACTACCCGTTCGATTCAGAAAAGTTTGTGAACTCCGGGAATATTGTTGAATAATATTCTAATAGAAAACTGTAAACTTACAAATAGACAGTTTTTTTGGATTGCAGAATTGTAAGAGGACAGCTTCCAGAAATCAGAAAGAAAATTACAAATCTATACTAATATTATAAATTCTAAAGTAACTCTGCCTGTCTGTCTGTCTGTATGATGTATGTTACCTTTTCATGCCTAAACCACTGAACGCATTTCGAAAAAATGGCAAGGAGAGAGATTGCATCCTGGGGAAGGGAAGGACATAGGCTACTTTTTGTTTTAAAAATAATCCTATAGGGTTAATGGGATGAAAGTTTGTATAGGAAATCCAGCATTTCTTAAGTATCCCGGTAGGACGTTCCCGTGCGGACGATATCCGACATCCACGCGGGCGAATACGCGGGCAAAAGCTAGTAATATTATATTTTGTGTAGATATTATACTGATTTTATGACTACTTCGCTCTGATCTGCTGGTTTCTAGTGCGACGGCTGAGCCTAGGCTTGATACTCATTCGTTTATTTCGTTGCTTATAAACTTATTTCGTATGTATGTATCTATTATTTAGGATATGTGTGTATATATATATCTATTTTAGTATATTGTATACTTATTATTCGCACCTACGACAGCCCTGTTTTATGTCCAGGCAAATCACTGTCCATTCCAAGGTTGCCTGGAAGAGATCGCGGATAGCGATAAGGCCGTCCATTTGTATATTTTGTAGTGTTTGTTTTTCTTTTTGTTATATATTTTTGTGGTGTAAGTACAATAAAGTATATATAAATAATAAAAAAAATACTCAAGCCGAGCATTAAGTTTTCAATTACAAATAGGCCCGGTCTGAATTGCTTCTAAAAATACTTTGGGTGAAATGAAATGAAATGAGGGCATGCTATAAACCTCTGCTTATCTCTTCGAAAAACACAAGAGTGATGTAATATTTAAACGTTATGATTTTAAATATTATAATAATTTAAATGAATTATTTATTGCATGAATTTATTTGAATGAATTATTTGAATTAATTAATTGAGTGAATTATTGCATGACCCCTATTTGAATGAATTATTGCATGACGTCAGAAATATCGGACTATTCTATGGCCTTAAGGATACAAACAAAGGCCACGTTTACTGGGTCGCTTCCTTATCACGCGCCTCATTAGTATTTTTGGACGAAACATATACAACGTTATTCATAACAGGGAACTGTGCCTGTCGATAAATTACATTTTGTTATCAATTAATTTAATGGAGCAGAAAGAGGACCTTGGTTTATGATTTAATGAATACAGGATTTCAAAGGAGCTCGTGGCTAAGTAATAACAGCCGTGCGGATCGATCCATCAGGATAAGCTACGCTTGCTGGGGTTGGTCCGTGGATGGGTGACCATCTTTACATATCGAGACTCCTCCGGAATGCACGTTAGCCGTTGGTCCCGGCTGTCATTCGTGGAACTTTGACAGTCGTTACGGATCGCCAGAAGCCCGAAAGTCTGACAACCAGTCTTACCAAAGGCTATCGTATTACCCAGTTACTGGGTTGTGGAGGTCAGATAGGCAGTCGCTCCATGTAAAATACTGGTATACAGCTGCAGCTGATTAGACAGGAAGCCGACCCCAACATAGTTGGGAAAAGGCTAGGCAGATTCAAACTCAACTCAAACTCGAAGCATTTATTTCAAATAAACCATTTACAGGCACTTTTGAATTGTCAAGGAGTCAGTCAGTCAGAAATATGAAGCTAGTTGCCCATTCCAAATCGTAGTAGGTACCTATGGAGAAGAACGGGCAAGAAACTCCATGGACACTCTTTTAAATCAAAATTATTGTTACAATATAATGGTTACATCATTCATGTTCAAAATTATACATGTGAGAACAATGTAGGCGTCCGCAATTATAAAATAAGAACAATTCAAAAATTAAAATAAGCCAAGCCAAGAGATGACCAGTCACAACGGACGGCGCCCGTTCACTAACATGATGCATGGATCAACACTATTCAGCTCAACCATATTGAAGGGAGCTAAATGATCCAACACACGCGCCACCATCAGGGAGTCATTTGAGTGAGCATGACATATTCCCAGCCGCCAATGAGGCACATTCAAGTCAATGAAAGACATATTACCCGGTAAATGATAGCTCTATAGTACATAGTACTCACACCTGTGCTATGCAATGATACAATAGAATTTTTTTTAATCAATCTGCCTAGCCTTTTCCGAACTTTACAGGATTTGGTAGAGATTTTAAGGGGATGTAAGGTGTTAAGTGCCTGCTTGGGTTCGAACTCACGACCTACACGTTAACACGTATGATTATTATTATTCGTTATTTATTTCATTACCCAAACGGTGAATGAAAACATCGTGACGATACAGGTCTGACCGAGAACCAAAAATTTGACGACATGTGACATCCCATGGCCTGGGGACCTGGCCCCGTGGTCAATTATAGCCCACTCCCTCTCACAGAGAGGACTTTCTAGAAAAAGTTATTCTACATCGTTCTCACAATGTTTAATTCTAACTTGAAAGATGTACCCAATATCCTGATTTAAAAGTCCATGGAGTTTCTTGCCCGTCCTTCTCCATAGGTACCTACTACGCTTTGGAATGGGCAACTAGCTTCATATTTCTGACTGACCGAGTCCTCAATGCAAATGTGTCTGTAATTGATTTAATTGAAATTAATGTTTCTGAAAATAAAAGTATATAGATGTATGAACGTAAACGAAGTAAAAGATGTAAGGATCGTAGCATCTGGTGTTCTGTAGTTTCTGCCTACCCCCATAGAAATAAAACGCGAGTTTATGTTTGTATATATGTTTCCGAGTTTGAATTTTTCAACGAAGGTTTTGACACCTATTGAAAACACTATCCCGTAACCTGTAAAAACAAGGCCACAAGGCCACAAGGCTACTTGGTCACGAGGCCACAAGTGTCAGTCCTTCCATTGTAATACCAACCAGTGACGGATGACCAGTTCATTTGAAGGGTTAAGAAGATCAATTTCTCTTAGTTAAGACCTTGTGAGATAAACAGTATGTATCCTGTTTTGATGAAGCTTGTCTGCACGAAGGATACAAGGAGAAATAGGGAAGATAAGGTTATTATTGTTGTAGTTTGTTAAGACCTTGAGTTTTGAAGTTAGTTGGTAGGTTAGATGAACAACCAAAATATTTGTATGGTAAATATTTTCAGGAAATATTTTTGTTTTGATTGTCTTTGTTTGGTTAATATTCTTGGCTTAACTCGTGTATTGTAATTTCTTATCGACTTGAAAAAGGAGGAGGTTCTCAAGAAGGAAGTCGGTCTTCGGAAGTCCACGACTTTCGAAATTAAAGTTAATTTTCGCTTTTTTGTGTTTTTTTGGAAGTCGTATGTTTTTTATAATAAAAAGGTTTTTTATTAAACATGTACAAAAGATAAGTGGTTCTCGAGTTATAACAACACTAACAGACAAATCAAGCGTTTTATGATGAAAGAAGGATTTATGCTTAAAACATTGAACCCGAGATTTTTACATTCACCAAAATTAATATCCTAGAACATTCAGTAAACTCCAGTACCCAAGTTTTTAACATGAACAAACTAATTTAATTACAAAATCGCATTGATAACCATTAATTGAAACGTAAACCCGCATTTTAACTTACAAAATATAATAAATGGCCTAAAATGTCCTTCGCCAGTCCGTGGCCTGGCCATAAATTAATTAATATTGTCATCGGATATTGAGGTAAAAGATAATTTATTCGTTATGATTCGAGCGTGTTCGGCTGTTGTCGGCTTTGTTCGGGTGTCATTGAGGTTATTATCGATGAAAGGAGCTATATTGTTGGTATGGTTATGTATGGAACGTTAGAACAATTGTCATTAGTGATCTGACGAGGATTTTCATATGAATTGCTTTTTGTTTTTCATAAGGCGTATAAGTCCAGGATATGAAGTGATAAAAATAGCTGTTGAGGCGATTAAGGACGTTTTGAAAGAACCTTTTGATCGCCTTAAGGATACCTAACTTTGAGAAGAATAAAATGGTACCTACTTCCGAACTAAATAAGCATCTTTGGTAAGTAGGTATAATGAAATGAAAAGTCTGCAATATTTATGCGATGATGGAAATAAATGAGCTAAGTTATAACAGCCGCACGGGTTGATCCATGAGGTTAAGCTACGCGGGTTGGTCCGTGGATGGGTGACCATCTTTACATACCGAGACTTCGCCGTGCTTCGGAAAGCATGTTAAGCCGTTGGTCCCGGCAATCATTCGTGGATCTTTGACAGTCGTTACGGGTCGTCAGAAGCCCGCAAGTCTGACAACCAGTCTTACCAAGGGGTATCATATTACCCAGTTACTAGGTCGTAGAGGTCAGATAGGCAGTAGCTCCATTTAAAATACTGGCAATATTCAGCGGCATCCCGTTAGACTGGAAGCCGACCTCAACATAGTTGGGAAAAGGCTAGGCAGATTGATTGGTGCAAATGAATAAATTGCCATAACCAGTACCTACATATGCTTGACTAACCTTTGCTGAAGGTAATATAGGTACAATACAGCCGATATAACTTGGCAGGAAAATAGGCACTACAAACTTTGCGCATGTCTCTCACTCACACTTGCCTCATGTCACTGTGGCGGTATCTACATCGCCACATGTGAACTACGTATCAATGACCTGACGTCACACAAAAATCATGACGTCACATTAATCCTGCATCGCGGTAAATCAAAGTTTACCGTACAATGGACATATATACAAGAACCCAACATCAATCGTTGGGCAGTTGCCCGCCAGACACAACACCCGTCTGGTCGGACGATCCTCCCTTCTCTATGGTGGATGAGTGAACTTTACACCCTGCTCCTCATAACCCTAAATCACCATTCACAATCACTACGCGAAGTTCTGAACTGCCAAATTATGTTGACCGTATTGTACTGCTAGCCATATACCTAACAAAATCCCTTTAACCTTCCGAGGAGAAAGAAAATGGCCTTTCCAACTTACCCGGTGCTCTCAAGGCCACAATATCCTAGGTTTGAGATTATTTTTGTTCATAAAAGCTTGTGTAAGGGAAAATTGTATAAATTAAGGGGGATGCGATGAGGTAGCACGCGAAATTCAAATTTTCTTAAGTTTTTTGCAATTCAGGTCAGTGTCAGGTTGCATGTTGATTAAGATATGATTCGCGACCGTAACAAATATGGCTTTAAAGAATTATAATCATTAGAATAAGCAATACAACTCCGTATGTAAGACATAACATAACTAAGCATATTATCACGCTTATATTCCCCGAAGGGTTAGGCAGAGGTGTACCTATGGTACTCCCACATTTCCTTATGTTAGAATTGGCCTCAAATGTCATGATTTCATGACATAGTAATTTAATAGGGTAATATGAACTTAGAGAGTTGTATTCATAAATTGTATATAAAAATAAATATTTAATACGGCTGCGAATCATAATAATAGCAAATTGCAAAAATTTAAAAAAAAAATAGAATTTTGGCGAATTAAAGGCGAAACAAATTTTTGGGCTACCCTGACGGTTTCGCCTTAACTTCAGCTACAGAATATTTTAGGTAAAGTATTCATTGATGGAAGTTATTTAGCTACGGGGTTATATTAATTGCTTTTTGGATTAGGTATCAAGACAGATTATGATTGGAGAGTTTAATACGGTTGTAAAGCAGGGTTCCTTAAAGTGGGGTCCACGGACCCCCAGGGGTCCGTAATAAGTGTGACAGGGGTCCGCAGTAGCTCTAATAATTGCTAAAAATGTCTATCTTCTTAAAAATCTCATTAGCTATTTCTATTTATATTTAGCAATTTTAATTAAATGATATTAAGCATTCGTACCTAAGTGTGAGTAAATTACCAATAAAAGTCAATTTCTAAATTATAATTTTTTCTACAATATTAGTTTGCCAGGGGGGTCCGTGGCATTTAAAAAATTCTGAAAGTGGTCCGTGACTGCACATAGTTTAAGAACCCAGACTTTTGGCTAATTTGAATGTGTATTTTGTCTTTTTAGGGTTCCGTAGCCAAAAGGTAAAACGGGACCTTATTACTAAGGCTATGTCCGTCTGTCTGTCCGTCCGTCTCTCCGCGGCTTACCTCAGAGACTGTTGGTACTAGAAATCTGTAATTTGGTATGGGCACATATAAATCACGCAGACAAAATGGTAAACAAAAAATGTAAAAAATAAAACCTCCCCTATATGTAAAAATATTCTTTGATACATTGTCTATGAACGCATCCCCACTTATCAGTGTCAGTGACGACACAGTGCTCTCAGTGTGAGTGCCGACACCGGCATGAGAATGTATGAAATAGTATTTTGCACTATGCCGGATACTGTACTGTGTCAGAATTGTGGCTTCACTGACATGTTGTGTGAATCGACCTTAAGACTTCAAGGGTCACAAAAACAAATTATTAAAAAAAAATTGGTTGCCTGTAAAGTCGGTATACGGGCGAAAGTTTTACGTGACAACGACTTTGAGTGGTAAAATAATTTTAATGTGAATATTCATTCGTATAGTAGGAAGAAGGTATGTCTGTCTCTCTCGCTCTTAGGTGGGCTAACCATGCCCGAGTGGAAGGGACGCGTGCCTCTCACTCGCTCTCATTGTGAGCGCATAACGTGAGCGGAGCGTAACGCAGTTTCTTGAAGTGTCACCCGGCAAACCAATTTATAAGACGTTGTCACGTCAAAACAAAAAAACCCGCCTGCAAATACGCATAACTTAAAAGAGAATATGTATTTGGAATTAACTCATTAGTAGCTTTTATTTGATACCAATATTGTAATTTATTTATTTTTTAAAAACCCTCCCTTTCTTTTTGTTTGCAAAAGAAATATATTTAAAAAAAATAGCTTATAATCACTCCCACAATTAAGACGAACCTAACGACACCTCGTATGTTAAAATCCATCAAGCCGTTTAGGCTACAGAGCGTGCCAAAGAAATAGACATACATACAAACATACAAACATACACACATACAAACATACAAACGGTCGGGTAAAAACAAAAGAATAATACATACAACTCACAAATACCTATAATATTAATGGTATGGGTGAAACTACTATCCATCAATTTTAACCACAGTGACGTACAACAAAACCTTTGGGATGGAATTAAATAATAGCCGTTATTTTCTCTTTTCCCTTGAAAATAATACAGTTCTTAATTATTGTCACAGTTTCATCATAATTAATAATGACAAGCTGGTAAAATAAATAAAGGTACTGGCCGACGAAATTATTAACAAAACAATTACGTACGGATTGTCCTCCTACGTTGTTAGTTGATTCTTAATTATCTATACTAATATTATAAAGCTGAAGAGTTTGTTTTTTTGTTTGTTTGAACGCGCTAATCTCAGGAATAGAAAAATTATTTTTGTGTTAGATAGTCCATTTATCGAGGAAGGCTATAGGTTATATAACATCACGCTACAACCAATAGGAGCGGAGCATAAATGAAAAATGTTGCAAAAACGGGAAAAAATATTCCTTTTTGAGAGATTCCGTTGCGTGCGCTGCGTAAACGGTTTAAGTTACGCAAATATCATGTATGATAGAATTGTTCCTCTTTAAAAGTTATAAAAAAAAGTTCGGGACAGCATATGTCTATCTTTTAAGATTGATTCACTATAACCTTTTTTATAGTAATCAAATTTTTCGAAGTTAATGCATTATGCATTAACTTCGAAAAATTTGCGAAGGAGTTTTATCGACATAATATTAATTCTTATTCAAATAAATAGTTTTAACATCAAGGGTATTTATGTAGCAGTAAAATACTTTTTAATTCATTCGAATCGGATTTTTAATTTCGAAGATATCACGAGTATAAAAATGCAATACGCGAACCGTTCGACGCCGGCGCCGCGTCTCCGCGACGATCGGGATGCTTTAGAGAAGAGAGGATGAGCACACGGGTAGGCATGACCTGGAATAGGACATAGGATACGTTTTATCCGTATATTCCCACGGGATCGACATCTACGCGGGTGAAACCGCGGGGCACAGCTAGTAAGGAAGAATAAGTTGTGATATTTCGTCGTATTTTAGAAGGTTTAATAGCAATTGAAAGGTCCTTCAAACATCCTAAAATAGGGTTAGTTTAAAAGTTGCTTAAGCCACTTTTGAACTTTCTTCTCTTCTCTCTTTCTTCTTTTCTTTCTTTCATCCTTGAAAATATTTCAATTGAAAGGACCTTTAAACATTATCTTTCTTCTTTTCTTTCTTTCTTCTTTTGAAAGTATTTCAATTGAAAGGTGCTACAAACGTTCTAAAATAGGGTTACAAGCAACTATTAACTTTCTTCTCTTCTCTCTTTCTTCTTTTCTTTCTTCTTCTTTAGAAAGTATTTCAATTGAAAGGTTCTTCATACATTCTAAAAAAATAAGTAATAAAAACTAAAACCCAACTACGACTAAAAAGGTATAAACAAGACACCACAGACAGACAAATTAAAAATCCGGAGTCACACGTGTTAGGGCATAAATCGAACAGATTACGTGTGACTCCGGATTTTTAATTTGTCTGTCTGTGGTGTCTTGTTTATACCTTTTTAGTCGTAGTTGGGTTTTAGTTTTTATTACTTTTTTTTCTTTTAAATTCTTTTGGTGTTATAATATATATATATTTGAAATGTGCTCATTAAACCCTTTCATTTGATACCTAACATGGTACGATTAACCCGTCGCATGCCGTAATTACAGACACAATTAAAAATCCATTGTTTCTCTACGAGATCTACGTTCGGCATGCCAACGGTTAAACAATTTTTTTTTTCAAGTTTCTGACATTATGTCCTCTAGAGGGCGCCATTTTTAATGTGGCCTATAACCAGCGGACGATCAAGAGGCTTCCAAAGATACCTCACTTGTCAAATTGTGATGAGTGGTTTAGAAGATATGAGGGAACAGATGAACAACTTACCTTCATATTTTATTTAACATTGTGCCAATTTATTTTTAATTTATTAGTTGTTTTTTGGTTCTGTAATTGTGTTTGTTTTGACTTATCTATTTATTTATTTAAAAGTCTTTATATAAGTATTAAGTATGTTGAAACTGTGTGTACTCCCCGTCACTTGTCCATTCATTAGAAAACCAGCGTTAGACAGCATTTGTCTGGCATTAATGCTGAAATGAACCTTTTTGGCGCAGCCGTGAGGCACACATTATTTTTAAAACATTATTTTCTCTTTTAATTTTTTTTTTATATTGTGTTTCACGAACTGTTTCCAAATAAATGTTATTCTTTCTTTCTTTTTTCTTAACATACATATAACATACCGGTCAAAATCATAACCCTCCTTTTTTCTTCACCGTAGTCGGGTAAAAATAGGGTTATAAGCAACTTTTAACTTTCTTCTCTTCTCTCTTTCTTCTTTTCTTTCTTCTTCTTTCTTTATGTTCTCTGTTTTTCCTTTTTTTCATTTTTTTTTCAACTATGTATAACATACACATAATAGGAGAGCACTGGCAGATAGCTGATTTTATAAGGAGTAACTTAAGCTTCTTTTATTTTAGAAAAATAATTAGGGTCAACGCAGGCGAAGTCGCGAGCAACTAGTAATATTATGTCTGGAACTACCAGTCGGATTTGAAAAATTATATTTGTATTTGATAGCCTAATTCTTGAAGAAGATAAATAAAACCGGCCAAGTGCGAGTCGGACTCGTGCACGAAGGGTTCCGTACCATTATCTATAAAAACGGCAAAAAAACCACGTTTGTTGTATGGGAGCCCCCTTAAATATTTATTTTATTCTGTTTTTTAGTATTTGTTGTTATAGCGGCAACAGAAATACATCATCTGTGAAAATGTCAACTGTCTAGCTATCACGGTTCATGAGATACAGCCTGGTGACAGACGGACAGACAGACAGCGGAGTCTTAGTAATAGTCCCGTTTTACCCTTTGGGTACGGAACCCTAAAAAGGAAGAACGATACGCGAAACCGAAGTGAGAGCACGGGCGGAAGATGCGATGCGACGCGGTGGGTCTGGCGCCGAGTGAGGCTGGCTTATTTTAGTATATTGTGTATCTTACAACTTCCAAGCGAATGAAGTCCCGGGCAGAAGCTTGTCTTAGATATAATTTAAATAACCCAAGGAAAGTTCGGTAGCACAAAAAGCCCGGAGGTCTTAGAAATGAAAATAAAAATCTTATGAAACATTAAAACAAGAAATAAAGGACACATAAAAATACTTTTAAAACAACTTCTTTTGTACTCTCCATTATTCTAATTTAGAATTTGGGTGTCGTGTAAAAAAGGCGAACATTTTTTTCTATTATTTTAGATACTTTGAAGATATTATTTGTTTATTTATAACGGGTTTTCAGCCTTTATAAAGTTAATCCTTTATAAATTTAATATATGTATAATTCTATTTAATTTTGTGTGCGAGTAAATTTAGTTTTGTCTTTTTTTAATTATATAATTATCTCTTATTAGCCTATAACTTGTATGTTTGGTGTCTTACTACTGTTAGTGCAAGTTGGTGATTAATAAATAAATAAATAAATTTTAATTAACTTTACAAACTTTAAGAGGTGCTGTATACTATCGAATTGAATAATTTTTGCTATGGGACCAACTGCGAAATCGCGAAAAAAAATCAGCTAAGTTTAATACCTACTGTTCTAAACTGGACAGCTGTTTTTTTTTCTGCGATTTTAAAGTTGGTCCCATAGTAAAAGTTAGATATTCAGTTCGATGGTCTAAAGCACGTCTTAAAGTTTGTAAAGTTAATTTTTTAACACTAACTAGCGTTTATAAATGTTTACCGATCCTTTGTTAATATCGAGGACAACAAAATCTAACTTAGGTCGATACCTGACCATTTGAACAAAGGATAAGAGCCTTACAGACCTTTTCTTTGTTTTTGGCAGATCTATTTCCGAGTAAAAGAAAAGCGAGAGGAATTGAGACCAGTTTTTCATTCCTTTGGAGTCCTCCACAGACATTTCAATATTTTGCACTTTGTCTGAAAGTGGAACATAAACTTACCTACTGAACATTCGTTTGATATTGGCGCCGATTCTGTTGTTCACAAACTAAACTAAATTAAGTTCAGTGCATCTTTTTCTTTCTATTTCGTTAAGAAAAGGACAGAAGATAAATTTTAGTTTAGTCCTGTCAAATTAATCAATGCCTGACGTAATTTTATCAAGCAAGTTTTTAATCGCGTCTAAACTTGAAGGACTAGTGACAGTACAGAATCGGCACCATTATAAATCTCAGAATCCGTTTTGCCATATTCGAAAATTCGAATTCCAAACAATCTTTTCCCACCAAAAATATCGTAGTTGACGTTACTACCAACTTACAAAAAAAAACAAACAACCAAAAAATACCCAAAAAAGAACTGCATACTGTATTCGTGTTCTCAGAAACTAGACTGCACTAATAGACCGTGTACATACGAGCGCGGGCGAACCTGCGCTATAAGCAATAATTCACTGCAGCGAGTCTTTCGGTCCGCGTCTCCAGTCAGTCTCGCGTCGCGCCGTGCGATGGTCGCATGCCTGCAACCGCCCTTATTCGCGCTCCAAATTTAAAAGTGGTCCTTTGTGTAGAATACGTGTGTTAATTCAAAAAATATTTTCTGTTTTCAAATGTGTATGTGTGACGGTTTTTAAGTGAGTGTGGATTATTTATTTTTTAACTAAAAGTGGTAAGTTTGATTTTTATTATGCTAAAACTTTTTCTTGACACGAATTTTTGTATTTAATTTAAGATCACTGAAAAGTTTTTAATTTAAACCTAAAAAAGACTAATTTTAAGAAGATACACTAAATATTATTAAAACTTGTCGTTTTGTTTTTTTTACGTCGCAAAATAGTTGGAAATATTCTATATTTTTTTAATTCCACTACTGTATTTATTCATTTAATTTACAAAACCTCTTTGAATTATTGCAGTTGTTAATTTAACGGCCATCAGAAAATATTTCCCGTCATTAATTAAAGTAAATTATTTTCTCATGGTTTTTAAATTATGCTCTCAAAACAGTGAAGGAAAACCTCGTGAGGAAACCGGCATGTCCTAGAACAAAAAATTCGAAGACATGTGACAGCTACCAATCCGCACTGGGCCCGCGTGGTGGATTACGGCTCATAGAGAGGAGGCCTGTGTCCCAGCAGTGGGAACATTATGAGCTGATTATGCTTATACAATTCTGTTATTTATCAATTTAAAATAAATAAGATCAGGGTTTTAAACACAACCGCGCTGTATGGCCCGGCGCAATTAGTTTAAAAGTATCACTTAAAAGCATTTAAACATTTACAGGGCTAAAAGCGTTGGTAACAGTAATTAACTCTCTTAATTACCAATTATTTTATAATCACCATCTAATCTGTATGGAAATCGGTTGTCATGGTATGGGCATGTGATGCAGAGAAATGAGGAAAATGTCGTCAGAAAAGTTTAAAGTATGAATGTCCATGGCTATACCATCCATGGTTGAGCTCCTTAAGTTCTGAGTTGAGCTCCACTATTAATGACAAATGCTTGCACTGACTGGACAGGTCCACTCAAATCGTTGTGGTTCGTTCCTCAAAAGATCATTTCAGACGCTAATCTACATGGTCCTCATATGGCTTGACCAAGATTATGTCTGGACTTTAAAAGAGACTGCGACCTCTGAGTTTGTTTCGGCCTTTCTTCTTAGAGTAGTCAGATAGGAAACGCCGACCTCTTAAAGCTTATTTTTAATAGTACGTGTAAAAGTGATTCCAATATCCTATACCAAATAAACAATTTCATTTCATTTCATACGAGTAGGGGAAGACCAAATAAATGATGAATGCACACACGAAAGACAATAAGATTTTCAATAATCATAAATTAAATAATCAATATCAATAGGGTTTTCATACATAAAAGACAATAAGGTTATAGAAGGGGATAACTACTGAGATGAGGATTAATATAGATGTATTGGAAGATGACATGCGCTGAGCCCAAACAAATTAAGATAAGGCCGAGAGAATGATATTGAGAGTCGAACAAACAAACGTTTAAAGGCCGAGTCCAAGTAAAACCTCTTTGGTAACTTCAGTAGTGAAGACATAATAATATCAATTGTGTGTTATATGATTGACTAATGAGTTGGAAATGGACTGGAGTGTGGGACGTACGTTCACAGGATGTGCGTTCACCCGACAATCTTACGTAGAACTTTATTGAGTGTTTCAGGGTTTAAGGTCCATGAAATATTATTATTGGTAGATAGGGAAGAGGTAGCGAAAATGTTCTTGCAATTTTCGAAATCCTACTAATATTATAAACGTGGAAGTTTGTGTGTTTGGATGTTTGTTACTCAATCACGCAAAAACTGCTGAATGGATTTGGATGAAATTTGGCAAACAGATAGTTTATAACCTGGATTAACACATAGGATACTTTTTATCCCGATATTCCCATGGGATCGAGACTTACGCGGGTGAAACCGCGGGGCGCAGCTAGTAGAAAAATAAAATGTTTTCTGTAAAAGCTCAAAATTGACGTTTTTGCGTTGATTACTGGCAGTACTAATCCTAAAATCATACAAAAAAAAAAATATATATATATATATTATTAAAATTATAAATTCAAAAGTAACTCTGTGTCTGTATGATCCATTTTCACGCCTAAACCACTGAACGGATTTCGACAAAATTTGACAAGGAGAGAGATGGTATCCTGGAGAAGGACAAAGGGTACTTTTTATCGACATACCTACAACGTGGGCGGAAGCTAGTAATATCATAAATGCGAAAGTGAGTTTATTTGTTACGCTTTCATGCTAAAACGACTGAATGGATTTGGATGAAATATGGCACATGGGTCACAAAGAATCATCAAAATCGATTCATAATTGGCGGTCTCCAATTATGAATCGATTTTGATGATTCTTTTTTGTTTGGTAGGTCTTGCTTCAGAGGCGGTCCCATATAAATTATAGTAACTTTGCTTGCGTAGTTTTTGAGTTAGTCGGTAGCAAAAAACGAAAAATGAAAAGCAAAGACACCGTGTTCCGAAATTAAAGTTATTTTTCACTTTTTTGTGTTTTTTTTGGAAGTCAGTTGTTTTTTTTTTTGTAAAAAGTTTTTTAAATGTTGGGACATTGGAGCCAACATTACGGCAACGGGCCAAGGAACTACATGATGAAACGCACTCTAGGAGCATTCTATTCTAAAACAAAATTCGAATTGAAGACCAAAGCCAAACGAGGTTACTACCCTATCAAGTAGCAATAAAACCTCTTTACAAGTATATAAACGTTTTAATTACTTCGCCGATCAGTTTCAAGTCTTTAACAAATTCGGCTGCTTTATTTGTTTTCTAACACTTTACGTTAATTATTGTTTGTTTAGGAATAATGTTAACAATTTAATAACAAGGGTTTCTTCTTAATCTGTATGTGGTTAAGCTGGGTTTCTTTGGTTAATGAAGCTTCAAGTGTAGGTTGATGACATTTAAAGTATCATTTAGTGGAATAGTACGGCTTCTATTAGAGGAAAAAAAGTAAAATTTCACTGAATTACGTTGTTATTTTAACAACAGTGTAATTCAGTGAAATTATATGGTTGAAGTGTACTTAATTTGGGGGTTATTAAGCTATGATATAACCAAATCATCCTAACTAATATTATAAATGCGAAAGCGAGTTTCTTTGTTGGTTTGTTACACTTTCACGCTAAAACGGCTGAACGGATTTGGATGAAATTTGGTAGACCTTTATCTGAAGAACGACACAGGCTACTTTTTATCGACATAACACGCCGGCGAAGCGTACCTAGTTCATAAATGATTCATGTCTATATTATATTTTTTAAATTAAATATCACATGATTGTATTTTTTTGTTATTATCTTACACTAATTTATTTTATTTATGTATATGTTACCGGCCAAACCCGATTTTAGGATGTACTAGTTTCGCCTAGGCCAAACCAGTTTTCCCTACACGCAATAGGACATACCAGTATAGCCTAGGCCATACTCGTTCATTCTGTTACCAATAGGATAAACCAGTTTAGCCTAGGTCGAATCGGTTTATCCTAGTTAGAATGTACATTCTTTAGGATAAACTGGTACATCGTCCTAGACTGAACTAATTTTCCCTAGTCGGAACGCATGTCGCTGCCTGTACGAACGGGGAATCTCCGAATCATCTCTAGTGATAGATGTGAAATTACTGATTAGTTAATAAATAACTTTAATAAATCATAATGACTATTTTATTTCTATTCCTTTATTCAGTTTACTTTGAAAATCTTATAGAAGATACAAATTAGGTGAAATTAGACTAGGACGTACCAGTTTATCCTAAAGCATGTAAATTCCAATTAGGATAAACCGATTCGTCCTAGGCTAAACTGGTTTATCCCATCGGTAACAGGATGAACGAGTTTGGCCTAGGCTATACTGGTTTGTCCTATTGCGTGTAGGGAGAACTGGTTTGGCCTAGGCGAAACTAGTTTATCCTGAAATCGGGTTTGGCCGGTAACATATACACACACGCCATATTGTAGTATAATATAAAACAGATTTACATCCGTTACCTCACACTTCAGCTCCAGTTGAATACCAGCGTCAGGCACGATTTGTCTGGCATTTTTGCTGAACTGGGCCTATTTGGCGCAGCTGCCAGGTACACTTCCTTCTTAATTTCTTACTATAACTACCTATGCTTTTTATTTGTTTCCTTTTTTAATTATTTATTTTTTACTTGTAGTTACGGTGCGTTGTGTGCCCTGTCTGTGCTAAATAAATATATTTTCTTTCTTATATTGTCACGATTTATAGTTAAATGATAGTGTAATATCTACGTTGGAGTTAAGGCTCCTACAAACAGGCGCGACAAGTCACAGGCGAGCCTTTAAATCACAGATTTGACTTTGACATTAGCATTGCGACATGGACTGTCGCGTTAGTATTGTAGGTGGCATGAGCCACAGCTGAGCGTGGAGTACTGTGTCGAACAAAGTGTTACTGATAGTAGCAGCCGGTCCGGATTTGAGCCCGGTAAATGACAATTGGGTCACTTCCCGTTCCAGGGGACTTATTATTAAATGTTAGTTTACTAATACACTACACTATATTCGGGGTTTACAAGTGTGTGGTGTAATGAATGCGGTTATGTGCTGATAGCACAAGACTAAATAAGGAGCAGACTGTAAGCTTCATACTAACGTCTCGCGCGGGAACACTACTACACGCACAGCGATGTGTGCGTGGCCTGTCATGGACAAGACGGGGGGTGCACGGGCGCCCGCTAAAAGATAAACTGGTTTGAGCCAGGTCAGTAAAATGATAAAGCGCAGGGGTGTGCCGTGTGCTAGCGGCAGCGATACGTACGACGACGCGGAAGTTTAGTTTTTTATTTAAAAAATGCCAAATTGCTGTACTGTGTGTATTACTAATAGTAGGAAAACCAAAGAAGTTTCTTTTTTTATATCCAAAGGATCCTGTCCTTTGTACCTATACTACACATAAACCTTACATATTTTTAATGCTTATTATAGAATTACGAGTTAGGTAATATCGAAAATAACTAGGATGGCGATAAAGTTTTCCCATAAGAATTATTATTTATTATTCTTATGGTTTAAGTACCGCCTGTATTGGCGTATTATTGTTCGTCTCCTATTTGTTTCGTATTTTTGTTTTAGTGGGTATGTAGATACCAAAGTATGTTTAGTTAAAGGCCGTCTCAGCACATGAAGAACATATAACTGAGTGTTTGTTGACGGGGTCTAAGCAAGATGCCGTTTGACCTTTTCTATTAGATAAGTACTAATAGACTTTCCAACAATTCAGTGCGCGAAAAATAATCGCCGCGGGAAAAAATCGCTCGTGCGTAGGCGTACCTGGGCTTAACATAGTTAACCATTTTGCCTTTCAAAGCTACACATTTTTTTTAAATGTTCCGTACCAAAATTGTAAAACGGAAAACTTATCAGTGCCTGTCCGTCCGTCTGTCCGTACGTCCACCATCCGTCCGTCCGTCCATCTATGCTCATTGCCGAATCTCGAGTCCCACTTGCCCGGTTTTATTTTATTTTTAATAACCGAGTGTCAGCCCTATGAAAGTAGGTAAGAATTTTGAGCTCTGTTAGGAAGCTTTCATTCTGCTCTTATTTATTCTGTGCTGATATCGTTAAGAGGAAATAGGGTCGGTCTTTTCTCCATACAAAAAGTCATAATTCGAGGTTCGACTCTCGTCTATTTCCTCCTCCAATATTTGACCAATTTGAAAGATATTTTATAAATTGAATAAGAAGGATACTGTGCCCCTATATTTTTCTTTTTTCATTAATCGTTGCCAAATTTGTACAATAGGCCCCTGATGACAGCGTTCTAAACAGGCAATTTTGAGCATTTTCTGAGGGTTCTAGTGCATCTACAGATAATGTATCATCAAAACGGAAAGCATAGGGGCATAGAACTAGCTGATATTTATTTTACTGTAAAAAATCTTTGCTCTAAGGTCATAAACCAGAGAGAAAACAGGCGAAATCGTTTGTATGGAGAGGGGACCGACCCTATTTCCTCTTAAGACTCGTGCAGAGTAGCGCGACATGTCGCGCGACGCGACACCGGTAATTGTTCTACCGTGAAATTGTTTTGTTAAAGTTGCGTCGCACCTGTTTGTTTATCCGGTAGTGCAGTGTAATCTACAGGGTGGGTACTGACATCGACCGCAAACTGTTACCATGGATTCAGCACATGATTCTGGATCCCTACGACGAAAGATTTCGACGGTTATTAAAAAAAATATTTGCTGTTCCGATCGCGTAGGTATTATATTTTTGTATGAAACAGCGTTTTTTTTTATTACCGACTTGGCCGACCGAACTGGCGCGATATCGCGGGCGCGACAGGCAGTGCAACCCTTGTCGCGCCCGCGATATCGCGCCAGTTTGCACGAGGCTTTACATATCGCCCCTGTTTGTGGGAGCCTTAATTTCGGCGCCCTGCACGGAGAGTAGACAAAATGATAGATAAACAATCGCAATCTCATCATCGTGGTCATGCTACGCGTGCTGGGGTCTACGATCATGTGCTGAATTCATGATTACAGTTTACGCGTCCATACCACCCTACACAGGGTGTTAGGGTTGACACCGATATCCTTAAAACTAGTGGTTTGGTGTCATCTATAATATACTTTTTCTATGGGACCAACTTTGAAATCGCAAAAAAAAAATACAACTGTTCCATACATTTTGTCGATTTAAGTGAACACAAATGTATGGAACAGCTGATTGTTTTTTCGCGATTTCAAGGTTGGTCCCATAGAAAAAGTATAGGTATTATAGATGACACCAAACCACTAGTTTCAAGGATTACGGTGTCTACCCTAACACCCTGTATAGAGGAAAACATTTCTAAATTAATCGTGCCTATAGAGGTGAAAAATATTGTTTGTATATATTTTTGCGTATTATTTATCAGGTTTATCTGTTTACTATCGGAAATTCTTGATAAACTCCAAATCTCTTTCATTATCAATTGTGCCACTTTTATCAAGATAAGTACCTAATATTCAGAAGTGATTTGTCGCGATAATTTGACTTGATAGAAACAGTGTTTCAGTAGCTCAAGGTTTGAAAATATTTTTTTGGTAGCTCAAACTTTGAAAATATTTTGGAATTTTCACTTCAAAGTTAAAAGTTATTTCTTCTACCGTTACGTGATAAAAATGTCGCCTGCGGAATGTTAAAATGTTTATTATTATGACATTCTTATCTCGGAGGGGCTCCATTAACAGCAGGAGCGATCGAAGTTTAGGCTACATTTCCCGCAGTCAGTTCATGGATGGGTGACCGACCATCCATTACAAATCGAGATTCTGTGTCTCGGAAAGCACGTTAAGCCTCTGGTCCGGCTGTCATTTGTAGATTTTTGACTGTTGTTATGGGTAGTCAGTAGCCCAAAAGTTTGACAACTAGGCTTGCCAAGCGGTATTGTGTTACCTGGGCGTGTTACCCGGGTAACACGATACCCCTTAGTAAGAGTGCCCTGGTTCTAACTGGGCTGTGGCGGTCATATTCAGCTGATTCCGGTTAGAATGGAAGCCGACCCCAACATAGTTGAGAAAAGTCTGGGCAGATTGTTTTTCTTATTCGTTGAATCATGAATTCATGACAGATCACATATTATCCTTACATTATCCCTAAGTCCTTCGCCTTGTCTGTCGTCCTGTACGCGATAAACTCAAAAACTACTGCACCGATTTTGCTGTTTGTGTTGTTTTGTTTTCATGCTGTTTTCACCAATGGATATTGTGGTTCTCGAGCAATGTTTTAGTATATACATCGACATCCACGACATCGGACATCCACGCGGGCGAAACCGTGGGCATTAGCTAGTTAATAATAAAGGATATTAAAAAACATAATAACAGTGTCGTAATGAAGAATATGATTTGCATAGAAGACAAAAATGCAAAAAACAAAACAGAATTTTAATGAGCCAAAAAAAGATTCAATCGTTTTAGTGATTCTGAACGCAGTCAAAGCAAAAATGTCGTATGAAATAATATTTCATTTAAAATTTAAATGAATCCTTTTTTCAATTTATTTTCTTTAACGAATAGATAATTAATTAGCAGTAGCAATCCATTGAATATGTAAGCAAATAGTGCTTATTTATTATGTGCACTGACTGCTTCGAAACGCTACTGTAAAGCACGAGTTCCTGGGTTCGACTCCCGGGTCGGGCAAAGTGTTAATGGGTTTATCCATCTGGAATTTCTCAGTAGGAGCCCGGAATCTGGATTTGTGCCCGGTTGGTGGATGGGACGGATGATACCCATCACGTCTGCGGGGGTTTGGCTGGCTAATTTAGTTTGAACCTGTTTACAATAGGTAGTATAGCGTCATACTTTCTTATCACTTTATCAAAAATCAATCTGCCTAGCCTTTTCCCAACTATTTTCGGGTCGGCTTCCACTCTAACCGGATGCAGCTCAATACCAGTATTTTACATGGAGCGACCGCCTATCTGACATCCAAAACGGGCGATACCCCTTAGTAAGACTGGTTGTCAGACTTTCGGGCTTCTGACGACCTGTAACGACTATCAAAGATCCACGAATATCAGCCCGAACGAATATCAGGATCAACAGATTAACGTGCATTCCGAGGCACGGAGGAGTCTCAGTATGTAAAGATGGTCACCCATCCACGGACCAACCCCGGCAACCGTAGCTTAACCTGGTAGGATCGACCCGTGCGACACGAGCTCCTCTGTCAATCAAGATAGACAAATTACTCAAGAGACTTCTCTCATGCCAATGTTAAAATTGGATTTGAATTACTTTTGAAAACAAAATACGATGTTTATTTATATTCATGAGTTTTCATGCAGGAAGAGGGAATGGAGGAAAGTATAAATAAAATAATCAAAGAGAACAAATTGAAGGATCGTAAAAATCTGTTTGGAATTTGACAAAAACAAAGTGTATTCTGATAGCGACTTTTCTATATGAATCTCATAACAATTAATTAGATGATTATTTCTTATCCCTTGAACTGACAGCTGTCAAAATTAGTTTTCTAAAATTCTATTATTATGATTAATTTGAGCAATTAAATATAAAAATATTCCGCCATTTTATCACCATTTTCTTTGCAGTAAGTAATTTCTTTCTGGTATGCATTCATTTTGCCGCTGTGCAATGTTGGTAGCATGGTCTTTCGTGCTCACTAAACTACCTCATGGAGGAATCTCGGTATTTAAAGATGGTCACCCATCCACGGAACAACCCCGGTAAGCGTAGCTTAACCTGATGGATCGACCCGTGCGGCTGTTATTACTTAGCCACGAGTTCCAAGCTTAGAGACGAAAAATTATCATATATATAAATAACTAGATGCGCCCCGCGGTTTCACCCGCGTAAGTCTCGATCCCGTGGGATATCGGGATAAAAAGTATCCTATGTGTTAATCCAGGTTATAAACTATCTGTTTGCCAAATTTCATTCAAATCCATTCAGTAGTTTTTACGTGAAAGAGTAACAAACATCCATGCGTCCATACTAATAAACTTTCGCGTTTATAATATTAGTTAGATAAGTATTAACAAACTAACGAGACTGTATTGTAACACTGCAGGGCAAACTCCTCTATTGCTAGTCTCGGCCACTCTTTTTGGTACGAGTAAAGCTCGTCCCGTCATCTTCGTCACGGCCTGTAAATAAAAATAAATAATAAACATGTAAAAATTATAAATAATCCCGATACTGCCCGCATTTTGAGGAGGTTTCTGACACTGCAGCCCTAAGCACCAGTAGCGTGGGCTCTGCTATCTCATTGCGAAACTTATTTTCGTAACCGATTACGACTTTCAACAGTTTACGTTGCGGAGCAGATTTTTTTTTCGAACTTACGAAGCAATGGATTAGACATTTGTTTCAAACCGATTCCATTTCTGATTGATCGTGTATTACGCAATTAGGGTGCTGCCCCCAACACCGGGGTACCTACCCATATTTTTATACACCTTTTTATTTTAAAATATATTTAAACATGTAATAGGATAAGATAGAAAATTAATAAACGAAATATAAATAAAAGAACTAATAAGTACCGTGTTCGAATAATGAATAAATTGTCGTTTTATGCCTCAGCTCCAAAATAAACATTTGGCATGTGTCAAACCAATCAACATAAAATGAACAGAGTGTAATTACAATTTTATTTGTTCTCACAAGATTAAGTGCTGCAGACAAAGAAACTATACCCGTTTTTACTAACACTAGACAACACCTAAATGTAATGCCTAAACAAAGCGCGCTGTTGGATTTTCAACGCTCGGTTCAGCGCCGAATGTTGAAAATCCAACAGCACATCCATTACCTAAAGTATAGACAAGTCTATTAGAATATTAGATTATCTGTGCTAGACATATATACAATCATAGGCGTTTCAACACTGTTTAGACTTGTACTTAAGTAATTATACAATACTAATGTTACAGTTACATCATACCATTGTTTATCTTTATGTATCTTTATGTACAAATTATATACCTAACATGAGACGTAGGTATTTTCACGCTTGTAATCCCGAAAGAAAGAAAGTATTTATTGACTCACACAGGAAAAGTTAAAAAAAAAAAAAAAAAAAAAGTAAAATTAAAATAAAGCAGAAAGTGCCTTTTCTCGCCTATGTTGCGGTCGGCTTCCAGTCTAACCGGATGCAGCTGATTACCTATTATAGTATTTTATATGGAACGACTGCCTGTCTGACCCCCACAACCCAGTAAAGTAAATCGTGGGCGCGACAGGCAGCGATACCTTTGTTGGCAAAGGTACCGCTGCCTGTCGCGCGCGCGATTTCGCGTCTGTTTGCACGAGCCTTAACTGTGTAATACGATACCCCTTGGTAAGACTGGTTGTCAGACTTTCGGGCTTCTGACGGCCCGTAACGACTGTCAAAGGTCCACGAATGACAACCGGGACCAACGGCTTAACGTGGTTTCCGAGGCACGGAGGAGTCTCGGTATGTAAATAAAGATGGTCACACATCCGCGGACCAATCCCAGCAAGCGTATCTTTTCAAAGTCAAAGTCAAAATCATTTATTTGCTTTAAATGTGGTACATAAAATAATAATCTTGGCATGCAAATATTAAAAGTAATGCAAATAAGCTTATCTTTAGGTAAGTAGGTGCCTAAAGTTGAAAATATTTACTAAACATGAAATTATTTAAAGTAAAATGTTAACCTGGTGGATCGACCCGTGCGGCTGTTATTACTTAGCCACGAGCTCCTCGTAGTGTGTCAATTTGATAAACAATTTCTGTAATTGTACATTCTAAAGACAAGACGTTTTTCTGTTCGTAGGCGTATCGTTTGGTTTACCCTTCCAAAAATAGCAACATAGCGACTGTTTACTATATACTTTTGTAAATACTATTATAGCTTCCGGGGTCGTTGAAAGCGGCCTTGCGATGGTATTTTTGGCTTTGAAAGAAATCCCATAAAAGATTTATTATTTCGAAAATTGTTTTCCGTAATGATTAATAGGAAAAATAAATGAGGAAATTCGTTTCTTTTCTTTGAAATTCAATTACAA
Organism: Lithophane ornitopus; assembly: GCA_948473465.1. Classification (NCBI taxonomy): domain Eukaryota; kingdom Metazoa; phylum Arthropoda; class Insecta; order Lepidoptera; family Noctuidae; genus Lithophane; species Lithophane ornitopus. The sequence goes on from OX419636.1 coordinate 3,978,607, forward strand.
ACAAATTGAATAATACTGCTCATTGAAAATATCGTAAGAAGTATATTAGGTACTTGTCGTGGTGGTGAGCAGTGGTGGCCTAAATGTGGTAACGGCGGCGACTTACGACTTGTAGTTCATAGATTCGAACCCTGACAGGCCCTTTACTTTGTGTAAATTATTTCATCACCACTGCTTTCAAACCGGTGAAGGAAAACATCGCGTGGAAACAGGCTTCTGTCCTAGAATAAAAAATTCCAATCCATGTGACATCTACCAACCCGCACTGGGCCCGCGTGGTGGATTACGGCCCACTCCCTCTCACAGAGAGGAGGCCTGTGTCCCAGCAATGGGAACATTATAGGCTGATACGGATCATAATCATAAGTAGGCTTCCCCCAAGATTCGCCACACTGACCGGTCCTGGGTGTCTGGCCGGCAGATTCCTGGGGGCGTACCACCACCGCTTACAGCAGTATTATTTTAATCTTACTTCGTGGGGGAAAGAGTTGGAGCTATACGTCCTGTAGAGCTTCATCTCTTTCCTACGTTGAAGTAATATTAAAATAATATCCCTCCCTGAAATCTTCACAACACAACGTGGACCGATGACCTTGTGAAGACTGCACGCCTCCCAAAGGCGAAATGGGACTGACAAGAGCCGAGGGGCCCCGCCCGCGCTCAATTCTAGTGCACTACGTTTACAAATATTTTAAAATTTTATTTGTGTTTATATAGAAACAATAAGTCCATAATCCCTTAAAGTATTTAATAGTGAACACGTAGACAAAATTTTATTACAAACGAATGGAATAGGTTTTTCTCTTTAAAAAAGCAGGTTTTAAGTAAACTTTGCGGTTTTTTGTATCGAGGAAACTTTTGTCAATCATGTTTCGGGCCTCATACTTCACTAAAGACACTCTTCAATTTCCGTAATCATAAATAAACGCAAATGTGTTTTTTTTTTTAGAGAAACATTGATGTTGCGTGATGTCGAATCGCGTCAAAACATCTGCTTTGGAACCATTTCACCTAAAACAGATGCCTTTTTTTTTTGAGGGTGGGAAGTCATCAAGTCATTTTTTTGAGGGTGGGAGGGTGGGAAGTCCACTGACTTCTCCCGCTCTGGGCGGAGCAAAAGGGCGTGTCAGATTTTTACTGACTAAAACCCACCCGTGTTCCTTCAATTGTCTGTTGCCAAGGTCCCGGTATCCCTTTCGGACTTTCCCGCAATCCAGGCAGGCAAATAGATGAGTCTGCATAATTGATCACGTTTTCAAACTCAACCATTAGTGCATCTACCCACTTCAATTGAATGAAGATCGGGCAACAATGTTATCACAGTTTATAGATATCAACCCACACATTGTTCGGTGTATACTCAGCCTATCTTAGACAAACATTTTATCTTACAAGATTAACAATACTAATGTCAATGTTTACATACATTTTGTTACGGAAATTACGCTAGGGTTATTTTTTCATGTTTGCACAAAAAAAAAAAAGATTTAAATGTCGAATGAGTTTGAAAGTGATGTATAAAGGGATCTCGCGCACTAGACGGCCATGACCACGATCAGGTAATCTATAGAAATCGATACGAATCGCACACTTGGTTGCAACGTTCAACCGGCCAACTAGCCGCAGATCGGGCCACAAACCATGACTGGCCGGAGTTGTAGCCGTCTAGTGCGCGAGATCCCTAAAGTCTGTTTTTTAATCTCGTAGACTAGTTTGACAGGGGCAAATGTCAAACTCCAAGTTTAAAAAACGAAGAACAATCACTTGAAATGTCAAATTAGTCTACGGATTAAAAAACAGACTTTAGTAAATAGCATTTGTAAACTCAGCATGATTTTCAAAATCTTTTTCTATACCAACTTCGGGCCCCTTAGGGTTAATTTTCGTAAAAATCTAGTTTTTCAGTGAACCGCATGTCCGTCCATGTTTGACATTTTGCCATTATTTCGTAGTAGAAAGCCAACCTTATGGTTGGCTTTCCGACTTTACCCAATCTATTCCAAAAATGCCGTGAGCTATACCTATGCCTCAGGGTTTTCGTCTACCTATGTGCCAAATTTCATCCAAATGCGTTCAACCGTTTTAGCGAGAAAGCGTTACAAACAAACTCTTTTTCGCATTTAAAATATTAGTCACGTTAGGATTATTAATGAAGTAGTTACGCATAAAACTAAATTTTGCTGTACGACCATTGTTGGCTCGTACAAACTGCCTTCAAGTTCACTTCACTTATTTTTTCACGGTGAGATTTTTTATAGAATAGACCGTGTGATGTTCATACGTTCATACGTTTTCTCCCACTAAGCAATATATCTTCCAAATTGTGTGTTGTCTGACAGTTTTCTTTTATTTTTTATTTTTTTAAAAACGTTGCCCCACACTAGGAATTTCTTCCTGTATCGTGGGTGCGTTTACAAACATAGAAATTCACATACACTAAACACCCAGACCCGGAACAACTACTTGCAGATCATACAAATATTTGTTCCGTGCGGGAATCGAACTCACGACACGTTGCGCAGCAGTCCATCGCTCAGCCACAGCGCCAACCGTGTCGTCGAAGTTAGTCTTTAAACTGTATACAAAGATTACATTTTTCGGATTGCAGATAAGTATGTAGATATAAAACTAACCGTACCTACATTATTATGTCATAAACGTATTAAGGCTAATGACTTTATTTTGCGCCTTATGGCAGTCTTATCATTCATTCTCCGGGGTTATAAACAGTTATGTTATCTGAAAAACAAGACAATTTTCTTCAGTGCTGAGAGGTATCCTCCATTGTAATCTAATAATTTATAATAGTATTGAATTTCTGTTTAGCTCTCTTCCTCTCTCCTAATTTTGTTGTGCCCGACAGGGTCCGTAGTGATCTTTTTACTTATTGTACAGACGAACAAGCTATTTGGTATACAGGCGAAATATATTTATATATATAAATATATTTATATAAAAATACACAAAATACATAGATAATAGGATACCGAAACATGTAAAACGGATAAATTCAATTCAATAATAATTACGCATAATTATGACTCCCTGATATATTTTAATGCGTAAAATAATAAAAATAAACTGTACCATAATACGAGTACTTCAAATTATACTACATTAATAATAATAAACAATTTTTAAGCATGTAAAGAAGTAAGCAATATTAAATATACCTAATTAAATAAATAAATAAATGTATAGACTTGTATATAAAATATTAATAGAATAAGTGAATGAATGGAAATATAAATACATAGGTAATAGGATATAAATAATTCTTAACTTAATATCAAGAAAAAATTGTAAAGAGCTCCTCTTTCTACCTATTTAAATATTTGCTGTGCCTGACAGGGTCCATAATTGTTTCTATTTTTATTTTTATTTACCACCTATATTTTGTACATTATGGATTGCAATCAACGATTTGATTTGATTTGATTTATTTTCCACTACACTGCCAAAATTAGTTTTGATTTGTGGGTGTAAAATACTAGTATTCAGCTGCATTCGGTTAGACTGGAAGCCGACCCCAACATATTTGGGAAAAGGCTAGGCAGATTGTTTTTTTTTTTTCGTGGGTTTAATTTAGCTTCTTGAGCTTATGGCTTAGGAGAGTGACGTAAAAGGATTGTTGAATACTGAAAACACTCACAAAATTGTTTAAAGTAGTTGCAAGTTATCTGCCTGTATACCAAATAGTTTGTTTGACTGTACCATCTTTGTAACACACTATGGAACGCAATAAAAAATTGAGTATTGTATGCCACTTTATACAGCCCTGGGCCTCCAACATTAATCAATCTGACAGCCCTTTTTCCAACTATGTTAGGGTCGGCTTCCTTTCTGACCAGATGCACCTGAATTCCAGTGTTTCACATGGAGTGACTGCCTATCTGACCTCCACAACCCGATTGCCTTCCGTTTCCAACTCAGAAATCAGAAGAAGAGAGAATCTTCACTAATCTTCGTGATAATCTGATTCTGAAAATCGTGATAATCTAATTGAAGTTAGAACGTCATAAATGGCAAAAACATATTTATTTAGGTACTGTAAGTTTTCGAATATCTGAATTGATTAAGCATAATATCATAAAAATTACATACTTCGGACTAAAAGTCAAGGAAAGTCGGAGAATATAATTATATTATAATATGTTTATCAAATTGCCGTTTAATAGCCATTTCATAGTACTATCAAAGAATGACAGTGGTGATTCGAATATTTTATGGATAATTGATAAACAATTTATTTTCCACACGTTACTTTCAGAAAAATATAATAAATGCATTATATTATTTTTGAAAATGGAAAAATAACAATCCTTAGAAATAAAGATTCATTAAAATCAAATAAAATATCAATATTTATGCATCACGTGTTACTGAATTTCTTTTGAAAGTAAAATATACACGTAATTAATTTTATTTAACGAGTTTTGTTTTATTTATCTATGAAAATAAAATGTGTGAAGTTTTATTATTTTTACTTGAAAAACATTTGCTTTTCGTAACGATGGATGCCTCGGATGGCCTCCATTAAATAAAATAAAAAGTATGTTTTGTATAAGAGAAGCGTGTTTTTATACTCGGACTTAAAATAATTTCATTAAAATACAATGTGTTGAGAAATATGATTCAATTGTTAATATGTAGGTACTTTGCATAAAAGAATCAAATGTCACAAGGTAACTTATTAATATTATTAATAATATGCTTAATCAAAAGAAATTGTGTTTTTCTGACATTTACAGTAAAATACTTGTTATGTCACTACACAATTATTTTAGTATGTCTGCCTCTTAAACTATTTCTTTTCCTCCTCACAAAAGATACCATTTCTGTATAAATGCACTGACTTATTTTTATCTCTAGCATCTGCTGGCATTTTTATCGTGTAATAATGTAAAAGCTGAATTTTATCGTAGGAGTATTTTTACATAAGTATACGACCTAGGCTAGGCAGTAGCTCCATGTAATATAATGGTATCCAGCTGCATCCATTTAGACTAGAAGCCGACCCCAAGATAGTTTATATTTTTTTCCTTTTATTATATGAGGCTTTTTTTATCCACAGTCACAGTGGCATGTCAACCTCATCATAACTAAAACAAAATACAATTTTAATGCTTAACCATTAATTATTATTAAACATAGGATATTTGGGTAAAGGATGATTTCCACATAACGGCTCGCATCGCATCGGATCGGCAAGGATACGAATGGATGCGGCGACAGCCGATCGCGTCCGGTAGGATGTCGACACATACGATCGGCTCCATACCGTCGCTTGCGAACGAATCCGTTTCTACGCCTAGTCAAATAGTTTCATTCCTACATTAGAACACGTCAAGTGTTCTAATTTTTGACAATGGTTTTTTTTTTTTGGACTTTAAATACTGTGTACACGATTTAATATCGTTTAAAGATTGTTGAATCCGTTCCGATCCGATGCGTTGCGAGCCGTTCGGTGGAAAACATTCTAACATACCTATCAATAATTTATGCAGCTAGGCAGATGATGAGTACCGTCGACTTACGAAATCCTTAATCATCTGTGGAACCTTGACATTGACAGGGGGGCGTAGTTTAGCATTTGTGAAATTATGTCGCAGAAATTGTATTGACAAATCAAGCTGGCGACGTTAGTTCCAATTTCGACGCGCCAAAATAATAACGATACTTATTATCCCGGCTATCCTGGGATACGGACTTCATCTTGCGTCATAAATAACAGTTATTTATGTTAATAACAGTTTTTTATTTTTCTTTCTTTAGCAACTGTTATACAATAAGGGGTATTAAAACACGATGTAATAATAGTATTACAGTGTTTTAATACCTAATTATTTACAAGACTATCTACACCCATGTTAAGAATTCTCTATAAAATCCTCTATAGGTATATTCTTTGCAATACTAATATCGAATAAAAATGGGATACGACGTGAACGACGTGAATTCGAATTTTTCAAATTCGAATAACCTATTTTTTAATTACTGTTCTTTTTTAGTGAAACGCGCCTGCATGACAATGTTAATGTTGGCAATAAGCTGTTTCAGAAACTTTTATAGAGGATTTATAGCACGGGTGTAGATAAAATTAATAAATTAATTACATAATCAGCCTATAATGTTCCCACTGCTGAGACACAGGCCTCCTCTCTGTGAGAGGGAGCGGGCCGTAATCCACCACGCGGGCCCAGTGTGGGTTGGTAGATGTCACATGTCTTCGAATTTTTGGTTCTAGGACATGCCGGTTTCCTCACGATGTTTTCCTTCACCGTTTTGAAAGCAGTGGCGATGAAATAATTTACACAAAGTAGAGCGCCTGTCAGGGTTCGAACCTACGACCTACTACTCGTAAGTCGTGGCCGTTACCACTGGGCCACCACTGCTCAAATAAATTAATTGAATTGAATTAAATTGAACAATCACCGTCACCGTAAGCAACAACCTCCTAGGTTGACCAGGGAGATTCCATTTTCAAAAATGTGACAAAATACTATCAGAAAGAAAGAAAGAAAATTAAATTTTGGCCCAGGTAAGGCACACAATATCCACACAAAAAACAAAGAACAGAATAAAAATATTATTGTGCGCCTCACGGCTGCGCCAAACAGGCCCTGTTCAGCATGAATGCCAACCAACTAGTGCCTGACGCTGGTTTTCAACTGGACCATATGTTACGAGGAAGTCTTAGTTCAATTTGTCATGGTTATTTATCAATCAATGTGACGTTGTAGTTTAATGTGATAAAGTCCAAAAGTGATCAACTTCATCATTGTATTGTGTTGTCAAGTCTTTCTACTAACAATATTATGGGCCAAGTATGTTTGAAATAAAAGTATTTATTTTATTTTTATTGTGAAGAGATCGTACCTATCACCGTCCATAACTAGCTACAATACATTAAACTAGTTTCTCAAAATAGCTGGAGCATTCACGTGGAACGAATAGTGGTCAGTAATCGATACTGGATGAACATCAATCATTCTGGGAGATCAAACAGAGTTCGATCTCTGATTGTAACTACTTAATGTCCAGCAAACGACAAAAAAATGATGGGTGATCTTTCTTTGACCGTGGATGAAAGGATTTTAAGAAAGTAGTACAGCATGTATTGGAAATTTCAGGTGTTATAGACATTGAACAACTTTCTCCATGGGACTAACATATAAATAGTAATCGCGAAAAAAAAACCCGTTTGTTCCGATTTTGTCTACGTGCCAAAAGATCTTCGAGAAAGTGTACTTAATGTGGTTATACTTTTTTTATCTATCTCCTCATTAAGCTTGATATGTCCCACTGCTGGGCAAATGCCTTCCCACACACGTTTGTTCTCGGCCATTGCAGGCCAGTCCTTTCAGTAGGAGTCCAGAGGGCCTAGACAAGTGACAATCGCTTCGAAAGCGTTTCGTATTTCTACAACGACTTTCAATAGGATTGACGTAAGCTTTTCGATAGCTTATGTCAGTCCTACACATTTTTGCCTTTTCCATCATCGTTATCGCTGATAGAATGTTACCTTGTCTAGGGCCTAAGTATTCCTCCTTCCATCTTCATTTCAGTCCGCGATGTTATCAATTATTGTTTAATAAGGGTTTTCATGAAAATTCACGCCACCAGATGGCGCTACTTTGACAAGAGGTCTTCCATTTCGAAATGGAAGACCGCATTCTCTCTCTTCATCATTCGTTTCATGCATTTGTTCGTCATTTAGTCACGACTAAAGAAATCATCCGTTTCATCATAGAGTTCCTATGCCGTAATGTTGGCACTTTAACAACGGATCTATTAGGTAGCGCCGTAACGTAAAAATGTTCGTTGTACAACAGTGGAGCCAACATTACGGCATACGAACTATTTGATGAAACGTACTTTATAGACGCTTTGACACTTCTGACAGATGGTTGGACCTGACGTCTCAGTGCTAGGACCAACTGAACGTCATGCATCGAAAACCGATGGAAAACCGTAACTCAGAAAAACTGAAAATCCAGTTTTAGTTTTCTTCAATAACGACCTCATAATTCCCATGACTACTTAATTATTTTTTTTCCTCCATTTTACGTGTGTAATAGTTGAAGCTCCTATTTCATGGGACTTAAACATAACTGCTGTAATTTGGGTGTACTACAGGGTGTTAGGGTAGACACCGTTATCCTTGAAACTAGTGGTTTGGTGTCATCTATAATATACTTTTTCAAAGGGACCAACTTTGAAATCGCAAAAAAAAAATCAGCTGTCCCATACATTTTGTCGATTTAAGTGAACACAAATGTTTGGAAAAGCTGATTTTTTTTTCGCGATTTCAAGGTTGGTCCCATAGAAAAAGTATATTTATAGATGACACCAAACCACTAGTTTCAAGGATAACGGTGTCTACCCTAACACCCAGTATAATACCTACCCCTCTATCAAACCCATAGGGGCAATCAAGCGTCGTATTATGTTATGTAGTATATCATCCTTACATATTATAAAACAAAGTCCTCCACCGCGTCTGTCTGTCGTCCTGTACGCGATAAACTCAAAAGCTACTGCAACAATTCTCATGCTGTTTTCACCAATGGATAGAGTGGTTCTCGAGTAAGGTTTTAGTATATAATAACCGACATACACGCGGGCGAAGCCGTGGGCATCAGCTAGTAAACATATAAATCAAACAGTATTTAACATTAAAGCTTTATTATTAAATTCCCTTAGAAAATGTATGCCAGTTACAAAGTTTCTCTCAAATTGCAACGGACTTGAGAACTTCTCAATTTCGGACAGAACGGTCAGACATTTATCATTTAAGTCTGGGTCAAGTTTAGCTCCCTGAAGACTTCTCGATGTCTTGCGAAGGGTATTTAATGCCAAAATCGTTGGTAGTTTAGCTAAATGTTTTTAGTTTACGTAAGAAAAGTCAGTTGGTGAAATGTGAAATGAAATGAAATAGTTTATTCTGTAAATAGGATATTAGAATCACTTTTACACGTCAAATGGGTCATGTCAAGCTACTTTTACTCCATTTGAAATAAGATTAGATATTTAAATAAACCTTTTTACAGTCCGTTCAACCGATTTTGACTTCTATACCGTAGGCATTAAAAGCAAAAAAAGTTACACAATACCAACTGACTACTGCGCTGCCATTTATCGTGCGACCAACGCAATAGAAGTCAAAATCGGTTGAACGGACTGTAAAAAAGGCTTATTTTTTCTAATCTTATTTCAAATGGAGTATACAATTGTTTGTTTTATGGTTTCGCCAATCGCCAATGTAATACGAATCATTATGCACACCACAATCGATTTCCATAGTCATACCAATCGAGATTATTGCGATCGAGATGACAACGTGGATGTCACGCAACAATATTAACATGATAAATCAATTTGATACATGAAACGAATTGTCATTACAAAAAAAGGAATAAATTATCGTAGAAAAGGAATAAAGTCTCGATTTTCGCAGTGACAAAATTGAAACCCGAATTCCCTAATTCAAAGTGTTATTGGTGTTTTCCATCAGGATTTTTTCAGTACCTGCCCGGAGTCTGGAATTGTAATGATGGCAATAGGCTCGCCCTCTATTACATGGAGCTTAAACATAACTGGCGAAATGTGGGCGTACTATAGGTACACCTCTGCCTAACCCTTCGGGGATTACAGGCGTGATGTTATGGGAGGGAGGGTGTAAGGGACAGCCCTCCGCAGACTGATGGGATGAATTATTCAGTATATCATACTAAGACGACCGGCTCTTAGCCTTTTGCTGTGCCCTACAGGGTCCATAATGATCTTAATTATATAGTTTTTTTGGGTGGGAAATCATCATATGACTTCTCCCGCTCTGGGCGGAGCGGAAGGGCGTGTCAGACTCTTACTGACTAAAACCCACCTGTGTTCCTTCGGTTGCCTGTTGCCAGGGTCCCGGTATCCCTTTCGGACTATTCCGCAACCCTGGCAGATATAGTTACCACCTAAGTACACATTATGGTAAAGCAATAAAGATATTGAGTATTGAGTAAACATGCAATTATTTCAGGAACGATATGGGAATCCAATAAACCTTATTTGTTTTATTACCTCACACGTAATGTATCGTTACCGTGGCACAACGCACGTAGCCCAACTCCCCGTGGCGAGGGGCGCGCTCGCGCTACGAAATTATCAATGTAAATTCAGAGTTTCACGCGTCGTTCGCTATAGCATTTCTACATCTATTGTTGCTTTTTTGATTTTAGCCGTTATATTTACATAAATGGAGTGCTGCGTATAGACAATGTAATTTTTACATTGAAAAATGAAAAATTTCCTGCTAAAATTTCCGGTGGAATATGATTCAAAATAAGGAGCTGAATGCTCCATGTTAATTTGCGGAGGGCTGTCCCTTACACCCTGTATATTACACTGTAAACGGGATCGCGATGCATTTTATGCATTCATGCTAATGGCAATAATATAAAGTGATATAAAATAGACATACACTGACAAGTTATACTCATACAGACAGAGTGATGAACCGGGATGAACAATTTGGCTCCAATGCGACAACGCGTCGAATTGGATCCGTCCAATAATGGCATTATTCTGTTATGCATGGACTTAATGGAGCAGAATGAGGGACTTATGGCACCTGAATCGAAGTGGTTTTTGTTGTAAAAGGGGATATAATGAAACAAACTATAATTACTTCATATAAGTTGATGAATGCCGTAGGTACGGTTTATTGAATATTTGTGCCAATAATTACTGGGTTCGCATAATTTATCCAATGCACATTGGCCCCCAGTCTTACCAAGGGGTATCGTGTTACCCAGTAACTGGGTTGTGGAGGTCAGATAGGCAGTCGCTCCATGTAAAATACTTATATTCAGCTGCATCCGGTTAGACTGGAAGCCGACCTCAACATAGTTGGGAAAAGGCTTGGCAGATTGGGCAATTGGGCATTGTGATGGAAAACAGCTCGCTCTCTGTCTCAGAAAGGAACCCCCAGACTCCCAGCAGTGGGGAACATTATAGACTGGTTGTTATGTATTATATTAGAAACTTCTTGGTATCAGAACCCAGTCTGGATATGTGACCGGTTGCTGGCAATAACCTCGCCCCCTATTACATGGGACTTAAACATAACTGGCGAAAAACTTGAGGAATATTTAAGCGGAATGTTACTAAATATATCTACGTCTATTGTATTTTAACTGGCGAAATGTGGGTGTAGGTACAGTTACACCTCTGCCCAACAGACGTGATGCAATAAACCAGTGAAAGCTCTTAACTAACTACAATTGGCCTTATTCCAATCAGTACTGTACGTCGATTCTGTAGAATACAAACAACAACCCGCATCTCACATCGGTATTCACTCTCACTTCGAATTTTGAATCGGATTCGAGTGCGAAGTGAGCGTCGAAGTGACGGGGGAATTACCTTATTGAATGCCTCTTCTTACGTCATCACATACTTTATCTGTCAAAATATCACGGTCAATTTAGATCAACTCGCTGACACGCTCGCAAGGGTAGCGCTAGTGTATCAACCGAGTTTTTAGAATGCCAATCAAGAACCTCACAGCGGATTTAGATTCGAAGTTTAGAATGAGGTCTTAGAGAATCACACCTCTGTTAACGATAATTGATTTATCTGATAGCCACAATCTCAGTAGATTGCAGCCATTAGCCAAATGGAGCAGAAACTCCAGACAATGGTGAATAATGATATAATTGGCGGTTCAATATTGTTGCTTAAGGTCGTTACATACAACAAAAGTAATAAGAAAGTATCTCATCTTCTTCTCTTCTATATTATAAATTGTCTCTATGCCCGCGTTGTTCTTCTAAACCAAGCAACAGATTTTGATGAGGTTTTCACCATCGTTTAGGGAATTTATTCCGGAAGGTTTATGTGTATAATACTTTAATGTTAAAGTTACATATAACTAAGAAATCTCGACGTTTTGTCAAGTCGTAAAAACTGTGGGCAGCCGGAGCGGGTCGCTAGTCTACTAATAAGACAGAAAATATGCATTTAGAAAAAGTATAACTTGGTGGGAAAAGCCTTACCTATACATACCTAAAAGTTATGTTTTTCCAATATTTATTTAGGTGAAAATGATCCTAACGCAATATCTTGTAAAGTCATTTTAGCAAATACATTCGTACATGCAAGTTTTCATATTGATGCTACGCCTAAATTGTGTCGTACTGTACGCCATTATTAATTATACGCGACAGAATAAAGCCATCACTTGTGTGTCGACGCTTGTCCATTTGTTTTCCTCGGTTTACCGCACGTTCGACCGATTTCGTCGCGCTATCAATATTGAAAAGCGGATATCAGATGCTCCCGTCGGGTCGAGCGAATGTGTTTTTTTTTTCATCCCTTGTTCCGAAACGGGGAGTATGTAAGGATAGTAGTAGGTGGTGTTTTTTACCTAGTCTCTGCCTTACCCCCATTGGATTAAGCGCGTGCGTTTATACATAGGGTGACTGGTAATTAGTGACAGCAACTTTTTTTTTTTGAAGTTTAGAAATCATCAAATGATTTCTCCCGCTCTGGGCGGAGCGGGGGAGCGTGTCAGACTTTTACTGACTAAAACCCACCCGTGTTCCTTCAATTGCCTGTTGCCAAGGGTCCCGGTATCCCTTTCGGACTTTCCCGCAACCCTGGCGGGACCGATTCTTGAGAAGTTGTTCATAATGACGAGTAAAATCACTTGTTTAACCGATACTTAAACAGGTGAAAACACCAAAAACAAAATGGCGAATAAAAAAACAGCTGTTTCTTTGTTCATATTGATGAGTTAAGTCACGTGTTTAAGTATCGGTCACTAATTACCAGGAACTTAAAAAAGGGACTTAAAACGTTACTCAAAATAGAGGTACGATAACGTTACGAAATTACGTTACGAAATGAAATGAAATTGTTTATTCTGTAAATAGGATATTGGAATCGCATTTACACGTCATATTAAAAAAATATTAAAAATAAGCTAGATGAGAAGAAAGGCCGAAACAAACTCAGAGGTCGCAGTCTCTTTTAATGTCCAGATATAATCTTGGTCAAGCCATATGAAGACCATGTAGATTAGCGTCTGAAATGGTCTTTTGAGGAAAGAACCACAACGATTTGAGTGGACTTGTCCAGTCAGTGCAAGCATTTGTTAGTAATAGTGGAGCTCAACTCAGAACTTAAGGAGCTCATGTATAGTTCCAGTAACCATTTATGAACTAATTTCTTGGCAATATAACGAAAATCTATCGGAACGAAATCTTCAACTAACTATTAATTTAGTTACAATCCGGGTGGAACGGTAGAAATAATCGTTACTGAAACTATACATAGCGGTATTTTAATGTTATTTCATAACGTTTCAAGTCCCTGCTAATTACCAGTCACCCTTTATATGTGTGTCCATATCATGAAACTATGTCCTCTGACTTTATTTCACCATCTCTAACGTACTGACGTAAAATTGATCACCAACTGAACCATACGTACGCTATTATTAATTACACGCAACAGAATAACGCCATCACTTGTGTGTCGACGTTTGTCCATTTGTTCTCCTCTGTTTACCACACGTTCCATATATTTCGTCGCTATCGACATTGTTATAAATGACATCGCGAGGCATGTCATGCATCATTACTATAGAGATGTTTGTTTGTTTTGATGTATGAAGGAGTTTTTATAGTGTTTAATTTCAGTAGGAACACGTATTTTAAAAGTGTATTTAGTGTATAGAAGAGAGCCGTTTCGTATTTCTATGTATTTTCAACAGGATTGACATAAGATTTTCGATAGCTTGTAATAACCGCTGTAATTATGTGATCACTGTATTTATGGATTTATCTTTTCATACACGAAATCTCCTAATGGGGTCATTGTACTCATCATTATGAACAACTTTCACTAAGGGACAAAAACAGAAATCGCGAAAAAAAAATCAGCTGTTCCCTACATTTTGAAGAGCTATGCGAACATAAATGTAGGGAACAGCAGGTTTTTTTTTACTTTTCTACATTTTATAGTTCCATAGATATTTGGCTTATTCTTTATCGATGATAGAATATCATTTTTTAACGTCCTAAGGTGTCTAAAAACATGACTCTTCTTTTAGGCTTCGTCGCATTCGGGTATACCTAGAGGCAATATTGTTCCGTAAGCTCTTCTGTCGTGTTCTATGATGGTTGAATGAGTCAACAAAATATGCTAACTAATATTATAAATGCGAAAGTGAATCTGTTTGTTATACTTTTACGCTAAAACGGCTAAACAGATTTAGATGAAATTTGGCACATGGGTAGACCATGACCTGGGTCTTAGAGGAAGGACATAGGATACCTTTTATCCCGATATTCTCACGGAAACGAGACTTATGCGGGTGAAACCGCGGGACGCAGCTAGTATAGTAATAAAAATAAGTGAGTGTGTGAGCAAGTGTAGTAGTGTGTGTAGTAATATAAGTATATTTAAATATGTAAGAGTGCCTGTATTTTTACAAATGTTGATTTATGATGTTATGACTTTTGAAGTTCTTTGTAAGTATTTATTGTGGAGGGTCGCTAATCAATCATACATGCCAAAAAAAAAGTCTCCCAAAATACTAACACTTACAAATAAAAATAACCCAGCTTATAAATAGATCAGAGACCTTCATAATATAATATCGTTGATTAATAGCTGCGTTCGAAAAACGGTTCTGAAAAATATCACATTGTCAGCATATTTTCGGTGGGTATATTTACCGCAGTTCTTTACGTTCATTTTTCATCGGGGATCATCACGTTGACACACGGACCGGTAGAATTATTTTTGACGCCTTTATGTAATAAGTAAAATTACTAGAGTTGCTATATTCGAGTTATCAGTAATAAAATATAATGTACAATATCGATCTGCCTAGCCTTTTCCCAACTATGTTGGGAGTCGGCTTCCAGTCTAACCAGATGCAGCTGAATACCAGTATTTTACATGGAGCCACTGCTTATCTGACCTCCACAAACCAGTTACTGGGTAACACGATACCTCTTGGTAAGACCTAGTTATCAGACTTTCGGGCTTCTGACTACCCGTAACGCCTGTCGACGACAATTTCAACAAGAAAAAAAAATTATATTATTCATTATTACCCGACTGCCCCAGAAGGAGGGTAGTGTTCAATAACCTGAAATATAGTGTAACTTTTGTTTGTTCCCCGCCTGTAATACCGAAATTCTACAGATTATAATGCTCGTTTTTCTCTTTTTAACCGACTTCTTCAAAAAGGAGGAGGTTCTCAATTCGTATGTTTTTTTTTTTTTTTTTTTTTTTGTGTGTATGTTATAACTTATGCGTTTTGCAAACAGGGTATTTGTTACTGATTTAGGTAATATATTAAAAGCCAGATTTTCTATCGGCTCTATCGGCAAAAATGTCAAAATCCTATACAAACTTTCATCCTCTAGGGGATGAATTTTCAAAAACACTTCCTTAGTACCTTACTTGTTAAGGAAATCTTTTGCCAAATTTTATACTTCTTTACCCAGCGGCTTAAGGTCGAAGTGGCGGTGATTAGGGAAGGCCTATGTCCAGCAGTGGACATCTTTCGGCACAAATGACGACAAGTCCTATGTACTGAGAGGGACATAGTACAAGAGCCCAAAACGCTGCAGAGTTTTCACAGGAGACGACAAATGAAGAGCCAAGATTATGAAAGGATAACATTATAATACAAAGGAGATCATTCATTTTGGGCTAAATAATGAAAGAACCGGCTAAACAAAAAAAAAAGATATATTCCGTTAGAACATATTGTTCTCTTCACTTTTCACTATTAGAGCAAATCTGTAGGGCAATTCCCTGTGCTGTTATACGATTTTGAAAAATACTATTTTCAGTATGTTTTAGAAAAAATAATTAATAGTCATCTAATTAAAGTAATATCTTGTAGTAATAAAAAATGAAGAGAAAAACCTACTCTTTCGGAATTTAGCTTTTTTTTGTTTGGCACTTTCACAATTATAACCCAAAAATGTATGGACGGTGAACGATGTCGTTTTGGCTGAAATTTATAGAGAAACCGTTTTATTTAATGCCCAAGGTTCACGTTACTTTAACAAAACTCATGTATTATGAAGCCAAGATGCGTGGTGTGGAACAAATGACATGTTCCACCTACTTGGGTGCTGGCTTGGTTAGTTGGCTCATTGGCTGTAACATTTGAGGCGGGTTTTAATTTATTCATGTTATATACCTACTATTCTTGGAAATTGAGGAACTGGGGTACTTTCATCAATTGCTTGCTTGAGGAGACCAATTAGTGTAAAATAAGTTTGGTTAAAGTTTTACGTAACTCGTTCGCTGTTGTTCATTTTGTTGCTGATCATTTAGTATTACTTATTTATTAATTATAATAATAAATGAATTTCGGTTCCGTTGAAAGAATCATGGTTTTATTCAATAAAATCTTTCACGAATTTAGCAAGTAACCTGTAAACTTACTTTGTATTACGATTTCTTCACTATTCAGGCCTTTCCTACTTAATTAATAAAACGCACGAACGACATCTCCATCCCTCTCTGTCCTCAAAGTATTGTATCTTTATCTTTCTTTCTCGTAACAGTAACTAATGACCGTTTTTGTACGGTTCGGCATACAAGCGTTAGCGAAGTACAATACAGTTGTGGACATAATTACTTAACACATTAATCTTGGAGCAAAACTAAATTATTGCTTTTTGTTCTGTAAATCATAATTTTCTTAAAATACAATAGACGTAGATATATTTAGTAACCTATTCCGCTTGACTATTCTTCAAGAGTCCTAAAAAACCCTGTAAGAAATCGACACGTGTTTCACCTCTCAACGAGGCATCCTCAGGATGACGATTGACCAATTGCAAACCAGAACGCGACGTGTTACCACACCGAGCGCTGGACACGCGATGGATGGATGGTACGCGTCTCGATGCCTCGTTGAGAGGTAAAACACGTGTCGATTTCTTACAGGGTTTTAAAGGACTCTTGAAGAATAGTCAAGCGGAATAGGTTACTAAATATATCTAAAATTGTACTTTAATAATATAATGCGTGTTTTTCTACTTCAGTTGTGTTTTTGCAGTTGGCTGTTTTGTTTTTTAAACCGACTTCTATAAATTATTTGCTTTTTTTATCCCGGAGTCTGGATTTGTGCCCCTTGGATGACAATAGGCTCGCCCCTTGTCACATGGGACTTAAACGTAACTGGCAAAATGTGGGTGTACTATAGGTAGGTACACATCTACCTAATCCTTCGGGGAATAAAGCCGTGATGTTTTGATATGTTTAATAATTAAGTAGTTTTTGAAGTTACAATATTTTAATAAATATTATTTTTTATTATTTTTAGATAATATATACATAACACAACTAACTATTTACATAAAACACTAAAACTTAAAGAACTAACTATCTATAACTAAAGTAAGGCGTCGAAAAATTCCTCCGCATCGCTGTCGGCTGGTAATGTACCCAAGAGACCGGCGGCATTGCCACGTTGAATGGCAATGCTTAGCCTCTGACCAAGGTAAAAGCCAGCCCTTGGGTCACGGGAAGTGTCAAGCAGCCGTTTGGAGATTTCACTGAACAGACTATGAGCACTCGGACCCCACGGCCCTAGGGTTTCAACCCCAAACGGCTCGAAAATATATTTGCCTATAAGGCTATTATACTTTCGCCGCTTGAGGTTTTCCGCAGCCGCAGCGGCAGCGCCAGCACAGCACGCCGAGCCAGGCAGATGGGATGGCGCAAGAGTATCGACACACGTTGCGTCCCACACTAAAGGCCTACCCATCTTCCATGGGAATAAGGACATGCCGTCCGGTCTTTTGCCATCGTCGCGTGCCAAGCCATTGGGTTCTAATACAGCTGGAACGCCGACGGTGACAAGAGCTCGTCGGATGATGTCATTAATATTAGCGTGCCGTGCTAAGCGACCCGCACTTCGGCTGCAAGACAGGCCGTGGTGTCCGAGGCTGTTGACAACTTCGCCACAGTGACAGCGATGAGGAGTACAACATGGGGCTCCTAGGCGCAGGGAAGCAGCGATGCGGAACGTAGTGTCGTCGAACAAAGTTCCTAGGTTATATATTTATATATATAACCTAGGATTATATTATATATATATAAGAAAAGGTATCGTTAATAAAATACCGGTTTCATTGAACGTAACCTAACTTTGTTCGCACTTATAAAACTTCACTTGAAGCCGGCAAAGTTTCGTGTTTCGCGTTTCTTTTTCCTCGAAACCGTTTCTCAGCCTGAAGTAACTGATTCCATTATGTTTTTTAATCCTCATTTTCTCGTTCAGTTATCGCTATTAGTAACTACCAGATGTTTTGTTTTCGTAAGTAATTATTAGTAACGCGGTTTTAGATTTTGATTTTAAGTAGAATAATAGACTTATCTCGATTAAAAACTGTGTGGTCCTTTCCTTAAAAGACCATCTCAGACACTTATCTGCATATATTCCGTCATCTGACCAAGATTATTTATTATATGGACTTTGACTAATAAGTTTTGAGCATATTTTTTTTTGTCTGTTTGTTTTTTCCCACATACAGGATGGAAAAAATATAATCAGGTTTTAAATCTTTAAGAGTCCTACTCATAATTTTGATATTATTATTTATGTATGATTGTGATTATTGAGAAATCAAATCTTGCTATACTCGTAGCAGCAAATAGTTTATTTTATCAAAGATAAACTGAGTAATGTTCAAAGAGATGAATGATATTAGTATTAGCTACAGGTGATCTATCGGTAATATATTCTAGACACGCTCGAGCTGCTTTAGTTTAGGTACATTTTATTCAATTTATTCTTAAAAGAATCTATGTAAGTACTTACCGCTACCTTATTATTCCAAGTTATATCATGTGCGTGTTAAAACCGTCTTTGGCAAAAGAATAATATGAAGTTACCTTTTATCTTCATAAGGGCGTTTATAGGAAAAAATCTCAGCGTAGGTATTGGTAAACCAGTTACCTAGATATTTATTTATTGGTATATCTACAATTATTACTGTTCGACCACTTAACACAAGCCACGTGCACAATATTAAGCGATAGATTAAGTTATCAATGAAAACAAAAAAAAAAACAATTTTTGTTAAAAAATAACACGTAATTTGTTAATAATAATAGTTTGTTATTTGTGTTACATAATAGTTAGATATATATTTTTGTGCGCTTGGCGCTTGAATTTTTCAAGTGATTGATTTATTTGAATGTTTTCCACGTCCAGTGTAACATTGAAAATGTGCTCATCATTAGATCATTCTGAATTAAAGATCTATTTCTATTTCCAATTTACGGTACCAAAGACCAGCCCACTTTTGTTTCTTGTTTCTTTTTGAGCTATGGAGTATGAGTATGATAAATCTTTGGCTATGGTCAAACGTCAAAAAAAGGAATCTCATATTAAATATTTCTAAAAGTCAAGTTACAAGTAGCATCATAAACGATCCTTGCTATTATGGGGGATTCGCGAAGATAACCCGCGAAATTAAAATTTTGTTACGTTTTTACCCGACTACGGCGAAGAAAAAAGGAGGGTTATGATTTTGACCGGTATGTATGTATGTATGGTTGTATGTATGTATGTATGTATGTTCATCTGTTCCCCTCATATCTTGTAAACGACTCATCACAATTTGAAAAATGAGGTATCGTTGGAAGCGTATTGATCGTCCGCTGGTTATAGGCTATGTGACGTCACATAAAAATGGCGCCCTCTAGAGGACATAAAGTGAGGAACAAAAAAAATATTATTTAATCGTACCATGTTGGGTATCAAATGAAAGGGCTTCATGAGCACATTTCAAAAATATATATATTATAACCCCAAAAGAATAAAAAAAAAAAGTAATAAAAACTAAAACCCAACTACGACTAAAAAGGTATAAACAAGAGACCACAGACAGACAAATTAAAACTCCGGAATCACACGTGTTAGGGCATAAATAAAAAAGATTACGTGTTTTTATACCTTTTTAGTCGTAGTTGGGTTTTAGTTTTTATTACTTTAATTTTTTGCAATTTGCGGTCAGTGTCAGGTTGTATGTTGATTAAAATATGATTCGCGACTACCCCGAATTTCGGGGGCTACACAGTCGCTTTCGCCTTAATTTTTCGGTGCGGTCACTTTGTTTTCATTCAAAGTATTTGTTTTTATAACTTAACATTCTTTTCTTTAGAAAGTTACGGTCGGTTATCTTTGCAAAAAAGATTTTCCCAAACGCGAATTTACTATTCCATTAAATCGTTTTACTTTGGTTAACCTTCTTAAATAAACTAGTCAATGAGATGGAAACACGAACAAGGTTTCTTTGAAGATACTAAATAAGTATACAGTTTGTTTAACAAAGGGATGTTAAAGATTTGAGTGAATAGTAGTTATAAAAAATACTTATTTCTAAAATTACATGACACAGCCTTAACCTTTATAATAAAACCGTTTAACATTGTTTGATGAACAAAGGATTAGAAGAAGATTAAAAAGAAAAAAATATAAGATTATAAATTAATACAAAATAAACTTCATTTTTGCTGGTTAAAAGCAATACTGAATCGTTTCTGCTCTTATAATGTTATTACTATTTTTAACATCCTGTATATTGCGAACGCGTACCAAAGGTATACGTTTATATTACGGCCGTCACTTAGAGGTAACGTAGGACCGACAGCAACAAAACCAATTTTCTATTTTCGGTTTATTTTTTATAGAGAATCGCAAATCTGCGCGGTAGGGTTAATTTAAGTTTGTATTTTATATATTTTGTATATTATACATAAATAACAGCTTTTTACTAAATACATTATGAAAATATTCTAAGGTAATAACAAAAAAACAATTTTCAAAATTTTTGTCTTTGTGTTTGTTTCTTCTAATCTCCGAAACAGCTGGACCGATTTTGACGGGACTTTCTCTGACAGATATCTGATGTTTTAAGGTGTTACTAGGTTATGTTTATTTCAGAAAAAGAATTGGGGTCCACCCTGATGGAACCGCGGGCTGCAGCTAGCCCATACTAATATTATATATGCGAAAGTAACTCTGTCTGTCATTCTGTTACCTTTTCACGCCTAAACGGATAGCGGCTAAACGAATTTAGATACAATTTTGCACCCGGGTATGACCTGGGTAAATACTTTTTATAACCCGATAGTACTTTCCCACGTGATAAGTTCCGACCTCAGCGAGGGCGAAGCTGCGGACAAAACCTATAGTTTAGCTATGGCCTTCACACAGCTTCGTGGTACACAGCTTCGTTTGGTGCCATATGAGGCATGGCATGGCCATATGAGGACCATGTAGACTAGTGTCTGAAATGGTATTTTGAGGAAAGAACCACACAGATTTGAGTGGACCTGTCCAGTCAGTGCAAGCATATGACTAATAGTGGAGTTCAATTCAGAAAAAAAAAAATTCAAAAAAAAAACAACCGACTTCCAAAAAAAACAGTAAAAAAGTGAAAAATAACTTTAATTTCGGAAGTCGTTGTCTTTGCTTTTCAATTTCCGTTTTTTGCCACCGACTTCCGAAATTAAAGTAATTTTATTTATTATTTATTTATGTACACACAGTAAAAATACAAAGAGTTATGACATAATTATGATATGAGTACAAAGGTACTGCTTATTTCTTCAGAAATTTCTTCCAGCAGACCTGCGAAAGGAGAAATGAGAAAGAAATGTAGACAATAGTGTGTGAGAACAAGAAGAGAAAAACATGATTATGCGAAGTCTTAACTAAAATATTAAATATACCTACACATATACGCAAGAAAATTAACTTAATTAATTTTTCACTTTTTTAGTGTTTTTTTTGGAAGTCGGTTGTTTTTTTTTTATATTTCGCTTTTTAGTTGTGGTACCTACCCCACACAAATCCGAATACCACTACCTGCTATGTAAATAACAGTGAAGGAGTCAAACAGGATATCATCTAGATAAACTAAGTGGGAAAAATACGTAATATTGAAGCTAACTCAAAAATTACGCAAGCAATGTTAATAAAATTTATATGGGACCCCACCTCGGAAACATGACCTACCAAACAAAAAAGAATCATCAAAATCGATTCATAATTGGCGGAGTAATCGCGTAACAAACACACAAAAAAAAAAAAAACATACAGACGAATTGAGAACCTCCTCCTTTTTGAAGAAGTCGGTTAAAAATGGTTTGGTGCCACGAAGCTTAAAATAAGTTTTTAAGAGTACGCCACGAGTCACCAGATCCACGATGCGACTTCCGGAACGCGATGGCTGGAAATAGGCGACGCGATCTACATCGCCACGTGCGAACTACGCATCAAAGAACTGACGTCACACAAAATCCTGCATCGCGCAATTAGAGTTTACCGCGCGATCAACATTATACAGCTCGGTTTCGCCTGCGTGGTATGTCGATAAAAAGTAGCCTATGTCCTTCCCCGAAATGCCATCTATCTCCTTGCCAAATATCGAAATCAGTTCGGTGATTTCGGCGTGAAAAGGTAACATACAGAATTACAGACAGACAGAAAGACAGAGTTACTTTCGAATTTATAATATAATATTAGTATGGATGAGTGAGTTTTACACCTTGTTCTTTATACCTCTAAATACAGAAAACTAAACAATGTTCCTTATCCGTTGCCATGTTCAACAAGTACTTAAATTAATTGTTTTCCTTCACTGTCAAACAATAATACCGACTGTTTACACAAATGTCTATGTGTCAAAAAGCATTCATGTAATCGACACTACGTAAACAAGAGCCAATTTTGTCATGTTTTTGTAAAGAAATAAACTCAATCGACTGTTGTTTAGACACACCATACTCTGTTCCTTTTAAGATGATACGAAGAGGCTCGCCCCCTATTACATGGGACTTAAACATAACTGGCGAAATGTGGGTGTAATTTTTTTTTTTTTTGAGCTTGGGACGTCATCAAATGACCTCTGCCGCTCTAGGCGGAGCGGAAGGGCGTGTCAGACTTTTACTGCCTAAAACCCACCCGTGTTCCTTCAGTTGCCTGTTGCCAAAGTCCCGGTATCCCTTTCGGACTTTCCCGCAACCCTGGCAGAAATGTGGGTGTACCTACTATGGGTACAACTCTGCTAAACCCGTCAAGGAAACAAGGCGTAATATTATGTTATGTTTTTAATATTTGAGTGCTTTTGAAAGTTCCCATATTTTCGAATAATTTCGAAACAGGATTATTCAATTACTAGCTGTGCCCCGCGGTTTCACCCGCGTAGATGTCGATCCCGTGGGAATATAGGGATAAAACGTATCCTATGTCCTATTCTAGGTCATGTCTACCTGTGTGCTCATCCTCCCTTCTCTAAAGTAGGGAACGTCGCGGAGGCGCGGCACCGGCGTCGAACGGTTCGCGTATTGCATTTTTATACTCGTGATATCTTCGAAATTAAACGTCCGATTCGAATGAATTAAATAGTATTTTACTGCTACATAAATACCCTTGATGTTAAAACTATTTATTTGAATAAGAATGAATATTATGTCGATAAAACTCCTTCGCAAATAATGCATTAACTTAACTATTTGATTACCATAAAAAAGGTTATAGTGAGTCAATCTTAAAAGATAGACATATGCTGTCGCGGACTTTTTTTAGAACTTTTAAAGAGGAACAATTCCATCATACATGATATTTGATAATCATAATTCTCTCAAAAAGGAATATTTTTTCCTGTTTTTGTAACATTTTTCATTTATGCTCCGCTCCTATTGGTCGTAGCGTTATGTTATATAAGCCTATAGCCTTCCTCGATAAATGGACTATCCAACACAAAAATAATGTTTCAATTCCAACCAGTAGTTCCTGAGATTAGCGCGTTCAAACAAACAAATAAACTCTTCAGCTTTATATTATTAGCATAGATAGTATAGAAGATACATTCTCTACTTGTCACACCCAATTTTGCGTGATTACCTTCGACTCAAAACTCTTTAATCTTCCTTAGCATTTGCTAAACCTAAACCGATGACTCTAAGAACATGATCTACGCCAAATTGAACTTGCGTAAATATTGACGATTCTCTCGTTATAAAGTTTACTTTACTTAGAAAGCCGAGAGTACTATGCGAGACCGCAGTTTAATCTCAAGTCAATATGGCTTAATGCTGACGTGTGTGGGTTTCAAAATAAAATAAATATTTTTTACCATTGGTACACAAGTGTGATAAGGGGCCAAGGGTAGGTAAAACAGTCTATGCGCTTTTTTAAGAAATTTAGAAAATAAAGTCACTTTCAAGGTCTCAAGTTCCAAGTGTCAAATGTTTTTTTGTTACGTACCTATTTGTTTTTGTTTAATCATAAGTGAGAAAGAACTTCGTTCCTGACGGCCCCGCGACCGCACACGATTTTTTTAAATTTTTTCTTTGATAATAAAAGCCCCTGGTACCGCTGTCAATCTGCCTAACCTTTTCCCAACTATGTTCGGGTCGGCTTCCAGTCTAACCGGATGCAGTTGAATACTAGTATTTAACATGGAGCGACTGCCTATCTGACCTTCACAACCCAGTAACTGGGTAATACGATACCCGTTGGTAAGACTAGTTGTCAGACTTTCGGGCTTCCAACAACCCGTAACGACTGTCAAAGATACACGAATGACAGCCGGGACCAACGGCTTAACGTGCTTTCCGAGGCACGGAGGAGTCTCTGTATGTAAAGATGGTCACCCATCCACCGACCGACCCCGGCAAGCGTAGCTTAACCTGATGTATCGACCCGGTGTGGCTGTTATTACTTAGCCACGACCTACTCCGCTGTTTTAACTTTCCAGAATGTAAATTATGTATATTATAACAGTGTAGGTAGGTACCTGGAAAAAATAAGAACTTTACAAACTCACGTATATGACAACATCATGACATACATAATATATACACATACAATACAGATTAAACGTTTATATTTAACTGGCGTTATCTCAATTTAATGGTTAAACTGAAAAGAACCCAACCATTAAAAAGCTTGTCGAAGTTGCCCTAAAATAAAATACATCAAAGAAACTGGTCAATAAATCGACAACCCTATTCAGTGGTGAACATTTTTTCTTGGTCCAATTTATAAAGGGGGCCCACACGATTTTTCTTTAAGAATTGAAGCACCGAAAGTTTGTAAAAAAGCGGAAAACTGCGAGTCGGACTCCCACACGAAGGGTTCCGTACCAATCAATCTGCCTAGCCTTTTCCCAACGATGTTGGGGTCGGCTTCCAGTCTAACCGGATGCAGCTAAATACCAGTATTTTACATGGAGTGACTGCCTATCTGAGCTCCACAACCCAGTAATTGGGTAACACCTAGTACTTCTTAAAAAGGCCTACATTGTTCTCCCATGCCTACTAACACTGTAATTTGAAAATATTGTAAAAGCCAATTATTTTAAAAAGCGTAACCGTGGAGTTTCTTGCCGGCTCTTCTCCATAGGAAACGACCAATTGGAACCGTGCACCTAGCTTCTGACGTTTCATAAGTGCCCATGTAGGTTTATGTGAAATAAAATATTTTGATTTTACCGTACAATATTTTCCATTATTAAGATTGACCAAAAAACGCCAAAAGAAGGGATCACGTTCACGTTTGTATAGCACCTTACATTTTTAACCTTTTTAATTGTTGTTAGAGCGACCATAGTATTAATGTAGTACACACTCTTTGAAGTTTTAAGTGTCTATCTCTTGCGGTACAGGTCGGACGGATAGCCTTGATAATAGGGTCCCGTTGGCACCATTTGGGTACGGAACCCTAAAAACGGTCAGAATGAATAATTTAGAGGTAAAGGTTGAATACGTTACTTTCAAAGTAGGTAAGGCATATTTTTTAGAATTTCGCTGCATACATTTTTAAAGTTTTATTTTATTTAACGACTATTGACTACAAATGCTGCACTTTGCATAATTAGAAACTTCCGTGCAGGCTGTCTTGCTCATATATAAGGTAACGTATGGCATATGTAAGGGAAAATGAGCCATACTTTGTCAAGACTCGACACAATCTAAATACCTACTAAGTTTGGGATGAATTTGTGACAAGAAAGTACCCCGATTATAGCCAGATTATTTCTGCTACACAATAATACCACACAAAAATTATAAAAAAAGGTTCAAATTATTTTTATTTCGGCTGAACTTACAATTTTCAGACTTACAGACAGCAAAATCTTGTGAGGAAAGTTTTGAGTACGACCGTGGCCTTGAGTAGGGGAAGACCAAAGAAACGGTGGATGGAATGTGTGAAAGGTGATATGGCTAGAAAGGGGGTGACTACTGAGATGACGACTAATAGAGAAGTATGGAAGAACAAATTAAATTAATTTAAAAAAACCCCGACTAAAACAAAGCATCTTAACGATTAAAAATATATATATATCTTTATATCTAAGAACACTCTCGATCAATTCACCTTTGAAACAAAACCAAAAAAATCAAAATTGGTTCAGCCGTTTGGCGGCTACGATGGCGCAGACAGACACACAGATACACACCAGTGGCGTAAGGTCCATAGAAGTTCATAGAACACGATTCCTACCGGCTTCCCTTCGGAGGTTCGCATCAGCAAGTCTACCGCTATTGAACAATGGCACAGACAATAGCGTCTACTATTGCCAAAAAATATAGTTACAGGGTATTTAATTCACCATAACATTCAAACAACAAAAACGCCTATTTCTGGCTTTGAATTAGGAAACTTATTCAACAAATTTTTATTTATAAGTAAGTTAAGAACAGCATTGCTTCGGCTTCCCTCTCATAAAAATTGACCCCTCGCCGCTGATACACACGTTAAACTTATAACACCCCTCTTTTTCCGTGTGGGGTTAAAAAGATACTTAGCGCCGGCCACAAATAAATTGGGCTTTGGGACAGAAGAATGATGTACAATTCCATATTCAAAACATAAGAAATACCCTTAACGATTAAAAGGGGTGTTTCTGTTAAACAAAAACCGACATTTAAATCTAACCCAGCTGTTGTAAACATTTTTTCTCGTTCGTCCAATTTACAATAGTAGCCCACACGATTTTTCTCTTAGAAGGACCAAAACTTTGTACATAACGGTCAGAATGAGATACCGAGGGCAAGGGTGAGACCTTTGCATACATTGTTATAGTTCTGTGGTTTAAAAATTAATGGCGTCTGTTTTTGTGGTCATTTTGCTTGGGATTTGCGAGGTGTAAGTTGTTTTTAGGTTTAAAAATGTAAGAAATGGTGTTAGGTTGAAAAATAGTGACCGGGTCGCCCTCTGTTGTATTAATTTCCATAATTTTTAACAAAGAATTTGTAGCTCTCCTGCCAGGGTTGCGGGAAAGTCCGAAAGGGATACCGGGACCTTGGCATCAGGCAACTGAAGGAACACGGGTGGGTTTTAGTCAGTAAAAGTCTGACACGCCCTTCCGCTCCGCCGAGAGCGGGAGAAGTCATTAGATGATTTCCCACCATAAAAAAAAGGACTCGTCTGGTCCACCGGCCATCGGTCCTACAAACATGGCCAGCCCACTGTTACTTCAGTTTGCAACTACATAATATCAAGAAAAATAACTCTGATAGAACTTATCTAAGAGCCTATACTCCATTTGAAATAAGATAAGACATTTAAACAAACCCTTTTACAGTCCGTTCAACCGCTTTTGACTTCTATACCGTAGGCATAAGGTGGCATTAAAAGCAAAAAAAAGTTATACAATTCCAACTGTCTACTGCAGCTGCCATTTGTCATGCCACCAACGCAATAGAAGTCGTAATCGGTTGAACGGACTGTAAAAAAAGTTTATTTAAATGTTTCTTATTTCAAATGGAGTATAGGATAAATCAATAGTCTACATTTACGGCCTATTACTATACCGATAAAATTTAAACCCGATCAGTTTCTACGTATGAATGATACACGAAAATACATTAAGGTAAATGTAAGTATAAATAATAAATTGTAAGGGGGTAGACCGCCAGATGGGGGACTGAGTTATACGCGGAACGTGGTGCCTCGAGCCAAATGCGATTACGATACGCTTAGAAAATGTTGAAAGTGTACATATTTTAAGAAAGAAAGAAAATGAAGTTTATTTGTCACGGATCCACGTGCATAGGAAAAGATAATTAACTCGAGTAAAACAGAACAATTAAATAAAAGACAATAGATCTATTATCACGAGTACAAAACAGAAATAGTCGGCAGCTGGGGGCTTAAAACGGTCACTTTAGCAGAATCATAATATGAAAATATTATGAATCATCGTATAATATCTCAAACTGACAATTCATAATATGATCTGCGTGTAATTCATATTACGTAATAACACATCTGTTTGACAGTTTTCTATGGAGATTCGTAAAATGGTCCACAAATTATGAATTGCTTTTATGTCAAATTAGAGGAATTGCTAATGACAGCTGGGATTCAGGAAATGAACTGCTTTTAGAGTAACTGCAAATGTGGCCGGTTTAGGCCCCCTGATGGCACGTCATGACTGTGACAAGAAGGCTTTCACTCAGCATGATGCTATGGGGACCTGTGGATCACAGCGCTGATTTTCAGAGGTGACCTGAAAAAGGCTTACGGAAATCAAGTCAGGTTTAATGCTTTCAGCTGTTGTAATTTTTTGGGAAACAAAGGTATGGTTAGACTGGATCCAATGGCAGTAAATAAGTGGAGAAGATCTTGGAGCCTTTGCTCTACAAAGAATTACAAATTAATCAATCTGCCTAACCTTTTCCCAAATATGTTGGGGTCGGCTTTCAGTCTAACTGGATCCAGCTGAATACCAGTATTTTAGATGAAGCGACTGCATATCTGACCTCCTCAATCCAGTTACTGGGTAATACGATACCCCTTGGTAAGACTGGTTGTCAAATTTTTTGGGCATACGACTACCCGTAACTACTGTCAAAGGTCTACGAATGACAGCCGGGATCAACGGCTTTACGTGCTTTCCGAGGCTCGGAGGAGTCTCGATTATGTAGTGGATGGTCGGTCACCCATCCACGAACAAGGAATTATAAATATAGGCTAGTAAAAGCGTTTCAAATCGATATAACAACTTT
Source organism: Lithophane ornitopus (assembly GCA_948473465.1). NCBI lineage: Eukaryota > Metazoa > Arthropoda > Insecta > Lepidoptera > Noctuidae > Lithophane > Lithophane ornitopus. The sequence continues at coordinate 4,007,677 of OX419636.1, forward strand.
ATTACGCTTGGGCGGAATTCGACTTCCTTGGTTTTTATCGCAAGTGAACATAATAAAAGCGTGTTTAAGAAGAAAGGAAAGTGAATAAAATGAGCTAAAATGAACTGAATTTCAATATCAATATCATATAATCAATGTAATATTTAATATAAATAATATTATATATGCGAAAGTGAGTTTCTTTGTTACGCTTTCACGCTAAAACAGCTCGATTTAGATTTATTTATTTATTATAGGAAATAGGATACTTTTATCCCGATATTCCCAAGGGATCGAGATTTTCGCGGATGGAACCGCGGGGTGTAGCTAGTTTCAATATAAATCCAGTTTTAATTCAGCATTTAATTTAATCCAAGAATTCTTTGATTTAAAACGGAAAAAATTAGGTCAGCCGACCTTATTTGAGGTTGAATTCGACTGGCAAAAAACGTGAAGCGAATCCTAAAAGCGTGCTTCGGGAATAGAACGTCCAATGAGGCCACGTTACTGCTGTTGAAAATGTAAATTCTAAATACCGGACGTAGGATTTTGTGTGTATCTAGAATTTAATTAAAAAAGAAATCAAAGCTTTACCTTAGTTTAAAATTGGAAGGAATTGTCCTTCTGCAGTTCCATCTACGCCTGTTAGTCTCACTAAAACCACCTCGTGGTTCACCATCTGCACATGTAAGGGGCACCGTTACTTCTCAAAAGACTGATCAGAATCTGATCCGGCCCCTCTGTGCAACGCCTGTTCGGACACGTCTCTGGAGAGACTGGCCTCTAAATATAACTGCAGAGTGAAAAATTTATAGGTACTACGGAGAAATAGTACCTGCTAGTAGTCAAAGGACTTGCGTGATTAAAATTAAAACTACAAGAAATATGATTAGTGGTAAAAGGAGTTTTTAGTTCGATTTCGCTATTGCGAAAAAATCCAATAGCTTTTTATAGTGCTTGTATACCTATAGCTTAGATTTTTTTTGTTTTTTTCATGTTGGGAACTTGTATACATTAGCATTTTTATTTTTTTTTATTTTTAGAAATCATCAAATGACTTCTCCCACTCTGGGCGGAGAGGGAGAAGTCGCACACCCGTGTTCCTTCAGTTGCCTGTTGCCAAGGGTCCCGGTATCCGGACCCTTGGCATTCGGATTCATGGATTTCGGACTTTCCCGCAACCGTACTGGCAGATAGCTTAGCATTATAATATTATTTTCGGTAAATCCATTTTGATAAAACTTAAAAACCCTGAGTCAAACTGTGGATTTAGTTCGATGTCACATGACCAGTGATCGGAATAGGTAGAGCTAATGTACCTAAAGTTCAAAGAACAGAGACAAAAAAAGTGGAGACTTCCTTACGACAAAAATATTTTTTCGGGACTAATGTCGGGATTTCGGGACATCAGTTAAGTACATTTAGTATAAATGCTAGGTGGATGTCATGAACTAAAATTCAAACCAACAACCCGACTTCAGTTGCAAAACAGTACTGTATCTTTTTTTTATTTTCTTTCTACAGAAACCGGAAATGAATTCGATAATTGTTTTACTTTATAAATTTTGGTTGTACTTAAGTAATGTTCCGAAACCCGGGACATTAGTCCCGAAAAAGTATTTTGTCGTAAGGCGTCTCCACTTTGTCTTTGTTCTTTTTCGTACTTTTCCGGTAGATTAGCTCTACCTATTCCGATCACTGCACATGACAGATCAATTTTTATTTTTTCTGGAAAACTAATCTATTTCCCACTCAGTAGACACTATACGATTTCCCTTTTAAATCAAAACATAAAACAAACCTAACCTTATTAAATATTTATAAATGCGAAAGTGAGTTGGTTTTTTTATTTCTTTGTTTGTTACGCTTTCACGCTCAAACAGCTGAACGGATTTGGATGAAATTTGGCTTAAGGGTAGACCATGACCTGGGAAAGGACATAGGATATTTTTTATCCCGATATTTCCATGGGATCATGACTTTGCAGGTGAAATCGCGTTTATTATAATACTATGACACCCAACCCGATTGACTGAAACAATTGGGTTACAGAAAATTGTATCAAAATAAGGTAAATTGCTTGCTACGAAAGTGAATTTGAATTAGATTTCCTTCGAGACTTTAATGTGCAAACGGTCTTTTCTTTTTATTTTACACAAGTTGGTCTCAAGGTGCATGCTTGGTTGTTTTTCCTTATTGTGGTATCTTTTATTTACATTGGGAAATACTGGTCTACTTACTTGGTACCATCACTGGTACCTACGTTGGCATTCAGAGATGAAGCTGAAATGTCACAAATGCCTTTTTTTTTTTGAGGGTTGGAAGTCATCAAATTACTCCTCCCGCTCTAGGCGGAGCGGAAGGGCGTGTCAGGCTTTTACTGACTAAAACCCACCCGTGTTCCTTCAGTTGCCTGTTGCCAATGTCCCGGTATGCCTTTCGGACTTTCCCGCAACCCTGGCAGAATGTCACAAATGCCTGGAATTACACTCAAGTACCGACATTGATTTGTTAAAAAAAGGTCAATTGGGCATGCCCATGATTATCCCAAGTTATTTCATTCTTAGAATGACTTCGAACTTAGAAGTCTATTTTTACAAACGCCTGAAGCTCTACAGAGTAGAAACGAATATAGAAATTACTAGCTGTGCCCGTGATTTCACCAACATAAGTCTAGATCCCTCGGCAATATCGGGATAAAAGGTATCCTATATACTTTTCCAGGTCATGGTCTACGCATGTGCTAAATTTTATACAAATGCGTTCAGCCGTTTTCGCGTGAAAGCCTAACAAACAAACAAACAAACTCTTTCGCATTTATAATATTAGTTAGGATGATACAACTGTGAGCTGCCTGAAACTACGAATAACAGAGAGTATTGATCTCTGTCTCAAATAGTCTGGTTATAGATATAATTCATTCACGATTCTAACGTGTCACTGCTGCGAAGTTGAATCTTTTTTTCACTATCATTTCTTTTTGCAGAATAGTACAAAATTAGTTTTTGTTTATGCTACACCCGAAAAGGGGTCATTGTACTCATCATTTTTAACAATTTTTTCTATGGGACCAACACTGAAATCGCAGAAGAAAAATCAGCGTTTCCATACATTTTGTCGATATAAGTGAACACAAATGTATGGAACAGCTCATTTTTTTTCGCGATTTCAAGTTTGGTCCCATAGAAAAAGTTGATCAAAATGATGAGTACAATAACCCATTTTCGCTTTTAGTCTAAATAAATGTATTTTATTTCTTCTTTTTTTCTATAGATTAATAATAATAGGAAGTTGTTTTTTTGGCACATTTTAGTGCCTATGTATAGATATCTCATATACCTATAATACACTTTCTAAGTCAATTTAAGATAATACTGATTGACTTTTATTCAGAAAACGTCGTGAACGGCAATTGCCAACACACAGTGAACAGACGTGGAAATGAACGTTCATTCCTTCATAGTACGAAGAAACGCCTCCGCTCTGTGGGACAGTAAATATTACCTACTTATAGTGTTATAGTACATTTACATTACATTACATATATACCTTACATTTAAATTACATTACATTACATACATACATACATTACATTTACATTACATTACATACATACCACACTGAATGATAAATTATCATTCGACCACACAAAAGAAGTAAATCCTAATTAAGAATGGTATCTACAAAAAAGTTTGATGGTTTCCTAACTTGAGTCACGTCTGGATTTCTCGTTAGCCTAAATGTTATCGTAACTCAGAACTACTGAGCTGGTTTTAATAAAAACGAACGGCATGGACCACTTTCAGTTTCTTTGGTAGGTAGAAAAGGGAAAAATATTTTTGGGATTGTGTGGGGGTTTTTTTTTTCGAAAATAACTAGAAGGAATATTTATTTTCCTATAAATGTAAGCTAAAAATAAAATTAAGAACCAAGTAAAAATATACTATTTTATTTAAATCATACCTTGTAGTCTTTTTTCACACGGGGAAGGAAAGAGTACTGCTTAGACCCATTTAAAGCTTCTTCAGAGGTGGGGGAGGGGTGTAGGGTTGTCATTATGCAGGTGGGTTTTCTAGGTCGTCTTCAATAATTATATACTTGATATATACAACGGTAACGGTAGAGTTTCTTGCCCATTCATCTCCATACGAAAACTACCTTTTGGAAGGGGCGACTAGAATAAATTCTATTTTTTTTTGGAAATTTTGACTTTCAAAAGTGCCTTTTTTGTGCATAATTGAAATAAATTGTTTGACTTTGACTTTCTTTGATTTTCTAAGATCGTAAACACAACCTTCCTCTTATTGTCGTACTGGCAAGATGTCAGAAACATCGAAATAGATGGCAAGACAAAAAAAAAAAACTCCACGATTTAGAACTACTGTTAGTGCAACGCAATAAGTTTTACATAACAATCGGGTACACAAGTAGATAATCACAGTTTGCTGGTCGCCACCTACGACCATTACAATAAGAGCAATAAGCAGCTATTTACCTCAATTGGCTCGTATGAAATGCGTTTTATGTTGAACAACTGATACTGTGTAGGACGGTTTCTAGACAAGTACTTTACTTTACTATTTTTTGTAATTCTAGTGCTTAATTTTATTTTAGTTTGTTTGATTAACACAAAATACATTGCTTAATAAATAATATTGGAAGTCGGTGTCTTTTGTTTTATATTTTCGTTTTTGCCACCAACTTCCGAGAAAAGATTGATTTAAATAGTAATATATATGTCAATGGTTCACTTTGTAGGTATTTTTTTTTGAAATCGGGAGTTTTTTTTTGTAACATTTACGTACCAGTTTTTGTAACACAAATTTGAATATCTCTAGGTAGGTACCTGCTATGTAAACAACAGTGACAGCACGTTTTTATAACATCATCCATATAGACTAAGTGGAAAATATACGTATAAGTAACACTAACTCAAACGATCTAAGTAAAGTTAATATATAAATGGGATCACCGTGCAAGCTTCCTCTAACAAACGATAAAAGAATTTCCAAAATCGGTCCAAAATTCACTAAAGTTCCCAAATGATAGCTTAATAATCCCGCAATAAAGGCACATTTTATTTATTTATTAATCCTCCCACTGGGAATCCATACAGCATTATTTCACCAAACGGTGTAAAAAATTACTCCAATTTTATGGGTGTTTATGGCTTCAACCAATTTGTAAGTGTCAATTTAATGGGTTGCCTGATTTAATGTCTTGTTCAGTTATTAAATACACGCTTTGGAATATACATTATTTTGGTATGTGCTCATAGGTAGTTACGTATGATAAATATGAGGCCGAAAGCCACTTGTTATTGCCGTCATTGTGATCATTTTTTTGTTTTGGACCAATTCTGTTTACGGTCAATTTTCCAACTTTTTCATACGTTGTTTAAAGAAAGCAAGTTTTATAATGTTTTATTTTATTTTTTAAATACCCCCACAAACGCTGAACCGTTGCATGCACCCATAAGCACAGTGTTTTGCATGCGCGAGTGGACATTATTCACAATTGTTAGTATTTTTTAATGCGTTGAGACCCTCTGCCATGATCCCGGCGGCGAGTAGGGTTAAGGACAACAACGCTTTTAGCTTCCCCAGACGGGTAACGGGGATCTAACTAAAATACGTCCCTGTATCAGAAAGATAATTAGATATCAAATGATAAGTGGTCGTAATTTTAAATGAGGGCGTAAATTATGAGGAGGTATGCGTTCTCTTTGATTTGGATCGTGGACATCCTAACCATCCTCACTATAATATTAAAGTAACTCTGTCTGTCTGCCTGTCTGTCTGTATGTTACCTATTCACGCCTAAACCACTGAACGAATTTCGATAAAATTTGGCAAGGAGATAGATGGCATCCCAGGGAAGGAGATAGGCTACTTTTTATTGACATACCATGCGGGCGAAGCCGCAGGTTGGCTAGTACTTATTATAAATGCGAAAGTGAGTTTTTTACGCTTTCACGCGAAAACGGCTGAACGGATTTAGATGCAATTTGGCACAGGGGTAGACCAAGATCAGGAATAGGACATAGTATACTTTTTATCCCGATATTTCCACTGGATCAAGACTTACGCGAGTGAAACCGCGGAGCGCAGAAAGTTTCAATAAATCCTTACCTTACCTTTGTATGCGAAATAATAAAATAATCAACTCACTACTACATCAAACAGAATCGAAAGACAAAACCCAGCTTAAAACCATACACGATGAAGATAATACAGAATTATTTATAGTCACAACAAAAGATGATCGTATTGATGACAAAGCCGTCTCGGGTTGAAAGACTAGGATTATGTCGGAGGGCCCAAGAGGTATTACACTAATCCACGAACCAAGTGCCAAAGGTCTTATGTCAGAGTGTTTTTCACAAAATCGCTTTGTCACAAACAAATGACGTAGGGTTCTGTGAGAATGGTGAGAGTAGAAGTCTTTGTAGGGATTAAAAAGGGGGGAGAGTAAAAAAAGTTGTCAGTTAAACACCATTTTAAATAAGAAGATATTCTGTTTTTTCATTTATCAAACGACCTGAAATAAAGCTCTCAAATTTCACAACGTTGACTGATTTGCGCAGCTATTAACTACAGACGACTTTATGACTTTATGACTCTTTAAGAATAGCTAAGCGGAATAGGTTACTAAATATATCTACGTTTATTGTATTTTATAATGGATTTCCACAAAGTCACGCCTGAATCAAATAACTATCAGAAGTCAGAAAGCTTGAGTCCAAAACTAACCGGAATATCGATATTGTCGAGTAATTGGATTATGGAGGTTTCTTATGAAAAGTCAATAAAATCCAGTCACTTCTGGTTAGGTTGGATGACGACCCAATCACAGCATAGGTAGACAAAAAGTTCAAGAGGATGATCACTTGATCTCTGGGGGTCGGCTCTCTAAGTTCAAAATCCGTAGTTTCACAGGAAGTTACGGGCGTTTCCTACTCTATAATTTAGGGACATACGATTAGTTCGGAAAGCCTACAGAAAGGTCAAATCAACTCAGCTTATTGGAGTACACTTCTGAACATACGCCTCTCCCAAGCTGCAAAAGGTCATTCCTATTCTAATTCACACTGTGATGTCATTGACTGCAGTTCGAAACTAAACCATATCGACTTGATAGTATTTTTAGCGCCATACAGTCGCCTATTTCCGTCAATACTATAAATTTTTAAGTGAATGACGGAAATTTTCCGTTCCTTAATCGTAGAATCGATAAACGGAATTGTACTTGGACTTAGATAATAGCTGTTTTTATTTTGAGTTAGGTTTCATTTATACATACCTACACACATAATATCACGCCTGTATTCCCCGAAGAACTGGGCAGAGGTGCATCTAATAGTACATCCACATTTCGCCAGGTATGTTTAAGTCCTATGTAATAGGGGGCGCGCCTATTGCCAACAAACGGGCACAAATCCAACACTGAGATATTCCAGATGGAAAAATCCAATGATACACTGCCTGATCCTGGAATCATACCCAGGACTTCATGCTCAGCAGTAGCGCTTGCGACCACTAGACCATCGAAGCAGGCAAGTTTTATTTATAAGGTTATTTATGAGTAGATAGGCAGAAACCATGTTTACAACATGTGTGGTAACGAGGGCCAGCGTGGGCCAGAGGCCCTAGACAAAGTGACATTCTATCAGCGAAAGCGATGATGGAAAAGGTAAAAATGTTTAGGATTGACATAAGCTATCGAAAAGCTTATGTCAATCCTGTTGAAAGTCGTTGTAGAAATACGAAATGCTTTCTAAGCGATTGTCACTTGTCTAGGCCCTATTATATTTCCACTAGGCTAGAGTCACAGCGCAGAATGCAAAACGATTACGATTCGTTTCTATTTTCTTGTTATTCTGTAACACAGAATAACATTATATATTTGTTTAATCATTTTGGGCACGAGGTCTTTAGCTTCTTTAAATTTTCTAGGGTTTACAAATATTATCAGCCAGCGTAGGAAAAAATTCGGTGTCGATAGAGTCAATTATTTCATGCAAAAAGAATATTTCCCCGTGTCAGTTGCGGGTGCCGTGCGCCCGGCGCCCTGAGGTGCCATCGGACTTAGCGGTTTCAACACGCGCGTGCGCGGAAACCGATACTCTAAGTGGCACCTTATTAACACTATCTATGAGCAATTGAATTTAAAACTATAGGTTTCTTTTAAGGAGTGGCTGACCAAATTACCTAGTGACAGTTACCTAGTTAATATTGTGTCTTAAATAAAACATGGTTCCAAAAACTGACAATTAAAATTAGTAACGCTTCCAAAAGTGAATAAACAGCCTAGCTAACCTAAAAATATCGGCCTACTGTACCAAAAAAGGGTAAAAATATTCATCCTACCCTCCATAAGCGATTTTTCACGAATCAATTCTCCCATTTTCCCCAAGGGATGCCGTTCGACCCTTGTGTAATTTAAAACTAAACTGTGGCTTGTAAATAATAGGTATTGTATAAATATGAGTAGGAAAATACATCATAGTTCCCGATTTTCTTTTTAGGGTTCCGTACCCAAAGGGTAAAACGGGACCCTATTACTAAGACTCCGCTGTCTGTCTGTCCGACTGTCACCAGGCTGTATCTCATGAACCGTGATAGTTAGACAGTAGAAATTTTCACAGATGATGTATTTCTATTGCCGCTATAACAACAAATACTAAAAAACAGAATAAAATAAATATTTAAGGGGGCTCCCATACAACAAACGTGATTTTTTTGCCGTTTTTATAGATAATAGTACGGCACCCTTTGTGCGCGAGCACTTGGTCCGTTTTTTTGCAGGCTAGGTATATTAGAATCTCGTATCGCATGGCAAATCTGTAATTGCTGGCGATTTATTGTTTGGAAGACTTGAATCTTATGGTAAATCTGTAATCGCTATTGTTTAGTAGACTTTTTTTCTAAAACGTTCGTATATTTTTTGAATTGATGTACCAAATATAGAGAATTAGATATAAATATTATTCAGAAGAAACTTTACCTACAAATATTATTATCTAATCTAAAGTACGTTGTATTGTCTTACGATGAAATTAAAAATACACGGGAAACTTCCGATTCAATCACTCTGCCTAGCCTTTTGCCAACAATTTTTTTTTTTTTTTTTTTTTTAAGCCCCTCTCTAGGAATTTCTTCCTGTATCGTGGGTGCGTTTACAAACATAGAAACTCACATACACTAACACCCAGACCCGGAACAACTACTTGCAGATCATACAAATATTTGTTCCGCGCGGGAATCGAACCCAAGACACGTTGCGCAACAGTCCATCGCTCAGCCACTGCGCCAACCGTGTCGTCAACTATGTTGGAGTCGGCTTCCAGTCTAACCAGATGTAGCTGAATACCAGTATTTTACATGGAGCGACTGCCTATCTGACCTCCACAACCTAGTAACTGGGTAATACGATAAGTACCTACCCCTTCCGACAAACACTGAAACACTTGCGGTAAAATTGCTTACAATAAGGGTCAACTCACACCGAAAGAGCGGCGAAGGGCAGCGAAGCGCCGCGACCCGCTCGGTAGAGAAGGCGCGTGGATTGAATTCCCGCGGCGCCGCGGGCATCCGCGTGACTCGTTCGAGTTTCTCATGCGATAATAAGTATTATAGTCATGAAAATAAAGTTAAAATTCATATGACACTGAAACTGCGCTCCGCTTCGCTGCGCTTCGACGCTCTTTTGGTGTGAGTTGAGCCTAAGGTGAAATGATAGGTACGTTCTCAAACATTAATCTCAAATACATACTGACTGTTTGTCAGACTGTGTCAAATATATACCATGGCAAAGAAAGCTTCAACTACATAAAATGCATGCTTGCTTCATCTACCAAGATACAAAAATGACCGGTATTTTATCGAAACAAATAAAAACAGGTCATAAAACCAATGGGGTAGCAACATCGCACCATTGCGTAAACGTTTCCTTTTCACAACAGAAATAAAAACTTTTTACAAAAAAAAAAACAACCGACTTCCAAAAAAACACTAAAAACGTGAAAAATAACTTTAATTTCGGAAGTCGGTGTCTTTGCTTTTCAATTTTCGTTTTTTGCCACCGACTTTAAAAACTTTTTGGCAAAAAACGAAAATTGAAAAGCAAAGACACCGACTTCCGAAATTAAAGTTATTTTTCACGTTTTTAGTGTTTTTTTGGAAGTCGGTTGTTTTTTTTTTGTAAAAAGTTTTTATTTTTCACTTTTTAGTTGTGGTACCTACCCCACACAAATTCGAATACCACTACCTGCTATGTAAATAACAGTGAAGAAGTGAAAAATAATTATTGAAACTAACTCAAAAACTACGCAAGCAAAGTTAATAAAATTTATATGGGACCACCTCTGAAGCATGACCTACCAAACAAAAAAAGAATCAATAAAATCGATTCATAATTGGCGGAGTAATCGAGTAACATACAAACAAAAAAAAAAAAAAAAAAAAATATACAGACTAATTGAGAACCTCCTCCTTTTTGAAGAAGTCGGTTAAAAATAAGTATTATTTATTTTCATACATTATTTTCCTTGCAAATATCGTCATCAAAATATGCATTGGCAAACACGTTCAATAAAATAAACATACTGAAAATGAATTTCCATCGTATGTTATACCCGACTGTTTTAACTGTACATGTTCAATTATGTTCGTGAAAGTATTGGAGCGTTCAGAAAAGTGCTGAAAAATCGGGCGAACCAGTGGTGCGATAATGTACGGTAAGCGGGTATAACAAGATTTTGTAATGGCGTTAAGTGTTCCGTAATAAGTTTAGATAGTACCTAAGTTTAGGTAGGTATTGATTAGGTTTGAGGTAGTTTCAGAGCGTTATCACTGATTACCCAGCGTGTTTCTAGCGAGGCGATTTGTGAACGTGATCTCCGCGAATGTCAAGCGAGTTAGCCGCGACTACGCGAAGTGCTGCTTTTGTCCGTTTCAATCGCTCTCGATAGGCGAACACGGCGATCCCGTTGCGCACACGTGGCGTGCTCGATACGCATAAGCAGCGACCGCGTTGAACAATCGCCTCGCTGATAACTTACTCGCAGATCGCCGAGTGATAAGGCCTATATGTTTTTTTTGTTATGCTCTCCGCGCGCCGGTTTAATTTAGGTTAAAATGAATTAATTAATCCTGCTAACACCGATGCGGACTAATTCTTTGAGTCCCTATAATTCTTTCCCCTCCTTTTTTATATACATATATGTACATGTTTATCATTATTTTAAGTCTGTTAGCATAATTATTTATTATGTAAATATTATCTTGTTTAAGAATAAAAACTAATATAAATAGTAGGAAAGAAAGATTTATGTGTAACTAGTTTTCGCCCACGGCTTCGCCCACGTGGTATGTCGATAAATAGTAGCCTATGTCCTTCCTCGGGATGACATCCATCTCCTTGCCAAATTTTATCAAAATCCGTTCAGTGGTTTAGGCGTGAAAAGGTAACACAGACAGAGAGAGTTACTTTAGAATTTATAATATTAGTATGGATACGCATAATTACGTATGTTGAACATCACCATAAAAAGAGTCGAAAGTAGCTTTGAAATCTGTGCGGTAATAAATATAACTTTGGTAGCCGATTTTAAGCAGTAATATACTCTCAGTAACTTATTCCCTGTGCATTGAGCTGAAATATGACGCTCTTGTGCACTGCAATCGAGCACTTAGGTAATTACGGTTTGTGCACTCGAACTCCGATATCTTTGAAATACATAGGTAATTACTATATACCTACAGGATACTACGAGTATGCAGCTCGTTTTCAGCAGAACAACATGTAATTCAACCGTTTTCGGTGTAATCTATGCAGAATAAAATTTATTTGCTGGTGGTGGTTTGAAATCAAAACGTACTAAATCGGTGTTTATGATAAAAAATATTTCAACTTTTACAACTGTAAATATTTTTAGTGTTAAGAGCGCTATTACAAAATTGAAGTGCACAGATTTAGGTAAATTTGACGGCGCAGATGCGCTCGTGTGTGTCTGAAGTACGCTACGCACACATGCAAACCGCTATGCGTCAGACGCGACGGACAAACAAACTTGATCCTTTCCACTTTACTTTTGAAAGGAATTAAATCCCCTAAGACGACCCACTGACCAATTATTGTTATTTTTTGTCGAGAAATATTATTTGTATGAGTTATGATAGGGTTATAAAAATTTAGGTACGTGAATTTAAATTTATATTTTAACCACTAAAGCGGCAAACTAGCATGCAACTGCTACTGGTAACATGTAACTGCAGTTACTACGGCCTAAAGACGTTTATAACGCCAGAAGCATCACTTGCGAACGCGCACGCAAGTGATGCTTCTGGCATTAAAGAAAATTGGTAAAAGAACTAGGTACTGGCAGTTGCCAATTTTCTTTAGGTACTTATAGGTACAAAATTTATTCAGCAGGTAAGTAGACAATGGTGCCGATTCTCTTGTACACCGAACTAAACTATCACTAAAATTCCTTACTTTTGGCTATGGGAATCTTGGAGCTATTCTGCCAAATAAATTCTTATTTTGACATAACTAAAATTGAATTTGACAACCGCGCGCCTCCACTTGGTACTTGTTATACCTACCCCGTGTTTTTTTTTTTGAGCCCTATGTTAGAGCCATAGGCGCGCATGGACGGCAGCCTCGACGTGTTTTTAATGGAATTTTTCAGTTTTTGTATGGAAAATAAGGAAAAAAAATAAAATTACCAACATGTTTTGAATTAGGGGTTTAGGGTTTCCATAAAGGGGGTCGAAATTTTCATTATTTTTGCGATAGGACACACCGTTTTCGAGATATAAATAAGCAAAAGAAAATAAAAAAAAGATACAGTACTATTTTGCAACTGTAGTCGAGGTGTTGGTTTTAATTATCTAATATACCGGGATAAAATACGCTCTCCTCATAAGACTTTATTCATGTGGCAACATTTTCTGGTTCCAGAAATCATTATCTTTGTAAACTTTGAGTGGGTATTCAGTACCAGTCCACACTGCAAATAAACACATATTTTTATTGTATATGTTCATTTTCTATATATTCAAATAAGGGTAACAGAGGAAAATATTTATAAATTTCCATTACAATCATTGATAATTATTTAAAAAAAAATAACTCACGTATCAAAAAGTGTTGAGTTGTGCTATATTCGTGAGATTACGCGGCGCACGCACGTTGTTCGCATGTGTGCGCCGCGTATCAGCGGGCGATACGTCCTCCCTCAGGAAGCGCTTGCCACGGACTAAAGCTAAAAAAGTCCGCGCGTCCCGAGATTTATATTGATTTTTAGCATTGCATACAACAATTCTTTAAAAATATTATTTTACTCTAAAAAAGACAATTTTTTTTTTAAGCATGGTGACATTTGTTAGTAAATATTTTTTGATTAAATTTGAAATTTATATTCATAGATAAAAAATATAATTTCGGACGAAAAAATCTATCTGTTTTAAGGAATTATTTTTGATGCATTACTGAATGAAACATAAAAAAATTACTTAAACACTCCCAAGTTCAAGATATAGTTGTACCATGGACATATTTATAAATGATTAAATTACTATATCTTCGATGTAACAACGCGTCAAAAGACGCTCTAAAGTTAAATTTTATAAAACAGCCTTTGCAAAGACAAAGTTTTTACTGGTTTGTGTAGAGAAATTGAAATATTTATTTAATGCGCTCGCAAGAGAAATAATCAAACTTTCTCAGGCACATTTTATTTTTATTTTGAGGCTATATCTAAACCATAATCACACGTCAAAAATCGAGTAAAACGCTCAAATTCTAGAAAAATTGTAATAGCCCTCTTCCCTTCCCCTTCTCTCAAATATTTTTTGTGTTTTTGTTAAAAACACAAAAATATTTACAGTTGTAAAAAAAAACTGTAAAACATTTTTTTTCCATTTCATGTTCCGGTAACTAAAAACTGAGTAAGCGGCTTTTGAGTCAATCGTACGGTTTCAAAGCTTAGGATTTAACATGCAAAACTTTAGTATTTTTGTTTGGCAGTGCTAATGACGAACGCTACAACTTTAATTTAAATAAAATCCCGTATAAAGCTAGATTTGGCTAAAATATTGGAAAATGGCGCTATTTATATTACCATAGCTTTCTAATTATAATTATCATTGACTAGCATCTACCCACGACTTCGTCCTCGTCGAAGGCAACTATACCATAAAACCATCTTTTAATATTTTACTAGCTACCCGCCCTACCTACCTACCTACCTACCCTACCTACCTACCTACCTACCTACCTACCTACCTACCTACCCTACCTACCTACCTACCTACCTACCTACCTACCTACCCTACCTACCTACCCTACCGTACATACCTACCCTACCCTACATATCTACCCTACCCTACATACCTACCGTACCCTACATACCTACATACCCTAAAAAACTACCTACCTACCTACCTACCTACCCTACCTACCTACCTACCTACCTACCTACCTACCTACCTACCTACCTACCTACCTACCTACCTACCTACCCTACCTACCTACCCTACCTACCTACCCTACCTACCTACCCTACCTACCTACCCTACCTACCTACCCTACCTACCTACCCTACCCTACATATCTACCCTACCCTACATACCTACCGTACCCTACATACCTACATACCCTACAAAAAAAATGTTAAAAGTATCCTATGTCCGTCTCCTGGTTCTTAGCTACCTCCCCACAAATTTTCAGCCAATTCGGTTCAACCGTTCTTGAGTTATAAATAGTGTAACAACTAACACGACTTTCTTTTATATATAATATTATAATATATACTATAGATATATAATAAGTACAAAATATTATATTTTTTAAATATATTTTTTATGAATGACGTACACGTTTACAATAACAACCGGAAATATACGAGACAGTTGTGGAAGATATTTGAGTGATTAGGTGTGTAATATGATAAGTATAATGGTAATGAGAAAACTATTTTCGTACTGGTTTGATTACTTAGTACTTTTATGGAAAAATGTTGTGTTTTTCTACTTTTCTACCACTAGGTACACGATCCTTGTAGAAGTTTACCTGAGTATGACGCATACTCAGGTAAACTTCTACAAGGATCGTTTGGCGCTCGAATGATGTTGACAGGGCGCTGTCGGTAAACATTTGTGTGAAATGTTTTGAAGAAACAAGATTCCCGTTAGACGAAATATAATAATTACTACCATTGGAATCTAGAGATAATAAGGAACAAATCAACATGCGTTTCATTAATAAACGCCACAATTTTTGGTGGGCCTAATCGCCGAACAAAAAGACTATCTCCTTTCTATTGAAATGTATTCAAAAAAACAAGATGGCGACGTTAGTTCCGATTTTGGTCACGCGCCAAAATAACATTGTAGTACTATTATGTATGCTCACTTTTTTTTTGAACCAGTTTTTATTCGTAATTTTTGGATTAAATAACAAGTGACCATAAATAACTCACTGAAAATACCTTTTACTTTACGTATAATATTATTCCAATATTCTTTGTACCCGCTGACCTAATTATTCGTAACAGGATCAGTTAATAAAGTTCATGAATAAAGAACAGTCTCCATTAAAATGATTAATTTGGTTAATGGTGTTGAATCGAGAAAACTTAATATTGTGGGTAAAGTTGCCTCGTTCTCGAGAGGTTTAATTTATGTAAAAAGGTATGTCTACCTGGTGATCAAATCCATGAGATGTGTAAATCAGACGTAGAGAGTCGACAATTCTAGAATTAATGGTCGTACTATTTTCTCGTTTGTTTTATTCTATTTTTGACGATGCGTTTTTGGTTTTAGGCAATTTCCACTATCCTACAAAACTCAAAATCATCATCTGCCTAGCAATTTCTTAACTAAATTGGGATTGGCTCTCAATCTAACCAGCATCTGAATACCGGTAGTTTACATGGAGCGACTGCATCTGACCTCCACAACCCAGTTACCGGGTAACACGATACAAAACACAAAATAAACAGCCAAACATAAAACAAAAGCGTAGGTACATATCTTCATTATACTACACTCTAATGATGTGTTGTAACCATCTCATTATGATGAAATACGTTCATATTTTCCAACTTGTTCGTTAGAGTTACGTTTTTGAAGTTCATGTGTCTGAAATATTTTTGACATTATATGTTACGTGTGAAATGTCGTGAGGAAAGTTTTGAGTACGAATGTCGGTGGCTATAAGAGTAGGGGAAGACCAAAGAAACGATGGATGGACTGTGTGAAAGATGATATGGCTAGAAAGGGGGTGACTACCGAGATTACGACTAATAGAGAAGTATGGAAGAAAAAGAATTTTGCACCTACAAAGTCAAAGTTAAATCATTTATTTCAAATAGGCACATTAAAGGCACTTTTTAGCGTCAAACACAAAGAAATAGAATTGATTCTAGTCGCCCCTTCCAAAAGGTAGTTTTCGTATGGAGAAGAATGGGCAAGAAACTCCACCATTACTCTTTTAAAAAATGATTTACAATATTTTGTATAAATCAATTATATAATTACATGTGAATACGATGCACCTAGAATACGATTACTGTACCACAATAGGTAAAAAGAATTAAAAATGGAGCAATGACAAATAAATAAATTAAGTATGTGATAGATACATGATGCTCACATATTGACAAACATTGTAAAAGTATACGATATAACCTACCGCAAATAAATTGGGATAAAAAAAATCGTTGAAATATAATGCCAAGACGAAAATCTGAAAGAATGTTTAAAGAAATCTTGATCCAGGATTTTTTTTTCTTATGAAATTCTTCTTTACATAATGTGCATTTTGAATTGTTGGAGCGATGGACACTATCAGTCTATTGCAGTGCTACAAGAGGAGTCCACCTCATTGTGCGCTTCAGTTCGTTTCGAGACGCCTCGGGGGCCGCTGCTAAAGATTGTATTGTCAACACTTTCCATAAAAGCGTGTCAGTGAACGTCTCCGTTTACTCATAAAAACTGACGGGCCGTGACAATTCTGACAATGCCTGTGACAGCCTTTGCGCTCAGCTCTAATTCGCGCCGCCCGGCATGAATATTATAGAAATAATGAAAAGAAAGAAAAAACGTTTATTTGCGGTAAATATGACGCAAAAAAGAAAATAAACACAGAGAAAAAAAAATAAGAAAAAGTTGGGGGAAACATGCGTCACATCCATGCAAAACGGCTAACGCTCAGCATTATGCTGCGACCCTCTACACAAAGCCCTAACTCTGGTTTTCAGCGGCGTTTTTATTATTTGTACTTACTGGCATCATCAGTCACTGCCTGCGTTTCGGCCAGCCAATGTGACGGATGGGGTTTACGTGGGGTAAAAATAAGACCTCGTAAGTCAACATAAAAATAATTATAATATTTATAAAATACGATAAAGGTGGTGGGAAGGCTTATGGTCAAAATCTTCTCAACTTCCTTGGGAGTAGCGCAGTACTCTCCTGGCTCAGCCTGGTGCGGCGATGACTCAGCGGGTGTGCCTCGCTGCTGACGGAAATATTACATAAGCGAAATTTTAGTATCTCCTGATTTTGATTAGTCATGTAAGTAAAAACTTGTTCCCACAATAACAACTTAATGATCTCCTAAAACAGGGCTTCCTCTCTCCTACCCTTTTGCTGTGCCCTACAGGGTCCATAATGATCTAAATTATAATATAGTTACCACCAAGTACACATTATGGTAAAGCAATAAAGATATTGAGTATTGACGCCAGGGATGGTGACGGTCGGTGGATGTTCGCGACTGACCCGTAGGTTGCTCGACGTGGCCACGCGGGTAAAATAGGTACCCGACACTTGTTAGTTAACGGTTTAGCTTGAACTTCGCACGTTAAAAATTAGCCGGAACTTCGGATGCGCCATTCCGAGCTCTGCATTTTCTCGGTTACTCTACATAATCCATATTACCGTATCAAGTATCCATTAAACGTTGATTTCACCTCCATCACTTCATTTCATATGAAAACAATCAATCATATTGTTAAACATCCTTCCTTGAACCTAATTGATATTGATCGACATCAATATAGAAACGTTTGTTCACTTTTTGGATATAATGTTTATGGCGGTTATGGGACGGGCCTATGTCAATAGGTGGTGACGTGCTTATATTAAATAGTAACAGCCATTGGAAGTTTCAAGTCTAGCAATAGAAATATATACAACGTTAGTTTTTGTTTATGCTAAACCCGAAAAGGGGTCATTGTACTCATTATTTTGAACAACTTTTTCTATGCGACCAACCGTGAAATCGCAAAAAAAAATCTGCTGTTCCATACATTTTGTCGATTTAAGTGAACACAAATGTATGGAACAGCTGATTTTTTTTTCGCGATTTCACGTTTGTATGTAGTCCTCCAGACCGTATTTCGACCAAGGCGGCCAATCTCAACGGAGACCAGCCTAGTGCACAAGTGTGTGCGCAGACACAGGTGCACTCTTTCTTCTCTCACGTTAAGCCGTAAATTCTGCACCTGATCTCTCTCCGGTCGTGTCGGATTGCCGTCCCATCGGACTATGGGAGTGAATATAAATACATAATCTGTGAAAATTACAATTGATTGGTTCATGAGATACAGCCTGCTGCCAGACAGACGGACGGACAGCGGAGGCTTAGTAATAGGGTTCCGTTTGGCACCCTTCGAGTAGGTACGGAACTATAAAAATCAATAATATTCTCATGGAAAAACTAACATTATAACCACAGCAATATAATGCACTATATTGCATTAAAAGTTAATGCAGTTGGTATCATATTTCATTCAAACCGTCAGTTATTCTACCGACAACATTTGTTGAGTTTGGAAAATGCGCGGAACGACGATAAAAGAAAACAATATCATATTGCGATCACACAAAATAATGCACGCTCTTTGTAAAACAAACTACAGTTCCATACATTTCCTTACAGAAACCAATGAAAGCTATTCCTTGTATTCCCATATACCCCCCAGAGACTTGGTTTGAAGTAGGGATGTAATGGAGGCCGTTGTACCGGAGGCGGAGGTGGAAAATAACAAAAATAAATTAAAGAAAATTTAAAATGACCTTGAGACGGACAAACAAGGACCTGGCTAAACTATAAAGGGTTCCTTGTTGACTACGGAACCCTAGAAAGGCTACGCTGTTAAGAGGAAATAGGGTCGGTCCCCTCTCCATTCAAACGCTCTCGCCTGTTTTCTCTCTGGTTTATGACCAGCAATGATTTTTTACAGTAAAATAAATATCAACTAGTTCTATGCCCCTATGTTTCCGTTTTCCGTATTTGTAGAAGCACTAGAACCCTCAGAAAATACTCAAAATTACCTGTA
Source organism: Lithophane ornitopus (assembly GCA_948473465.1). Taxonomy (NCBI): domain Eukaryota; kingdom Metazoa; phylum Arthropoda; class Insecta; order Lepidoptera; family Noctuidae; genus Lithophane; species Lithophane ornitopus. The sequence goes on from OX419636.1 coordinate 4,027,007, forward strand.
CAGACCGCTGACATCAGGGGCCTATTGTACAAATTTGACAACTATTAATGGAAAAAGAAAAACATAGTGGCACAGTAAATTTACTGTGCCACTATGTTTTTCTTTTTTATATCCTTCTTATTCAATTTATAAAATATCTTTCAAATTGGTCCAATATTGGAGGAGGAAATAGACGAGAGCCGAATCTCGAATTATGACTTTTTGTATGGGGAAAAGACCGACCCTATTTCCTCTTAAAGTTGGCGATTAGTTGGAGTTGATTTTATATCTAAACTTTTTACTGAAGAATAAATATGAAAGTTTGACATACTTTCCATACAAAAGCTTAAGTCAAGCCGCAGTATTTATTCCTCAGATAAAATTACTTGCCTATTGAAAAATCGGCCTTTAGACATCCCGAAGTTTCAAGTTTTTCTTCGTTAAAACTTGCGGAGGCGGAGTCCAGGTTCCTTTACAACCCTAGTTTGAAGATAAATAAGTAAATAGCTTTACCATAATGTGGGTAGATCGTGCTCTCGTTAGGCCGAGGGGTGGGGGAAGCGATAACGTCATTAACAGCTCAGACGTGGCCGTGAGCGGTCGTCCTAGTGCGAGATAGTTGAATAATGTATGCAGATACGAGCAATATGAGATACACGAGTTTGTTGGCGGTACTATTAAATCGTAACCCGTTTATGTGGAGTTTGATAATGTATGAGATGTTTTAATTTGAGTTTTGATTCTCTTCATACTTTTTTGATTAAATCATTTAGACTTTGGTTATCAATGTACCTTCTTCTTACATGGGAGGATTCAATCAAAACGTGATATTTACCCAAAAATCCTGTTAAATCTTGAAAATTAAGGTAAAAAAACTGATTATAAAACAAAATTTATCTCCACTTTGATTCAAGGTCTAAATAAACCAAACGCCATTCATTTCACTCTAATTAACTGTTTCAGTATGAATCAGCGGGTGGGCAATAAGCGTTGTTTCATACCGCCGACCATTATCCTTTGTTCATTAAAACTTTTTGCACTCATCGCAGTTTCCGTGAGCTCGGAAAACAGCGGGGGCGATAAGCTGTTCTGTTAATGAAAGTGAGATAATGTCCGTTCATGTTGGAGTTTTATATTTTGATCATGAAGCCGCATTCTGGTAGAATGTAGGCAGAGCTGCTTAAATAAATAAAAATAAAATTCATTTTATTCAGATAACTAGATCCGTACATTCCGATTTAAACATTTAAATTATAAAAACAAAATAAAAAATAAATAAAATTATTATTATTTAAATATTCTTTTAAAGTCAGTATGTATGTATTTATGTATCTATTATATAGCATATATATATATATCTATTACAGTATATTGTATCTATTGGTAAGTTTAAGTTCCTACTTATTATTTTGCACCAATGACAACCCCATTTTTGATGTCCACGCAATCACTGTCCATTCTAAGGTTGCCTGGAAGAGATCGCAGAAAGTGATAAGGCCGCCCATTGTATGTTTTGTAGTGTTAAATTTGTTTATTTTCGCTATGTATTTTCTGGTGTACAATCAAGTATATATAAATAAATAAAAATAAGATAAAATAGGATACAAATTAAAACTAAGATAAAATAAAAATTAGCATCAAGATTCATTACATTAGGCACATTTAATTACCCTCTTAATAAATATTATCGAACTTTACTTGTTCAGAGCAGCGGAACAATCTGCGGGCCAGCATATTACCTCTGCTTAGTATGGTTACATTTCGCCATTTTCCTATTTAAAAGCGATCGCGAATACGCAAACGGTCGCGTGCTATGTCACTTTTTGTTCGGAAAACCGGAAAGCGCCCTCTGACGGCGCGACCTCGCGTTCAGGTTCACCTTACAAAAAGTTTGAACCATGGTGTATTCGTGCGACGATCATCACCATCGAACCAGCACTAATCGGTGTTAAAACCAGACTTCGAGTAACTGCTGAGAATTTCATGAGAAAAAGCAAAAAAATCACTTTGCTTGGCCTGGGAATCGAACCTAGGATCACGGCAGCTTTAGAAGATCTATTTACAGAAATAAACATTTCATTTTATCGACGACAAAGACCATTATTTGTTTAGTTTAGGGATCAAACGCATGATCTACTGACGAAACATCTACACTTTCAAAAAAAATTAAAGTAATAAAAACTAAAACCCAACTACGACTAAAAAGGTATAAACAAGACACCACAGACAGACAAATAAAAAATTCGGAGTCACACGTGTTAGGGCATAAATCGAACAGATTACGTGTAACGTTTAAATTCTTTTGGGGTTATAATATAAATATTTTTGAAATGTGCTCATTAAGCCCTTTCATTTGATACCCAACATGGAACAATTTTTTTTTTTAGTTCCTTACTTTTTGGCCTCTAGAGGGCGCCATTTAATGTGACGTCACATAGCCTATAACCAGCGGACGATCAAGACGCTTCCAACGATACCTCATTTGTCAAATAGTGATGAGTCGTTTAGAAGATATGAGGGAACAGATGAACATACATACATACCGGTCAAAATCATAACCCTCCGTTTTTCTTCGCCGTAGTCGGGTAAAAAACAATTAGTATTAAATATACGAAATGAATGAAAACTCATTAAGGTATGATTCCGACCCCGCTGCACGCAGCAGTGTTGCCTGCCGCTACCGCTGGCCGCCGCCCTCCGAGCACCTACTGTTCGTGGTGTCTCGCTTTTTTATTGCCAAACTCAAACTCAAAGCATTTATTTCAATTAAACCATTTACAGGCAATTTTGAATTGTCAAGGAGTCAGTCAGTCAAAAATATGAAGCTAGTTGCCCATTCCAAAGCGTAGTAGGTACCTATGGAGAAGAACGGGCAAGAAACTCTATGGACACTCTTTTAAATCAAAATATTATTACAATACAGGGTGTAAGGGTAAACAACGTTGTCACTCAAACCATGACTAAATATAATAATAAATGACCGAAAACAACAAAAAACAACAGAAAATTAAAAGATTTAAAAAAGTTTCTATCTGACATCGAGCTCGCTAGCGAAACAGCTGACTGACTGAGGGAGGGGTCGCGCTCGCGGTCGGTCAGATCCCGGTCCACATCCCCCGCTCGTGTTGAGACGCATGTTTGTTGCCCTAGCGCATAGGGCAACGAACTTGCGTCTCATGTGGTAAAAAGTAGATAAAAAAAAAAAAAAAAAAAAACCATTGATTTTACGTTCTATAAATGAAACCAAACCACTGGTTGCAAGGATTTACCCTAACACACTGTAAAACCGTATATTGGTTACATCATTCATGTTGAAATTAACAATTTACTTGTCAACGTTCACGTGTTATCGCTGTGATGAACGCCGTCTGGCGTGGCGGTATGGCGACACTGCAGCAGTGCTGCGATATTGCTGCCGTGCTCGGGATGTAATCTCATATTAACCTATAGAAAATGTATCTAATTGCGTAACACATTTTCGTAAATGATTAAGACTACTCTGTTTCATTTTGACAATTCAAGAAAATTCATTGCGTTATGTGCAGATTTTTTTCCGACCTTATGATTAGCAATCTGTTTCAAAATGATTCAGATTGTGATTGATCGTGTATTACGTAATTAGGGTGCTGTAGTGATGCGGCAGAAATGCTGCAAGAGCACTGCAACATGCAGCGGGGATCCGAATCGTACCTTTAATTTAGAGGCCCCAATACAGCTTCCCCAGTGTTTTCATTATAATTTCTGAATATAAAAACTGTAAATAGAAGTTGCTCCGACTTTAATAAGTCCCACTGGAATCGTTCGACACAGTGGGTAGAGAGTAGAAACGCTCTCATAATAATAATAATCGAGTTATTTTTTATATACCCACGCATAGGAATAATAAGGAAAAGGCTGCGCAGCTAGTTAATTTATTAAAGTGTTTGTTATTATTTTGTTGGTATAATAGACTTTTTGACCTGATTTAAATAAACGTTTTTTGAGAAACCGGTTGTGGATTTAAAACCTGGTAAGCAATGTGAATTTTTCAGACACACTAACTTACCTATTTAATTTTCCTTTTTTTACTATTTTACCTCGTCGTTTTCTCTGCATATCCATACTATACTAATATTATACATTCGAAAGTTATTCTGTCTATCTGTCTGTGTGTTACCTTTTCACGCCTAAACCACTGAACGGATTTCGTCAAAATTTGGCTAGGAGATAGATGGCCAGACCTGGGGAAAGACGTATGCTACGTTTTGTTTCAAAAATAATCCTATAAGGGATGAAAGTTTGTATAGGAAACCCAGCATTTCTTAAGTATCCTGGTAGTACGTTCCCTTGGAACGATATTTGACATCCACGCGGGCGAAGCCGAGGGAAAAAGCTAGTCAGTAATAAACTTTAAAGAAACATAGTTATTCTGAGCATGTTGAGGATTCAAAAGTTACAAAAACGTGTGGAAATCTTGTTGCGTTTGACTTGGATCGAACGCGCGCTCGGCGCGCGCTCATAACGCAGCGTATATTGAGCGCGCGGCTCGGGCGCTTGTTATAACTATACTCCATTTGAAATAAAATAAGACATTTAAAAAAACCTTTTCACAGGCCGTTCAACCGATTTTGACTTCTATACCGTAGGCATAAGTATGGCATTAAAAGTAAAAAGGTTACCCAATACCAACTGTCTACTGCAGCTGTCATTTGTCATGCCACCAACGCAATAGAAGTCAAAATCGGTTGAACGGACTGTAGAAAAGGTTTATTTAAATGTTTAATGATCTAATCTTATTTCAAATGGAGTATAGTCCCTGAAAGTTGAAATCGTTATTTCACTAGAAAGTCGCTTTTGAAACTTGTGTCTTAATCATAAATTACTACCCGGTACCGGTTATCTATTTCTAAGAAGACCTTTGAAACTGAAGCAATAAAAATGAAACACTTATTCTTCTACGAATACGAATAGTATAATAAAAGAGATTCCCAACAAAAAATCACCTCTGACTGACAGTACAAACCTTCATCTAACATTACCGCAGTAATCTTTCTTTCTTTTTTACTTAAATGCCAATCTTTATCTTTTCTGACACAAGTTACACGCACATCAGAAAGTTGTCAAAGTTCTGTAGTGAATACGTTGGGGAATTTATTAATATTGAGTTTACGTCCAAAAGCTAGCACTTGGGGAAAGTTTAGGGTTGTTCCCTTTTTACCGACTTCTTCAAAAAGGAGACTTACAAAAAAAAACACAACCGACTTCCAAAAAAAACACAAAAAATGTGAAATGTATGCCACCGACTTCCAAAATTAAAGTTATTTATTTTCGGAAGTCGGTGGCAAAAAACGAAAATTGAAAAGCAAAGACACCGACTTCCGTACCTAATTAAAGTTATTTTACACTTTTTTTTTTTTTTTTTTGTAAAACGTTTCTTGTTATTTATGTAGGTATGATTTTTTTTTTGAGTTATGTTCGGTAGGTACCATTATGGTAACAATTTTTTTTTTATCATTTATTTATAAAAATCACTTCCTACATAATTTTGTACCTATATCCTATTCCAGGTTATGATCTACCCCTGTGTCTAATTTCATCCAAATCCGTTTAGCCGTTTTAGCGTGAAAGCGTAAAAACAAACAAACTCACTTTTGCATTTATAATATTAGTTAGGATTAAAAGATTTTTGTACATTTCTGTTTTGTTAACAAAAATGAGTTGTTAAAACTCAAACCTGTTGTCATGTGTATGCAGATGTGGCGGTATCTACAGCGCCACATGCGAACTACGCATCAAAATCTGACGTCACACAAAAATCCTGAGTCACATAAGTCCTGCATCGCGCAATTATAGTTTACCGTGCAGTGGACATATATACAAGAACCCAACATCAATCGTTGGGAACTGCCCGCGAGATACAACACCCGTCTGGTCGGAGGATCCTCCCTTTTCTATGGAGTATGAGTGAACTTTACACCCTGTTCCTCATACCCTTAAACAGATAGGGGCGGGCGGATCACACCGCAACGCAACGCATTTCCCAAAAATCCTCCTTCATCACTCACATCACACTACAGGCGGGCCGCACCGCACCTTTTTGTATGAAAATGCGTTGCGCTGCGGACCGTTCCGGCTACAATGCGGGCTTGGCTTTAAAAGTTCGGTTTACACTCGGCTTCGATATATAAAACATACTTTTCCATTGGCAGGATGAATAGAAAGAGTTCCATGTCAGTTTAAACAAAGGATGTTCGCCTCAAAATTAATTGGCTGGTAGGATGTATCTCTTTTGTTGTGCCTGGCTTATACGATGACAGTGACTGGACCCAATGACTCAGAATTTCGGACCGAATCAGTGGGTGCATGTAGACGAGATGGGCAGTAAGTCAGGCGAGGGACGCTGTGACGGTATCTACATCGCCACATGCTAACTACGCATCAAAGACCTGACGTCACACAAAAATCCTGACTTCACATAAATCCTGCTTCGCGCAATTAAAGTTTACCGTGCAATGGACATATATACAAGAACCCAACATCAATCGTTGGGCAGTTGCCCGCCAGACACAACATCCGTCTGGTCGGAGGATCCTGCCTTTTCCATGGAACTTACACCCCGTTCCTCATACCCCTAAAACGCTATTAGTCCCGTGGTAATAGACGGGTAGGCTAGTCAACTGGACTGACTTGAGTGCGCGAAGACAGCACTGCATTGGACTTGGTTGAATCTAGTCTCACACGAGTCCAGTTGCATGTCAGCGCTGGACTGATCGAGTTACTGTACTGTCACATTACTGGGTTCGTATAAACGTGACTTTAAGCATGTTCAAGAAAACGATAAGTTATATACAAAATTGTACAGTCAAACAAGCTACTTGGTATACCGGTAAAATAGTCCTTTCACTACAGTGCCAATATTCATTTTTATTGTGAGTTATAACTTGTTACCGTATGGCATGAATACTTATACTGAAGTACTTACAACATTCACAGTTATTTGGATTCCAGTCGAAACGTGTATGTGCAATGTAACATGCATAGGAATGGCTTATTACCTTCGTTCCCATAATAATATATGATATTCCCAAAATATGATTACAGTCAAGTCAATATATTTTGTATGTAATAAATATGGGTGTGTGTGAGTGTGAGTGAGAACAGTGGTGGCCCAGTGTTAACGGCCGCGACTTACGAGTTGTAGGTCCTAGGTTCGAATCCAGACACACGCATTACTTTGTGTAAATTATTTTATTACCAGTGCTCTCAAAACGGTGAAGGAAACATCGTGAGGAAACCGGCATGTCATAGAAACAAAAATTCCAAGACATGTGACATCTACCAACCCGCACTGGGTCCGCGTGGTGGATTACGGCCCACTCCCTCCCACCGAGAGGAGGCCTGTGTCCCAGCAGTGGGAACAATATAGGCTGATTATGCTAAATATGGGAGTAAATTATTTTTGTATCTTCTTTTCTAAAAAAGAAAATCTTACAATAAATACTAGTTTTCTCGGACAACACTAAACCCTCGAAGTAATTTTTTATAAGTTAAAACTAATAAAGAAAATAATGACCTCCTTTTCCACTTTCGCGGCAGCCCTAACCACCAGTAGCTGTGTTACTCACACGTCGAACCACAAAGTTCCTCGCCCCGGGGATGTTATCATAAACTAGCTCCACACACGGATTTGAAAGGAACTATTTTTGAGTTAAACTGTCCCAGTTGTCAAAGTTTTTGGCAACTGGGGCTCATCTGTTTTGAGAAAAGCTTTTAGGATTTTGGGTATGAATTATAATTGGGTTGCCGTGTATTAGGGCAGAGTCACACCGGAATGGCAGCGGCCGGCAGCGACCCGGCGAGCACTTTCAGTGTGAAATAATTTTAAACTTTATCTACATACTTAAAAGACCAGTATCGCTTGAAAAGGTACGTCGCAAGACTGTAGTTCTGCCCGCGGCTGCTTGCGGCACCGCGGGCGGCCTCGCGCGACCCCCGCCGCATTTCATCCCGCCGAACACACCGGTGTACATCTCCCGCCTGCACTACAGCACTAAGGTGGAGGACATCGTGGAGTACGTGCGCCAAAAGACGAGGTACGCGCCGAGGGTGCAGCTACTGGAATCGCGCTGGAACGTCAACTTCAAGGCGTTCGTCGTGCGTGTACCGGACTGTTATCTGCCCCTCGTTATGGAAGAAGACTTTTGGCCGCAGGACGTGGTGTTCCGTCGCTTCCGCGGACAAGTTCCTCAGGACAGCACAAAGTCTAGCTAGTGCTAAGTGAAGTGATACTAACATAGTCTAAGCCTTATTTATTAACACAAGTTTTTGTTGTATAGATTAATATGTATGTTTAGTTTAAGGTATTTTTCTATGGGCCTGTGTCGCCTGCAATAAATGGTTTATTATTATTATTATTATTATTTCATGCGCCAATATGTTCATTTGTTTCTTCTAAATAGTTATATTTGTAAGCGGCGACACCCGGGGGCGCTGCCGGCCGCTGCCATTCCGGTGTGACTCGGCCCTTAGGTTCATGATATTGCGTTATTCTGAAAAAAGTAACTTTAAAAAGGCTATGATTTAACCCAAACATATCCCACGAACTTGAATAATATTTTAAAGGTGACAGAAATAAAACGGAATATTCTGTTACTTTACAAACTGACGTAGTGTGCCAATTTCATAAACTATTAAATTCCCCGACTGTACTTTTGGATCTGCTAGATAGACATATTTGCAGCAATAAAGCATGCAAGTGCATAGCCTTTGATCTTAATTTCATTATCTCTGAACTTTCAAAGATCTTTGACAAAGAATTTAAAAGAGGTCCTCTTGATTTCAATATTGAAACAAGATTTCAAAAACTTGGTAACTTAACAATTTCTTTGAACTTTCAATTATTAAAATGACGAGACAAAGATAAAGATTCATTCAGACATGGCATTTAATTTTGACTTGACTATGCATAAAAAATAATCAGTTTACAATTTTTTTACGTTTCACCTGTGTGGATTTCACGTTGGTACTTTTAGTACATGTAAATACATATTTCGACATTTATGTAAATGAGATTTATTTTTTTACCGACTTCAAAAAAAAGGAAGTGTTTCTCAGTTCGTCGGCAACTTTTAATAATTAGGTGACACAAAATCCTAAAATCATTATAGTAAACTGAATAACTGTGTGACTGCCTCGTGGGTCCAGTGGTCGTAAGCACTACTGCTGAGCATGAGGTCCTCTGTTCGATTCCCAGTCCGGGTAAAGTGTTATTGGGTTTTTCTATCCATTTCTCAGTAGCAGCCCGGTATATGGATTTGTGCCCGGTTGATGGCAATAGGCTCGCCCCCTATTACATGGGACTTAAACATAACTGGTGAAATGTGGGTGTACTATAGGTACACCTCTGCCTAACGAAACAAGGCTCAATGTTATGTTATCAAATACTAAAATTATTAAGTACATTTATATGTATAACTATAGTTCTAGGTTCTAGGGTTCTAGGGTTCACTAACTATACCTAAGGGACAGATAAATGAACTTCACGTAACTTTGTACGTGTATTTGTTATAGCCTAACGAGTTTCCAATACTTAATCACTTTGATTTCAATATAATTTGTTATCATTAATGACTCATACGTGAACAAAGTGATATTACGAACTTATGTTATTGACATCAGAGTATGAATGTGGCTAGCTATACAACATTATTTTTTCTTAATGCTAAACCTAAAACTAACCTAAAAATATCAGCTGTTCCATACATTTTGTCGATTTCAGTGAACACAAATGTATGGAACACAACACAACACAACACACTGATATTTTTTTCGCGATTTCAATGTTGGTCCCATAGAAAAAGTTGTTCAAAATGATGAGTACAATGACCCCTTTTCGGGTTTAGCATAAAGAAAAAATAATGTTGTAGATTGTTTTTATGCAGCAAGCTTGTTTTATGCAACCGCTGCTGTAGCGGATGCATATTAAACTCTGTCGTCCTCACGATCGAGTTGAATTTGTATGCACTACAGAAGCTATGAAACAATGCAGTATGTCGGATGGAAATCCAGATTGTGATATGCATCCAGAAAGTGTGTAAGACAATTTCGTCAGATGCATACTGGATTGCATATACCCATAATGATGTCTTTGTCTCGGTTTACTATGAGAAGTCTGTTTGTTAGTTGTGAAGATACAAAAACTGGACTCCGACACATTGTTAATAGATTTTCTTCAACAGTGAGTCAGTTTTCTGGCAGTTTGACCCTTTTAAATTAGTATTGTAGTCGTCCAACGCTGTTCTTATTACAACCAAAAACAAATGAAAATCAGAGACCAATTTTGCACGTATGTACAGTCACGGACTTTAACTGATGAGCCACTTTCAAACTTTTCAATTTTGCAGTTTCATACATTCACGGGATTACACGATTAAACACGGACTCAAATCGCATGCTCGTAAACAAGATGACAAATTACTAGTAATCGGAAATAGTGTTATCCATAGAGGTTGACTAATAAGTTCTCAATAAATACAATGTTTATCAAATCTTTTTGATACTGACCTCCTTTGAATCAGAGCTCATTAACTCGATAATTCTGAAAACCTACCCGAAGACAGTGACAGTTGAAATGTCGATGTCAGAGACGTTATTTTCGAATTTGTCGAAATGATTTAAAATTTCTCCGTACGCTAACGTTACTATGGCTACGCTAAAACAATCGTCGCTAGGTTACGGTTGCTAGACCTGGAATTGGTTGACTTTGGGCAGTCACTCTGTTGTCAAGTTTGTAGTTCTGGCTCTCAGGTTAGCCAACCGGAAAAGATATTAAATATAATTTTATATTCTATTAATACGAAGACATGACTTTCCGTGTCTGGATGTACGAGTATAACCGACTAAGCCCGATTTGCATTACACGGCTAAAATGCAACTAGTGCCAAGTGGCTCATCAATTAAAGTCCGTGACTGTACCTACCTCCTGGTTCCATGTTCAACCTGTGAGTTACGGTGACATTTAATACCAGGCGCGTCAGACAGCTTGTCATATTCATACTCTCAGATACCGATCCTGATTACATTCTCAAAACTTATGTAATTAAAGCTACTTCGATAGGTAAACTTCGTATGTTTGTCTTTGACATACGCCTTGGCGATGGTTTGTCTGTGTTCAACTTTGTAGACCAGACCTTTGCATACTTCGGTTGGGGCTCTTAGTTGAGTTTTCTTGATGTTGAAGTGTTAAGTGATGTGGGATCAAAAGTCCATTGGTTCTAGATAATCTGAAATGAAAGAAAAATAAAAAGTTTTATTATCAATTTGAAACTGTTATTAAACTAGGTTTGCAATAATATTCCAAGTCAAACAGTGAGTGCGAGCCAAATTCACTAATATTAAAGTTATTATATACAGGATGTTAGGGTAAACACCGTTATCCTCGAAACCAGTGGTTTGGTGTCATTTATAGAACGTAAAATCAATGGAAAATTACGACTAGACGCGAGCCCGACCCTTCCCTCAGTCAGTCAGCTGTTTCTCTTGCGAGCACGGTGTCGGATAGAAAAATTTTTAAATCTATTAATGAAAATAACGTTTTGTTTTGATGTTACTAGGTCATTTATTTTTATATTTAAGTCAACTACCCATGGTTTGAGTGACAACGGTGATCACCCTGTATAATTAGGAAAAGTGGTTTTTGCTAAATCTTAGGCTAGAGGCAAACGAGTCGGCTACAGTCACCGGTAGCATAATTTTTCATACGTTTTGTATGGATCCGTCGCACACGTGCGGCCGGTGGTGGCCACCCACTACAACAGTACTCAACACAGCTACAAGTGACGACAGACACCGGTGATTGTGGCCGGTGACTCGTGGAACTCTTAACGTCTCGGTTTATAAACTCAAACTCAAAACATTTATTTCAAATAAACCAATTACAGGTACTTTTGAATTGTCAAGGGGTCGGTCAGTCAGAAAGATGAAGCTAGTTGCCCATTCCAAAGCGTAGTAGGTTCCTATGGAGAAGAACGGGCAAGAAACTTCACGAACGCTCTTTTAAATCAGAATATTGTTACAATATATTGGTTACATCATTTATGTTCAAATTATACATGTGAGTAGGTACAATGTAGAGAAACGTGCACGTTAAAAGAGTCCGTAATTAAACGATAAAAAAGAAACAAAACAATTCAAAAATTAAAATTAATTAAAATAAGCCGTGGCAGCTAAGAGATGACCAGTCCCTACTGACGGCGCCCGTTCACGAACATGACGCATGGATCAGCACCATTCAGCTCAACCATTTTGAAGGGAACTTAATGATCCAACACACACGCCACCATCAGCGAGACATTAAAGTGAGCATGACATACTCTCAGCCGCCAGGGCACGTTCAAGTCAATGAATGACGTACCTAGTAAATGGTAGCTTTAAAGTACTTAGGTAAATACATAGTGCTCACACACATGTGCTATAACGAATGTATATCAAAATTGGGGCGTTTTTAATAACATCAATCAAATCGCTTGTTAAGAGCTGTTTTGGTATAGCTATGCAGATAATTATAATGATTTAATGTTACTTCATAAAAATCATAAATTCATTCATTGATAGACAACGCACACCTCAAACCACTGGGTCTAGAATCCAGAGATGTTGATCAAGAGTTTATTGTAGAAAGGAGGTGGGAAAAAAGGGAAGTTTAAAAAAAAAATCGTCTCTTAATTCATTGTATCGTCGTTTTTAGGGTTCCGTACCCAAAAGTAAAACGGGACCCTATTACTAAGGCTCCGCTGACTGTCTGTCTGTCTGTCACCAGGCTGTATCTCATGAACCGTGATAGTTAGATAGTTGAATTTTTTCACAGATGATGTATTTCTGTTGCCGCTATAACAACAAATACTAAAAAACTGAATAAATTAACAATATTTAAGGCGGCTGCCATACAACAAACGTGATTTTTTTGCTCGATATTGTTAACAGCAACAACAACATTATATATTCACTTTAAAAATAAATAATTAAATTAAAATAAAACAAATATTTAAGGGGGGCTCCCATACAACAGACATGATTTTTTTTCCGTTTTATAATGGTACGGAACCCTTCGTGCGCGAGTCCGACTCGCACTTGGCCGGTTTTTGAAGTTTGAAACGAAGAAGTTGGTTATGGGTAAACTAGTGACCCGCCTCTGCTTCGCACGGTTTTTAAAACTTGACAAAACATCGAGATTGCTTAGTTATATAAGTAACTTTAATATAAACGTATTATACACATAAACTTTCCAGAATAAATTCTCTAAACGATGGTGAAAACCTCATCAAAATCTGTTGCATGGTTTAGAAAACAACGCGGACATACAGACAAACATGAAAAGCGACTTCAATTTATAATATGTATATAGATATAGAAGTTATTCGTATCATCTTTTTCTCAAAATTTAACCCTGTGAAACTCCATCGGGAATACGGCTTGTTGCCATATACAACCATATATTCAATTTATCTTCTTAAATTGAAAGATACAAACAACTATAAACTCTACTGACATCACGCTAGGGATATCGTGACGGTCCTCGTTGAGCAAAAATCGCCATTTTGTTCGTTTTACCCGCTTATAAAGGCAATCAACTACCCTTGTAGATTTCCCATGGGTTTGTCACGGCGATCAATCCTCGCATTGATAATGAAATATGATTTTGTGAATATGCTTTTTTGTTTAAAAATAGACACGTTATTTTTTTAGGTGAACGAAAAAGTAGGCGTGGCTGAGGTGGTGAGTTAGATTCTTGCGTAGGACAAAATTATATCTTGTAATCATATAGCCGCGTTTCCACTAGGCAACAATTGACGCGCAACATGTTGCACAACAAGTTGCCCAATATGTTGAAAGTCAGCGCGGAACTTTGTTGAACAACGTTGTCTGTCTACGCATTTAACAAACAACAAGCCGCGCGTCATGTTGCGCGCCAGCTGGCAACGTCGCGCGCTGTTGTGCAGCGTTGCCGTACATGTTGAGCATCACGTGTCGCGCGCCAAATGTTGCCTAGTGGAAACGCGGCTTAATCTTTTTATTTAAAGACAAAAAACTTAACATTTTACAGACTTCAAATAATATAGTACGAAAGCACGGAGTAGCGCGGTTGCCTGCAAGTAAATCAGGCCGCTTATTGTATATTTTGTAGTGTATTTTTTTTAATTTTATTTAAATAAACTTAACGAAATTCGAACGATTTTGAAAAAAAGTCTCCTTTTGCACATAATATTTACTTAGTTTTAACATTCTTACTATCCATGGTTATACTTTGTTGACCAGACCTTTGCATACTTTGGTTGGGGTCTTAGTTAACTTTTCTTGATGTTGAAGTGTTAAATGATGTGGGATCAAGAGTCCATTGGTTCTAGATAATCTGAAATGAAAGAAAAATAAAAAGTTTTATTATCAATTTTATTTGAAACAGTGATTGAACTAGGTTTGCAATAATATTCCAAGTCTAGGTACAAAAGAGGCAAAATACTAAAGGATGTGTGTATTTTTTATTAAAAAATCTTTCGAATTTACCTTACGTTTACGTCGCGCATTCTTGTGTAGAGCCTCTGAATATGGATTCCGGAACTACATATATTCAAAATTATACATATAGGAGCCGTAGCAGCCAGTCATATTCATAGACCTATCTATAGATTCCCACATCGACTTAATACCCTGTGTATACTACTAGATGTGCACTAGTAAACCTTTTACAGCCCTTGCATGGAATTCAGTAGAATAGAATACATTTATTTGTCAGAATATTGTACAAAGTTGTTGTGTGCATTATGTATTACGATCATAATATTCTGCCGTTTCCGGCGTACAAATATGGTTTGTAAAATTATGGGTCATCATTACATTAAAAATAAATTTAATCATTAAAATTAGAATATTACAAATAGTTTAAATAAATTGAACAATAGTAGTAAACATAATTATTAATAAATATAAGTCAAATTTTAATAAGGTCAAGGAGATAAAATATGATTTATAGTAGGCAATAATGTCAAATATCAGGAAAATTTTTCATTCATAAAATCTTCAGTCGAGTAACAACATTTGCTTAAAAGAAAGTTAAATAATTTACATTTAAATGTTCTGAGGCTGAGAGTTTTGAAGCCATCAGGTAATTTGTTATAAACAGTAATGGACATGCAGTATACATTATTAGAAAACAATTTGATTCTACGCCTAGGAATATTAAGCATATGCACTTTGCGGCTGGGTCTGGATACAACATCATTAAATAAATCAAATTCATGTCTATTTTGGTGTACAATGATACAAATTTCAAAAATGTATAGTGCTGGAAGTGGCAGTAATTTGAGATTTTTAAATAGTGGAACACAACTGTCCAGTGAATGGTTTTTCTGAGCTCGAAACACTCTTTTAATTTCAACGGAATTACCCCATATTATAATTCCATAGCGCAAAATTGATGAGACATACCCATTGATGATATATATCATGGTATGCACATAGTGCCGTATTTACACTAGCCACACGTGTTAGTCTATATAAGACGAATACAAATCTATCTATCTTCATACAGAAATCATCAATATGAGATTTCCTGTTACAGTTTTTGTCAATTATTATCCCCAAGAATTTTGCGTAATCGACCTCTTCTACCGTCTCATTTCCGTATTGTATTTTAAGCCATGGATGCGTACTGTTGTATGTTTGGAATTGTATCATTTTGGTTTTGGTAATATTGATATGAAGATTATTATGTTCAAGCCATGTGATAATTTTATTTAATGTCAAGTTTATTTCATTTTGGTACTCAACAAAGTCTTCATTTTCGTTTATAATCCTGTGGGTCGTATCATCAGCGTATAGTATGCAATTGTGGGAAGTTACACTAGGTAAGTCATTAGCATATAGCAAGAATAACAGCGGCCCTAATATGGTCCCTTGGGGAAGACCGCAGTTGTTTTCACGATACTGAGACCTATATGCGAGCTTTTGATTTCCTGTTTGTCCCAAAATCTCAACACATTGCTGTCGATGTGTAAGATAGCTCTCGAGCCATTTCAGCGCGTTTCCCCTTATGCCATATCGGTCTAATTTATAAATTAACAGTATATGGTTCACGAAATCAAAAGCGTAACATATCTAGAAAAATGGAGACAATTGGTAATTTATAATTAAAGGCTTTTCGTTATTAATTTTAATAGAGCAAAACAAGCTGTTGTGGTCGATTTATTTTTTCTGAAACCAAATTGATCTTCAGTTAGAATTTTGTATTTCGATAATTAACTGGAGAGTTTTTCATGCATGGGCTTGTATGAGTGTTATGGGGCGGTAATTATACATAACACTCCTATCACCTTTCTTATGGATTGGTTTTACAATTGAGAATTTTAACCTTGAAGGGAATAAACCTTGCATAATGACAAATTAATAATATGGCTAATATGAATTGATAAAAATGTTGAGCATAATTTAAGAATTTTTGTGTTAATGTCATCGTAGCCTGTAGAGTTGGTTGATTTTAAAGAGTTTATTATTTTATAAACATTGGTGTCATTAATTGGGGTCAAATACATAGTGTTTGGATAATCGATCATCGGAGGTGTGTAGTCAATAGATGGGTCAAAGTATCATTTGTTATGTATTTTTTTTTAAATGTCAGCTATTTGTTTTGGTTGAGTGTAAGTTTGATTACATAATTGAATTTTATTTATGTCATGAGTGGGGTTCAATGGGGTTCAATTAAATTACATAAAGGTTTGCAGTCAAGGTATTTTTTGGTCAGTATACAGGTCATCTTTACGTTGATGCGGCCTTGAAAAGGCTGACACTACTTTATAGTTTTTCATGGTAAGATTGGATTCCGCCCCTTTGTCGTATAAATGTTTCACTGAGACAAATAATATCAACACTCATATTAGTTTTTTCTAGTTCCGTTATTGATATTTCTATTGATATAGTCATGTAATATCACTCTGAGGACTTCGCTGAAACAGAATTAGGTCATATCATGGATGAATTTCAGGAAATATCATACATACATAACATAATATCATGCCTGAATTCCCCGAAGGCAAATATTTTTTATTTTGAAGTCGCATATAATGGGAAATGGGGGCGATCCTATTGCCATCAACCAGGCACAAGGCTGCTACTGAATTGAAAATTCCAGATGGGAGAACTTGATAACACTTTGTCCGACCTGGGAATAGAACACAGGACCTCATGCTCAGCAGTAGCTCTTGCGAGCATTAGATCAACGAGGTAGGCAGGAAATAATAATATAATTAATCTAACTAATATTATAAACACGAAAGTTTGTAAGTATGGATGGATGGATGGATGTTTATTATTCTTTCACGTAAAAACTACTGAATGGATTTGGATGAAAGTTGGCAAACAGATAGTTTATAACCTGGATGAACACATAGGATACTTTATCTCGATGTTCCCACGGGATCGAGACTTACGCAGGTGAAACCGCGGGGCGCAGCTAGTTAATAATATAAAACGATTATAATTTACAATTTCATAATGCAAATCGTAAATATACCTAAGTTCAAATAAATGTTTGACATTAATCGTTTTCAGTGAAATGGTATTTTAAAACTATTTGATAAATGTAATTGAATATTGTTTTGTTTGAATTTCGACTGTACAATAGAAGTAAGTTTTTATGATAAACTAGCTGCGCTCCGTGGTTTCACCCGCGTAAGTCTCGATCCCGTGGGAATATCGGGATAAAAAGTATCCTATGTCCCATTCCAGGTCATGGTCTACCCCTGTGCCAATCCGTTCAGCCGTTTTAGCGTAACAAACAAACTCACTATCGTATTTATAATATTAGTTAGGATAGGTATTCATTTTTGAATGGTATTTTATGTTAAAAATTACGAAATTTCACGCGGGCAGAAGCTAGTCTGAAATAAAAAGAGACCTTACAAAATGAAAGCCAAAACATAACATTTATATACTTCAGAAAGCGCTCGCTACAGGATTATTAGTAACATTATTTGCTGCAAACTTTGAAAGACATTGTGTGCTCACCAAACGAGATGAGGACTCAAAGAGTTTTGTGAGAAAATGGAGCAATTTCCTTCTACTTGGGCAACATGTAGTCTTGTTTTGTTTTTTAGACTGTAACCTATTTATTTTTTGAATCTAGAAACATTTAAAACATTCAACAAATAACAGTCAGACAGTTTCTGTGAAAATCTCACTTTGAGAACGTATGTGAAGTGGTTTCACCTGATGCTAGGGATCGACACTACCGACAGCTCACTAGAAACTCAATTGTCGATTGGCCTTTAGAAGGCGATAAGACGTATTCCACGTTGGGCACCTTAAATGGCACCTGAGCAAATGGCACCTGGGGGCCTCAACCGGCCACATTAGCAAATCCTCTAAAAGCAGATCATTTCCTGAATCCCAGCTGTCATTAGCAATTATTCTAATTTGACATAAAAGCAATTCATAATTTGTGGACCATTTTACGAATCTCCATAGAAAACTGTCAAACAGATGAATTATTTAGTAATATGAATTACACGCAGATCATATTATGAATTGTCAGCTTGTGACATTTTACGATGATTCCTAATATTTTCATATTATGATTCTGCTAAAGTGACCGTTTTAAGCCCACTGAGGTATTCCACATACGGCACCTATCAATATTTTTCGCAGGTGCCATAATTCGATTGAGTCGTTTAGTGACAGTTGGAGGTCTAGCTACGCGCACAGATAACTTTAAGGATTATAATCAACTGGCCACAAATCAGCCCGTTTGGTCTGAGACTTTTTTTAGTCAAAAAACAAAATTACACTTTTCCTGACCCGGAAATCGAACCCAATATGGCAGTCGTGCTTGCGACCACTAAACCAACGAGGGGTACATTCGGTTCGTTAATAAGACTGTAAACATTCTAGTATTCTGGAAAGTTCACAAGTCCGGGAAATCGTTATTAGACATAATCTCGTATCTTTTTTTCTGGATTAAAGAAATAGGTAATAAAAAATAAAAAATATCTTACTTGACTGCGGCACGAAGTAAATCAGTATTGAAATATATTTTTGTACCCTTTTACCTGAAGTTCTTTGGCCCCATATAACACAATGACCATTATTATACAAATCCTTTTCAAAAAAGGCTTTATTTGCTTATCAGGGCGCACCGGTACTGCCTACCTTCACATCTCTGTATAGGTATGAAAGGTTGTGTGGTTAGACCTGCGGTTTTGTAGCGGGTGGCGTAGCGGACCGCGTAGCTGCGTAGCGGATGTCGTAGCAGCGTAGCGAACTTCGTAGCAGTGTAGCGGTGTGCGGTGTTGTTATTATATTCAATCTAAAGAAGTTTTTCAATTAATACCAGTCTATCTATATCAGATATAATCTACAAAGTATGTTATCGTTTTAAATCAAATATCAGATCTTAAATTTGATTTTAAATCAGATCTCTAAATTCAGAAAATAAGTACACTCAACCACACATCATTGACAGCAGCTTTATATCGTTGCGTTAAGGACGATTTTTATAGTTCAAGACGTGTTTACAATGATGTGCGGATTGACTGCACATTATTATGTAGTTAGGTAAGTTTTTGACATTATCCATTTCTCGTTAGATTTTAGATAAATTCCTATGCGAATATTTGCATTATATCTATCAACAAGTAACATTCAATTCAACCATAGGACAGCACACAAAATATTTTCTTTGTACACACTAATAATAAAATCCACTCGTTGATCAGGCAGGGGCCATAGTCCTTCCATAGTTCCAGGTTACCAGTCCACTTTAGCCACCCAACCCCATAGTTCAATATCATTGTTTTGTTTCCATTTCCTGCAATAGTCCTACACCAACCGGGGGTTGTCCTTGGGTGCTGTTGCATAGTGCGAACAGCGATAATCGTCGGTTAATGCCCCATTTAATTCAAAAAGTCTATCAGGCCTATACGAATTGGCTTTGGCCCTTTGTACGCCTTCCAAAGGTCCGGGATCCCAGAGTCCAGAGCAAAAAAAAAGATACACGTGTAACATCCCGCTACCCGCTAATCGCTCCGCTTATCCAGCAAACCGCATCCTCCCACTGATTCGAGGCAATTTTTAAAATCTGTGCTTATGTAAACATGCGGAGGTCATGTCAAAGAGAAGTTTACATATTCATGAGAACGACTGTTATGCCGAGTTTATTGTGAACCGTCTGAATTATGACCCGTGTGTTATGTATGTGTGTGTGCGTGTGTGTGTGTATGTTTCATATTTTCGGGATGAAGCGATTAAATATTCATTCAAGAACTTAATTGTCAGGTTTTCGATGCAGTGAATGAAAAGGGAGTTGGGTTTTAATTTTTTTAAACAACGTTACATGCGCCTCGCCTGTATTCTTCGATGAATTGGATAAAATGATGCATGAATGATAATAAATTATGTGATTCAAAATCATAATTTATTTATTCAAACTAGGCTGAGAATCAGCTCTTTTCGAACGTCAAAATTACATAAGACAGTCCCCCAAAACGCCCACCCTTCACCACTTCCTAGTGCTTTAGCTGGGAACAAGAAGTGGCGCACGAAACTACAGTACAGCTGTCTGTTCAGTTAGGAAAACTTAGGATCTCTATGGAGTGAATCCTAGTTCTCTAATTGGAGAATTTGTTTAAAATATTGTGATAAATAACTAAAAGGTGATCTGTAGTAAAAAGTTGAATTTTTTATTGTTGTGTGTTTTTTTTTTTTTTTTTTAAGTAACTAATTATATTTGTGTGTTCTTTTGCTCTTATGTTACAAATCTGTTTTCATGTATGTTTTTTTGTTTTTTTATATATATATAGTAACATCACAAAACTTGAAAATATTGCAAGTGCTGTGCACACCTTTAAGTGGCAAATTCACTTTAGAGTTTAAGTTTGATATTGTACCCCTAAAATGTTCTAGTGAATAAGTCGTTGGAGTGCCGTAATTAAATAAATAAATAAATAAAAACAGTGGTTAAAACTGTTTTTTTAACCGACTTCTTCAAAAAGGAGGAGGTTCTCAATTCGTATGTATGTTTTTTTTTTTTTTTTTTTTGTATGTTTGTTACGCGATTACTCCGCCAATTATGAATCGATTTTGATGATTCTTTTTTTGTTTGGTAGGTCATGCTTCTGAGGTGGTCCCATATAAATTTTATTAACTTTGCTTGCGTAATTTTTGAGTTAGGTTCAATATTACGTATTTTTCCCGCTTAGTTTATCTAGAAGATATCCTGTTTGACTCCTTCACTGTTATTTACATAGCAGGTAGTGGTATTCGGATTTGTGTGGGGTAGGTACAACAACTAAAAAGTGAAAAATAAAAACTTTTTACAAAAAAAAAACAACCGACTTCCAAAAAAAACACTAAAAAAGTGAAAAATTACTTTAATTTCGGAAGTCGGTGGCAAAAAACGGAAATTGAAATTATCAAATACTTTTTTTACATCTAAAACTAAATCGGTGTTACAATATTATTTATTGCATTTCGTACATTTACATTGCATTTTCACATTAACACGAGAAGTAATAAGACGAACTCTAGTAGATACCTATTTATAAGCACCGTGGGTTGCCAATTGCCTACCTATCCACCTACCTGTAGGCGGGAAGTCTATCAAATCTAACCTACACAATACAGGGTGTTCACCGTTATCCTTGAACTAGTGGTTTGGTTTCATTTATAGAACGTAAAATCAATAGAAATTTACAACTTTTTTTTAAAGAAAGTAACATTTTACCACAAGAGTATTTCACCCTTTCACCCTATGCGCTAGGGCAACGAACTTAAGTCTCAACACGGGTGGGAGGTGCGGGGGTGACCTGACCGGCCGCGAGCGCGACCCCTCCCTCAGTCAGTCAGCTGTTTCGCTAGCGAGCACGGCGTCGGATAGAAACTTTTAATTTTTTTAAATGTAAATAACGTTTTGTTTTTGTTGTTACTCGTGACTGAGTGACAGCGGTGTTTACCCTTACACCCTGTATCTAAGTCTACATTGTGTATAGGTTGTGTGGGACATTAATACAACTTTACGCTTTCCTTTGCGGGGTAGGTACAGGACGATATGATCGAGCGACCCATAAACGTGTAGGCTATTGTTGGATCCCTTAAAATTAAAAAGATTATGATGTTTCTAAATGTCTTTGCTATTTAACATAACATAATATAAACTTACGCCGTGATTCCCTGAAGGGCAAGAGGTCTACCCATATTTCGCTAGTTATGTTTAAGTTCCATGTAATAGGGGTAATCCTATTGCCATCAACCGGGCAGAAATCCAGACTCCAGGCTGCTGCTGAGAAATTCTAGATGAAAAAACCCAATATCACATTGCCCGGCCTGGGAATCGAACCCAGGACCTCATGATGAGCAGTAGCGCTTGCGCTTGCCACTAGACCAACGAGGCAGTTTGCTATTTAAGTCAATAGATATTGAGATATTTTCGGTTACAACCGCAGAAATAACTATTTATTATTCTCTAGAGGCCATAAAATCAGGAACTAAAAAAAATATTATTTAATCGTAGCATATTGGATATCAAATGAAAGGGCTTAATGAGCACATTTCAAATATATATATTATAACCACAAACAAACTAAAAAAAAATTAAGTAATAAAAACTAAAACCCAACTACGACTAAAAAGGTATAAACAAGATACCACAGACAGACAAATTATGTGTATGTGGTGTCTTGTTTATACCTTTTTAGTCGTAGTTGGGTTTTAGTTTTTATAACTCTTTTTTTTTGTTGCGGTTGATAAAAACAATACTGTGCATGCTGAAATATTCATCCCAAATACGGAACACTTCACTGTGGGTGGACCGACACGCACTTGGCCGTTTTTAATCATACACCTATTCGTTACGAACCACCAATTGTTTTATATGCATGTTTTTTACATCAATTACATCGACTCCGAAAAAACCAGTAGGAGATAACCTTGCCAGAAAATATACAAAGTATTTTGTAACATTTCTCTCACGTCGACATAACACACAATGGAACAGAGCGCTACAGTTCTCTTGAAAAGAAAGCGCGGATTTCCCTTTGATCAAAAACACGCGCAAAAACTGTTTGATGTCAAAACGACGTAAACGTACCATAGGGGTGCTACAAATTTGTTCGGGTCAATCAAAGTAGAAGTGAAATCATTTATTTCAATTAGGCACATAAAAGTCACTTTTGAACGTCAAAAGTGACTTTTATCTTGTGTAGATTGGTTTAGAGAAGATTGGGCAATCAGCTTCATAGTTACTCTTTTAATGTTTAGCAATATTTTGTATACATTAATTATATAAGTACTTATATGTGTAGACGCTGTACCTAGAATAAAATGACTATAATACAATAGGTTTAAAGAAAGTCAGCTCATTCAACTCGGCAGTATTTGTTGAACAACAAAGTCGACCCTAAGCTAGAAACTATACATATTCGGATTTAATTTAGCTCGTGACGATCAACAAACTCCGTTCGGCATGTACTTAAGTTGCTGAATCACGCTAGGGTCGACTCGGTAAAGCTAGTCCACTCTGAAATGACGCGCCTCACTATCGCATTTTAGGCACACGGTAATGCGGTAATGGGGCGCATCATTTCAGAGTGTATAAGATATACAATGCGAGCTAAGCCGAGCGGCTTTTCCCGACCATTTAATCTCTCTCTCTTCCTAGCTATGTATCCCACATGGTGGCGGGGTCAGCCTTCCTTTCTCTTCCACTTTGCTCTATCCTCGACATCGTCTTCGGATACCTGACACTCTTTCATGTCCTTCAGCACTACACTCGCGACAATCTAAGAAGTCCGTTTTGACGTTTCGTTCTCGTACATGTAATAAAATGTTAAGCCTTGAGAATCAGTTTTAAGCAATGTAGATAAGTCGTCGATTACAAACTCTCTAAGTATGTTCAATCGATATGTCTCGAGAATCAGTTTATAAGAAACCATTTTTTTTTTCATCGCTACACAATGCATTTTTATAGTTGTCAAAACGGACTTTTTAGATTGTCGCGACTCTACAGCCATCCATCTTGTTTAGGGTAATCTACATATGAAATATTTTGGTTCTTTTGCCAGACTGAGCCGAATCATATCAAACCGAAAGTGTGTAGCACCCCTTACGAAAAACCTTTGCCATTTTGGGGACAAAAGAAAAACTTAACATTCGTTTTCTTTTTCAGATACCGACAATGGAAATCACGTCTACGGAATCACACACCAACGCTTACAAACTAAAAGTAAACGCGACCTGAAAAAATGTAAAACATGAAACTTGAAATCGTCCTTGAACCTGACAATTTTACTTTGGACCTCGCCGACTTATCTACTTCAATGTATCTGACAGATATTTATGTTAACAAGACTTTGGAAGTCAATGAAACTACCAGCGACTTGGTCTACTCAAATCAATTCGAAGAAGATCCTCTAATAGTGTTTTTAGTTATACTAAAATGTTTGATAATGCTGTTCATCATACTAGCAGCCATATTTGGGAACTTGTTAGTGATTGTGTCTGTGATGAGGCACAGAAAATTACGAGTGATCACGAACTATTTCGTCGTATCTCTAGCCCTGGCTGACATGCTTGTTGCTATCTGGGCCATGTGTTTTAACTTCAGTGTAGAGATAACTAATGGAGAATGGTTGTTCGGATACTTTATGTGCGATGTTTGGAACTCTTTGGACGTTTACTTCTCATCAGCCTCAATTCTCCATCTTTGCTGCATCAGTGTTGATAGATACTATGCTATAGTCCAGCCTTTGGACTACCCCTTAATAATGACAACAGCCAAACTCGGAATCATGTTGGCTGTAGTCTGGTGTAGTCCAGCTTTAGTATCCTTTCTCCCGATCTTCATGGGCTGGTATACGACAGAAGACCATTTGAACTTTAGGAAGAGGTTCCCAAACGTGTGTAGTTTCACTGTGAACAAAGTGTACGCTGTGGTGTCAAGTAGTGTTAGTTTTTGGATCCCTGGTGTCATCATGCTGTATATGTACTATAGGATCTACTTGGAGGCTGAGAGGCAGGAGAGGATGCTGTACAGGTGAGATACTTAATATGTTGTTTTAAATAATAATAATGTTTTATTATGATGTTCTATTTGTTTGTTTTATTATGTGTTGGAGGAGCTCGTGGCATTTTCCCAACCAAGTTGGTATCCAGTCTAACCGGATGCAGCTGAATACCAGTATTTTACATGGACCGACTGCCTGTCTGACCTCCACAACCCAGTAACTGGTAAATATGATACCCCTTGGCGAGACTGGTTGTCAGACTTTCGGGTTTCTGACGACCCGTAACGACTATCAAAGATCCACAAATGACAGCCGGAACCAACGGCTTTACGTGCTTTCCGAGGTATGGAGGTGTCTCGATATATAAAGATGGTCACCCATCCACGGACCAACCCCGGCAGGCCCGTGTGGCTGTGAGAATTTAAACATCCACCATCTTTAATTTTAATGTTACTTCAATTTTGCTTGTGTGACAATCTTTCCATTTTTCTTCGTAACAAATGCCTGGATATTGACTTCGTTTTCGACAACATCAACCGCGCTGACTGATGGTTCTCTAGACTATATTGCCACGGACCAACCCCGGCAAGCGTAGCTTAACCTGATGGATCGACCCGTGCGGCTGTTATTACTTAGCCACGAGCTCCTCCTTAGCCACGAGCTCCTATTGTCTATGTCTTTTTCTTCTATACTTATCTATTAGTCGTCATCTCGGTAGTCACCTCTTTTCTAGCCATATTATCTTTCACACAGTCGATCGTTTCTCTTATCTTTTCGTATTCAAAACTTTCCGCGCGACATTTTTCTCATTCCTCCGCATCACATGCCCATATGGTATGGGCATGTGATCAATTTCCACACAGATGATAAGGAATCACAATATTGATACTATCGTAGATACGCACTAATAGGCATTGTTTTATTGTAACAAAAGTACATTATATTTACTTATATTTCAATGTAGGTAAGTGTTTGTTTAGTGTTCGCAATCCCTACCCCCGCAACAATATCAATATTGTGCTTTGAAATAAAACCATTGATTTAGAATTTTCTATGGAAACCAATTTTTTTTTTATTATCTCTTCGTCATCATCATAATTTCAGCCGAAAGACGTCCACTGCTGGACATAGGCGTCCCCCAAGCACCGCCGCTTCGACCGGTTCTGTGCTTCTCGCATCCAGCGCATTCCTGCGGCCTTCACCAGGTCATCGGTCCACCACATCGGTCCATCTGCGAGGAATGTGCCCTGCCCACTGCCACTTAAGTTTGGCAATATTATATTGGTTACCTTGGTTCTCCTACGGATCTCTTCATTTCTGATTCGATCACGCAGGGCAACTCCTAGCATAGCCCTCTCCATTGCCCTTTGAGTGACTTTCAGCCTTCTAATGAGGTCCATTGTGAGCGACCAGGTTTCAGTGCCATAGGTCATGACTGGCAACACACACCGGTCAAAAACTTTTGTCTTGAGACACTTTGGTACATACGTAGTATGAATATATGTGGTTTATTTTATAATCTATTAGTAGGAAATTAATTCTTCTGAATTCACAAATCCTTCTCCGAAAAGTTTTTATCAACCAGCGTGATAACACACTTACAGTAGTAATAGCTTTAATTTTGACAGTGTAACAACATTCATTGCGTTATTTACGTTGGTGAGCAGACAATTTTTTCGAATATATGAAGCAATGGATTAGCAATATCATTCAAAATCATTCAGATTGTTATTGATAGTGTGTAACGCAAGTCATCAACTCAGCCTATCGCAGTCTACTGCTGGCCATAGGCCTCTCTCAAGCTGCGCTACAACACCCTGTCCTCCGCTTTCCGCATCCTGTCTGTCTCAGCCACTTTCTAAAGGTATACAGTTAGAGTGCTGAATATAACTACATAAAGTTTACGTTAATACCTTCACCTTTTTTTCTCCAGCGCAGTTTGGTATTCTGTTTTCTATTGACTTATACCATTAAGTGCCTAGCCTACCTCAAATTGCTTAGCATGATCCTCCGTTATACCGAAAATATTGCAGCATTAATTTTTGAAATAAATATATGTTAAAGTTAAAGGATTGATGCTAGGTCCTATATTTGACGAAAACACGATTACATAAAATTATCTCTATAGAAAAAAAATCCAATGTTACCTCTGAACCGAACTATAACCCATTGGTATTTCAAAAACACTTCAAATTAGAATATTAAACTTTGCATAATAAATGAACTAGCTATTAAGTCATACGTTTATTTTTATTACCATTATTTTCACCGTAAAAAGCAATTACCTAAACTATTCGAGGCTTGGAGCCACCAGCGCCCAACTCCGTCTCGCTCTCACTCAGGCCGCGAGTAGTATGGTGCGAGCGAGATTAAATTTGAGGTTCGGTAGGCCCTAAAGCACTGTACCCAAACCTAAATAAATACAAATACTTTAATCACCAAAATATATCAATAGTTCAGTAACCTCTACTAATAGAGATAACAGGCTCCCTCGAGGGGCGACCTTTTCGAGTCCCTCCTTAATGAAGCTAATTCCTATCAGGAGATAATGAGGAAGGGGTGGGGGAGGGGGGGGGGCAGGAATTGTGCCTTTGTTTGGTAATGTTATCAGTTGTATGCATAAATAGCTAAAGGATCTATAAATTAACCTTTTTTTTCGTGTGGTTAGTGACTAACCTGGTGTCAGAGTTTTACAGCCGCCCATGGGCTTCTGACTTGGCTTCACATGCCATCGAGATATATGTCTCTCAGGCATGGCGATTTGTGGCGGGGATGTCCGAAAGGGATACCGGGACCTTGGCAACAGGCAACTGAAGGAACACGGGTGGGTTTTAGCCAGTAAAAGTCTGACACGCCCTTTCGCTCCGCCTAGAGCGGGAGAAGTCATTAGATGATTTCCAACCATCAAAAAAAAAGGCATGGCGGTTTCCTCACGATGTTTTCCTTCACCGTTTTTGAAGCAAGTGATAATTATACAATACGCACATGAATCCGAAAAGTCAGAGATGCGTGGCTTGGGTTCGAACTCGAGACCTATGACTTGGCAGTCTGACTGTCACACCACTAGGATATCACTGCTATACTAATATGGTATAAAAACTAATTATGTTATTATAACCTAATTTATTATTTTACTTTAAATCCCATACTTACTTATTATTAGTTAAAATAGGAAAATCATCTACTTTTACAATATTTGTACTGTAGTAGATTTGTTGAAAATTTTCTATTTTGCTAAGTACTTACCTGGTACTTGTTGAAAGGCCTACACTGTCCTCCCTTAATAACACTGTAATTCGAAAATATTGTAACAGCCAATTATTTTTAAAAGAGTAACCGTGGAGTTTCTTGCCGGCTCTTCTCCATAGGAAACGACCAATTGGAACCGTGCACCTAGCTTCTGACGTTTCATAAGTGCCCATGTAGGTTTATGTGAAATAAAATATTTTGATTTGGTTTGATTTGTAAATATACAGCGTGTAACAGAAACCCTATTGCTATCCTTAAGCACTAAAGATAACAGCTGGTATAGAATCACTATAAATAGTTTCAACTCAAAATATAATACTCTAAGAATACAGAAACATGGTGCTGTGTATCTACCACATATTTAATTTAACCGTCGTACGGTTAAGCAGAGGAGAGTACGTAATTGTACACCTACATTTCGCCGGTTTTTTCCAATGTAATAAGAAGCGAGCCTGCCATAAACAAAATCAATATCAAAATATTTTATTTCACATAAACCTACATGGGCACTTATGAAACGTCAGAAGCCTAGGTGCACGGTTCCAATTGGTCGTTTCCTATGGAGAAGAGCCGGCAAGAAACTACACGTTTACTCTTTTAAAAATAATTGGCTTTTACAATATTTTCAAATTACAGTGTTAGTAGGCATGGGAGGACAATGTAGGCCTTTCAACAAGTAAGTACCAGGTACTTAACAAAATAGATGTTCAGTAAATCTACAGTCCAATAAGCCTACAAAATTCTCACATTCACAAAATAGAAAATAATCTGTTTAAAAGTCAAACAATAAAAAAAAAAACCTATTTCAGCCAAATGACGTGATTGCTATTACAACTGTAACAAATTGAATAATTATCATGTCCACAAAAGCCACTAGGAGTTGAAATTAAATTGGAGGTATCTATAATAATAGGAATAATGTGAAATACAATGATTATGTCAAGGATGAATGTAAAGAAAATAAACATTGGTTCCAACACAAACCAGGCACAAGTCCAGACTCCAGGGTGCTAACAAGAAGTTCCTGATGGAAAAACCCAATAACACTTTGCCTGATATAGGAATCGAACCCAGGACCTCATGCTCAGCAGTAACGCTTGTAACCACTAGACCATAGAGGCAGGCGTTTTCATTCGGTCTCGGAAGTGTTAGATACCTTAAGTGCCTGCTACACGGTCGCCAATCGCGTCCCGACAGAGGTGGTTTACAACCGTGTAGATGATGGTTTACTACCAAAGGAGATAACTTAAAAATGATATATTCCGTTTGAACACGTTATTCTCTTCACTCTTCACTATTAAGCCAGTTAGTAGGGCAATTCCCTGCTCTGTTATACGATTTTGAAAAATACTGTTTTCAGTACGTTTTGGTTAAAATAATTAATAGTTATCTTATTAAAGTAATAGCTTGTAGTAATAAAAAATGAAGAGAACAACGTACTCTTTCGGAATATAGCATTTTTTTTTGTTTGGCACTTTTACAAATATAGCCCAAAAATGTATGGACGGTGAATGATCTCCTTTGAAACAGTTCTGCCGGTCGCCAACCAAGGTCCCCTGTGTCGGGGATGCGGTTGGCAACCGTGTAGCGGGCACTTTACTTTCAACAAATTCAATTTAAAAAACTAATTCACCATTTGTTTCTAAGCCAAACTACAGACATCAATAGTTCAGTAACCTCTACTAATAAAGACAACAGGCTCCCTCGAGTCCCTCCTTAATGAAACTAATTTTTCTATCAGGAGATAATGAGGGAGGAATGATGGTACGTTTGTTTATATTATGAAAGCTATCCCTGAGTATTTAAACATCAAACTCAAAACATTTCAATTAGACCAATAACAGGCACTTTTGAACTGTCAAGGAAGAAGTAGAAGAAAGAAAGAGGAAAATACGTTTATTTAAATAAAAATAATAACATTTTATTCAAGTTAAAAAAGGTAAAATTATGATTTACATTAATTACAAACGAGGATACTTAAATTCTAGCTGTAGACCTGCCTGATCTAGGTTTATGAAAACCTGTGTTTCAGGCCATTTACCTCAAACATGTAAAAAGAAGACGACAATTTTATTAGAAGCTAAATTGAAAAGGAATACATAATATTTTCAATGACTTAAAGAGTAACTATTTTGGTATATTAATTTAAAACTAGATTAAATAATTATGTTTATAAATTAACGAATAATATTAAAGCAGATAAAGTAGAGACTATTATAATTAGGTAAAGGAGTTAGACTTATATTAGAGTAGGTAGATGGAAATTTTATTTTAATATTTCCAGAAGATTTTCCGTGTCTGTATAATTGAATTTTACCAAATATTCCTGTACTAGTAAGTTACACGTATTAAAGCTTAAACTATAAATCTGCGGCAAACATGACGCTAAGAAATGACAAATATACGAAAATGACAAGTTGGAGGAAAATATGCGTCACATTCAACCAAAACGGCCATCGCTCAGCATAATGCTGCGACCCTATGCGAGACTGAGCCCCAGCGCTGGTGTTTAGTGACAGCCGGCGTTGACGCCATGATGTCAATCGGTGCAGCATAATAATAAATTATCATTAACAAAATAAAATAAATACAATACTTCATTCTAACTATTTAGGAGTCGGTCAGTCAGAAAATTGAACCTACGTTCATTTATAACTGCATTCATGATTTATTGAGTAACTCTCTTACCTCATACCTACTCATTGATTTTTATCAATGTACCTCTCATAAATATTAGCACTTCTTAAACATTTTTCATTGAGATCGAGTCTTACGCGGGTGAAACCGCGAGCTAGTACGTTAATAATCACACCGTCTGATTAAATTTAGGGGGAGCTCGTGGCTAAGTAATAGTAACAGCCGCTCGGGTCGATCCATCAGGTTAAGCTACGCTTGCCGGGGTGGGTCCGTGGATGGGTGACCATTTTCACATATCGAGACTCTTCCGTGCCTCGGAAAGCACGTTAAGCCGTTGGTCCCGGCCGTCATTTGTGGATCTTTGACAGTCGTTACGAGTCGTCAAAAGCCCGAAAGTCTGACAACCAGTCTAACCAAGGGGTATTGTATTACCCAGTTACTGGGTTGTGGATGTGGAGGTCAGATAGGCAGTCGCTCCATGTAAAATACTGGTATTCGGCTGCATCCGGTTAGACTGGAAGCCGACCCCAAATAGGGAAAAGGCTAGGCAGATTGATTGTGGTCTATTTAGATTTTAAATTCTGATTCTGAATAACGTAGGCAGGTATAGGTATACGGATATCAACTATATGTATAATCACATAAGGTAAATTTTCCCACTCCCATCAAAGTTCAAATTAAATTTTTAATCAAGTAGGAACTGAATTTGACCGCTTTTCGAAAATAACCTGAAACGGGTCACGTCAATTTGTTGACCGCCGAATGAATTCTTAATTTCCTAACCCAGTGACCGTTAATTACTTTTTTCGCAGTTAATTTAATTACTCGTTTAAGTATTTAACTGTGTAATTGAATATTTGACTACTTTTTATGTGGTCATTTATTTTTGGTGTTTAAAATCTGGGGCAGTAGAATACCAATATTTTGGTTTCCATTGCTATTAACCGCATCACCTGGTTAGCCTTTTCCCAACTATGTTGGGGTCGGCTTCCAGTCTAATCGGATGCAGCTGAACACCTTTTTTTTTTTTTTTTTTTTTTTTGGGTGGGAAATCATCATATGACTTCTCCCGCTCTGGGCGGAGCGGAAGGGCGTGTCAGACTCTTACTGACTAAAACCCACCCGTGTTCCTTCGGTTGCCTGTTGCCAGGGTCCCGGTATCCCTTTCGGACTATTCCGCAACCCTGGCAGGCATCGGTCCTAACGGACCCCGTCAGGTGTACTGACATCTCTTTGAGGCGCGCGTGGAACACGACGCGCCATCGACCTGGGCCTGGTCCTTATCGGACGGCGAGCTGCCCATTGTGCTGAACACCTGTATTTTACATGGAGCGACTGCCTATTTGACCCTCACAACCAAGTTACTAGGCAATACGATACTCTTTGGTGACTGGTTTTCATTTATAATAAACTTAAGTAAGAAAATAATAGTATATTATGCAATTAGTGAATAAAGGACTGATTTAAAGCGAGGGCCATAGATGCATCACGAGGAAGTGAAGGATTCTAACGATTGAATCACGACCGTAGGAAGTGATTGATGATGATTGAATCACGAGCATAGCTTTTAGCATTTAAGTGTTAGAATCCTGAGCGACGCGAGTGATTCATGGCCCTCGATATAAATCCGTTTTATTCAAGAATTGCATAATATATTATGCAACTCTTGAATAGTCATGGTTTAAAGTATACTTTATACCATGACTACGAGAAAAAGAACTCGCAACTTCGAGTATGTTATTATGTCAATGTTATGCCTTGTTGTCCAAAATGTCGATGACTTCTTTTTCTTCGACAACTCATTAAACTAAGTTAGGAAAACAGACTGAAAATGTGCCAGGAGCTTGATTTTAATTTTTCCATTTGCAAAACTCATCGTAGGCTTTGATGTAAACCAGCCGTTTTTTACTATATCGTAAACTCAGTAGCAATTAAGTAACACTTAACTTTGTGTTCGTACAACTTACAGTATTTAAAATAGCGCCAATTTACTAATGATCGGAATTTGTATCGAGTATTTTTTCGCAAGGAGGTTGTACAGCATTGAGATGGAGTTCGATTATATTGATGTGTTCTAAATTCAAACACCAAAACAGTTCCTAAAAGTGCTTTTTATTCACTGTTTTCAGTGAATAAAATAAGCTTTTTAGAGGGGGAATGGTATAAAATAATGTTTTTATTATTCTTTAGGTGATAACTTTTTATACAAAACAGACAAACAGAACGGGCAAAGTAATTGAATTCTTAATTTATTAATCCGGCACCAGTTAATTACTTTCAAATTCATTCAATAAGTGAATTGAATTGAATTGTTTATCAGAATCTTACTTCAAAATCGTATCTTTGTTTATTTACTTCTTAGTTCACAAATGGAACTCTAGTGTTCCATTATTCTCTTGTTTTGTTTACTTTGAACAAGCAACTAACTTGTTTTTATCCGCATGGAACGGGATGTCATTTTTTGGAGACAACGTTTCAATGATTATGTATACAAAATGGCATACGTCACGGGTGAACGGACGGGACGGTGACGTGGTACCCAAGGGGCGAGAAAAATATCGTCGGTGACGATGTTTAGCATGTCCCGCCCCGCGGGCGCCGCGTCATTGCCGTGATTCCGTTTTTTATACACAGTCCACTCCGGTCATCGTCCAATACATCTTTTCTGGTTCTCCACACTAGCACCTTAGTTTCGCGTCACTGTCGCGGTGCGTTATGCATAAAACACGCTTCCGTGTTTTCATAACACCACGTTCCGTCTCCTAACGCCCGCCGCCGTCCAGTGTACAGCGACCTTAAGACAGTTCTGAAACGGTGTTCTTATTTTAATTTCAAGAATAGAATGCTTGTTTTGTTTTTCTTTTCCTTGTTTTTATTAGTGTCAAAGACAAAGGAATGAAGTCAGCCAGGGGTGTGTTTTGGAGAAAATTTGTTTATTATAAGTCTTTAACTTAAATGTTTTCAACGAAGTGACGCCGTACACTTATGTATTTTCCCTGGATACAAGGTAATTGCAGACGTTAATAGGTACTTTTTGTGCAAGAATTTCTCCATTTTTTCAGCCACATCCTGTCTTTAACATAATAATTTGTCTAAGCAGGTTTGTTTATTAGGAACTAGCTGTGCCCCGCGGTTTCACCCACATAAGTTTCGATGCCAAATAAATATAAAATATCGGGATAAAAAGTATCCTATGTCCTAACCTAGACCATGGTCTATCTATGTGCCAAATTTCGTACAAATCCGTTCAGCCGTTTTAGCGTGAAAACGTAACAAATAATCAAATATTACTTATGATTAAATTATTATCAAATATTTAAAAACGTTAGATTTGCCCTCACAAATATAGGTAGTAGGTATCTACTTATGTCACGCGAGAAGTGTCAATAGTGACTTGAGTGAGCTAACACATCCCCAATTATTCACCCGTATAAAGCAGTTATAAAGCAGTTCCTATTAGTTCCTACGAGATCCAAAGGGCTCTTCGCGAGATGAAGTACAATAAAAGCCCTGGAACTGACGGAATAACTACAGAAGTTTTAAAGTTAGGACGAAATGTTCTTGTACCTTACATCACAACTTTTTTCAACACCATCCTACACACCGGTCAAATTCCCCCTGAAATGTGTCACTCAAACATTATTTTACTACACAAGAAAGGAGACAAAGCAAACATCTCAAATTATCGACCCATAAGCCTTATTTCACACTTATACAAATTATTTATTAAAGTTATAGAGAACCGTATCGCTCCCACGCTTGACTTTTACCAACTTCCCGAACAAGCTGGATTTCGTCCCCATTTCTCGACAACCGATCATCTCCATACTATCAATCAGGTAATAGAAAAATATAATGAATTCAACAAACCGCTTTATCTGGCCTTTGTGGATTATGCCTTTCGACAGTATAGACCATCAGTCAGTTATTAATGCCCTGGAGTCCCAAAATATTACGCACACCTAAATTGACATCATTGACACCATATATCGAAGTAGCTCTGCGAATATCAAGTTACATATCTCTGGCCCAAATTTCAACATACAAAAAGGTGTCAAACAAAGCGATCCACTCTCACCTTAACTATTCACAAGCGCACTGCAGGAGGTTTTTAACAAGTTGCCGGATTCGTGGCAGTCACGAGGCATAAATGTTAGCGGCCATCAACTAACAAACCTACACTTTGCTGATGATATTGTGCTATTCTCCACATCACCTTCAGAACTCGAAGAAATGCTCCAAGACCTGAGCACAGCAAGTCTTGAGGTTGGACTTTCAATGAACAGATCCAAGACGCAGGTCATGACCAACAGCACAAAACGTAGGGTTGAGGTAGACGGGCATGTGTTGCAATATGTCGATGAGTATACGTATTTGGGCCAGATAGTGTCTTTCAAGAACAGACAAGACAAAGAAGTCGAAAAACGAGTCCAAAATGCTTGGAAGACCTACTGGGCCCTTAAAGAACATATGAAAGGAAACCTCCCTTTATCACTGAAAAGAAAACTCATCGATATGTGCATCCTGCCCGTCCTAACCTATGGTGCACAAAGTTGGTCACTTACTGAACAACAGAAGTCCAAACTCAAGATTTGTCAGCGGGCAATGGAGCGCAGCATATTAGATGTCAAGCGAACAGACCGTGTTTGAAACACGACCCTGCGCTCCATAACGCAAATAGCGGATGTTGGAGAAAAAACAGCCAGGCTGAAGTGGGAGTGGGCCGGCCACGCCACACGAATGCACCCAGAGAGATGGGCAAAAATCGTCACAAAGTCGGACGCCTGAAGGAGGACATCGCCGTCGAGGTAGACCGCGGCGAAGGTGGTGTGACGATCTAATCATGTTTGCGGGGCCAACATAGCCAGAAATCGCACAAAACCGAGAGATTTGGAAGGAAAAAGGGGAGGCCTTTGCCCAGCAGTGGGACACACAATAGTTAATAAAAAAATTAAAAAAAGCAGTTCGTGAGAGACGCCTGAGAAATTTCATTTTTTTTGTTAAAGCCAACACAAACAGCTGTTCAAATGCTCTCGTCAACTCAAGAAATTCTAACATAGCTTTTATGTGTGAATATTTTGTAATGAATGAAGATGAACGATAAAGTTATAATGTATTTTTTATGCTCATTTCAAAGAAATATTGCGTTTCTAATCACATTCACTTGTGTCAAAACGAAACAGAACCATGACCTATTTTTCACGCCGGTACGGCGAATCTTACGATTTAAACAAAAATGTTTCTGATTTTTACCAGTACAAGTCGCAACACAAGTATTGTAACTTCCTTCTTAGTGTAGCCGATATTATAGACAAACAAAAATGACAGCCGAGACGAACGGCTTAACTGGCTTTCCGAGGCACGGAGGGGTTTCGATATGTTATGGATGGTCACCCATCTACAAACCCGACCGTGGAAAGCGTAGCTTAACCTTCGATCGAACCGTGTGGCTGTTATTATTTAGCCACGAGCCCCTCATTCGAGATTTTATCGAGATTTTAGAGTTATAGATATAATCTAAAATCTAGCTCACCTATTTAAATTGAATGCTCGTTCTGATACTGACTGGGTGTATGCCGTCGACAGTAGTACAATAGTTGAAGCCACAAAGCGCCAAGCGGCAAACAATCTGACAGGTGTGCATTGCCTGAAGCTTATCCAACTGGATAAGGGTATTTGAAATTCAGGTATTATACAACTACACTTCAACTACCTACTGTAAAGGAATTAGCGTATTGTAATTGTAACATTCACCAATATAGGAAGCTATATGAAAAGAAGTATATTAGTGTTTAAAATGTTTAGGTCAAAAAATTTAATCGCTAGATTTGCCCTGACCGTGCTTAGTCACGCGAATAAATGTCCATACTGAGATGAGATCACACATTATTAAATAGCGTTTCCATGACGATCAAGGCAAGTAACTGTGTCATTGTGCGGCAGAGGTGTCAAAACGAAACAGAAACGCTACTATCTTTTGACGCGGTAGGGCGAATCTATCATTTTTAATCTTTGGTTTCGGTATCTCATTTCTAATTTTTTTATAAATACTAATCTTTTGGAGCAACAAAATACAATATTGTTTGAAACGTAAACAAATATAGCTACTTCTTAAAAAAAAAATATTCGTTATAGCCAACATAAGATCAAGCCAATTACACTATCCAAAAAAAGTCATAAGTAATCTTTTTAAGAGCCTGTTAGGCTTAAATTGGAAAACCAATCCGGAAAATTGCACCTTTTAAAAATAAGTGACCTGATTCTCGTAAAGGTGGCGACCCACTTTGACGGAAACGCTTCAATTTCATCAGTTTCACCTTTGAAATGACACAAAATAGATTCAGTATTTTTATCTCACGAAGTGCCGCGCGCTTTACTTGTGATGAACGAGTTTACAAACATGCTGTGAATGTGTGCGTGAAGACGAGTAGCTCCAGTACATAAAACACACGCACACACTGGCACATCCGACTTCGCCATTTGTCTCGGACGGCTCTCCATAAGACGCCTACTATGCTCCTACTACGCTTTGGAATGGGCAACTATCTTCATCTTTCTGACAGACCGACCTCTTGACAATTCAAAAGTGCCTGTAATTGGTTTATTTGAAATAAATGGTTTGAGTTTGAGTTTGAGTTTGGTGCCGAGAGCACCTGCAATTACACACATTCACAGCGCTCACAGCTATCGCTGTACGCATCTATGTGTGCGTGCGTCTGTTTCCATTCGTTGTATGGAGCCATCAATCACTAATAATAGTGATCGATGTATGGAGCCGACCCTCTGCAGGTACCTACGTATGTATTTTGCGCCGTTGAATTCATAGTATTAATGTCACTAATGGACCTATTGATTTCGGTATCAATTTATTAACTCTGATTATATAACATTTGATTAAACTACCTACCTTCTAATTTCCCACTAAATTGCTAATTAGTGAACGTAGTTTTCATCTGTGATTTGACGTTTGATTTGTAGATAAAGAAAGAAAGAAAAATAGGTTTATTTGTCACACAAACGCGTGCTTACAAAAAGATAACAGTAATCAACAATATTAAACAAAAAAAAAAAAAAAACCGACATCCAAAAAAAACACTAAAAAAGTCTTTTGGAAGTCGGTTGTTTTTTTTTTTTGTAAAAAGTTTTTATTTTTCACTTTTTAGTTGTGGTACCTACCCCACACAAATCCGTATACCACTACCTGCTATGTAAATAACAGTGAAGGAGTCAAACAGGATATCGTCTAGATAAACTAAGTGGGAAAAATACGTAATATTGAAGCTAACTCAAAAATTACGCAAGCAAAGTTAATAAAATTTATATGGGACCACCTCGGAAGCATGACCTACCAAATAAAAAAAGAATCATCGAAATCGATTCATAATTGGCGGAGTAATCGCGTAACAAACATACAAAAAAAAAAAAAAAAAAACATACAGACGAATTGAGAACCTCCTCCTTTTTGAAGAAGTCGGTTAACAATAGGTATATTTGTCACAGAAACGCGTGCTTACAAAAAGATAACAGTATTCAACAATATTAAACAAAAAGAAATAGGTCTAAGTACAAATATGAGATCAAGAGTCAATCAATCTGCCTAGCATTTTCCCAACTATGTTGGGGTCGGCTTCCAGTCTAACCTGATGCAGCTGAATACCAGTATTTTACATGGAACGACTGCCTATCTGACCAATATCTGTCTATCTGATATGAGATCAAGAGTATAAATATAAATAATTGGCAGCTGCACGTCATGACTGTGACAAGAAGGCTTCCACTCAGCATGATGCTGCGCTATGGGGACCCACAGCACAGCGCTGATTTTCAGTGGTCACCTGAAAAAGAGGTACGGAAATCAAGTTCAAAGATTTGTAACATAATACATAGGTAAAAAATAAAATAAACATATAGAACATATAGAATATAATATAACTTAATACAAAACGAATTATATGAATAAATATAATTAAATAGGTAACGTGAAAATTCATCCGCAGGCATCACTGTGCGTACATAAATATTTAATGTGGGTACCGACATGAGAATATACAGTGTTCTGTCTCGCTCCCACCCTTACCATCGCGTCGTCGCCGTCGCCAGCGCACGCGCTCACAATATAAAAAGCATAGTTGCATTCCCATAATGCGTCTATGCGCATGATGATAGATGTATGTGATCTGTCCGCCTTTCAGTTCTTACCATAACTATACCTTTTTTCTTTTTTCCTAGCCTACGCTGTCCCACTCCTGGGCAAAGGCCTCCCTCTACTCCTTCCATCTTCCGCGAGCTCGCGCGCCCTCTTTCCAGTTTTGACGGAACCTATCCAACTCGTCCCGCCATCTCCTACGTGGTCTGCCGCGACCCCACCCCGCACACTGTCTCAGGGCACCAGTTCTGTGCTATTTGGGCCCACAGTTTGTCCGGCATGCGGCAGACGTGTCCTGCCCAGTCCCATTTAAGTTGGCCAGCCTTTTGAGCCACGTCAGCTATCTTTGTTTTGGAGCGCAGTATTTTGTTACGATCACGATCCGTTGATTTAACACCTAGTATACTGCGCTCCATTGCTCGTTGGCAGACCTTGAGTTTGGACTTCTGGATGTTAGTCAAAGACCAAGTCTGTGCACCATAGGTTAAGACGGTAACTATACTGTAAATATATTTTGTAACATAATATTAATGTTCGTTATATTTACTTGTTAATTGCTTATCAATTTCTAGGAACATGTTATTTACACTTTCTTATTCGACCGGGCGTAACTATATGAACTGTATGTATAAGTACGTCACGAACTGAGCTAAACTCGTGTCATATCATAAAATATTCCTTAATTTAATCAAAACCAACACAAATACTAAACTAGAAATAAACCCAAAACTATTACCATTCTGCTAGATTAAATTAAAAGTTTCCTCGCTTGCATGGATTAGTACCGTTTGCCATCAATAGATGGCGTTTACTTAAATTGAACGCGCAGTTGGGCCACCTGTGAAAACAGTTAGGATAGAACTTTGTAAATGGTTCAGTTCGAGGATAGGTTTAGTGATTAAGGATTATGTGAACGGGTAGAGCAAACTTTATGCTGTGTAAGGATGAACACTAAAATGCAGAGAGGTTTTAGGATATACCTAGATTTTGGGAAGTAAATTGTACTTGCTATGTGGGTACTGTACGTACACACGGCTACACATCAAGCTATACATTTCCCGTATAATCTGACCTGTCATTGTAAAAATCCTATACAATGCGAGATATGGGACCAACACCGAAATCGCGAAAAAAAATCTACTGTTCCCTACATTTATGATTGCATAGCTCGTCGAAAGAAGTAGTGAACAGCAGATTTTTTTGGGACCAACCTTTTTATAATGATGAGTACAAAGACTGAATGAATACTTAAGAGATTTCGTGTATGAAAAGATACACCTTAAATAAATGTAGGAAAGTTAATTAAATACTTTAGCTATATGTAATAGAGTAGGTTAAGACATGTAATTGAATTTACCTGCTGCTGTGGCGCCAAATATGCATGTGCTTATGTAAACAAGCCACACGTGTAGGTAGTTACACCTTACACGTGTACTGCCGTGTTTCTGCAAACTAAAGAGCCTTACACGTGTATTCTGTGTGTCAGAAAAATAAAAAGTTTGTTCCTTTTGGTAGACAAATTAGAAAGCCTTTGAGTCATACAGAGGGGTAATATACAGTGTAATGTATTCTGAGTACTACCCGGCTACCTATGAGGTACACCCGGCTACACATCAAGCTATAGGTACATTTCCAGTTTATGCTGATCTCGCATTGTATAGGATTTCCGTACAATGCGAGATCAGCTTATACTGGAAATTTATAGCTTGATGTGTAGCCGTGTGTACACTCGGCTCGTGTCTCGGGAGGGCTCGTAGCTAAATGATAAAAGCCGTCGATCAAAGGTTAAGCTACCCTTGCCGCGGTCAGTTCGCGGTCGGTAATTCACCATCCATAACATAATCAAGAACACACCTTGCTTAAAAAAAAACCAGCCAAGTGCGTGTCGAACCACACACAATGGAGGGTTCCGTAGTTGGGATGAATTTATCCCAAGAACAAACTTAACATTGTAGTTGAAAAAGTCGAATGGCAGAACAAGTTTTTGCAACTGCAAATGTAAGTTGGTCGATTATTACTCGGTAACTTGGAGAGCCTACTTAGCTGTGATAGTTTTCCTTTTAATTTCGTTATATATACTACAGCCGTGAATGTTTTCACATTCCAAAATCAACCATTTAGCTGGCAGGTGGGGGGACACTTGACTGTAACAAAAATTAGCACTTTAAGGCTTCGTAAACGGAACGGAATGATCTTTCCAACGACACCCGACAACATGGGATCGACAAGAAAAAAAAAAAACATCACCACTTTTCGTGTAGGAGGTAGGTACTTACCCTAAAAAACATGTTATTCATGATTTTATTTTACCACTTTGGTGCCGTAATTTCCTGCCAGGGTTGCGGAATAGTCCGAAAGGGATACCGGGACCCTGGCAACAGGCAACTGACGGAACACGGGTGGTTTTTAGTCAGTAAGAGTCTGACACGCCCTTCCGCTCCGCCCAGAGCGAGAGAAGTCACAAGATGATTTCCCAACAAAAAAAAAAAAAAATTGTCGTAATTTATATGTATACCCATACCAAATTACAACCTTCTAGTACTAAGAGTCTATGAGCTAAACCGCGGACAGACAGATAGACAGACGGACATGGTTAAACTATAAGGTTTCCTTGCTGACTACGGAACCCTAAAAACGATCATAAAGTCTCTCGCAAACAAGAAAATACATAAAAAATATTACAGAGCTTAAGTACAAAAAACACATCAATAAAGGCACTATAACATTTTGTTTGTGCGATTATTGCTTGACTGTCAAATCAACAAATATTTTTATATCTATGGCTTGCTATATTGATAGATCATACTTCAAGGTTCTGCCATGAAAAACAACTGAATATCAGATACTGCTCCGATATAATAATTTCTGTCTAAAATGACTCCTGTAAATCATATTTCCACCTATATTAATTAAAATAAGATTTGTAGATTTAAGTGCATAATGTTACAGGGTGTAAAGGTAAACACCGTTGTCATTCAAACCATATTATGGGTAGTTGACATAAATATAAATATAAATGACGGAGCAGCAAAAAAAAAAATATTTTGTTTAAAAGATTTTAAAAAGTTTCTATCCGACAACGCTAGCGAAACAACTGACTGACTGAGGGAGGGGTTGCGCTCGCAGCCGGTTATGTCACGTTTTTTGCCCTAGCGCTGGTGAAAGGGTGAAATACTCTTGTGGTAAAATATAGATCTTCATTTTCTTTATATAAAATATTTCTTTATTTAAAACAAAAGTTTTAATTTTCCATTGATTTTACGTTCTATAAATGAAACCAAACCACTGGTTTCAGGGTGTTTACCTTAGCAAAAAGCCTTCCTAGCCTACGCTTTCCCACTCCTGGCCAAAGGCCTCCCTCCACTCCTTTCTTCTTTTTCTCAAGCCCGCGCGTCCTTCCAGTTTTGATGGAAGCTATCCAGCTCGTCCCGCCATCTCCTACATGGTCAGCCACGACCCCGCCACACTGTCTCAGGGCACCAGTTCTGTGCTATGTGGCAAACGTGTCCAATTATGTTGTTTATTTATTGTGTGAGAAAAAGTTAAGGATCGACACAACTCCAATAAAAATATTAGTTTGTTTGTGTGTAAGTAATAACAGCCGCACGGGTCTATCCATCAGGTTAAGCTACGCTTGCCGGGGTTGGTCCGTGGATGGGTGATCATCTTTGCACATCGAGACTCCTCCGTGCCTCGGAAAGCACGTTAAGCCGTTGGTCCCGGCTGTCATTTGTGGATCTATGACAGTAGTTACGGGTCGTCAGAAGCCCCGAAAGTCTAACAACCAGTCTTGCCAAGGGGTATCGTATTACCCAGTTACTGGGTTGTGGAGTTCAGATAGGCAGTCGCTCCATGTAAAATACTGGTATTCAGCTGCATCCGGTTAGACTGGAAGCCGACCCTAACATAGTTGGGAAAAGGCTTGGCAGATGATGTGTGTACCGATGTAAATCTGAAAGAAACATCAAAAGTAAGTACCTACTTGATTTGTATTGAATCGCCTTATTTGACCTTTAGAATCAGGTTTGTGACCTCAGCATTCGATTAGATTGAAGCAATTATATTAATATGTTTATTTCCATCCAAATTTTTATTACATTTTCTTTTATGAAAAATCTGATTGTAAATAAAATATTACTTTAGTAAGTATCTCGAAAAATGTATGGAAACCACTAGATTTATAATAATTATGTCTGTAGGTACCTAATCGGAATATTTTATATTTAGAGTCGTATAGGGTTCTTCATGAAAGTTTGGAGTTTTGAGAATAAAAGAAACTCTTTGGTCATTCGAATAATGTCCATTGTCGTTTAACTATCGCCAAATCTTTAAAATAATTATTTTTTCTGTTTATATCGACCAGTTATTAGGAACTGCCTATCCAGTACTATTGATCGACCATAATATTGTTTGAGTTTAATAAAAACATGTACATATTATATATATTCATTTGAATTTTGAATATTCATTTAACTTTTGAGGTGCAAAAAAGAAAATTAAAAAAAAAAACGTTTTGCAAACTGTGTCGTGTGACATATCAAATGAAAATAGTTGTTGCGAAGATCTAATTAAAAAAAA
Source organism: Lithophane ornitopus (assembly GCA_948473465.1). Taxonomy (NCBI): domain Eukaryota; kingdom Metazoa; phylum Arthropoda; class Insecta; order Lepidoptera; family Noctuidae; genus Lithophane; species Lithophane ornitopus. The sequence goes on from OX419636.1 coordinate 4,070,618, forward strand.
AATATTTTAGAATAAATACTTTTAAAGATTGTATTTGAGAAAATAGACGTAAATTGACCGTTCCCAGTCTTATCTGCAAAACTACTGAGCCTAAAATTAAAAAAAAAATCCTGAGAATGGATCTTCTACCGAGATTACAGGTAAACCTATAAGAAGTCTATAATCTTAAAATAACATGCTAAATCTCTCAAAATGGGGCGTACAAACTTACATTTGCAGTTGGAATGTATGGGAGAACATGTTTTTCAACTACAATGTTAATTTTGTTCTTAGGATAAATTCATTCCAACTACAGAACCTTCTTTGTGCGTAGTCCGACACGCACTTGGCCGGCTTTAGTTGTATCATGTTTAGATTTCGATACCCATGTGGCGGTATCTACACCGCCACATGCGAACTACGCATCAAAGTTTACCGTGCAGTGGACATATATATAAGAACCCAACATCAATCGTTGGGCAGTTGCCCGCCAGACACAACAGCCGTCTGGTTGGAGGATCCTCCCTTTTCTATATGGTGGATGAGTGAACTTTACACCCTGTTCCTCATATCCCTAAACCCAACACGACAGCGGAGTTTCGCAAGCTACTTTAATTTGACCTGTTTTTGAATATGAAAAGTAGTTGCATAGTATAAAACAGTCGTGTTAAAATGGTTTTAACCTTACAATCACGTAGCTGGTAGTAATAATATGCAGGCGCCACTTAATTTAGCACAAAATGCAAAGCAGGCTGAAAGTCTTGAAGAAACTTCCAAGTAAATTCAATGGAAGGCCGGCAAACATTTATGAATGTCCAAACAAACTGCTAAAGCGCTGGTTTAATTTGCATATTAGATAAAAACCTTCGCTCTTTTCCGTTGAAGAACACGTGGCAAAGAAATTAAGTATGAAGGCTACATCACTGTATGTGTATACAGAGCGGTCAAAATTGTTACGTCATAAAAAAAAATATCCCTCATGCCATATAATTATTTCCCCCCCTTTTTATATACTCGTACATTCTTCATATACATACACATTATATATATATTTTTTTAATATACTTACATATTATATATATATATTTTTCATATACTTACATATTATAATTATTTTTTTTTTTTTATAATATAGTGGTGTCCCTGTTCCCGATACCGGTGGGCTACACCCACCGGTATCGGGAACAGGGTCCAAGCTGCCGGTGGTCAGGGCTCCTGAGAGAGGAACCTCCTAACGATACGCACCCGCTTTCTGGATCAAGCCTTTTATCCAGCTACCTAACGCGAGCCTCCACAGGTGTTGGTCGAGGCTCTTGGAAATTAAGCCATTGACTGATACGACTATCGGCACAATGATCGCCGAGTCCACATCCCACATGTTGACAACCTCGCGAGGCAAGTCAAGATACTTGATTCGTTTATCTTTCTCGGCCTTCACGAGGTTCCCGTCATGAGGAACCGTTCATAATATTATTATTATGTATGTTAAGTCTGTACGTTTTTAAATTATGTAAATACGCACCTAATAAATAAAGTCAATAGATTTCTCATGCCCACGGGTATTCGAAAATACCCCACGTATGTTCCGCGTTTCTTGGTAGCTAAGGAAAACATTGTGAAGAAACCGGCGGCATGTCCTAGAAACAAAAATTCGAAGACATGTGACATCCACCAACCCGCACTGGGCCCGCGTGGTGGATTATGGCCCACTCCCTCTCACAGAATGAGGCCTGTGTCCCAGCAGTGGGAACGTTATAAGCTGATTACGGTACCTATTGTAACTTATTTCCAATTTGCAGAGTAGCTGGTACCACAGCCATGCTTAGGTATAAGTTGTGGTTATGTGTGGTACAACTATGAATTCAACTATTGTAAAACCAACTTACTTTTACAAACTAGTAAACTCTAACATAATTATTGTGGTTCAAACCGGGACTTTCCGCCGCAACGTTCCAGTATATTGTCATTTATGCCGAGAATGTTCCAGAACAGCTGTAAACTAGGATGTTGGGGTACTAGTTTATATTTTAATTAAATTAAAACTATTTACGAATTGTAATTTGTTCAGAAATGCGTAGGAAACATACTTGATGTGAGAGCATGATTATTGTTCGTTTATGTACGACGATTTTTTATTTTTTGAAATGAATTTAAATATTTTAATGAATTTCCTGATTTTATAATAATATTGATAATTTATGATATTTAATTTTTTGTTATTTTTAATAGTAGGTATGATGGGTTATTAACATAATTCTTAAGTATACCTAATAACAAAAATATGGATCACTGTTTCTGAATTAATATAATAAAATCTTTAAAAGGTAAGAATAGCGTGAGGTAATGAAGTTGTTTAAAAATCATAAAGCAAAACTATAACCTTAAGTTCTGCGATGAGCTGCACGATTAGGTACTGACAAATGCGTGCTCTGAGGGGCAGGTCCACACAATCTGTGTAGTTATTTTATCAAAAAACAACTTATTTCAGACACCAATCTACATGGTCTTCAGATGATCTTACCAAGATTTTAACTCTATTAAAAGAGATATTTTAGATATTAATTGTTTATTTGTATAGTTTAATTAATATTAGTAATAGTTAGTTTTGTTAGAGTTAGTGTTTAGATTTATACCCCATTTAATGGTTTAATTGAAATAAATGAAACACATTAAAAGAGACTGTAACACTTGAGTTTGTTTCGGCCTTTCTTCTCAGAGTAGGCGCAGATAGGATACGCCGACCTCATCTAGGTTTTGCAAAAAATATGATTCTCGTATAAACATCAATTTTATCGAAGATGTGGTTAAACACGTATAATCATTTAAAAAAATATGTATTTATATCTGATTACGTGCACTCACGAGCACCAATATGTATACACTTAGCAACTTTGAAAAGTGATTTTCTCCTATTGTAATTTTATGTTATAACGAACATAGTATTTTGGAACCCATATTATTATGAAATAGGTATCATCCCAAAGTAGTTGCACGAAAAAATGGTCATTGAATTTTGCTAAGTGTATACATAAATATTTTTGCTCGTGACTGTACAGTCGGCCGCAGTCTGTGGTTACCTTGAGCTGGCTTAGCGCAGTATAGATTTTCAACACAATAAGGAGCAACCTTTTCACCACTTCTTTGTTTTCATTGTTGTGTGGTTAGTGAGTAACATGGGGTCAGAGCCGCGCATGGGCCTCTGACTTGGCTTCACATGCCGTCGAGAAATATCTCTCAGGCGTTTTCGAGAATCCCAGGTGGATTTCCGGCTACCATAGGCGCGGGCTTGCGTACGGCGAGCAATGGGTAGCTCGCCGTCCGATAAGGACCAGGCCCGGGTCGATGGCGCGTTGTGTCCCACGCGCGCCTCAAAGAGATGTCAGCACAATCGGCGGGGTCCTCTAGGACCGATGCCTGCCAGGGTTGCGGGAAAGTCCGAAAGGGATACCGGGACCTTGGCAATAGGCAACTGAAGGAACACAGGCTGGTATAAGTCAGTAAAAATCTGACACGCCCTTCCACACCGCCCAGAGCAAGTCATTTGATGATTTCCTATCCTCACAAAAAAAAAGAAAAAGGCATGCCGGTTTTCGTCCGATATTTTCTTCACCGTTTTTGAAGCAAGTAATAAATATAGCCTACTAAACTGCAACCATTTTGAAGGATAAAAGCTTAGCTAAGTTCCATTCAAACATTATCTCCAGTTTGCAACAGCTTTAAGACCGTAACGACTTATCTTAAGACGTCTATACTCTTGTGAGTATTCGGTTCAACTCCATCCGGATTTAACGGAGTTTCAGACAGTGATTGAATATCTCTACGGCTGCAATATTGATATTACTCTCGCCCAATATTGATAGTGACTTCAGCACAATGTTGACTTTGTCTGGGCAATATTGCTCATTTATAAGATTGTTAGTGGAACAAGATAATTTATTATACGAAGACATAACACTCTAGTAATAAATGACTGATAGGTTAGATAGTATGGTAGGTCACAGGGGTTTTTTATTTGTTCTGAGGTCACAGGTCAGTGGTGAAAATATAGCAGTGTGGTGTGACCATCGGACTGCCGAGTCTCGAGTTCACACGCAGCTCTGAGTTTTTGGACTCATGTATCGTAAAATAACGGGTGTAAAAAGACACTTAACGTAACCGAAAGTCACTTGTTATTCCTGATATTGTGATAATTTTTTTGTTCTGGATCATACCTGGGAACCCTCTAGTTACGGAGATATTGAAGGTCAAAGTTCCAACTTTTTCAAACGTTTTTTAAAAGCAGTTTTAATACCTTAAACTTCTGGTTAGTAACAACCTGAAATATCGAAGATAAAGTTGAATTATGTTTACGACACATTGATGCTTCGGACTGTCTGCAAATTCGTTTGAAGTTTGAAATAAAGTATGGTACTTACGCAAAAACAAAGTCGTATAGTCTTGCAAAAAAACCGAACATCATTAAAAATTGCGCCCAAACAAAAAAATATTCTAGTGTTTGCAAAAAAAACTTTATCAATTTACCGGTTGTCTTCTTCCCTCGTACCCCACTCGAAAATTTAAGATATATTATCCCACAAAAACATCAATTTAATTTAAGATGTGCCTCAGGCAATGGCATAGAGTAAGAACGAATAGAAGCGATACTCACCGACATGTAACAAAAACCCTGTCCGATCCGAAAAAGGGGGCGCCTAGGTACCACAAATACATTACTAAAAAGGGGGCGCCTAGGTACCGCAAATACATTACTAAAAAGGGGGTGCCTAGGTACCACAAATACATTACTAAAAAGGGGGCGCCTAGGTACCGCAAATACATTACTAAAAAGGGGGCGCCTAGGTACCGCAAATACATTACTAAAAAGGGGGCGCCTAGGTACCACAAATACATTACTAAAAAGGGGGCGCCTAGGTACCACAAATACATTACTAAAAAGGGGGCGCCTAGGTACCACAAATACATTAATAAAAAGGGGGCGCCTAGGTACCGCAAATACATTACCAAAAAAATCGGCCAAGTGCATGTCGTACCATGCACAATGAAGGGTTCCGTAGTTGGGATGAATTTATAAAAAACAAACTTAACATTGTTTGAAACAGAATGTATGGAAGAACATGTTTTTACAACTGCAAATTTAAGGTGGTCGATTATTACTCGGTAACTTGTGGAGCCTACGTAGCGGTGATAGTTTTCCTTTTAATTTCATTATATATACTACAATCGTGAATTTTTTCACATACCCAAACCCAACCATTTAGCTGGCACTTGGCTCTAACAAAAATTAGCACTTTAAAGCTTAATATTCCGCAAACAGATTCCTGAATCCAAAAATGGTTTTAACAAACTCACATTGTTTTTAAACGACCTTTCCAATGATACCCCCACATCATGGGATTGATGAGAAAAAAAAAACCATCCCTACTTTAAGTGTAGGGGAGGTACCCTAAAAAAAAATATTTTTTACAATTTTTTTTACCACTTTGTCGGCGTCGTTTATATGTATATCCATACCAAATTACAGCTTTCTAGTACCAACGATCTCTGAGCTAAGCCGTGGACAGACGGACAGACGGACAGACGGACATGGCGAAACTATAAGGGTTCCTTGCTGACTACGGAACCCTAAAAAGGGGGCGCCTAGGTACCGCAAATACATTACTAAAAAGGGGGCGCCTAGGTACCGCAAATACATTACTAAAAAGCAAATAAAACATTATTTTTTTGTGAAAATAAGAAAGTTATTACTAGGTATTTTAAATTCACGTTTATAGTACTTACCCAAATTTTATTACAAAATTATAAAAATTTCTACAGAGGACATATGTTATGTAGACACCCGCTGGTCGACGGCCGCCCGCACCCCATGTAATAAACGGGTAAAATTCCGCATTGAAAAAAATGCGCTGATTTTTAATAAATGCCTAGAAATTTCACATAATATAGACTCTCAGTATGATTCTTAACAACACTAACGGATCGCAAAAGGTTTTTTTACAAGCTGTATATGCCTACAGTTTCGGAGCGTAAAACTGGCAAATCTGGGCATCAAGGGTTCTGTACAACTAAACTCATCCTCTGAAAAGTGAAAAAACAAAATTGTTTTTTTTTTTTGTAAAAACTCCTATAATTGCCATGATAGAGGTTATACGTCGTCCTCATTATCATTTCAGCCGAATGACGTCCACTGCTGGACATAGGCCTCCCCCAAGCGTCGCCACATCAACCGGTCCTGCGCTGCTCATATCCAGGGCATTTACTCGTAGGTAGGTAGCTGTACTCTGTAAAAACTTCAACTAACGGTTAACCGGTTAAAAAGATACAGACCTGTGGCATACAGACATACAGTCAATAAATCTGCCAAGCCTTTTCCCAACTAGGTTGAGGTCGGATTCCAGTCCAACCGGGTGCAGCTGAATACCAGATTTTACATGGAGCGATTGCCTATCTGACCTCCACAACCCAGTAACTGGGTAATACGATACCCCTTGTTAAGACTGGATTTTCGGGCTTCTGTTGACTCGTAACGACTGTCAAAGATCTATGACTGGCAGCCGGGACCAACAGCTTAACGCGTTTTCCAAAGATCCACAGACCAACCCCGGCAAGCGTGGCTTAACCTGAAGGATCGACCTGTGTGCTGTTATTGCTTAGTCACGAGCTTCAACTAACTACCTATATGGTTAAAAAGATACAGCCCTGTGAAAACAGACAGTGTAGGGTTAATAATAAGGTTCTTTTGGCACCTTTTGGGTAACACGTTTAATAAGTAATTCCTGCCCGGCGGCGGCGTGTGCATTTGGTATAAATTACTATGATCAAAATTATGTAGAAGGGTGTTGCATGTGTATTTTTCGATCAAGAATAGATACACTAGATTCAGGGAAACTGAATTATAAAAAATTAGAATAAATATTTTTGTACTTATTACAAAAGCACTTTATTTTCAAGCTTCAAGCGAATTTGTTTTTACATTTTCTCCGACGACAGAAAGTCTTAAACATGTATCGCAAACATAATTCAACGTTATCTTCGATATTTCAGCTTGATAATAACCAGAAGTTTATCGTATTAAAAATATTTTAATATTAAAAAAAATATAAGTCCTACTTGCACCAAAAATAATTTACCCTAAACGTATTTAAAACATTTTGTCTCTGTCATATTCAAACGATTGATAGAAATAGAACGATGTTTTGCATTTAGTGATTTGTGGACTTGAGGTGCAAGTGAGCCTTAATCAGCCTTAATATCATTATTACATTCGCGGCCAGTTGAGCAATGAGTTTTTGTTCGTGACACCTACTGTATCTAATGTATTTTTGATCGAACGCAGTACAAACAAGATTTTCGTGTCTACACGATTTTCTTAGTCTATGAAAAAGCTAAGATTAAATTCGGTAAAGATCACTTGAGTGGGAAAAGGTAATTTTGAAACCACGATCAAGGGACGTCTTGAGTGCTTGCGTTTGTATCTTTAGAATTAGGGATAGGTTGCATGGAGTGCGGTTTCTTTTAATGTAATGTAGCCAAGATTTTAAGAAAACAATTTTAGATAACATATTGCTATTCAAATGTGGTTATTTAAAATCCATTTCCATTCATTCAAAATTTAATTCAGATAAAAATATCCGCCTTTATCAATGGGTCAAAAATAATATTGTCCGGGTCCATTCTACAGATTTAGCCCAGCAACTGGACGCAAACAGTCCACCGTCATTAGGGACATCAATCACCATTACACAACTACATTGAGGTCAGACTCCAGTAGAACCAGATGTGGCTGGAAAATTGAAAAAGAAAAAATAAACCTGACTTTTCTCGGTTGTAAATATTTTAACATCGCTTTCGCGTTAATTATTTCAGTTGAAATTGGTTCAACGATGGTTAAAATGTCCGAATTTTAAGCACAACGTTTATGGTTCAGTCTTGGTGAAAACTACTAATAACTACCAATTAACTAAATAGCTTTTACTGCTTGACAATTCTAATTTAATGGTTTTATGATTTTTTTGTGACTTACGAACAGTGAAAAAAAAATTACCCTTAGGAAACCCAGACTTGAATGCATCTGAAATAACCACGCATTGATTAAAGCTCGTTCCTTCTCTATATGGAGAAGAAACCTTTGCTTGCAGTGTGTTTCCACTGAAGAACTTTTTGTCAGCCTAATTTTTGTGGCCAGCATTGGGTGGCCAAAGGCCTTTGAGACGGAGTGGGGCGCTGCCGCCTCTCAAGCCTCAAATAGTTTAGGTAATTACTTTTTACGATGAAAACAATGGTAATTAAAAAAAAAAAATACATAAGACCTGCTTTATAGCTAGTTCAGTTATTATGCAAAGTTTCATGATCTAATTTGAAGTATTTTTTTAATACCAGCGGTTTATTGTTCGTTTTAGAGGAAACTTTGTTTTTTTTTTATGGAGAAAATTTTATGTAATCATGTTTTCGCCAAACATAGGACAAAAAAATGGTGCAGTATTTTCGGCATAACGGAGGATCATGCTAAGCAATTTGAGGTAGGGTACGCTTAATAAAACAATATTATGACCCTGTAACTGTCCAATGTCAAAAACCTCATCTAATACAGACATGAGACAGCTAATAAAACAATGACAGAAAATAAAACGGAACAAAATGAGGTCTCAGCGGATTTATGGCCCTATAAACTTATTCTTCCCTTACCAATCAATATACACTGTCTGAACTTTACTAGTAGGAAACAAAAGAAATTCACTTTATTATCCCAGCTGAATTTACATTAAAAAAAATAAAAGATAAGTACCTATCAAATTAATAGGCTTAGGATAACATTACAACTAGAGTAACTTATACTCCATTTGAAATAAGATTAGACGTTTAAATAAGCCTTTTTTACAGTCCGTTTAACCGATTTTGAATTCTATTGCGTTGGTGGCATGACAAATGGCAGCTGCAGTAGATAGTTGGTATTGTGTAACTTTTTTTGCTTTTAATGTTTTCCTTATGCCTACGGTATAGAAGTCAAAATCGGTTGAACGGACTGTAAAAGGGCTTGTTTTAATGTCTAATCTTATTTCAATTGGGGTATAGTTAATAATTATCGTTAGGATGTTCCTGACTCGGGAGCCCTGACTACCGGTAGCTTGGACCCTTTTCCCGATACCGGTGGGCTATTTGTTAATTTTTTTTTTCTATTAAAATATTATAAATGTAAGTTATAGATAAAAATGAAATAAAGGAAATTATTATTATAATGCTGTTTTAAAACATGCTAAGTTAAAATTTACGAACAAGTTTGACAGTTCATTATTTCTGAGTTTATTATTATAACATTCACTTGTTTTGTCTGTTCGTAAACGTTTTTAGTGCTGTCAAAACACAAAAAAATGTCGTACTCACAAAATAGTCTAGATATTACTTTATTTATTTACTTGACGCTGTTCATTTTATTATCATCGATTACCCACTAATTACGTAGACTGCTGCCGGAGGACTAAAAAAAAACCGAATTTATTACAAACTAATTTTTTTTAATAAAATAAATTACAATTATTGAAAATGGAATTGACTCGATCGATGGTGGATGCGAAGTGCGCGGGCGCGGTCACGTAGTCGGTGTCTTCGGGCCTCGTGTCCTGCGTCAGCACTTTTCCCTCGTAGCAACTGGGTCGATTATGCGCACGCGGTGTGCCTCGTGCCGTTGTGTCTGCGCTTTACTTAATAGTGATGCGCGTAACACACTTGACTGTTTTTAGGGTTCCGTAGTCAACAAGGAATCCTTATAGTTTCGCCATGTCCGTCTGTTCGTCTGTCCGCGGCTTAGCTCAGAGACCGTTGGAATTAGAAAGCTGTTATTTGGTATGGATATACTTAAAAACGACGCCGACAAAGTGGTAAAAAAAAAATCGTAAATAACTATTTTTTTAGGTTACCTCCCCTACACGTAAAGTGGGAATGGTTAATTTTTTTTCTCGTCAATCCCATGGTGTGCGGTATCGTTGGAAAGGTCGTTTAAAAATAATGTGAGTCTGTTAAAACCATTTTTGGATTCAGGAATCCGTTTGCGGAATATTAAGCTTTAAAGTGCTAATTTTTGTTAGAGCCAAGTGTCCCCCCCCCCCTGCTAGCTAAATGGTTGGGTTTGGATATGTGAAAAAATTCACGGCCGTAGTATATATAACGAAATTAAAAGGAAAACTATCACCGCTACGTAGGCTCCACAAGTTACCGAGTAATAATCGACCAATTTAAATTTGCAGTTGTAAAAACATGTTCTCCCATACATTCTGTATCGCAGAACAAGTATTACAACTACAATGTTAAGTTTGTTTTATAAATTTATCCCAACTACGGAACCCTTCATTGTGCATGGTACGACATGCACTTGGCCGGTTTTTTTAAATCAAAACTGTCATTATTGTTATTTGGGGAAATCCAAGTAAAGCTCAAAAGTCAGTTGAACTAGCGTGCTTTTTACTTTGCATTCCTGCACTAGTGCGGGAAAGTACACGACAAATTACATAATAGATACTAGTTAGAGATGTGCGATTTTTTAAATCTCATCAATGAACCTTCATGCCTTAAAATCTTCAGTTTTATGCCTAAAACTCTCGGCTCCATTTAGCGACAAACTTTGTACTCTTGCATTTACATTTTAATCAATGAAAAAGAATAATAGTGAGAGAATACGGCATTTTATTTTTGCAATGCAACTTTTCAGAATTTTTAATTTATAAATCAACCGTAACAATTCCCAATTGTCAATAACTTAGTTAAAATTCAGTTAGTTTTGAAATAAAATGCAAATTGAAATTCCAACACTCGCTTCCGATTGAATTTAAATGAAATATTTGCATTTCATAAAATATTCTGAACTCTGAATAAATATTAATTTATGTTTCAATTAGTCTGAATATTAATTTATTAGAAGATCTGTTAATAAGATTAATAAACGGTCGTGGTTCGTAATCCTCATTTCAGCCGAAAGACGTCCACTGCTGAACATAGGCGTCCCCCAAGCACCGCCACGTCGACCGGTTCTGTGCTTCTCGCATCCAGCGCATTCCTGCGGCCTTCACCAGGTCATCGGTCCACCACATCGGTCGCCATCGGCCATCTGTTCTGCGAGGAATGTGCCACTTAAGTTTGGCAATATTATATTGGTCACCTTGGTTCTCCTACGGATCTCTTCATTTCTGATTCGATCACGCAGGGCAACTCCTAGCATAGCCCTCTCCATTGCCCTTTGAGTGACTTTCAGCCTTCTAATGAGTTCCATTGTGAGCGACCAGGTTTCAGGGCCATAGGTCATGACTGGCAACACACACCGGTCAAAAACTTTTGTCTTGAGACACTTTGGTGGACACTTCACCAGGTCACCGGTCGACCTTGTGGAGGGCTTCCAATGCTACGTTTACGCTACAGACGTAACCACGACCGTTTATTATTCTTTATCGTAACCCCATACAACGCAATTACAATAGCAAATAATTTCATTTTGACAATTCAACAAAATTCATTGCGTCTGTGGCATCTTCAACACCACATATGAACTACGCGTCACGTTGACGTCACGCAAAATCCTGCATCGCGCAAGCGAAGTTTACCGCGCTACTAGCATATATACAAAGTCCTGACATCAATCGTCGGGCAGTAGTGGCCCATCAGACACAACACACATCTGATCGAAAGAGCTTCCCTTTTCTATGGAGGATAAGTAAACTTTACATTGAGAATTGGAAGTTGAGAACTTGTCAAACTCTAATTAAGTATTACTTAAGGTGATTCCTTCGACGTCCCGCAAAATTTATAATTAGGTACTTAAGTGTTTTACGAATTGAAAGAATCGTCAAAATCGGACGACTCCGTAAAAATTTATGCGTTGACTTGAGAAACTCGTCCTTTTTATCGTCGGTTAAAAATAAAGTCTGATTATCATCATCTGCCCAGATTTTTCCCAACTTTGTTTGGGTCAGCTTAGAGTCTTACCGGATACTGCTGAATGCAGGTTTCCATGGAGCGACTACCTATCTGACCTTCACAATCCAGTCTTTTTCTTTTGGTGCGGTTAGTGACTAACCTGGTGTCAGAGTTTTAAAGCCGCCCATGGGCCTCCAACTTGGCTTCACATGCCGGCGAAAAATATCTCTCAGACATGCCGGTTTCCTCACGATGTTTTCCTTCACCGTTTTTGAAGCAAGTGATAATTATACAATACGTACATGAATCCGAAAAGTCAGAGGTGCGTGGCTTGGGTTCGAACTCGAGACCTATGACTTGGCAGTCTGACGGTCACACCACTAGGCTATCACTGCTTATCAACAATCCAGTTACTGTGTAACACGATACCTCTTTAGAAGACTTCTGACCGCAAACCTCCTTAAAATAAGGGATGGTAAATCAAATATTTCATCAACGTAGGTATTTCCTTTGCCGAGAAACTGTGTCCAATACTTCTATTATATTTATGCGTCTGTCTTAATAATATTACCGAAACAGACATCAAATACGATACTGCAGTGCCAAAGCTTTCACGATATTGTTATTAGATTACATGTTCTCATATTTGAACCATCTGGCGTTCAGAATCTGGCGAACTTGTCTGCTATCTATGCACCTCTGAGTTATGTCTTTATTTTTTATGTATGTGTGTTACCCGGTTACTCCGCCAATTATGAATCGATTTTGATGATTCTTTTTTTGTATGGTAGGTCATGCTTCCGAAAATTTATATGGGACCACCATATAAATTTTATTAAGTTTACTTGCGTAGTTTTTGAGTTAGCTTCAGCATATTACGTATTTTCCCCACTTAGTTTATCTAGATGATGTTTTCATTTACTCCTTCACTGTTATTTACATCAGCTAGTGGTATTCGAATTTGTGTAGGGTAGGTAACACAACAAAAAAGTTTTCAGAAGTCTAAAATTCGAAAATTTCAGAAGTCGGTGTCTTTGCTTTTCAATTTTCGTTTTTTGCCACCGACTTCCGAAATTAAAGTTATTTTTCAGTTTTGAGTGTTTTTTTTTGAAATCTGTTTTTTTTTTGTAAAAAGTTTTTATATAATTTATATAATTTTAACAAATTACTTTGTTTTTTTGTTATTGAAGTAGGAAGTGGTATAGCAGTGTGTGTAAAGTAGTGTGAGTGATTTGTGCCCGGTTGATAGCAATAGGCACGCCGCATATTACATGGTTCCTAAACATAACTGGCGAAATGTGGGTGTACTATTAATAGGTACACCTCTGCCTAACCCTTCGAAGATTACGGTCTTGATGTTTATAGTTTAAAATAGGTACGGTAGGGCTTGAGGAGGGCTAGATAAAGAGTAATGTGCGAGCGTGGAATGATAGATGATTAATATTTTATTTTATATTTGTCATCTCAGAGAAGCGTCTATTTTAACACTTGTTGTTTTTTTCAACTGCCCCAGAAGGAGGGTTATGTTTGTATGTATGTATGTCTATTTCTTTGGCACGCTCTGTAGCCTAAACGACTTGATGGATTTTAACATACGAGGTGTCGTTAGGTTCGTCTTAATTGTGGGAGTAACATAGGCTATATTTTTTTTTAAATATATTTCATCTGCAAACAAAACAAAAAGGGAAGGAAGGTTTTTTTTAAAAAAAAAAACAATATTGGTATTAAAAAAAGCTAGTGATGAGTTAATTCCAAATATATAAATTAATAAAATTAAATAGCTTGAAATAAAATAAAATATTTAAAAAAAAAACCCGGGTAGCAAACCAATAACCTGAAATATGGTGTAACTTTTGTTGGTTCCCCGCCTGTAATACCAAAATTCTACAGATTATAATGCTTGTTTTTCTCTTTTAAGTTATGCGTTTTTGCAGGCGGGTTTTTTGTATTTTAAATAATTTGTTTTATTTTTAAACAAAAACCAATTTTTTTTTTTTTTATTAATTCCTATCTTGAATGATCGAATGCAACTAGTTATTTTTCTATCAGCCTGTTACAGTACTTAGTTCCCGCGTATAATTACCGGTATTCAAAGATCTTTTTATTGATGAAACAATTGAATTGCTCAGTCTACCTAACTAATAACAAAATAGTTAAATGTTCCGTCCGGGTGAAGAATTTCGAGGGCAAAGTTCATCCTTTACTAACTTTTCTTCTCTTATTATCTTATAGACGAAGTTCTAACGACATTATGTTTTAATCTTCAGCCTGGATTTCAACCTAGACGTCAGGATTAAGTTATGCACGAACTTTTAGTTCCTGTAATATATTCTTGTGATGGCTTATTTCAAGAAGTTTTATAGAAAAAAATAGGTTTAGGTACCTATATGACACAGCAACACGTGCATAAAGATAGCATAATCAGCCTATAATGTTCCCACTGCTGGGACACAGGCCTCCTCTCAGTGAGAGGGTGCGGGCCGTAATCCACCACGCGGGCCCAGTGCGGGTTGGTAGATGTCACATGTCTTCGAATTTTTGGGTTCTAGGATATGCCGGTTTCCTCAAGATCTTTTCCATCACCGTTTTGAGAGCATTGGATATGAAATAATTTACACAAAGTAAAACGCTTGTCTTGGTTCGAACCTACGACCTACAACTCGTAAGTCGCGGCCGTTACCACTGGTACCACTGCTCTCTCATAAAGATAATTAACACTAATAAAAGGAAACTTAAAAACAAAATAAATCTATAATCACGAGCACAGAACAGACATCATAGTCGACAGCTACCCGTAGTGGGTGTGACAAGAAGGCTTCCATTTAGCATAATGCTCAGCTATGGGTTCCCCATAGCACAGCGCTGATTTAGTTATGTGGCGGTATCTACATCGCCACATACATACTACGCATTAAAGACCTGATGTCACAAAAAATCCTGACGTCACATAAATCCTGCATCGCGCAATTAAAGTTTACCGTGCAAATGGACATATATACAACAACCCAACATCAATCGTTGGGCAGCTGCCCGCCAGACACAACCCGTCTGGTCGGAGGATCCTCCCTTTTCTATAGAGGATGAGTGAACTATACACTCTGCTCCTCATAAGCCTAAAGTTACATGTTATATGCCACACATTGGTGTGACCTCTGTTTCAGAGATGCGATAATATACACAAATGTCACTTGCTTAAAAACCTTGACAATTATTGAATAAAACAGAATGGAAACATTCAGGATGTATTTATAGGTCTGCATACTGCGCTGGCTGTTTGACCTCTGAGTTTATTTCGGTATTTCTTCTTTCAGCTTGAAGGCAACATTGACGCCATTTTAAACTGAAATACTTACCAGTCAGAATGAGAAAGGATGCGTACCTTTACTAATTTTGACTGGTCAGTATTTCCAGAAATAAAAACCAAGTTCCATTTTCCGTTTCACATTTTTACCCAATTGTGAAACTAAGTAAACATACCATCATTACACTCCATCACTATCATATCCTAATCCTAACTAATATTATAAATGCGAAAGTGAGTTTGTTTGTTTTTTTGTAACGCTTTCACGCTAAAACGGCAAAATGGATTTGGATGAAATTTGGCACAGGGGTAGACCATGACCTGGAATAGGACATAGGGTACTTTTTATCCCGATATTCCCACGGGATCGAGACTTACGCGGGTGAAACCGCGGGGCGCAGCTAGTTTTCATAATAAATTCCGAATCTTACACCCAGATTTTAATGTCCCTATCCCGAAAATTCAAAGACAAAACGAAATGTCGACGACGTAATAAATTCCGTCGTAATTTTGTAAATTACAACGTCTTCATAAAGATTTGTCCTGAAATTTTCAATACCTTTGTACTTTGATGATTTAATTTTTGTACGTCTCAACGGAGTCTTTTGTACGGAGAATAATAAAGGTTTGTATAATATAGATGTAATTAGTGACCTAATTTGTTAAATAGAATTTTGATTTAAGGTAAAAAAATCTGATGTGGAATAACAGTGTTTTTAAAAGTCTTATTATCTTATTATAAGTATTATTCTTTGCCATTGCAGATAGACTATCTTGAATATAAAATTGCTTTCAAAATATCCGTACGTACGGACAAACAAACAAAAAGATAGTTAGGATAAATGCGAAAGTGAGTTCGTTTGTATATTATACTCTACTACTACTAGCTTCCACGCTAAAATGACTGAACGGATTTGGATGAAATTTGACACAGGGGTAGACCATAACCCTGGGTTTCGAGTTTAGGACATAAGATACATCCCGGTAGTATGTTTCTATTTTCTGTTCTAAGTTCTTATTTGGCTTTATATAATAAAATGTACTTATTTCAAATTTATTTTTTGTATTAATAATTGCCTCATGAGAATCGGCAGAACAATACAACATCCTGACTATAATATTATAAATACGAAAAAGAGTTTATTTGATTTTTTGTTACGCTTTCACGCTAAAACGGCTTTATGGATTTGGATGACGCACATGGGTAGACCATGACCTGGAATAGGACACAGGATACTTTTTATCCCAATATTCTTACGGAAGCGAGACTACGCGGGTGAAACCGCGGGGCGCAGCTAGTAAACAATAAATTAAGTAAAACACAATATCCTGCTCAGCTTTTTCCAGCTGTTATTTACTGTATTAATATTATTAAACAAAAGAATGAAACGTCAAAAGGAATTATAGAATACGAAATCAGAATTTGAATAATATTATACTGATATTGAAAAGCCTTTAATACGCCATTGATAACATTTCTCTGTTTAATTTATATCCAGCATGATTTCGGCATTCAATTGATGGAATATTTGACGGAGAATTCAGTAATAGGCAAAATAAATGTTCATTCCAAGAGAAGAACGGTTTATTAAATGCGGCCAAAATATTGATATTAGGTACAAGATCACCCGGTGAAATTCGTACCACGCCCTCGTATCAAACTTAGATTATTTCGATTTTTCGGCTTCCTTTGGTATTTTCCTAAAACTACCGAGTATTGAGGCGAAGATAACAAAAAAAAAAAGCAATCAGTCGAGCCATTTTTGAGTTTTTGCGAGACTAACGCCCGGTAATTGATTTTAATATACATATAGATAGATTTAGATAGGTAATCACGACGTATCGATAGATGTAGTGTGAACAGGGGGCCTCAACAAGTGAAAATCGTTTCGAAAGCGTTTCGTATTTCTACAACGACTTTCAACAGGATTGACATAGGCTTTTCGATAGCTTATGTCAGTCTTATACATTTTTGCCTTTTCTATCATCGTTATCGCTGATAGAATGTCACTTTGTCTAGGGCCTCAGAACGAAGCGGAAATCATTCATGCGTAGATTCTGCTGGAACCATAGTTCATGGGTCATCACAAAATTAAATCCCACAATGCACAATCAGTACTTTGACTACCGTAGGCCAATCAATGAGGATTTCATGAAAATTCACGCCACCAGTTGGCGGCACTTTGACAAGAAGTCTTCCATTTCAACAACGAATATAAAATCTATGATGACGTTTATCATTCGTTTCATTCATTTGTTCATCATTCAGTCACGACTAAACAAAATATAGGCGCTTTGACACTTTTGACAGGTGCCCTGGACCTGACGCCTGAGTGCTGCCACCTAGTACATAAACGTCATTTCAGAAAATCCTAATTTTTACGAGCGGGAATCAATAAACCTAAAACTAAACTTGGTAGCCCACACTATGTAGGTATATACATAAGACTTAGAAGTTCGTTTACAAATTACGTGCACAAACCTGAATCTATAAGCTATGCATCGAGCGAGAATCGAACCTTGTCAAGCAGTCACTGCGCCATCGCACCGTTCAATTGATGCATCACCATAAATAATATAATCCTAACTAACATAACCAATATAATTATATCCTAACTATCCTTATCCTAATCAATATTAAAAAAGCGAATGTGAGTTTGTTTGTTACGCTTTCACGCTAAAACGGCTAAATAGATTTGTATGAAAATTGGCACAGGAGTAGACCATGACCTGGAATAGGACATAGGATACTTTTTATCCCGATATTCCCACGGGACCGAGACTTACGCCGGTGAAACCGCGGGGCTCGTTTTTAATATTTATACCTTCTCTCGTCATGAGCTTATTTACCCGTATGATATAAAAAAAGTTAAAATCTTTTACTGTATATTTTAGTATCTCTGATTCCATACAATGTCTATCAGCCAGCCCGAGATTTTCTTTATATCACATTAAATTAAATTAAAATAAACAAAACCCGCTCACGGCAAGATAAAGGAGTAATCCAAGGATATTATGTGTAGAACAAAGATTATGAACACAAAACAAGTCACAACACATAATCCATTGTTTTAGAACAGACTTATTTATTGTTCGTACGTAATTTAAATAAGGGATTTAATTTATATTATTCGTTTGGATATTACATATCAACATTAGGTATTATACGTAGAGTCGACAGCTAGGCTTTCATAGAAATTAAATATAGAAGCCAATCATTGTTTTATGTTTTTTTTCTTGAAAGTAAAAACTGCCATTACTAGGTTACCTACCGCCTCTAATCCATTAATAATATTACTGTTGGGACTCTAAAAAATCGTCTTTCCCTTTATATGTTGAACCGAGAGTATGCTAACACAGTCTTATTAAATAATAGCTAAGACACTAGTTTAAAAAAAAAACCGGCCAAGAGTGAGTCTGACTCGCGCACTAAGGGTTCCGTGCCATTTATCTATAAAAATAGCAAAAAAAATCATGTCTATTGTATGGGAGCCCCCCTTAAATATTTGTTTTATTTTAATTTAATTATTTATTTTTAAAGTGAATATATAACTAAATATTCTGTGACAAATAGTCAACCAGCGACTATTTCATCGAGCAAAAAAATCACGTTTGTTGTATAGGCTCCTATACAACAAACGTGATTTTTTTTTAGCTTAAACATTTATTTTATTCTGTGTTTTAGTATTTGTTGTTATAGCGGCAACAGAAATACATCATCTGTGAAAATTTCAACTGTCTAACTATCACGGTTCATGAGATACAGTCTGGTGATAGACGGACAGACAGACAGACAGACAGCGGAGTCTTAGTAATAGGGTCCCGTTTTACCCTTTGGGTACGGAACCCCAAAAATCCAGTGAGCTTGGCAGTAGTCGCATAATGATGTGTATGTAACATCTGACTTCTTAGCTGACAGTACCAACCTCTCGGAAAATGGGTAGGTACCATCTGAGGGCCAACTCTAGCACCGCGCGCTCATTGGTCGAATCAAATAGCGCGCACTTCCGGCTTCCTGCTACACGCTTCCGTCCCTTTTCACGAAATCACTCCCATAGATTGCAGAAAAGCGACAGGAAAGATGTTAAACATCATTATTATTAATACAAAAACAGAAACATTTCACCTAAATTTGATATATATACCCAGAAACTTGAACCATATCAACTACCTACAATATTACACCTTCAAGGTAAATACTGTAAGAAAATGAGGGTACTACAAAAATACGACGAATATTATGGATATTACGTCGGCTTATTGAACATTATCGCTGCGGCCGCCAGACTCTTTATTTTTAATATAGGTAGGTAAAACTTGCAATTTTCTTTAGCGGAATGATAAGGTATTGTAACTTTAAGGGTATTGTAACTTTTAAGGTGGATGCGCTAGGGTAGCCCGCAAAATTCAAATTTTCTTAAGTTTTTTGCAATTTGCAGGCCAGTATCAGGTTGTACGTTGATCTAAATATTATTGGCGGCCGTAACAAGTATGGATTTACAGAATTATAATTGTTCATTGAATGAAAATTTCATGAAACCGTCATTCAATGCACTTACATGAACTAAGAGAGTTGTATTGCTGATTCTAATGTTTATAATTCTGTAAATCCATATTTGTTACGGCCGCCAATAATATTTAGATCAACGTACAACCTGATACTGGCCTGCAAATTGCAAAAAACTTAAGAAAATTTGAATTTTGCGGGCTTCCCTAGCGCATCCACCTTAAGTTTGAAAGGTATTGTAACTTCAAGTTTGAAAGGTATTGTAACTTCAAGTTTGAAAGGTATTGTAACTTCAAGTTTGAAAGGTATTGTAACTTCAAGTTTGAAAGGTATTGTAACTTCAAGTTTGAAAGGTATTGTAACTTCAAGTTTTAAAGGTATTGTAACTTCAAGTTTGAAAGGTATTGTAACTTCAAGTTTGAAAGGTATTGTAACTTCAAGTTTGAAAGGTATTGTAACTTCAAGTTTGAAAGGTATTGTAACTTCAAGTTTTAAAGGTATTGTAACTTCAAGTTTTAAAGGTATTGTAACTTCAAGTTTTAAAGGTATTGTAACTTCAAGTTTTAAAGGTATTGTAACTTCAAGTTTTAAAGGTATTGTAACTTCAAGTTTTAAAGGTATTGTAACTTCAAGTTTTAAAGGTATTGTAACTTCAAGTTTTAAAGGTATTGTAACCTCAAGTTTTTTACTTGTGTACTCAGACCAAATAAAAAACCAAGACAGAGCGCTGCGAACAATACAGTGAAGCATGCCAAATCTACACCTCCGCTCTGTTCATACACGCACCCTTCGCTTGAAAAACCGGAACAGTCTGTCGGAAAAACATACGAAAACGTATGTATGTGATACTTATATTTGTACGTAAAATACACATGTTTACGTTGTTATCTCATGTAAAATACAGAATGTGTGTCCTCACATTTACATAAAACGTTTACGAGTTTCTTTTTATTGAAAGTATTTTATTTTATTTTAACTTTTTATTTGTTTATACGTTGACTGATAGAAAGTTATGCGCCACGTGTAAGATTTTTTGTTTTTAATATCGGTAAGCCCAGACCGAACTGAGCCAAATTCCCAAGTCTTTAAAACAATCAACGCACGCAGAGACGTTAAGTTACAAAACCTAATTAAAATTATAAGTTAATAATAAATTAGGATAAGAGTTAGGTAACTCACACTATTGTAATAGGTTTCCCTGTAATGATAGATGTAAGATGGAAAAAATAAAAAAATCCGTGAAGTATTTATAGAAATTGGCCCACCCGTGTCGCGTCATCGCGCCACATACATACACACCGGTCAACATCATAACCCTCCTGTTTGCTTCGCCGTAGTCGGGTAATGAAAGTGTCTTATGCGTTAATTAAGACTTAATGTTTAATTACATAATTCGGAAAGAATCAGAATTTGAAGATATGTCAAGCAATTATTATTAATGGCCAAAGACCCTCGACCAACATCTAAAGAGGCTCTCGTTAGCGGCCGGGTCAAGTGCCTGATTCAGTGATGAATGACTTGAACGCGGAATACAATGTTGGCTTTCTTTTTTTGTAGCCTACTAGAGCCTTGTTTCTTATGCCCTTTGTACTTAAGTTGTAGGTAATTTATGATCTAACCCCCATATTAATTAACGTTGCTTAAAGTTAAGTAATAATGAGCGTCTGCTTAGCAGTACATTTTCTGACGTTTAAACGTCTCTTAAGTTAAAGCAACGTTAATGATTAAGATTGTGGTTTTGTGGATGATTTCCACCGAACGGCTCGCATCGCATCGGATCGGAACGGATTTTACAATCTTCAAACGATATTAAATCGTGTACACAGTATTTAAAGTCTATATTATCAAGCCGCGCATAGCATCTTGATCGCGGGCGTCTTTCGCGCACGCGATCGTAGCCGAAACTATGCTGCGACGCACCATCGGCTCCGTTCGCCTGTTGTCGTATCCGATCGGATTTTTCCTACATAAACCATTAAAAAAAATTAAAACACAGGCACGGTAGGCATGAAACTATTTGACTAGGCGCAGAAACAGATACGTTCGCAAGTGACGGTACGGAGCCGATCACGGATATCGAGCCGATTGTATGCGTCGACATCCTGCCGGACGCGATCGGCTGTCGCCGCATTGGTTCGTATCTTTTCAGATCCGATGCGATGCGAGCCGTTTGATTGAAATCATCCTATAAGCTATTTGAGTATGGTTTTGCCGTAGAATATAATAGAATAGGTTTTTATTTGATTAGAATGTAGGTACATAAAAATAAGTTGTTAAATTATATAATAGGATCCATGTACATTCTGCCTTTATAAAGCATGCAAAATGTAATACAAAGTAGAGGATAAAATATTACAAAACATTAGCATTTAAGAAATCCTGCACAGAATAATAACATTTATCTACAAGTAATTCTGTGAAACGTGTTTTAAATTTTTGCAACGGCCAGTTTTTAATTTGGTCGGGTATTTTATTAAAAATTATAGGAGCCATACAAATCACATTTCTTTTTAATAAGCTAGTTTTAAATACGCCCGTGCATAGTAGATATTGGTATTGAGATCTCATAGCTGTACTACGTGTTCTAGTTTCAGTTGCAAATAGACATCGATTTCGTAAGAATAGTTAATATTGTTTTGTGTCCAGAGGTATGTAACAATTTTGTAGGATTTTTAAATTGGGAATAAGTTGTCGGGGAGAATATTGCGATGGGGTGTAACATCAACATTTCAAAAATCTTAATCGGGACGCTTATTTCAATTATACCATTCACAAGAACTTATAAATTGTCATGAAGTTTGGTGTTTAGAGGTATAAGGAACAGGGTGTAAAGTTCACTCATCCTCATAGAAAAGGGAGGATTCTCCGACCAGACGGGTGTTGTGTCTGGCGTGCTTACTGCCAAACGATTGATGTTGGAATCTTGTATATATGTTGATCGCGCAGTAACTCTAATTGTCTGATGCAGAATTTTGTGTGACGTCATGATTTTTGTGTGACGTCAGGTCTTTGATGTCTCGCATGTGGCGATGTAGATGCCGCCACAGGTGCATGTTTTAAAGTGTAAATTTCAATAGAATGGAAGGGCAATAAACTCTAAAATATTTCAGTTACATAAATAAGCACGGAACAATGGTATGAGGGAGAACTTTCAGATGTCGTGACCTGTTTTCCTGTTAAAGATTATTAAAAAAAGCACTGCTGAAGCACTTTCAAGATTAAAATTCCAGATATACGTAGGTTCCATCTATATTCGAAGCCAAACGTTTTCCAATGGGCACTTACACTGGATCAGTTTTTCCTCAAAGGCCAACTCAAATTACTATCGCATCGGTTTCTGCGAACGATAAAATCTATTGGGCTTTCGAATCGTTCAGTTTTTGTTTGAGTGGCCTTTTCTTGTCATTTACTCTGATAGTGCTTACGGGAGCGAATGAACGAGTGTACAGAAGATTGTTTTGATTATTATTTGTAGGATATCTGATCGAAAGATTTTGTGCATCGTTGCATATTTTGGGATTTTTAACCGACTTCTTCAAAAAGAAGGAGGTTCTCAATTAGTCTATAAGTATGTTTTTTTTTGTGTGTGTATGTTACGTGGGTACTCCGCCAATTATGAATCGATTTTGAATATTCTTTTTTGTTTGGTAGGTCATGCTTCGGAGGTGGTCCATATAAATTTTATTAACTTTGCTTGCGTAGTTTTGAGTTAGCTTCAATATTACGTATTTTTTCCCACTAAGTCTATGTAGACGATATATTATTTGAGTCCGTCACTGTTATTTACATAGCAGGTACTGGTATTCGAATTTATGTGGGGTAGGTACCACAACTAAAAAATGTTTTTTTTTTTTTTGGAAGTAGGTTGTATTTTGTTTTTTGTAAAATGTTTTTGTTGAGTTCATTTTTGGGATAGAAACTGGTCATTGTGTATTTCACAAATGCCCAAATGCTTTTCAAAGCTTATTGCCAATCGTATTACACGTGCAGGCTGTGGGTGAACTTTCGGAAGGGCATATATAGTGGTCTGCGCACACAATATAACAACACATTCCGGGTATTGATGGGTCAGTCGCGTTTTTGTAGCGCGTTCGGCACGTTTGCCGTCGCTGACGTTGATAGTTTTCCGGCCATCATGCGCAAGAGATTCGCATCTTTGCTAGGCCGTGTTCGCGCCAGCCCCAACACTATTCTTGGAGCGTTGGCTGATAGGTGGGACTCTCCGATCTTGGGGCGATGGATACGACTGCATGCAAGCAAGTGGGCCTTTCCCAGGATCGGCGTGCCTCACGCAGCTTCGATTATAATGTTACTAACACTAGTTTCATAAATTTACAGTGTTACTAACAAATATGGAGAGAGATTCTGAAATAAATTTTGATTTAAATTTATTTATTACAAGAGTATATTTATATCAAACCTAAAAATCAATGCTATAGCTAATTTATTGCTCTAGATTGCGTGATAATCTGCAAAGTATTTTTGAATGCGTGCTCTGTACGCAAAACGCAAGAAGATTGAAAAATATTTAAAGATAAATAGAGCATGAACATTGTAATGTTATTTATCGATCTCATCATCATCATCAACCTATATTCCTGTTTCGACAGGTTACCACTGAAATTAGATTCATTACTACAATAAAATTTATTTAACCAAATGGAAAAATATCTACGACCAGAACGTTTCAACGAAGACACGTCCTTAAGCCAAGATCTGTCCCCTCAGTGGACACATTGGAAAAGCACAATAGAAAATTTTCTGACAGCTATAACTACGAACGAGAAAACTATTGCAATAGAGACTAAATACAGATTCAATCAATCTGCCTAAACTTTTTCCCAACTATTTTGGGGTCGGCTTCCAGTCTAACCAGATGCAGCTGAATACCAGTATTTTACATGGAGCGACTGCCTATCTGACCTACACAACCCAGTAACTGGGTAATACGATACCCCTTGGTTAGACTGGTTGTCTGACTTTCGGGCTTCTGACGACTCGTAACGACTGTCAAAGATCCACAAATGACATCCGGGACCGGATATCTATGTCCGGGACCAACGGCTTAACGTGCTTTCCGAGGCACGGAGGAGTCTCGATATGTGAAAATGGTCAACCATCCACGGACCAACCCCGGCAAGCGTAGCTTAACCTGATGGATCGACCCGAGCGGCTGTTATTACTAAGCCACGAGCTCCTCCGAAATCCCGATTACTAAGTCTTCATATTTTAGCCTTCTTACTTCCCTTCCTTGCTAATCTAGAATTAACCCAAATTCTCCTCTTGTCCTCAGGAGTAAAGTAGCAGCCCTACTTCTGGACAAGCACCTGCAGATCAACGGGATCTCGATGGGCGAGGTCATGAGAGAGAGACAGAGCATACAGATGCAGCCTATGGCCAGCAGCAAGATGAAGAGAGAGAGGAAAGCGGCCAGGACACTCGGGATTATCATGTCAGCTTTCTTGGCGTGTTGGCTGCCCTTCTTTTTATGGTAAGAGATAGTTATAAGCGAGATAACAATAACAATCCTAACGTAGTTGGGGAAAGACCAGGAAAATAATGAATGAACTCAACCTAGCACAGTCCACTGCTGGACATAGGCCATTCCCAGGCTGCGCCATAACACCCTGTCCTCCCCCTTCCGCATCCCGTCTGTCCCAGCCAACATTTTAAGATTGTCGGTCCATCTAGCTAAGGGGCGTCCCACAATACGCTTGCCGATACGTGGTCTCCACTCTAGAACTCGTCTGTTCCACCGGCCATCGGTCCTTCAACAACTTGGCCAGCCCACTGCCACTTCAGCTTGCTTACCCTGCAGGGTACATAGCCTGCAGGCTTTGTTGGAAACAAATGACAAATTGTTAATTAAAGTCACTTTACATAGCCGTCTGTGTGTTGCGTTGTTCTTCGCAACGGATGTTGATGCAATTTTCATCATAATTTAGAGAATCTATTCCGGAAGGTTTTTTGTGTATATTGAGGTTAATTTTATTACCTCAATTGTAAATTTTTTCGTCGATGATTTTTCAATGGAAAAGTGTTAAGTTAGAACTTTCTAAATAAGGATGAATGTGTTACTAATTCCCTTTAGTGAGTGATTGTGTAAGAATTTAACCTAAATACCCTGTTTAGGTTAATTACGCAATCATTGTTAAAATTTTCATTAGATACTTTTTGAACAGACCGTACACTAGTTTAGTCTTCCTATAATGGTCTCCGCTAAACTGTTGATTGGCCTATAGAAGGCCGATGACAA
Organism: Lithophane ornitopus; assembly: GCA_948473465.1. Taxonomy (NCBI): domain Eukaryota; kingdom Metazoa; phylum Arthropoda; class Insecta; order Lepidoptera; family Noctuidae; genus Lithophane; species Lithophane ornitopus. The sequence goes on from OX419636.1 coordinate 4,096,559, forward strand.
TTAAAATTCTATTGTGTCTCCTTTGTGACAGTCGGAGGTTTAATATCTCCTCTTCCCCACAGGTACATAATCACAGCCCTCTGCGGAGATGCTTGCCCCTCTCCACCGCCAGTGGTGGCTGCCGTCTTCTGGGTGGGATACTTCAACTCGGCGCTGAACCCCCTCATCTATGCCTACTTCAACAGAGATTTTAGGGCAGCCTTCAGGAAAACCTTGGATTCTTGCTGCAGGTATGTCTTTCTTTAGAATAACTACTATGGCTATCTCTTAGTGCGTGTGTCCGTAGTTCCTAATCTATTGATCGCAAATGCAATTCCTGAATGTGAGGTCATGGTTTCGATTTTCAAGAATAGCAAAAGAGTTCTTAACCGTGGTCCCGGTGGGTCGACTCATTACCGGGTCCATGGGTAAATTTTCATTACCCGTGGTTCTATGGCATTAGGGATTGTTCCATGGCATTAGGGATTGTTCCCTGAACTTCTGACTATATCGATAGAAAATTAATTACAACCATGGAACCTACTTATTAAATACACATCTTTATTAACAGCACCACAGACCCCCGTACCTCATTTTTAACCTATTTTACCCGTACTCCTAAGGGCACGACGATAATGATGATGTACCCTTGAAGACTTACATAAATTCACGCCTTTTTCTCATTAACGTAGGCAGAAACTTCAGAGTGCCACCGGCAAGGCTCATTCCTTACTCCATCAAGATTGCATATTATATAATTTAAATAAGTTTCTTATAAAAAATTCCTCCCCCTAGGTCCCTCTGTGGTGACATTGCCCGCCGCTACTGCTGCCAGCGCCCGCGCCGCGAGCAGCATCACTCGAACGCATCCTCAGACATTCACATGAACAACTGCGTCAAGTCAACCTCCGCGGATGTTCTGCGAGCACATCATGCGTCGTGTTCCAGACCAGAGGAAATTGTCTTTGGAACTGCGTAGAAAAATCAGGTCTTAGCGTAAAATAAATAGGTACAGAAGGTCGACTCCATACAACAAGCAAAAACAAAGATTTTAATCGTTAGACTCGCCCTACCGTAACAAAACATGGTGGCGTTACTGTTTTGTTTGATACCTCTGATACACACAATGATGACACACAACACGATTATATGGCTGAAACGATTGTATGTGTGAGGTTACTCTTCTCAGTATTTGACACTTATCTAACGATTTAAATCTTTGGCGAAAACGCACGCACACAAAGACATGCTTCAAGCACGACAAGTGCAAGCGCACATGTGACTAGTATTCGACAGAGTCCCGTCGGTAGTGGTACGTGTCTATGTGTGCTGTGCTCGTCCTAACTAGCCGCTCTTCTCTTCTGTACGTATCTATTTTGTGGTCTTAAGTTGCTACCAGACCGCGGTCGATCGGCGACAGTGTAACATATTTTGAGACGTATGATATAATGAAGTGACATTTTAATCAAGCGATTGTCAACATCAATTGGCCGCGGTTTGACTGCACCCTTAATTAAAGCAGAAAGGTTTTCTATTAAATTAATATGATCTTTAAGTGTAACAGTGTTAGATTTCAATTGTATTGAGGGTTTTTATGTGCCGGTAAATAGTACGTTTTATAAGTTTCGATTTGTTTTCGAGATCACCTTAAGATCAAACAAACTCAGTATCAGTATACGGCTTAGCAGTGTGTATTTTCTTTTATGACTAAAATATAAAAGATCATAAGATTAACAATAAAAAATTTTTTCGACAATATATTGCTCGCATCTATGTAACTTAAATACATATAGACATGTTTATTTAAATTCAAAATATAGCCTATGTCGTGTTATTTAAGTGTGTGTCAATATTTCTAGACGTCTATGTAAATGATACTTTAAAGATACGCACTAAGTGCGTTTTTATGTCAAAGAAAAAGTTAAGAAAATAGTTGTTTTTAAATTGAAAACATGCTTTGTAACTAACTAAGGTTGTGAAGGCAGTAAATAGTTTAGACGGTTGTGAAGAGATTATTTTTGTTTAATTTTATTAATAGATTATTTAAGTTACATAGTTAAATCGAAAACCAAAGAAGAATGTATTAATTAGAGTAATAAATATAAGCAGAAAACGCTTAAAGCTTAGTTTAATGTAAATGGTTTAAAACCATAATAATGTGTTAGTAGAATGTCAATGAATGTTTAATGTACCCATTGAAATTATGTTAGATGTAACTGTAAAATCTATTTCACTTAGGCTGTGTCTCCCTTGGCCACGACAACACCACGCGCGCGACCTGCGTCTGCAAGAACAAATGTTAGAAGTTATTTAGTTATTTTTTCACTTTTTAGTGTTTTTTTTTGAAGTCGTTTCTTTATAACCACCTCTGAAGCGTGGCCTACCAAACAAAAAAAAGAATAATCAAAATCAATTCTTAATTCGCGTAACAAACACAAAAAACCTACTGTCGAATTGAGAACCTCCTCCTTTTAGATGTTGAAAAGAATGACGGTTAAAAAGAAACACAAAACATTAAAATAAAATATTCATTACAAATTCATATCAACAAACGCAATCACGAAATTCCTTCAGGATGGCAGCTAAGCCACTGGGAAAAGATACTTTGCAAATTTTTACACAGTATCATTGAAATTTCTTCCTTCAACCTTTCTAAAAGCCACAAAAATATATTCAGAATCATCCACTAACTTTATAAGTATCCCAGGAAACTTTGCACTCACAAGATAGCTTCCTCATTCTTCTCCATAATATTTCAGGTCGGCATGACGTAATCACTTTTATATTCTGAATGACATTTTTATCCTTCGAGGTATCTCAATAGAGTAGAGTAGTGTGGGGGAAAAAACGGGACAAGAGATATGGAGTATGGGATTTTTGATGATGTGTCATCAAAAAATCCCTTAATCCTATTCCGAGGATTATGTAAGATTTTTGGGACAGTTTCAGATCAGAAATCATTGGGTTATTAAGATATTTTTATTTATTTGCATTTGTATAATGTACACTCAGTTACAGGCTAGGCTAAAACTTATGAATAGGTACATGACCCCTTTGGCTAATGAATCCCGTGATTTCGATGGAAAAAGATATTTGGATTGTCCAAAAATAGAAAAAATACAAAAAGGTCTTTGCTTTCGGAAAAAAATCTTTGTCTAATCAAATAAAAGTTTAGTTCTCAACAAAAGTTTGTGTCACCTTCATCAATCAATCTACTTTCTAAGGTCAAAAGTCACATAGAAGTATCTTTGACAACAGTTCGTATAAAAGACAAAAACTTTCTCCAACGCTCCCAAAATAAACGACGGATGGATGTTTCCACAGACACTAAGAATACAAATTGACTAGCTATCATACTAAAGAATGACCTGTTCACGGAATATTGAATCGAAACTGATCCATGTAATGGCCGGAATCAATCACGAAAGGAAAAGGACATAAACTCAAACTCAAACACAAAGCATTTATTTCAATTAAACCATTTACAGGCACTTTTGAATTGTCAAGGAGTCAGTCAGACAGAAATATGAAGCTAGTTGCCCATTCCAAAGCGTAGTAGGTACCGATGAAGAATAACGGGCAAGAAACTCCATAGACACTCTTTTAAATCAAAATATTGTTACAATATATTGGTTACATCATTCATGTTGAAATTATACATGTGAGAACAATGTAGAAAGCACGTTAAAAGCGTCCGCAATTATAAAATAAAAACAATTCAAACATTTAAATAAGCCATGGCAGCTAAGAAATGACCAGCCATAACTGACGGCGCCCGTTCACGAACATGACGCATGGATCAACACCATTCAGCTCGTCCATTTTGAAGGGAGCTAAATGATCCAACACACGCGCCACCATCAGCGAGTTTGAGTGAGTATGACATTCCCAGCCACCATGGCACATTCAAGTCAATGAAAGACAAATTACCCGGTAAATGGTAGCTCTATAGTACATAGTACTCACACCTCATACGTTAACACATACGTTAACATCTATGCTCCTTGAGGTTAAGTAGAAAGATTCATTCATACATCAGAAGGCCAATTTTCGTACTTAAAAAACGTACACATTCAAGTCGCTATCTGTCATACTTGTCAAAAACGCTGGTAAATTAATTGTATTTTTGACAGATTGCGAATGAGATTAGAATACGTTCTTAAAAATTACGGGAATAGCCCCTCAGAACATGTCTGTTTCAAGTTTTATTCATCTGACCGTAACGGCGAGAATTTATTTTCATTCCCCCTATGAATAAATTCTAGTTTATAGCCTTTCATTCATTCCTTGATTGATTTTTAATAAAAACTACATTAAATTAGCTATAAATTAAAAGCTGTTCTATATTTATAATTAATTTAAGCAATTAAATATAAGATTAAAAATTTATTTTATTTTCCGCCATTTTGTTTGCAGTAATTTCTTTGTGCCATGCTTTCATTTTGCTTCTGTGCAATGTTGGTAGCATGGCGTGTTTTATTGTTAGCTCAGTTTATCGTGCTCACTATACCACAACATTGAAAGAGATAGGGCGCTTAGTTTCACAGATAATCGCAAAAAAGTTGGACCATAGTTGAACTGCCGTGGCACGGCAACTATCTGTCAACTTCGTAAAAAAAAACCGGGCACTGCCAACGTCAGTCGAAGGGCTAAGAATTACCAAAACCATCTAAACAAAGAAAAGTACAGTCCCGAAAAAAACGAGAGATATGCCAACACTAGTGGATGGACTATCATGAAATACCTTCACGAAATATTTAGTAGGTGGCATTATTGGAACGACCTTTGGTCCTCCTTGCGTAATGTATTATGTCACGGTCAGATGTAGTTGATATTGGAAATACGGTAGGTATTTTGGGAAAGGCATTTAGTTATTGGAGTTCTGAGTAGGAATTTTGAACAGGGATGACGAAAATTTTTTTTTTATTGTCCTTCCCGTAGATTATTAAAAAATATTCGACGCGTAATTTTTAGTTTTTTACGTAATGAAAAGATTACGGCAATACATTGAGTTAGAATGTGGCATGTCATCACTTGTATGTAGATTTCAGACTTACTTGTGACGTAGCGAGCCTCCACTCCCCAACTTTAATGCGTTTTAGCCAAGTCATTTTTTATTTATTTATTTATTAAAACTTTATGCACAAGTAAAAAAAATACTGTACAAAGGCGGACTTAATGCCTGAGGCATTTTCTACCAGTCAACCTTAGGGTGATGCAGAGACAGACATGGCAGGCGCAACATAATTGATCTACATATAACTCAAAAATAATGAATACTAATTAATACATACATAGATAAATACATATAAACAAAATAAACTTAGCCGGGAAAAATAACGACAGGTAGAGGAGAAGGTGAATCCAGCACATTAGCGCTGGGATGATTCTGCCACCTTCTTACGCATATGTTCACGTGCCTTCACTTTAAATGATAAGCGACTAGTTGCCGTCCTGATTTCCAGGGGGAGCGCATTCCAAAGAAAGACCGCCTGGACGAAGAAAGAAGAGTGAATGAAGCCAGAGCGGTGAGAAGGACATCGTATCGACAATTTTATTAATATGATAAATCAAAAAACATATGTCTAATATTTTTTTATTATCTGACTGTCAAAGAAACTATATGGATGGACTAAGTGAAAGATGATATGGGTAGAAAAGGAGTGACTACCGAGATGACGACTAATAGAGATGTACTATGGAAGAATTACAAAAAAAACAACCGACTTCCAAAAAAAACACTCAAAACTGAAAAATATCTTTCGGAAGTCGGTGTCTTTGGTTTTCAATTTTCGTTTTATGCCACCGACTTCCAAAAGTTATTTTTCAGTTTTGAGTGTTTTATTTTGGAAGTTGGTTGTTTTTTTTTTTGTAAAAAGATTTTATTTTTCACTTTTTAGTTGTGGTACCTACCCCACACAAATTCGAATACCACTAGCTGATGTAAATAACAGTGAAGGAGTCAAAACTCAAAAAAACTCAAAGCATTTATTTCAATTAAACCATTTACAGGCACTTTTGAATTGTCAAGGAGTCAGTCAGTCAGAAATATGAAGCTAGTTGCCCATTCCAAAGCGTAGTAGGTACCTATGGAGAAGAACGGGCAAGAAACTCCATGGACACTCTTTTAAATCAAAATATTGTTACAATATAATGGTTACATTATTCATGTTGAAATTATACATGTGAGAACAATGTAGAAAGCACGTTAAAAGCGTCCGCAATTACAAAATAAGCACAATTCAAAAATTAAAATAAGCCATGGCAGCTAAGAAATGACCAGTCACAACTGACGGCGCCCGTTCACGAACATGACGCATGGATCAGCACCATTCAGCTCAACCATTTTGAAGGGAGCTAAATGATCCAACACATACGCCACCACCAGCGAGACATTTGAGTGAGCATGACATTCCCAGCCGCCAGGGCACATTCAAGTCAATGAAAGACAAAATACCCGGTAAATGGTAGCTCTATAGTACATAGTACTCACACCTGTGCAATTATATAATACAAAGGAGAGATTGAGTTTATACAATGCAAAGATAGTCTTACAATCTTCAGCAGCTCCAACAGCATTTTCGAATGTTAATTAGTTAGTTGTGGTTGTGGAGCAGGACCAGCATTAAGCCAAGCATTTTTATCAGAGATGTAATCCTCCAACTTATAATATGCCTGCCTACATAGTGTGCGTTTTATACAAGTTTTGAATTTCGTCTCATTCAGTTGAAGTATGTGGGGAGGGATTTTATTGTAACATTTTAAACAGTACCCCATGAAAGATGAGTCTACTTTAGCCAGTCTGAAACCTGGTTGAACTAATAAGTCCCTATTTCTAGTACTATAATTATGTCTATCGCCTCTTTTACTAAAAAGATGTAAATTTTTTCTTACGTGCAAGATGTTTTCATATATATATTGACAAGGTACCGTCATGATGTTAATATCCTTAAACAGTTCCCTTAAAGAATCGCGCCTGCGTAGATTATAAATGGCTCTGATCGCTATCGAGTAAATGAAGACATCGTTTAGATAAACTCATTGGGAAAAATACGTTATATTGAAGCTAACTCAAAAACTACGCAAGCAAAGTTAATAAAATTTATATGGGACCACCTCGGAAGCAAGACCTACCATACAAAAAAAAGAATCAACAAAATCGATTCATAATTGGCGGAGTAATCGCGTAAAAAAAAAACATATAGACGAATTGAGAACCTCCTCCTTTTTGAAGAAGTCGGTTAAAAAGACATATTGCGCCGTACGCAAATAAATTGGGTGAATGATGATGAGCCTTTGCCTTTAACAAACGAATTAGCTGTCATAGTTTGAATTTAGTGCTGGCAATTCCAAAGACTTCCAGATAATCTCTCTAAATAAATAGACCTGTCTATCGCCTTTTCGTTTTCGTATAAAACTTTTGTTCAATCTCGTTGAAATCTGTCTTTGTTGTAGTTTTAGCAAAGGCTATCCGTAGCTCGGGGCTAGTAATTCAGTGAGGTGGTTTGAGGAATCATTTGGTCAAGCCAAAAATAACCCAAGAACTAGGTGGAGACAACCACACGTCAATAAATTAAACTGCGTATATTCAATGACGTCCCCAGTCTGCATATAAAAATTAAATCATACATACCTATCCAATAATTTTTGTGACTAAACTATTTTTGATTATTTTTTTGTGACTAACTTAGTCACTATAACTAGTCTAAGATTGGCAAAACCCATAGTCGGCTCATCAGTGCTACTTAGTTTATTTGAAAAAATCACATTTTCAATTTCAATGTTAGGATTTATTTGAGAGTTCTAAAATACTCTTCCGCATTAGTATTGCCAGTGTTTTCATTTATTCTCATAATGGCGTCTCAACATTGTTTAATAATAACGTGCTCAAAACATACCTACTTTAAAACATCTTCTTGTAATCTCTAATTTCATTAACCACCTAAGAAAGGTATTATAATTTTAATTACGGCGCCATATTAATCAACCCTGACACGGTAGCGTTAAAATTAGTCTGGTTGAGTGCTATAATGAAAATTCCCTGCGAGCCACTCGAATGCACTTTGTCGACAGAGTATTTATTATAGGAGCGGGTCCAAGCTAGGGTCACGCTGCTTCTATTAATAAGTATGTACCTACCTTTTGATGAACGGAGATCGAATGGCGTGGAGAGTATTTGAATTCCATATAAGGGTATAATATAAGGGTGTACTATGTCGCGGGATGAAATCCAGACAGGCGCTTTACCTTTTGTAAACTATTCCATCACTACTGTGGTCCTAAAACGGCCACATTAGCAATTTCTCTAAAAGCAATTCATTTCTTGAATTCCCAGCTGTCATTAGCAAATCCTCGAATTTGACACAAAAGCAATTCATAATTTGTGGACCATTTTACGAATCTCCATAGACAACTGTCAAACAGGGGGCCTAAACCGGCCACATTAGCAATTCCACTAAAAGCAGTTCATTTCCTGAATCCCGAATGTCATTAGAAATTCCTCTAATTTGACACAAAAGCAATTCATAATTTGTGGTCCATTATACGAATCTCCATAGAAAACTGTCAAACAGATGTATTATTTCGTAATATGAATCACACGCAGATCATATTATGAATTGTCAGTTTGTGACATTTTACGATGGTTCATAATATTTTCCTAGGTTTAGGCGCTAAATGACCAATTCTCAAAATGGCCACTGAGTCGTAAATGGACCAATTCTCAAATTATGATTCTGCCAAAGTGGCCATTATAAGCCCCCAGCTTTCAAAACGGTGAAGAAAAATTACCAGTTGGCGTATAACTGCCTTTTAGGGTCGGGTACCATGGTAACCCGCGGCGTGTGAGTGCATGGTAAGTCAAATAATGATAACAACAAAAGTCTCTTACATTTTTGAAAAAAACTTTTCGAGAAACAAGAAGACATTCTTTCAAACACTTTCCGGAATACACAATTGAATTTATCTAGTTGCATTTTAGAAGTGCAAACGAAATATTCGATGTTTCCTTATTTCCATTTCGCGTGTCGGTTCCGTCTGGCATCCGGTACGGTTCCGGGCCGCAAGAGTACTTCAACGGTTTTGTATATTTGCATGCCATTTTGTGGCATTTTATTTTCTTGCAATAGATTTGAGAGTTTCAACTGGGTTTCATTTGTTTGAGGTACACTATATACTAAAACAATGAGTAATTTTAAGGATATTTAAAGAGACTTTGGAACTAAAAAGTAATTTATTCAAACGAGGCTGAAAATCAGCACTTTTTTAAAGTCAAAATTACATAAGACAGTCCCCCAAAACGCCCGCTCTTCGTCACTTCCTAGTGCTTTAGCTGGGAAGAAGAAGTGGCGCAACAAACTCCCCAGCAGCACAGCTGTCCTTGTCACAGATTATCGGGATAAGGTTAGGAATTTATTTTAAAAAAAACCTTTTTTAAACCATTAATTTCTCGTAGCAGCATAATGAAGTTTTTAATAGATTAATCATCAAATGATTATCTTTATCACTTTCAATAACTTTCTGCACCTGAACAAATAGATTTAAAACCAAAAACTCCATCTTATAGCTTCAAAGATTTAACTCATTTCCGTCAATATAAAAGGTCCCAAAAAGAAAAGACAAGCAATAAAAACAATCCCTTTTGAGGGTTGAAATTGAAATAAAACCTTTTCTAAGATTAGAGAGGTATATTGTTAACCCTTTGATGGTCGCAGCCGTGTTTATTTAGGCAAAGGACTTCAATTGTTCGTGAGTAATCGCCGGCAATCAACGAATACTTTGTGGTTGAAAACTCAGAGAAAATCTGCAATTTAGAATTTCCGGCTGTAATTTGTTTTTTTTTTAAAGGACCGAGGCCATAACACAAATACGCGAAGTAAACTTTACGTAAATTCTCACGTTTTTTATCGAAAGTTAAGCTGCGTTTGCCAGGGTCGGTCCGTGAATGGGATTATCAATTACACTATCGAGACTCCTCCGTGCCTCGGAATGCACGTTAAGCCGTTGGTCCCGGCTGCCAGTTTTAGATCTTTGATAGTCGTTACAGACAACTTTCACTAGGGGCAGCTGATTTTTTTCGCAATTCCTAGTTTGGTCCTATAGTGAAAGTGGTTCATAATGTAATGTACAATGACCCCTTAAGAGATTTCGTGCATAAATAGATACACCTTATATAGTAGTGCTTCCAAAATTTGAGTAGCCAGTATTTAAAACATTTACTACTAAAAAAGGTCTAAATTTATATACCACCGTGGAAGCCTACATTTAGGCATGGAAGTAGGTCGAATAAAAAGTAACTTTAGACTAAAACAAAGCAGCGTATACTTAGCACAGTGGGGTGATATTAAAAATATAAAATCAATAGTTACCTATTTTTAGAACTAACCATTTTTTTTTTCCTCGCTTAGGAAAGCGTGTGGCATCATCCATTTTTATGTTGTAATTTATATTTTTAACATTTGAGAATCGTCTTTCAAACTCAAACTCAAACTCAAAGCATTTATTTCAATTAAACCATTTACAGGCACTTTTGAATTGTCAAGGAGTCAGTCAGTGAGAAATATGAAGCTAGTTGCCGATTCCAAAGCGTAGTAGGTACCTATGGAGAAGAACGGGCAAGAAACTCCATGGACACTCTTTTAAATCAAAATATTGTTATAATATAATGGTTACATCATTCATGTTGAAATTATACATGTGAGAACAATGTAGAAAGCACGTTAAAAGCGTCCGCAATTATAAAATAAGCACAATTCAAAAATTAAAATAAGCCATGGCAGCTAAGAAATGACCAGTCACAACTGACGGCGCCCGTTGACGAACATGACGCATGGATCAGCACCATTCAGCTCAACCATTAGAATTAGGGAGCTAAATGATCCAACACATACGCCACCATCAGCGAGACATTTGAGTGAGCATGACATTCCCACAACAATAAATATTACAAAATTATTAAATTGCAAAATCATTTCAACCATTTTTATTTACTTACACTTTTTTTTATTAACACCGTTTACAAAAAAACGTATCTATAACAACGCCGAATTATTATGGAAATTACTACATTGTATTATATTAAACTTATGACAAAAGAAATACTATATCATAAATCAAGCCCATGATTTCTCATACAATAGTGAGAAGGTATATTATTATTTCCACATAATAAGTCAGATACTTTATTTCTAGTTTGTCGTAATAAGGCATTGCCTAAATCGATAGTAAATTACACCAGCCTACTTGCTAACCTATTATTACAGACTATACTGCGGTGAATTTACCACGTGAATAACTTAAGCCAGAATTTTTACCTTTTCTATTGTGTGACTAGAAAAATGAAAGCCTTAAGGGTCAGTTCACACCAAAACGCGACGCGACGCGCTCTTTTTTATGATCCGATACAATATCGAATTTATTTACTACATGATAAGGTTTATGCGCTGCGCAGCACCGCGCACCTTAGCGTACTTTGACACGTGTCAACACTCGCACTGAAATTATACCCTTTCATGAAGAAAATAAGTTCGATAATTGTTAAAAAGTGCGTGCAGCGTCGCGTCGCATCACGTAGCGGTCTGAACTGACCCTTACTCAGCAATGGGCAGTACTTTTTAATCCCAAAAAAAATTAAAACTACCTAAATTACTTACACTTTCGCTGTACAGTTAAAAAAAAAACAAAATGGAAGAAGCACCTACTACGCTAGACCTTATAAGTGTGCGACTGTGTGCGTGCGTAGATTTGTAATATGACCACAATTTTAAATTTCAAACATTTCGGCATTCCTAGTTTAATAAATAAGCGATGTTTTATACATAATAGTAAAACAATCACTATATTATTATTATTAGAACATAATATTATATAGGGTGTTCGGCGGTGTGCGTTATTTTCAAGACATGTTGTGTGTCATATAATACAGGGTGTAAAAACACCCACAATATATATAGTCGTTGTCTACGAATTCTGTACATCAAACTAAGTAACACTACTTTTATTTTTGGTGTGAAAAATCGTTGGAAAGGCGCAATGACTTATGAGTAAATAATATACTAAAACTCATATTTAATTTATTTTATGCCCAGAGCACAAAAAGCTTTAAAAAGTCAAATTCAGTAGTAAATGCAAGTACAACAAGAATAGACAATATTAAAACCAATTTTTTTTTTTTAGTTCGAATGATGGTGATGATGAAATGTGTTATTAAAATCAATCAATTATAAAAATAATAATAGATGTATCTATTTATTAGTAGTAAATAATTTAAAAAATGTAAATAGTAATAAATCAATGAATTACATTTAAATGTTTGTATTACTCTTAGATTTTAAGGAAGTATATTTTGAAGGGTGATTTTTGATTTTATATATTTTTACTCCTTCCTTGTTCTAATGGATTTCATTCTTATTTTTTTCTTATAAATTCAATTAACAATTGAATTGTAACTCTTTAAAAGTAAAATTTAATTTGTATTTGTATACACAAAAGTTTTTATATCTAAACATCACTAAAACCACCCTTTAAAAATACAAAATTGACATAAAATGTGAATTTAATAAATGTAACATATCTTTAATGCGGCAATAATGTGCCAAAATAAATTATTAATAATAATTAGATCAGTGGCTTCACGTTCCTTGTACATAGTACCTTGAGTGTTTATACTTATTATATAGACCCCTATTTTGAGATCTGTGTATGTACATTGCATTCAAGTAGTTTATTATGTAAATTCGGAGAAAAAGTCGATCTTAAGTAGGTATAGAGACGTCCGTGTGTGAATATTTTGGTATTTGAAAAACAACTATTAAATTATTTACTAAGAAACAAACTTATCAAATTTTTTATAATTATTTGTTATTTTAAAAAAATCATCTAGTTTGATCCGGTATAAGTATCAAAAAGCATGTAAATGATACTAAATTAATTTTTATTAAAAACTTTAGCAATGCATAAAAGGAAATATTTTTTTTAAACAATATTATTTAAATAAACAATTTTTCTTTCTTTTTTTCTTTTAGAAAGATATTTCAAACAATATAAAATATCGATTCAAAATCATCATACACGGTACATCTCTACAATGTAAATAATACTAGTGTTGTACTGTTTTACATTCCACGTCACGGGTATTAAGTGTAACTAGAACATTAGTTAGCAATACATTAAGTTTGTGAATAATAAATGTAAAGAATGTATTAGCAGAATAAATTCATTATTATGCGTGGCTCTGTGCTTTTATTATATTTAAAAAGGTAAATTATAAAAGCCTTACGGGTCGTTCGAAGGTTAAGCTACCCTTACCATTCCTTATACCCATTCCTTGAACCCCTCCGTGCCTCGGAGAGCACGGCGAAATCATAGCAGCGAAACCGCAATAGTTCAGTAGGGAATATGCATGTGATTCAAATAAGGGTCAAGTATTTTTTTTAATAAACTATATTACTTCAGAATTATGCCTCCATCAATATTTTTGAATAATATTTATTTTTGAGCGAGCAATTAATTTTTTTAAAGTGCCAAAAACTGTGGGATATTTTAATTCTTCAAAAGCAACGCTAATGGTCAGAGCGGATGTGACGTAACAGTCTATGACAACAATCAAAATGTCAATGTGTTTTACATTGAGATTGACGTAGGAGTGTTTGACATTAACTTGACACTTTAACCACACCAAGCGCGCCAAGTGGAGGGCGTTAAATAGACCGGAAGGGATGGATATTTAAAAGAAAATTACGTAATTTAATTGCTTTTTTGGCGTCGAATTTTTTTAAATATTATTTGGCGATGTAAACTATCGAATAAAAAAATATAAAAAATACAACATGCATATTGAACTGACTCATGTTATTTTTATTTAAAATAAATTAATTTAATTAATTATTTAAAGAAACTTTTTTTTTTGTAACGATGGATGGACTGTGTGAAAGATGATATGGCTAGATGACTTCCGAGATGACGGCTAATAGAGAAGTATGGAAGAAAGGTACATGTTGCGCCGACCCCAAATAAATTGGGATAAGGGCATGAGAATGATAATTATTTAATTAATTATTTATTTATTTATTTAAAATAAATAAATAAATAATTAACATGAAACATGAAAAAGTCTGACAACCAGTCTTACGAAGAGGTATCGTGTTACCTCATAACTGGGTTGTGGGAAACAGACAGGCAGTGGCTTCATGTAAAATACTGGTGTTCAGCTGCATCCGGTTAGACTGCAAGCCGACCCCAACACAGTTGGGAAAAGGCTAGGCAGATTGATTGAGTTAAAGTACCACAATCCATTATCGTTATTAGCTGTCGATCAAAATGTGGGAGTCAGTACAAATAGTTATTAGAACCGAGTATTATAGGATGGGGAGTATATAAATGGATCAACGTGATACATAAGGTCTTTTATGTCTCAATCAAAAAGTAATTCGGGCCGTATTACCTAATATGACATTTAAACTATTTAAGGTAACTGGTAATTAGTGACCGATACTTAAACTCGTAACTTTACTCAACATTATGAACAACTTTTACTATGGTGCCAAATCTGAAATCGCGAAAAAAAAAAGATTTTAGGTTTGGTCCCATAGTAAATGTTGTTCATAATATTGAGTAAAGTCACGTGTTTGAGTATCGGTCACTAATTACCAGTCACTCTATATAGATGTATATATTGGGTCCCACCTATGAAATTGGCGTTTTTTTCTCACACATAGAGAACCTCGTCACTTCTATGATTTAAAATATTCATCAATTGCTTGGTATTATATCGAATAAGGACCATCATAGACAACTGCTAATAGTAAAAAAACTTATAACCTATTTATAGTTTTCTAAATATAAAAAAAAACCTTAAAAATGACTCCTCATTTTGTTAGCAGAAATGACCACAAATTTTTTTTTAACTTAGCCTTAACTTGATTTTGTCGCTTAATCTAAGTGGCATACGTTATCTTAGTTTTTAAACAATAGTCCATAAGTTTTAAAACATTAGTGTTCATGGTTGTTATTGGTTGTTATATAAATTAAGAAAATGTGAGTATGAAAAATGCAACTTCTTTAAAATTCCCCATACAAAACGCTGATTTCATAGGTAGGTCACCTAATACAATGATGGGTTTAGTAATTCTTCAAATAAATGTTCAAAAAAATCAAATCTTCAAAGTTTTTTAATGTGCTCAGTGGATGGGAATAGGCTGTTTGTTTGTTTGTTTAAGTCATGTGTAATAGAGGCCATTACACCATACCTGGCCGGGACTTCAACATACCTGGCGAAAAGTGGTAAATATTCCGAGTGTGATTGATCGTGTATTACGGAACTAGGGTAGCAAGTTCGTTTACACTTTCGTCAGATATTATTAGGGTTTGGGAAAATTCCCGTAGGTAAACTTTGATCTTGAGACGTAAGTCAAATGGAGAGTTCGCTACACTACTGAACTTGAATTAGGTAGGTACCAAAGAAAAGTCTAGTATTTGTGCGTGCGTATTTTAAAATGTGAAAAGGGACAATGTCATGTATCAGAAGATAGCAACTGTGTAGTCAACCCTCTATTAAAAACATAAAAGAAATAATCTGACTGTATTATTCACGCGTGTATTCCCCAAAGGCGTAGGCAGACATTTATATAGCACACCCACATAATTGTATTTATAATTCTCATGAACGAGGGGGCGATTTTATTGCCATCTACGGCAGGGCACAATTCCAGGTAACTGAAAAAATTCTATTGAAAAATGCAATAACATTTTACTGTACCCGAGCATCAAATCCAAGACCCCTAGACTCGCGACAATCTAAGAAGTCCGTTTTGACAGCTATAAAAATCCTTTGTGGAGCGGTGAAAAAAATTTTTTTTTCTTTTAAACTGATTCTCGAGACATATCGATTGAACATACTTAGAGAGTTTGTAATCGACGACTTATTATTTATTCATATAAACTTTTCGCACTCAAAAAAAAAAGGTACAAAGGCGGACTTAATGCCCTAGGCATTCTCTACCAGTCAACCAACTTATCTACATTGCTTAAAACTGATTCTCAAGGCTGTCTTACATGCACGAGAACGAAATGTCAAAACGGACTTCTTAGATTGTCGCGAGTATATACTAAATTATAAATAGAGAATTTCCAACAAACTCATAAACACAGAGTCGAACGAAACTACTGAAGTTATACTCCATTTGAAATAAGATTAGTTTAAACAAACCTTTTTACAGTCCGTTCAACCGATTTTGACTTCTATATCGTAGGCATAAGGATGGCATTAAAAGCAAAAAACGTTACACAATACCAACTGTCTACTGCAGCTGCCATTTGTCGTGCCACCAACGCAATAGAAGTCAAAATCGGTTGAACGGACTGTAAAAGAGGCTTATTTAAATGTCTAATCTTATTTCAAATGGAGTATAGAAACACAGTATTTGGAGAATAGGTTTTGTTAAATGACATAATCAGCCTATCAATAAATAAATAAATAATGTTCCAACTGCTGAGATTCATGTCTCCTCTCTGTGAGAGGGAGTGGGCCATATAGGAGATGCCAGTTTCCTCACGATGTTTTCCTTCACCGTTTTGAGAGCAGTGGCGATGATAATTTATACACGGTAAAGCGCCTGACAGGGTTCAAACCTATGCCCGTCAGGATTCGAAATCGTACGTCGCGGCCATTATCACCGGGCCACCACTGCTCTGCACCGTGGCTTTCATTAAATGATATCGGGTCAATAAAATACTTCTATCTGTCAAAATTAAATTATGTTTTAAAATTAGCTGAGTTCGGAGAAAAACCGAAATAAACTCAGAGGTCACAGTCTCTTTTAAAAGTCAGACATAATCTCGGTCAGGCTTTATGAGGACTATGCAAATAAGTGTCTGTATATATTTTTTCTTAAATCACCTACAACAACAAAGCATTCAAAGGCAGTGATTAAAAAATCGATTACCGAGATTAAAACCAATAGTACCTATCCACGTATGAAAGCAGAGGAATGTAAAATGAATTGCACAGCTTAGAAACAGTATAATAATCTAACAGTACTATGCCTCGGCAGAGACCTTGAAATATTTACCTACGGCGTCTTGGTAGATAAATCTTCCGCATCCGTACATAACTGCCGCGCACTCGAGACTATTGCCACAATATAAATAATTATGGACTATTGCGTACTGCCGGTCTATTTTGTAAACACCTGACCGTGAAAACTTAGGTGAGGTGACCTGTCCAGTGGCGTGCCTAGGGGTCAAAATCAGGGCAAACAGACAGGATTTTTACGATTAAAAAAAATAGCCAAGTGAGCGATTTACGGATTTTCTATGTTGTTCATGGTATACACCATTATTATATAGTTTTTTATTTTATTTTATTGATAGGCTTAATTTTGAAGGCAAGCCGGGCTTTTGGGCTTCTATGGAAGGAACGCCACTGGACCTGTCAATCCCTAGCGTACAGTAGAGTCACTGCTCACTTTAAGCTCACTGATCACTAGATGACTTCCTATTCTAAATAAATTAAATTAATAAGGCGAATCGTATTAATAAAAATATATTTATATTATTATTGAATTATTAAAATTTGTGTATAATATTATTATATGAATGAGTAATACTAACTTATTGAAATTATTTATGTAAAATCGTGTAAATAGCATAGTTTTTTTTTTTTTTTAAATAACCCTCAAATTTGCGATGCCTGGAAAAGGCCGCTAAGTTGTAAGTACCTATATTATAAAAGAACACCTAAATGTACACTTAGTTGGCGAATAAATCTTTGACTTTGACTTTGACTTCACCGAAGTTTTCACGGTGAGATTTTTACAGAATACCACTACCTATTGGTATACACTGAGATTTTGAAGCGCGTCCTTCCAGCCGTTTCCTGTACTGTAACTTATTTATAATGTGGCTTAGACGTATTTCTAACAGCAATATGCAGTATTAAATCGTTGCGGGTTTGAATAGATTTTTTTCTTATTACTGATTGCAAATGAATGTGTTGCATTTATGGTTTCATTACTATTTTCCGATATTGAACGTGGTTTTTTTATTTGGTAAGTTGCTTGAATAAATACAAGTGTATTTTTTAATATTAATGATAACTGCTTGACTCGTTGGTTTACTGTGCGCAAGCGCTCAGCCTATCCCAGTTTACTGCTGGGAATAGGCCTCTCCCAGAGGGCGCCACAGTACCCTGTTCTCCGCCTTCCGCATTCAGTATGTCGCTACCCTTGATAATATGCGGTCTTACTCCAAGACTCGTCTGCTCCACGACAACTCCAACGACAAACATGGCCACCCTACTGCCACTTCAGCTGCTTTTTATGCAGCCAATGCTGGTTATTTTCCGGATAAAATGTTTAAGAATAATTCATACTTTATACCCCACGTAACAGTAGGTAATCCACTTCACAAAGAACCTCTTGTAATGGTGCATCTTAAGCAGGTGTAATGATCGGAGAATACTACAGGTATTCCCTGCCATACGGAGCGTGAATAAACATGTTTAATTTAACATCTTGGTCACGACATTACCGCTCACGTGACCTGCGTCTTGCGTCTGCGACCGCGGTGAGAACAAATGTTAGAAGTTAATTAGAGCGTGTCATGAGTCGCCGCGGTGCGACTTGCGGAGATGAGAGTGGCGCGAGAACATTCGAGCGCCGCCCCGCGACGCAAGACGCCCCACCCTTGACGCTAAAGCGCTTGATGTTGTAACGTGTTTTTAATAATTATGTATACGTAATTTCCTGAAAACTGAAATATGTTGCAGTCTATCAACATAGTCTACATTAATCAGATTTTTATCACTTTTTAATTATACATAAATAGGTAAAACAGGTCTTTTCACTGTCATAACAAGGATAAAACCGCAACAAAATTAGCAACATGCCTGTTTCATTACCAAGGCGACATTATTAAAGATTCATTTGAAAAAAAAAATATCATTAATTACCAGCAATTAATGAATTCCGAGGAAAACGGTTTTCATTAAAAAAATACTTCAAAGATAAAATGAAATGCTAATTAAATATATCTTTGATAAGAAATTCGTTGAAATAAATTATTAAAAAACAGTTGAAGATTTTCCACGCAAATCGAAAAACAATTGAAGGAAATTTTTATTGATGTTCGCAGAAATTTATGCAATTAATGTTCAAGAGGAAATATAATTGATTTTGGCCGCTTAATGTTTTGCAGCGCTAAATAAAAATAAAAGTATTTTTGTTTTACTAAAGACTAGCTTCCACCTGTGGCTTCGCTCGCGTGGTATGTCGATAAAATGTGATCTCTCTCCGGTCGTGTCGGATTGCCGGCCCATCGGACTATGAGAGTGACGGAAGAGAGAGTGCAACTGTGTCTGCGCACACACTTGTGCACTATAATATCTCCCGCGCCGAAGGCTAGTCTCCGTTGAGATTGGCCGCCGTGGACGAAAATACGGTCAGGAGGACTATTATTATTATTATGTCGATAAAAAGTAGCCTATGTCCTTTCTCAGGCTCTAGACTACCTGTGTTTTCTACCAAATTTCATTTATATCGCTTCAGTCGTTTTGGCGTGAAAACGCGACAGACAGACATACAGAGTTACTTCCGCATTTATAATATTAGTAAGGATAACGAGTATTACTGAAGTTTTGTCTCGTTGTTCGCAAGCGCTACTGCGGAGCATGAGGTCCTGGGTTCGATTCCCGGTTCCGGCTAGGTGGTATTGGGTTTTTACATCTGGAATGACCCCCCATAAACGCAAGCATCCCCATTAAATCTAAAGCTATAACAAATGGGGCGGTGCAATCTAAAACCGATCAAACGGGATCCTTATATTCAATTGAATCGAACAGTTGTTCGAGAGGGATTCTTCATTCCTCTTGGGGGATAAGGCTGAGTATAACTTGACTGTGTCTAGTTATTTTCTTATGGTAGCGAGTAATAAAGGTATTATTATTAGAAATTATTGTTCACTAGCTATTTTTTTATTAATTGGTTCACAAACCGGGCATAACAATATAACTTACATACTAGGTAAACTTAAAGATACACTGCATGACCTAAAATAGTGAACTCAGCATGCATGACTTTGTTCATGGAAGTCGTAAGACACCACAATACAGGCTGTTAGGGTAGACACCGTTATCCTTGAAACTAGTGGTTTGGTGTCATCTATCTCTACTTTTTGACCAACTTTGAAATCGCAAAAAAAATCAGCTGTTCCATACATTTTTTCGATTTTAGTGAACACAAATGTATGGAACAGCTGATTTTCTAACACACTATATGCTTAAATAACAGACAAATTTTTTATTTAAAAAAAATCTGCCTTGGTCTGGTGGTAACAAGCGCTACCACTGAGCATGAGATTCTGGGTTCGATTCCAAGGTCGGGTAAAGTGTTATTCGAGTTTTTCCATCAGGAATTTCTCAGTAACAGCCCGGAGTTTGGAATTATGTCCGGTTGGTAGTAATAGGCTACGACCCTTTACATGGGTCTTAAACATAAGCGAAATGTAGGGTAGACCTCTGCCCGACCCTTCTAGGGTTCTAGGACATGCCGGTTTCCTCACGATGTTATCCTTCACCGTTTTGCGAGCAGTGCTGATGAAATAGTTTATACAAAATAAAACGCCTGTCAGGGTTCAAACTTACGACCTACAAAATACAATAGACGTAGACATATTTAGTAACCTATTCCGCTTGACTATTCTTCAAGAGTCCTAAAAAACCCTGTAAGAAATCGACACGTGTTTCACCTCTCAACGAGGCATCCTCAGGATGACGATTGACCAATTGCAAACCAGAACGCGACGTGTTACCACACCGAGCGCTGGATGCAAAGTCTTGCGAAATTTTATAATGGATTTCCGCAAGGTCACGCCTGAATCAATTAACTATCTTACGACCTACAACTCGTACGTCGCGGCCTATAGCATTGGGCCACCACTGCTCTCTCATTCAGATCTAATCATACACATTGGCAATGCAGCCGTGAGGGACATACAGTTTGAGGAGTTTGTTCCGCCATATATTTCTTCTTACGAGCTAAAACATTAGGATGTGGTGTGGGGCGGGCGTTTTGGGGAACTGTTTTATGTAGTTCAGACTTTTAAAAGTCCTGATTCGCAGCCTTATTTGAATAAATTATTATTGATTTTGGTTTGCTGATGATGATAATATTTTAGAAGAAAAAAATACAATAGGTGTAGATATGTTTAGTAACCTATTCCGCTTAGCTATTCTTCAAGAGTCATAAAAAACCCTGTAAGAAATCGACACGTGTTTCACCTCTTAACGAGGCATCCTCAGGATGACGATTGACCAATTGCAAACCAGAACACGACGTGTTGCCACACCGAGCGCTGCGCTGGACGCAGAGTGATGGATTTCCACAAACTCACGCCTGAATCAATTAACTTATCAGAAGAATGATCTTGTTTACTAAGAAATTAGGAAAGAAAAAAAATTAAAAATATAAAGCAAAATATTAATAAATACTTAATTATCTAAACACAAACAAACAAAAATAAAGCCGCCCGCACACTCACAAACACTGCCGTAAGTCTGCATCCCACTTTCGAAATCATAATAAAACTGAACGACCTATCAACCGAAGGAAAACGTCCGTTTAAACAAACTACCTGTGTGGAAGCGATAACATTGTCATAAAAATTAAATGCACCTTTGACCTTGTACTGGGGATGTTTGTGGAGCGTTCAGGGTCAAGATAACAAATTAAAGTTATTTTTAGGACGGTTTTAAAGTGGGAGACTTTTTGTGGTGCGTTTGTTGGGATGCTATTTGAGAAATTATGATGTAGTTTAAAGTGTCATTTTGATTCTGATAATTAATCTGATGCAAGGGTGAATCCAGGATATATTTCTGGAGGAAGGAGGGCGGCGCACATGGGCCAGACAGATAAGTAGTGCCTCCCATATCATGTATTGCACTATGCTGTTTTTTGTTTTTTTTTTTTTCAATTTTTTTATAGTAGCCTACTTCTGAAGAGTTCATCATTGAAGCAATGTCTTGGTAGATATGAAGTATATTCAGATGATTATTTTTTTTTTTAATTTATCCGTTTGGGGAGGGAACGTGCTGCTGTGTCCCCCTTGGATCCGCCCTTGATCTTATGCTTCTGAAAAACTGCGACTGAGATTTCCCCTGAAAGAAGTACTGAGTACCCACTAAATTTGAAGGACGTAGGTTTTGCAAAAAAAAAAACTGTTTTTTTTTTCCTACCTATTGTTGAAAATAATTAAAAATTCCATAAAGAGAGATGATTTACTAAATAGATAGTCAAGCAATAAAATTGATAATTCAAGATCATAATATTAATACCGTTTTTCAATAGATAGATAGTTTTTTTTTAAATCGTACAGTCTCTGAATGATTCAAGCGAATTTTATCCACTCCTAGAACTATGAATGCATACGCAAAACAACCAGCAACACATTACCCCGCGTATATACAAGCGATCGTTGCGCGAGTACCTACATGATCGCAATTCAAACTTTTTTTCGGTGAACCTGAACGCGTGGAACAAAAAGTGACATTATGCTCGTGACCGATAGCTCGCTGATAGCATATTCGCGCGTTGATCGCGTTTAATTTAAATAGAACGCGGCCTTAGTGTCCCAACTAAAAGTTGCCCAGTTCACAGTCAATTTAAACAACAAGATATACTTTAATGATTTCAATCAAATAAAACGACTCTTTCGAAAAGACAATTGGTTCCGTAAGTTCGTAACTATGATTTTATCTATGTTTTTAATTTAATGCTTCGAGTTTGGAGGTGACATTAGAAAGGGGAAGACTAAATGGGGGAGTTGTTTTCACATAAATACGTTATACTTACACCGCGTCCTATTTAAAAGCCTTCGTCGCGTCCTTATGTCACTTTTTGTTCGGTGAACCTGAACTCGTTATCCCACCGACGGAGGGCGCTTTTCGGTTTTCCGAATAAAAAGTGACTTACAGACGCGCTCATCGCGTATTCGCGCGATGATCGCTTTTAAATAGGATGCACTCTTACGCAAAATTCAAAAGCGATTTTCCCGTAAAATATTGATTGCAAGTTTGAGATATTTCATAATAGTATGGTTTAAAAAAATACCATGTTCGTAACATTAAAAAATGTGTCAATAGGTACTTAAAGAAAATCGCTTTTAAATTTTGCGTAAAAATCACATAATAATATGAATTTAATTTATCTTTATTTCATACATAGCAGGTATACAGATATAGTCCATATATTTTTACATAACTAACGTGAAGAAAAACATCGTGAGGATGACCGAGAGATATTTGTCGACAGCATGTGAAGCTAAGTCAGAGGCCCATGGGCGGCTTTAAAAGTCTGACACCCAGATTAGTCACTAACCACACGAAAAGAAGAATTAAAAGTTTGTTTTAAAAAAGATTTTGTACCTTTATTTTTATTATCTTATTGTATGTACACCAGAAAAAATACATAACAAAAACGCAGCCTTGGTATTATACAGGGTGTCAGGGCAAACACCGTTGTCACTCAAACCATGGGTAGTTGACTTAAATATAGAAATAAATAACAGTGTAACAACAAAAAAAAACGTTATTTTCATTAAAAGATTTTAAAAAGTCTCTATTCGACACCGTGGTCGCTAGCGAAACAGCTGACTGACTGAGGGAGGGGTCGCGCTCGCGGCTTGTCAGATCACGTCACGCGCGCCCCCACCTGTGTTGAGACGCAAATTCGTTACCCTAGCGCATAGGGTGAAAGGGTGAAATACTCTTGTGGTAAAATTTAATAAAAAAAAATGTTTTAAAAAAGTTGCAGTTTTCCATAGATTTTACGTTCTATATATGACACCACAAGGATAAAGGTGTTTACCCTAAAACCTGTATTATTTTATTAAATTGAATACGACTACTAGAGAATTATGGAAGAAAAACACTTCCGCCGACCACAAATAAATTGAGACAGGGGAATGATAATTAACAGAGGAATGATAATTAACAGAGGAATGATAATTAACAGAGGAATGATAATTAACAGAGGAATGATAATTAAATTGAATACAACGAAGTTCTTTTTTCCTCCTCCAATTAAACTAAAACATCCACGATATTTTTTATATGGAAACAGTAATTAAATTAGATACATCAGCTGTGTTATTTTTTAAATCTCTATTATAGACATTTTTCTTGAACATACAAGAAAAGTTTACGTGGCGACCGCTCTGTTCTACCTGTACGTAGATTTTGTCACATATTAAACATTTTTAGGTTACAATATCACGCATCGAATTATCATAATAATTATGTAATAAATGTACCTTTAATATTAATATAGTCTGAATGTAAAAGGTATGTAGAGATTCGGGCGTGTGGTGGATATACAGGGTGTAAACAGACCCACCACATAGCCGTCAACTACGCATTCTGTAGGTAAAATAATTGCTGGGAATCGACTTATTTTTAGTGTGAAAAAATGCTGTTTACGGTAGTGCGCAGCGAACGCACGCAAAACATTGTGTCTATCGGTGCATGCAACGGTTCAGGGTTCGTCTCCAGTTCCCCACAAACCGTGAACCGTATTTAAAATTAATTTATAGCATTTATTAACTTACTTTCTTTAAAAAACGTCTGAAAAAGTTGGAACTTTGACCTTTAATATCTCCGTAACTAGAAGGTCCAGAACAAAAAAATGATCACAATGACGGGAATCAAGTGACTTTCGGCTTCGTTAAGTGTCTTTATACACCCGTTATTGTATAACTAGAAGATCTTTTATTTTCGTATAAAAATTCACTCTTTCTTCCCATGGGGTTAGGCAGAAACTACAGAACGCCATCTGCTACGATCCTAACACTCCTTTTGTTTTATACATCTGATAATACATGTACGCCGGTTGCAAGTATTGCAAACCTGACTTTTCTGAAGAACGTCACCAATAAGGTAACTATAATGTCCTTCTAGTCCTCCCAGGCATTTCCACTCGTCTGCCTTGTAAATAGCTTTAGTCTTAAGGCTCGTGCAAACTGACGTGATATCGAGGGTGCGGCAGGCAGCGCTGCGCCCGCGATATCTCGTCTGTTTGTGGGAGCCTTTATTTGTCATACCTAATATTGTTGAATACATTTAAATGAAATGTAAGATTCATTCAACACAAAGGGCACTTCCTCATTAACCGCATAATGAAGACATTAGCAGCCAGTATCCTGCATACCCTCAAAATATAAACAACCACCAAATTGCCCAACAAACGAAGCAATTAAGAAGAAATTTTAATAATTCACAAAGTTTTCGATGATAATTTTTGGCGCAAACAGAAACTTTGTGAATTTGTTACTTTTAGGTTCGTTAAGATTACGTGCCAAAAGAAATACAATAGAACAACTTGGAATTGTTGTTTATTATCATTGTTTTCGTAGATTATAATGACACTAAGGCCGAATTTCACCAATGAAACTGAACGCGATCAGAGGGCCTAGACAAGTGACAATCGCTTCGAAAGCGTTTCGTTTTTCTACAACGACTTTCAACAGGATTGACATAAGCTTTTCGATAACTTATGTCAGTCCTATACATTTTTGACTTTTCCATCATCGTTATCGCTGATAGAATTTCACTTTGTCTAGAGCCTCTGGGGGGCTAAACCGGCCTAATTAGCAATTCCTCTAAAAGCAATTCATTTCCTGAATCCCAGCTGTCATTAGCAGTTCCTCTAATTTGACATAAAAGCAATTCATAATTTGTGGTCCATTTTATGAATCTCCATAGAAACCTGTCAAACAGATGAATTATTTCGTAATATGAATTACACGCAGATCATATTATGAATTGTCAGTTTGTGACACTTTATATATTTTCATATTATGATACTGCAAAAGTGACCGTTTTAAGCCCCCTGCTGCTGCTGTTAGTGTCAATATTCCACTACAATGATGACACTGGCTGCTCGTATATGCGGCTTAGATATTCTGATCGCGTTGAGATTAATTGGTGAAATTCGTCCTAAGTAGGACACACATGATAGAAGTGGTAACCCAGTGGTCTGACTCGCACAAATTTACTCGAATCTTTTAAATATATTTTTTCTTGAATCGACATTTCCAGGTTCGCCTACTAATTCCGTGGGTACCCCGGCATAATGAGATAAGTAAGATTATAGCCGGTGCTTCACTGGCCACGGGTAGCGGCTAATGATACCATTATCTTTGCCCCTTAATTTGTATATTGGGTCTTAGAAATTTTATGATTATGTGGACATAAAAGGAAAACAGTGCTGCTTATTATTTTGAGAAATTTATGGTTTATGGTAGTAATGAAGATTATGTAGGTAATCTTTTTGATGAGTTTATTATTCTTACACGTCAGATTTACATAACACTAGCTGTTCCTGAATTCAATCAATCTGCCTAGCCTTTTCCCAAATATGTTGAGGTCGGCTTCCAGTCTAACCGGATGCAGCTGAATACCAGTATTTTACATGGAGTGACTGCCTATTGGACCTCCACAACCCAGTAACTGGGTAATACGATACCCCTTGATAAAACTGGTTGTCAGACTTTCGGGCTTCTGATGACCTGTAACGACTGTCAAAGATCCACGAATGACGACGAACGACCCGAGACCAACGGCTTAACGTGCTTTCCGAGGCACGGAGGAGTCTCGGTATGTAAATATGGTCACCCATCCACCATCCAACCCCGGCAAGCGTAGCTTAACCTGATGGATCGACCCGTGCGGCTGTTAGTAACTTAGCTAGGAGCTTATGTTGCTGACTCCGTCTGCATGTATTTTGTATTTCAACATCTATATAAATATAAAATTAAATAATGTTCGTTGGTAAACGTACCACTAGAGAATGAACGAACGAAAGGCCACCGAGATAGGCCTAAGAAACGCTGGCGTGACGATTCAGACTCGTTACTGACCGATGAGCCCGAGAAGGCACAACTCGTAGGTGCGTTTCCAGTGAAGCGGAAACGAGTTGTAAATTGCACTTATACTCCATTTGAAATAAGATAAGACATTTAAACAAACCTTTTTACAGTCCGTTCAACCGATTTTGACTTCTATACCGTAGGCATAAGGATGGCATTAAAAGCAAATAAGGTTACACAATACCAACTGTCTACTGCAGGTGCCATTTGTCATGCCACCAACACAATAGAAGTCCAAATCGGTTGAACGGACTGTAAAAAAGGCTTATTTAAATGTCTAATCTTATTTCAAATGGAGTATGGGTGTTTTTACATTTTGATCAATAAGTGTGGGAATCGGTCATACAATGGGACCTGAAAAGAAAAATTTGTGAAGCCTTTACCAGCAAACCTCTCAGTGCTAATGCACGATGCCCACGTCAGGCACTATACAATTCAGTCATAAAAATTTCATCACCGGCAGACTATCAAGATTTTATGTCCTGCCAGTGATGGCTGAAAAGAGGTTAATCCTATCTATAATCCAAATGCATTATTTATATCCCTATTATGACGGCGCATTGCTAGCGCCATCTGTTAAGATATACGTCGGAACTAGATTTGACAACTGTCAGTCGGAGCGTCGAGGCGATGGTCAACGCGGCCATGTTGAACGTCTGCTTTTCGAACGTCAACGGCGAGCGCACCACGTATCCGACGAATCGCTATTGTTCCGAGTAATCTTGTCCCTTTTTGTTTCTTTCAAAAATTTTTTTTTTATTATTAATTTAATTTTTTTTTTTTTTTTTTCAAAAGCGTTGCCCCACACTAGGAATTTCTTCCTGTATCGTGGGTGCGTTTACAAACATAGAAACTCACATACACTAACACCCAGACCCGGAACAACTACTTGCAGATCATACAAATATTTGTTCCGTGCGGGAATCGAACCCACGGCACGTTGCGCAGCAGTCCATCGCTCAGCCACTGCGCCAACCGTGTCGTCATTTAAAACCGATTGATTAAAAGATTTCCTAATTACTAGTGAATAGATTTTAGTGAAATTCTGTAAGGAAGATGTTGTGTTATTAAATAAGTTGTGTTATTAAATAACTTTCGATTGTGACTCGAGTGATTCTTTGTTGGTTCCTACCCAAATTACCATTTCGAAGATATGGCCGATTCTGATGAAGACGGGCGCCTGCTTATAAATATAATATTAAATATAATATTATAAATGCGAAAGTTAGTTACGACTTTGTTTTATATACTACTAGCTGCGCCCCGCGGTTTCACCCGCGTAAGTCTCGATCCCGTGGAAATATCGGGATAAAAAGTTCTGTGTCCTTCTCCAGGTCATGGTCTACCCATGTGCCAAATTTCATCCGAATCCGTTCAGCCGTTTTAGCGTGAACGCGTAACAAACAAGATCACTTTCGCATTTATAATATTAGTTCGGATGACACTCGGCAATACTGCACATTTCTGAAATTTTCGGAGTCAGATTAGTAGTTCCGAAGAATCCATACTAATATTATAAATTCGAAAGTAACTCTGTCTGTCTATCTGTATGTTACCTTTTCACGCCTAAACCACTGAACGGATTTCGATAAAATTTGGCAAGGAGATAGAAGGCATCCCGGGGAAGGACATAGGCTACTTTTTATCGACATACCACGCGGTCGAAGCCGCGTGCGGAAGCTAATACCCTATAAAATATACTCACAAAGTTTATCTCTTTATAATATTAGTAGCACAGACGAAGTGTATTATACTCCATTTGAAATAAGATTACACGTATAGATAAGCCTTTTTTACATTCCGTTCAACCGATTTTGAATTCTATTGCGTTGGTGGCATGACAAATGGCAGCCGCAGTAGATAGTTGGTATTGTGTAACTTTTTTTTGCTTTTAATGCTATCCTTATGCCTACGGTATAGAAGTCAAAATCGGTTGAACGGACTGTAAAAGGGTTTGTTTTAATGTCTAATCTTATTTCAATTGGGTTATAGTATAGCAGTGACTAGTAATAGGGCACAGTGATTACTTAAACTCACACACTGTCTTATTAGTATTATTTGTAATGTAAAAATGTTAGGAATATTGTGATATTGTATAGTTACCTACTTTTACAATGTTTGTAAATGTGTGAGCACCATGTATCTATCACATATTTTTATTAATCAATGTATTTGTCATTGCTCCATTTTTAATTCTTTTTACAATTTGTGGTAAAGTAATCGTATTCTAGGTGCATCGTATTCACATGTAATTATAATATTGATGTATACAAAATATAGTAAACCATTTTTTTTTAAAGAGTAACGGTGGAGTTTCTTGCCCATTCTTCTCCATACGAAAACTACCTTTTGGAAGGGGCAACTAGAATCAGTTCTATTTCTTAGTTTTTTTGACGTTCAAAACTGCCTTTAATGTGCCTATTTGAAATAAATGATTTGACTTTTTAACCGACTTCTTCAAAGAGGAGGAGGTTCTCAATTCGTCTGTCAGTTTTTTTTTTTTTTTTTTTGTATCTTTGTTACGCGATTACTCCGCCAATTATGAATCGATTTTGATGATTCTTTTTTTGTTTGGTAGGTCATGCTTCCGAGGTGGTCCCATATAAATTTTATTAACTTAGCTTGCGTAATTTTTGAGTTAGCTTCAATATTACGTATTTTTCCCGCTTAGTTTATCTAGACGATATCCTGTTTGACTCCTTCACTGTTATTTACATAGCAGGTAGTGGTATTCGGATTTGTGTGGGGTAGGTACCACAACTAAAAAGTGAAAAATAAAAACTTTTTACAAAAAAAAAACCGACTTCCAAAAAAAACACTAAAAAAGTGAAAAATAACTTTAATTACGAAAGTCGGTGTCTTTGCTTTTCAATTTCCGTTTTTTGCCACCGACTTCCGAAATTAAAGTTATTTTTCACTTTTTTAGTGTTTTTTTTGGAAGTCGGTTGTTTTTTTTTTTTGACTTTTGACATTGCTCGGGCCGAAAGGTTCTGGAGTGGCGACCGCGTACCGGAACACGTAGCGTTGGAAGACGCACATGGTGGACCGATGAATTGGCGAAGGCCGCGGAAATACGCTGGATGCAAGAAGCACCGATCAAAGTGATGGTGCTTGGGGGAGGCCTATGTCCAGCAGTGAAATGATGATGATGATGAATATTAGTAGGTATAGATTAATATTTTAGGAAGTGCCTCCGCTGCTGGCGCCGGTTGCTGAATTGGCTGCCGGCGCTGACTTTGGTTGTCAATTTGACATAATTAAAAAAGCATATAATATTTTTTTTACATAATCAATAATGTCCCTATTCGAGTAATAAAGTATATACCTACTACCCGGAACCGAACTAGTTAGATTAGTTCAAATATATGTAATCGCAAAAAAAGGTTAGGTTAGGTTAGGTTAGAACTGTGACCCCCTACGCCAAAAACGACTAGAATGTACAGAAAAAAATATCGCATTCGCATAGCTCGTCAAAATGTAGGTTGGTCCCATAGTGAAAGTTGTTCGTAATGATCTCTTAAAAGATTTCATTTATGAAAAGACACCTTATATACTTGTACGTTTGTTACAAAAGTAACAAAAGTATCGTGAGTTGTGACGGTCAAAATGTTACTAGTTCGCGAAGTGTGTCGAGTATAACGTGCGATAGAACTTCGTTCCAAAAACACTTTTAGTACAAGGATCATTTGGCGCGTGGCCAAGATCAGAACTAACGCCGCTACCTTGTTTCTTCATTAAATTTCACAAAACAATTGAACAAAATGTTTACCAACAGCGCTCCTCTCTCAACGTCATCCGAACGCCAAAAGATCTTTGTAGCAGTTTAAGTAAGAATAAAAAACGTACTTGAATTGGTAACAAAACGTTCCTTTCCTGATCGTTTTACGGAACTCTGAAGCCATAACCGCTTCTACCACATGCCGGTGATAAAATAGCTCATACGAGAACGTTTTCAAGACTTACGAGAAAACTATAAAAAGGCATTAAATTCTAAGAAGTTTACGATTAGTAAAGCTAAGGACTGATCGTAAGATGGTCGTACTATAACTAGATAATTTTATGGTGCATTTTACGAACTACTATAGCGACCCGCCCCTGCTTCACACGTATGCAATCTATGTCAAAACATTCAATTCCTGTGACATATCTTAGTTAAATATTAGGGAGTGCCTCCGCTGCCGGCGCCGGCTCCCAAAAATAACGCCATTGGGAACCGGCAGTAATGTCACCGCCGACTCCCATAATGGACACCGGCGGCGCGGCGTTTATGGAAACTCTTCCAGTATTCAGAACCCCAACTAACTAAACCTAACTAAAATCTGGGGGCACGGGAGTGCCCCCGCCAAGACGAGCCAAGCGAAGCGCAAGGAGGGCACTACCTACGTTTTCTCGAAGCGCTTCGTCGAACCCTCATAACTTGGGTTTGGATTATACCAGATAAACAAAATTCTCGGGATATGATGTCAATAGTGCACTTATTAAACGTAGAAAGTTTCAATTGCAAAGCTTTTATACTTTCGATTTTATTGATATCTAAAAAACCCCGATTTCGTCACTGACTGACTCACTCACTCACTCACTGATGATCATCAAAATTCTTAGGGTACTTCCTGAAGTCCTAGAAAGCTGAAATTTGGTATGTATGCTAGTATTAGTACACAAACAACAAAAAAGTTCTAAAACTTTGAACTTTTACCTCCCAACCCCTTAAACTAGGGTAGGGAGGTTTGTATAAGACTTCTGCAAATTTTAATACTAGAGGTCTCAAAATTGATATAGCTACTCCTTGTTATAAATAATAAAATACATATTTCAGGATTTTTAGTAAATCACCTCCCAACCTCCCAATAAATTAGGGGATGGAAGTTTGTAAGGGTATAACTACTTACTTAATTTTATGATAGAGATCTGAAAATTATGCAAGTACACTTAATAAGATAATAATAAGAAGTCTGTGATTTCTTATTACAAATAAAAAATACGTGTATCAGGTTTTTTTTTAGATCACCTCTCAACCACTTAGGGATAAAAGTGTGATGAGGCTTTCGTTAGGTTTCAGAATATACTACATTAGTATACTTATATTATACGAATAAAGAGAGTGGGCTATGAAAAAAGACACCCCTGATGTGCAAGAAATAGAACACAAAAAAAGAAAGAAACAATGAACAAACTAAAACAAAAAGAAGTGAAATCCCACCAAAAACATTTTCATGTAAAATTTTGCCAAGACGAGACAAAAAGTTATCAGATTTCATGTAGAGCCAAGCTTCTAACTCTACACGCCCTAACTTCACTAACTCTACACCTTAGTCAAAATATGTGGCTTGGCCGTTTCCGGCCCGATCGCATCTTCATGATAAATAATTAATTAGATGAATGAATTGTCTTACAGGAAAGCAATGAACAGTAAATATATTTTTTACCTTACGCCCTGTGACGTTAGCGAAACGGCCAAGCCACATATTTTCGGAAATCGGGATTTTTTTAGATATCAATAAAATTGAAAGTATAAAAGCTTTGCAATTGAAACTTTTACGTTTAATAAGTCCACTATTGACATCATATCCCGAGAATTTTGTTTAACTGGTAACTTTATATAAAAAACCAAAAAGATTCAAAAAGATACGTATGACCTATAAATTATCAGCTCTGTGTAGTGAGTAATTGTATGTGTATGTGGTATTGTGTGTGTGTGTGAGTGTGTGTTTATGTTTGAGTGCGCGTTTGTGCGTTAGTGTGAAAAAAAATTAAAAAAGTTTATTTGTCCCAAAACAGTTACATGGATTAAATAATGAGACATCCCCAGTAGGTAATTGATAATACCTGTGTTGGGGCTATCTCGCTCCTTCCCTTAATATTACCAATACTGAGACTAATGCACAAAAATATAGTGTGTATTTGTGTTTGAGTTGTTAGTTGTTTACTGATAGTGCCGTTATAAACAAAGTTAAAGGATAACATTATGTAATCACAAGGTATTACACTATGATAAAGAAGCTAAGTATTTATACAAGTCTGTCTAGAACGTGCTCTGCCTCCTCATAAGTTAGAGTTTTTAGCCACACGGTGATAACTTTTTTGCATTGATGCGAGACCTCGTGGTGGAACTTTAGTTTAGAGTTAATTTTATTGTAAATGTAAGCTGATTGACAGACATACTGACCTCTTGCAAAAGCCGTACGTACCCCCGGAGAGTAAGCAACAATATCATTATAATAAAGAGTAGGTATTCTATCCATAGTATCTTAATAAATAATCTCATCAGGGAAGAAGAACGATGAGTTCTTTTCGCGATATCGCGTTATCAAAAAACCCTTTTACAGTATTATCTCAATCAAGCTGAATCAGCATATTTCTTTGTATGAAACTCGGCCGAAAACCTAACGAAGCATCTTTTATATGAAGCTTGCCTGAAACTGGGTCAAAACTGGTTTAAGTGTATCTCTGCATACGGGCAAGATACTTGAAAGTTTACGTGGATATGATAAGTTCCTAAGTGTTTTTTGGTATTTGGTATAAGTTTTTATGAAGATTGAAGTCAATTTTGGTATTTGGTATAAGTTTTTATGAAGATTGAAGTCAATTTTGGTGTTTGGTATAAGTTTTTATGAAGATTGAAGTCAATTTTGGTATTTGGTATAAGTTTTTATGAAGATTGAAGTCAATTTTGGTATTTGGTATAAGTTTTTATGAAGATTGAAGTCAATTTTGGTATTTTTGGTATTTGGTATAAGTTTTTATGAAGATTGAAGTCAATTTTGGTATTTGGTATAAGTTTTTATGAAGATTGAAGTCAATTTTGGTATTTTCGGTATTTGGTATAAGTTTTTATGAAGATTGAAGTCAATTTTGGTATTTTTGGTATTTGGTATAAGTTTTTATGAAGATTGAAGTCAATTTTGGTATTTTTGGTATTTAGTATAAGTTTTTATGAAGATTGAAGTCAATTTTGGTATTGCACACATGTCATTTGTTTGTCGATCGTGTTCGGTCAGCTGTAAGTTGATCACACGAGGAGCTCGTGGCTAAGTAATAACAGCCGCTCGGGTCGATCCATCAGGTTAAGCTACGCTTGCCGGGGTTGGTCCGTGGATGGGTGACTTTTCACATATCGAGACTCCTCCGTGCCTCGGAAAGCACGTTAAGTCGTTAGTCCCGGCTGTCATTTGTGGATTTTTGACAGTCGTTACGAGTCGTCAGAAGCCCGAAAGTCTGTCAACCAGTCTAACCAAGGGTATCGTATTACCCAGTTACTGGGTTGTGGAGGTCAGATAGGCAGTCGCTCCATGTAAAATTCTTTTCTTTCTTTTTTTTTTTTTTTAAATCGTGCCATATGCCTACCCTTTTGCAAACTATGTTGGGGTCAGCTTCCAGTCTATCAGATCGAGCTGAATACCAGTATTTTACATGGAGCCACTGATAGGTATTTTATTAATTCAGGCGTGACTTTGCGGAAATTCATGATAAAATACAATAGCCGTAGATACGTATATTTAATAACCTATTCCTCAAGAGTCATAAAAAACCATGTAAGAAATCAACAGGTGTTGCCGAGAGAGCGCTGGTCTCTGCATCCAACGCTCGGCAAGGCAACACGTCGTGTTCGGGTTCGCGACTAGTTAATCGTCATCCTGAGGATGCCTCGTTGAGAGGTGAAACCTGAATAAAATTTCACCCTGTACCCTGCTCATTTCTTTAAAGCTGTTCGTTTTGACAAAGTTGATGCAATTATGTTTAAAGATCAGTTCTTAATCATCAAATCCTAACTATATAAAAATGCGAAAGTGAGTTTGTTTGTATGTTACGTTTTCACGCTAAAACGGCTGAACGGATTGGAATGAAATTTGACACATCGGTCGGTGGATCATGACCTGGATTAGGAAATATGATACTTTTTATCCCGATG
Source organism: Lithophane ornitopus (assembly GCA_948473465.1). NCBI lineage: Eukaryota > Metazoa > Arthropoda > Insecta > Lepidoptera > Noctuidae > Lithophane > Lithophane ornitopus. Next base: position 4,131,360 of record OX419636.1, read on the forward strand.
TTCCCACGGGATCGAGACTTATGCGGGGTGCAGATAGTTAGCATATAGATCGAAAAATAACTCAATAAGACAATAATTTATTTATTGAATATTAATTTGAATATCTCAAAGAGCCTTCACTGTCAATAAAATAATTAAGTGAATTACTTGCTGGAATTTTATTAAACTTAATTAAATATTTGAAAAGCTTTTATTGAGATGCGTTAGATTCTAGCTAACTTAGTTAGAATTTATTGACGTAGATCCATTGTGAGATGAAGTTACAATTAGACCATTTAGATGTAGATTAAGCTGTGGGAATTTAAAAATAAGTGGACACAAGAGAACAATTTTAGTTTGGAAACGACTTTTGCAGACGTTTTTGAAGTAAGAAAACGTGGTAGGTACCTAAGTATTTGTCAAAAAAATATGTACTATGAATGTTAGTATATCTATATTTTAAAGGGACACCGGAAACTTGGCAACAGGCAACTGAAGGAACACGGGTGGATATTAGTCAGTAAAAGTCTGACACGCCCTTCCTCTCCACCCAGAGCGGAAGAAGGCATTTGATGATTCTGAACCCAAAAAAAAAAGTATATCTATATTTTAGATAGCATCAACCTATAACGTTCCCACTGCTGGGACACCGGCCTCCTCTCTTAGCGAGGGAGTGGGCAGTAATACACTAACGCATAGTGGATTATGGTCCACTGTCATTTGATATTACTTTTAGTTATAAATAAAGAGTAGTAAAATAATTTACCAGTAATTTCAATCTGCGTATGAGTATTAGTTTTATTTTAGAAGAAAAACCGGCCAAGTGCGAGTCGGACTCGCGCACGAAGGGTTCCGAACTATCATCTATAAAAACGCCAAAAAAATTCATGTCTGTTGTATGGAAGTCCCCTTAAATATTCTGTTTTTTAGTATTTGTTGTTATAGCGGCAACAGAAATACATCATCTGTGAAAATTTCAACAGTCTAACTATCACGGTTCATGAGATACAGCCTGGTGACAGACGGACAGACAGACAGACAGACAGACAGCGGAGCCTTAGTAATAGGGTCCCGTTTTACCCTTTGGGTACGGAACTCTAAAAATGTGAATAACTATGTAAATAGTAAATAAATTCAAATTACAATAACATTTTTTCAATTACAATTGAAGTCCTTGAAATCAAAAGGTCCTTGTGATCTAATTCTATCATAATAAGCGTCGAATGCAATGCTAAGGCAATTTAAATGTAAATGCATTTTCTTATCTATTAAAACAGCTGCTGTGGCTTTCAAAGAAATATGTACAAGGTGAAGGATACATCCATTATCCTTTGAAGTGTCATGCCTCGTTAGTCTAGTGGTCGGAAGCGCTACTGCTGAGCATGAGGTCCTGGCCTCGATTCCCAGTTCGGGCAAAGGCCTAGCCTTTTCCCAACTATGTTGGGGTCGGCTTCCAGTCTAACCGGATGCAGCTGAATACCAGTATTTTACATGAAGCGACTGCCTATCAGACCTCCACAACCCAGTAACTGGGTAATACGATACCCCTTGGTAAGACTGGTTGTCAGACTTTCGGGCTTCTGAGGACCCGTAACGACTCAAAGATTCACGAATGACAGCCGAGACCAACGGTTTAACGTGCTTTCCGAGGCACGGAGGAGTTTCGATATGTAAAGATGGTCACCCATCCACGGACCAACCCCGGCAAGCGTAGCTTAACCTGATGGATCGACCCGTGCGGTTGTTATTACTTAGCCACGAGCTCCTCCAGTTCGGGCAAAGTATTATTGGGTTTTTCTGTCTTACTCCGGTACAGCCCGGAGTCTAGATATGTGCCCGGTTGATGAAAATAAACTTGCCTACTATAACATGGGACTTAAACAGGTATAGATACACCTCTGCCCCACCCTTTGGGAAGAAAATGCGTGATATTAAATTAAATTATTCTATTTAAAAATCCATTAGGAAAATAATTACCGTTCTAAATACAGAGCCATCTACAAGTATGTTTAGAATTTCTGGACATATTTTTAACCGACTTCTTGAAAAAGGAGGAGGTTCTCAATTCGTCTGTCAGTTTTTTTTTTGTATGTTTGTTACGCGATTACTCCGCCAATTATGAATAGATTTTGATGATTCTTTTTTTGTTTGGTTTTTGTAAAAAGTTTATTTCTTTGTTTCTTTTGAATACCGGGAATTTCAGTAAAAGAAGCGACCGGTATAATTCCCTTCCCGCGTATTCCTGGTACTAAGTTTATCAAATAAACTCACGTTCAACGGACTTATGCATTCTCCATATTATTTCTTATTGAATTACTCTCCTCAATGGAGGATAATGAAGAAAGATTGATGCATCAATCAACCTTCGTTACTCACTACATTCATGTGCACTTACAGAATTACAACATCAATTAGGTCTAGTATAAGTACTGAGTGTCAACGTACGCAGTAGACAGAATTAGATTCTAAGATGAATTACTGAAATACTATTGGAAAGGAACAGAGATTTTCGCGGGAAATTCCGAAAGGGATACCGTGGCCTCTGGCAACTTACAGGCAACTGAAGGAACACGGGTGGGTTTTAGTCAGTAAAAGACTGACACGCCCTCCAGCTCCGCCCAGAGCGGGAACACAATATACGAGAATTACATGGCAAAAAAAAAGAAGATTTTAATGAAGGATATCCTTCATTAAAATCATTTTTTTTTTTGTTTTAAAGTGAGACATAGCAGAGAGAATAACACACACACATCACATCTACATTAGATAGATATTACATTAATTCCATATGAACAAATCTCTTATGGAACAAATCTAACTTGGAGAGATCTATTAATGATTCAAATTCTGTAAATACCTATTTGTTATGGTCGCGAATCATAATTTTGATCAAGATTTATAACCTGACCTGCAAATTACAAAAGAGATTTAAAAAAAATTGAATTTCGCGGGTTACAACTGCGGATGAACCTTAAACACGATTAGGTTATAGAAAACGAACGAGCCTTACAATAGTCAAATGATAAATGATAAATGATTTATTTTCTGAAAGTGGGTTTGTACAAACACTTTTACACGTCAATCAATTTTTTTTAACTAGATGAGGTCGGCTTTCACTACTCTGAGAAGAAAGGCCGAAACAAACTCAGAGGTTACAGTCACACAGATTGAGTGGACCTGTCCAGTCAGTGCACGCATTTGTCTGTAATCGTGCAGCTCAACTCAGAATTTAAGGAGCTCAACGATTTGACGAACAGAAGTAAAAAAAAGAAGAAATCGCATAAGAAGAGTAACATCGGAATTCTTCGCTGACAGTACCAACCTGTCGGAAACTGGGTTGATACCATCTGGCGGCCAACTTTAGCACTGCGCGCGCTCATTGGTCAAATTAAATAGGTAGCGCGCGCTTCCTCGGCTTCCTGTTACACACACTTCCGTCCCGAAACCACTCCAACAGATTGCAGGAAAGCAAAAAGAAAGATGTTACACATAAAAAATATAATTTATATGTAATTGTGTTTAATTTCATTGTCTTTTATTTCTTTTTTAAAATATATAATCCGTACATTTAAAAAAAAAAAAAAAAAACTTTTAAACACGTTAAAAAAAATGTAACCCATCGGCATCAGAATCAGGGTCCAAGCTGCCGGTTAATTTCATTATTATTGACACATTTATTTTAGACGTCAGAGAGGAGCTCGTGACTAAGTAATTAATCCATCAGGTTAAGCTACGCTTGCCGGGGTTGGTCCGCGGATGTGTGACCATCTTTACATACCGAGACTCCTCCGTGCCTCGGAAAGCACGTTAAGCCGTTGGTCCCGGCTGTCATTTAAGGATCTTTGACAGTCGTTACGGGTCGTCAGAAGCCCGAAAGTCTAACAACCAGTCTTACCACAGGGTATCGTATAACCCAGTTACTGGGTTGTGGAGGTCAGATAGGCAGTCGCTCCATGTAAAATACTAGTATTCAGTTGCATCCGGTTAGACTGGAAGCCGACCCCAAAAATATTGGGAAAAGGCTAGGCAAATTCATTTATTTCAGACGTAGTCCATACACTGTTAGTAACACAAAAACCTTATAAAACTATTGTCTATTGTTTTGTTATAATTTCATTAATCACAGATTTGGTTTTCCATACCCTCCCAGCTCGAACACAAATTGTATCTACATAGGTACATGTATATTTCGTAGGTAGCAATAAAGTAACCTAACATGCCATGTGTTTGGTTAACATATCAAACATTAAGGTATGTAAACGTCCCTTCCAATTAATCCCATTAAATTGAATTGGAGCAAGTACTAAACTTCGGTCGTCGCGGGTTCGATGTTTCGGTGTTGTATTAATTAGAACTAACTCCCAGATTATAACCAATCAGGGTTTGGTTGACACTGATCCTTCAATTTTGATGGTTTACTTTGTTCCCAGAATAGAGTGGCTCGTGGCTAGAGTGGCTCGTGGCTCGTCGCACGGGTCGATAGATTAGGTTAAGTTACGTTTGCTGCGGCTGGTCCGTGGATGTGTGACCATCTTTACATACCAAGAGTCACCGTGACTCGGAAAGCACGTTAATCCTTTGGTCCCGGCTGTCATGCGTGGATCTTTGCCAGTCGTTCCGTGTCTTCGTAAGGCCGAAAGTCTGTTAGAGTGTCAGACGTATTACCCAGTAACTGGGATGTGGTGGTCAGATAGGCAGTCACTCCATGTAAAATACTGGTATTTAGCTGCATCCGGTTACACTTGAAGCCGACCCCAACATAGTTGGGAAAGGGCTAGGCTGATGATAATGTTCCTAGAATTTTGAACAGATAGTAAAATTAATTGAGTAGCTGCCCGAGATTATTAAGAGTCCCATAAACAGGCGCGATATCGCGGGCGCGACTTGGGCCGCGCTGCCTATCACGCCCGCAATATCGCGCCAGTTTGCACGAGCCTTTAGCTTATTGTAGGATAGTTTAAATATCTACTTCTTTTTTTACAGAGAAGAGACAAGCACAGAGACTTTGAACCTTGAGTTTGTTTCGACATTTCATCTCAGGAAATTGCTACTGAGAAATTCCAGATGGAAAAACCCAATAACACTTTGCCGGACTCGTAAATCGAACCCAGAACCTCGTGCACAGCAGTCGCTCTTGCGACCACTAGACCAACGAGTTCCTACAGTGAAAACTCACCCAAAATTACCTACAAATCTATCATCATGGAACAGGGGGCTTAAAACGGTCACTTTAGCAGAATATGAAAATATTATGAATCATCGTAAAATGTCACAAATGGACAATTCATATTATGATCTGCGTATAATTCATATTACGAAATAATTCATCTGTTTGACAGTTTTATATGGAGATTCGTAAAATGGTCCACAAATTATGAATTTCTTTTATGTCAAATTAGAGGAATTGCTAATGACAGCTGGGATTCAGGAAATGAACTACTTTTAGAGGAATTGCTAATGTGGCTGGTTTAGGCCCCCAGGACGTTCCATTATGAATAGATTTGTAGTTAATTAGAATTCAATATTAATACAACTAACCGTGCAGTCTTTCGGATTGCAAGCTAAATTCTAAAAATCGATAGGTGATCGTCATCATGTTGTCATAAATCTTCAAGTTATCGAGAACATAACTAACATAAAAACTCCATTAAAAATTCCGGTCACAGGTTAATTAAAATCTGTTCAAAAATCTTCCATTGTTCCAAAGATGCTATCTCTTCGAAACTGTTGGGACATGAAAAATGTCCGGTTTGCGCCAGCGATATGGCGAATTAATTCCTGCCGCGGACCAAGTGGTATATGAAAATGGGTGGTACTGTCGGTGGGTAAAGTGTTAAAGAACTTTAATATGTCAAAAATGTTTCGGTCGGATTTGGGTGGCGCCACCTATCAAATAATGGACAAAAAATGAGAAGAAAATTATATTACAATAAATTATGCATTTATACAACGTGCCGCTACAATGGCGACATTAATTTAACAAACGGGTAAGGCTAGTGGCCAGGAATCATAAAAATTATAATAAAATAAAATAATTCGTAAATAGAAAAATAATAATTTTCAAACAAACTAAATAATAAAAACAAAACCAACAGTTACCTACCAGCTGGCTTACGTTCTATCGGACCGATACCCTTTGAGGCAGGAATGCCGCGCAATTTCTTAGAAATTATTCCAAATTTCTAAGAAATTGCGCGGCATTCCTTCAATTCGTCTACTTATGATCCGTAACCCCGGCAAATGACCTCTGTGCTACAGTTATTTAAGTACAGGTTGCTCCAAGATGCTAGTTTAGAAAATTGTTAATAAATCAATAAATAATAACGTTTACGTAAAATAAAATATTTTCCTTTATCGAATACACGAAATCTTATACGTGTGTTAAATTAATGTCACCATTAAAGCGGCACGTTGTATAAATGCATAATTTATTGCAATATATAAAATAAAATAAAAAATAAATAATATAAAATTTTCTTTTATTAAATTATTGTATTTAAATTGATAAAAACTATCTCTTTAAAAATTAATCTGACGCCGACAAACGATATAAGTAAACCTAACACACGTAACCTATTTTCTCTATCGTTTCCGATTACGTTAACGACTGCACCGATCTAGGTATAGCCCTCTCGGGGCTGGTTCCGCCAACTGCGACAATTTATTGTCAAACGTTCCACCAATACTGCCGCGGTCACTTTTATGATTTTTCCTACTGTTTTCTGTTTTTTTTCTTGTAGACTCATCTAAAGTACCAACTACCAATTAATGTAGTTTTCTTTGTTTCCCTGTTCATTCATTTTATGTACTGAGGGCCTAAAGATTCCCACAGTGATTAGGCCCTCGGTACTTAGGCGCGATATCGCGGGCGCGATATCGCGGGCGCGACAAGGGTAGCGCTGCCTGACGAGCACGCGTTATCGCGCCAGTTTGCACGACCCTTAACCCGTCGTATGCCGTAATTACAGACACAATTAAAAATCCATTGTTTCTCAACGAGATCCACGTTCCGGCATACCAAAGGTTAAAATTGCCACTTTAGCATAATCATAATATCTGCCAGGGTTGCGGGAATGTCCGAAAGGGATACCGGGACCTTGGCAATAGGCAACTAAAGGAACACGGGTGGGTTTAAATCAGTAAAAGTCTGACACGCCCTCCCGCTCCGCCCAAAGCGGGAGAAGTCATTTGATGATTTCCCACACTCAAAGAAAAAAAAAACATAATCGTAATATAGTTAAGAATCATTTTAAAATGCCACAAAATGGTAATTCATAATTTATCTGAGAGCAATTCATATTACGCAATTCATCAGTTTCACAGTTTTTTAGGGAGATTTGTAAAATGGTCTAGAAATTATAAATTGCTTTATTGAAGTTTAATGTTAAAATAAAATTAAGCAATTAATTTAAATTACGGTCATTTTCATGCAGCAATATTTACACCGTATGATGTGATTATGAATTGAAATGATAACATAATGATTCGTAACATGGTCCAAATTCAGCTAATATGTATCACAATTTTGTGTCAAATTAGAGGATTTGCTAATGATCTGCTGGGAATTCAGGAAATTAATTGCTTTTAGATGGACGTTTTAGGCCTCCTTAGGCCCAGTAGTCAAAGGTACGAATTTTCGAACCCATGCAGGCATGTATCTACTTGTGCAATATATTTCATCACCACTGATCCATGCGTCATGTTCGTGAACGGGCGACGTCAGTTGTGACTGGTCATCTCTTAGCTGCGATGGCTTATTTTAATTTTTGAACTGTGTTTATGTTATAATTGCGGACGCTTTTAACGTGCTTTCTACATTGGTCTCACAGGTATAATTTCAACATGAATGATGTAACCAATATATTGTAACAATTTTTTTATATAAAAGAGTGTTCGTGGAGTTTCTTGCCCGTTCTTCTCCATAGGTACCAGGAATTAGCAACTAACTTGATATTTCTGACTGACTGACTCCTTGACAATTCAAAAGTGCCTGTTTTGAGTTTGAGTTTGAGGCAGCTCTCGGTTAAAGAGGAGAGTGGCGTCTTCTAGAACCAAAATTCTCAACGACATGTGACATCACCCGCATTAATTCAGCTTGGTGGATTCCGGCCCACTGCCTGCCCCAGCAGTGGCAATACAAGGCATGTACCTATAGCCCGCTATGATTGTAATTATGTTAAGAAGCCATATTAATATTTTATTACTCGTTTGTTTGAAGAAAACACTATTTTCGTGCTTACATTTTTACTCCGCACAACTTTGGGCCTAAAACGGTCACATTAGCAATTCCTCTAAAAGCATTTCATTTCCTGAATTTCCAGCTGTCATTAGCAATTCCTTTGTATTTTGACACAAAAGCAATTCATATTATGTGGATCATTTTACGAATCTCCATAGAAAACTGTCGAACAGATGAATTATTTCGTAATATGAATCGCACGCAAATAGAAAGAAAAATAAAGAAAAATTGTTTATTCTGCACAAACTAAACGCACAATACAAAATAATGAGTGACATTCACTATATGTACAAATTAGCCAAAAGCCTCATATTTAAAACAGAAAATTATACAAGTTTGACAATTGCTATTCTAGTAGTAGTCTATTGCTTGATGAGAGCAATAAGTTATCTGTGGATGAGAGGCCAAAGACAATTTACTTGCGTAATGTGTTGTGACATTACAAAATGATAACAATCACAAATTAAACGAAATGCAAATCATAATTAATCAAATCATATTATGAATTATCAGTTTGTGACATTTTACCATGATTCATAATATATTTTACTATTATGCTTCTGCCAAAGTGACTGTTGACCCCCACATTGCTGTACTATTTCACAATCCAACGACGGCTGGCTCGACACTACGGTTTACCATTTCAAATGACTTTTTCCCCACCCAGAAATAAGAATATCATAGTAACCGTTATTTCTAAGTGTTGCAAAAGTACATACACTCAGTTGTCATAATTAAAATAAATTTAAAAGTTTGTTAGAATATTAATAATTTGTACTTTGACAGTATTGCCACAGAGGATATTATAATTTGGTATTAAATTAAAATAAAACATTTCTTAATCATAGAAATCACGATATCTGAATAAGTTAATAAGTACCTCGTACGTACTACCTATTTCAGATTAAAATAGCCCCCACGGGTGACGTTATCGGAGCCTACATTTCGTTGGTGTGGAATGTCTCATAAATACCTCCTTTCTGAGAAAGGTAGACGGGTATGTCAGTCTGCTGTTATTCCCAATCGTCTTACTCTTCGTAATTGACAACCGTGTAAGGCCTTTATGACGGGAAGATCACTTCTAGTGATAAGACACCTTATCTAACTTTCGTTTGTTATTATTACACTATGGTAAAGAATATGTTTAGACTAGCTGGGCCCCACGGTTTCACCCGCGTAAGTCTCGATCCCGTGGAAATATCGGGATAAAAAGTATCTTATATCCTATTTCAGATCTAGATCTACCCATGTGCCAAATTTCATCCAAATCCGTTCAGCCATTTTAGCGTGAAAGCCTAACAAACAAACAAACGCACTTTCGCATTCATAATATTAGTTAGGATTAGGATACTAATTATCTGCCTGTATTTTGTCGCCTTGAATGCACCCAAAATTAAAAAGCCATCGCTAATGATACGTTAAGTCTGTTTGTCGCACCCTGAGCAGTCAGTCCATTATCGATGTTTCAAAGTCAACAGCAAAGTTCTTTGTGAGTGTCTGTACTTTACATACAGTGTGTATCATAGATATCCGCGTGGTGTGTATAAAGACCCTTCACATAGCCGTCAACTACGCATTCTGATTAACATTGCACAAAACTAATTTCTGGAAATCGACTTTTATTTTTGGTGTGAAAAATCGCTGTTTACGGTAGTGCGCAACGTTAAACAAAAACATTGTGTTTATGGGTGTATGCAACGGTTCAGGGTTTGTGGCGTATTTAAAATTAAGTAATAACATGTAAAATTTGCTTTATTTTAAAAAACGTCTGAAAACGTTGGAACTTTGACCTTCAATATCTTCAAACCAGAAAGATACCAGGTATGGTCTAGAATTAAAAAAATATCACAATGACGGGAATGTGAAAACAAGTGGCTTTCGGCATCGTTAAGTGTCTTTTAAACCCCTAATTTTCACTGCTCCCTGGATCGCCAACCAAACTATTAAACACAAAAGACGAAGAGATAAAAATATATTATGATAATATGGATATTTAAATATTAGCTCGAAAACACGAAAGAAGAATAAACAGTAACCATCTTTAGAACCAAGATGTCCGAAAATCTGTTCTAAAAACAAAGACAACTTTAAACACAAAGTAAGACTAAGATCCTTTAAAAACATTAGCCTTGCCTATTCTCCTTAAAAAAACATGAGGTCGGATGGACATACTTGTAGGCACACGGTCTAGAGCGATGCGACTAGCGACGCGACTTGCGTCAGGCGACTTGCGTCAAGCGACTCGCGTGAGCGTCACCTATTTACCCCCATGGCCACAAGCTCAAGCGACAAGCGTCTTGCGACGGTTACTGTGGAGTAAACAAATGAAAAAGAAGAAAAAAACAAGGCTCCTTGAAGGAGCAGCGGTAGGGATAGGTGGTTGAAGGATATATCGATATATGTATCTTTATAGTATGCTATGAGTCACTGCGACGCGATATGCGGAGGGACAGACGGAAACAAGCGAATCGAATCGGCGAGCGTAAGGTAGGACGCCCTCAGGCTAGGTGGAGCGACGATCTTCGCAGGGTGGCTGGCAGCAGCTGGATGAGAGTTACTGAGAATCGCGCTGAATGGCGTGCAATTGGGGAGACCTATGTCCAGCAGTGGACTGGTATAGGCTGATGATGATGATGGACGGAAACAGGTGACGCACGTGCATGTCGCTTTAGGCAAGTCACGTCGCACAGTGTCGCATCACTGGAGGCCGTGAGCAGAGTTCAGTCCGTCGCTCCGCAAGTCGCGTCCCAGTGACTCGTGGTATGCTATAAACAACTTCATTCAGTTGTTTTCTCCGCAGTTGCAAGACGCGTGTCGCTTGAGCGTGTAGCTCATGGCCGCGAAGTCAAGCAACACGCGTTCGTCACTTGTTTCCGTCAGTCGCTCTGCAAGTTGCGTCGCGGCTACTCATGACATGCTTTATACAACTTCTTTCATTTTTTTCTGCGCAGTCGCTGTTGCAAGACGCGTGTCGCTTGAGCGAGTAGCTCATGGCCACGAACTCAAGCAACACGCGTTCGTCACCTTCCTCCGTCCGTCGCTCCGCAAGTCGCGTCCCAGTGACTCGTGGTATGCTATAAACAACTTCATTCAGTTGTTTTCTCCGCAGTTGCAAGACGCGTGTCGCTTGAGCGTGTAGCTCATGGCCGCGAAGTCAAGCAACACGCGTTCGTCACTTGTTTCCGTCAGTCGCTCTGCAAGTTGCGTCGCGGCTACTCATGACATGCCATAAACAACTTCTTTAATTTTTTCTGCGCAGTCGCTGTCGCAAGACGCGTGTCGCTTGAGCGTGTAACTCGTGGCTACGGGGGTAGTCGTAGATATAATCGGCTTTTCTTACGAGTGATCCCCTTGAGAAGTAGGCCGACCCTTGACCAGCCATTAAAAGTTTTTTTTTTTCATCTTATTTGAGAAAAGACGCTTTTTGTGCCTGACTTTTATGTGTGTATTGTTGAGTGGGGAGAGATTTTTGTGTCACTTTTTTTGGACATGATTAGTGTTTAAATATCATGAGATTTAAAATAACATCCGTGATCTGAAAACTGTTTCTTTATTTAAATTTCGTGTAAAAGAGCATTATCTTTCCTCTCAACTATGAGTATATAGGTACCTATAGTGTATTTATGTTTATATATTTAAGCTTTATGTATTTATTTAAGTATATGTTAATTTTCTTGTATATGTGTAGGTATATTTAATATTTTAGTTAAGATTTCGCATAATCATGTTTTTCTCTTCTTGTTCTCACACACTATTGTCTACATTTCTTTCTCATTTCTCATTTCGCAGGTTAAGAAATAAGGAGTACCTTTGTACTCATATCATAATTATGTCATATCTCTTTGTATTTTACTGTGTGTACATAAATAATAAATAAATAAATCTACATGACAGCTATGACTTTTACCAGACTGGGAGCAGTAGTAAAAGTATTGAAAAAAGCGTTTTTAAATAAATGTATTTTTTTTATGCAATCTTTTGTTTTATCAACCGCTGATCATAGCGACCGCTAGGCAGCAGTCTCTACACGGTGGGTGCCTGAGGATGGACGGCGCCGCCGCCGCCGCCAGGAAGAGATGGCGAGACGATCTAGACGCGTACCGCAAGGGTTGGATCGAGATGGCCCTGGAAAAGGATGTTTGGAAAGATTTGGCCTACACTGCCTACACTGTCCCACTGCTGAGGAAAGGCGGGAGGCCTTTCCTCAGCAGTGGGACAGTGTAGGCTAAAATAACAATAATAAAATAATGTGCTAATGGAGAGGAGAATGCTAATGCTAATAGATGGCATCATATTCTGTGAATTAAAAGATATTTTTTATACAGTGAGTATTATATTCAATGCTGGCTTGACGTGAGTTCCGGAATAATAGTTATGTATCCTACACATGATTTAGATGAACCCATGAGGCACACATTGTTGTTAAAACATTATATTCACTTTTTTTTTTTTGTTTTTTTTTTTTTCACGAACTGTGTCAAAATAAATGTTATTCTATCGAAATAACGTTGCTACCATTATTAAAATGAAATAACGTCAGTTTCAGTTCCATAAATAACGAAACAATTAATAAAAACTATTTCGATTGTTTATCATTTTGTATTTATCTGCGTTTACAATGGGCTGCGCTAATTTGATGATTTATCACACGACGTGTGTGGCCAATCAATTATGTTGTGATAATGATAATTCAATTTACAAATACATTCAAGTGAATTAAATTATAATAACTTTTTGTTTTTAAATAATCAGATAACATCAGTCAAAGTCAAATAATTTATTTCAATTAGGCATAAAAAAAGGCAAAAAAAAAAGAAAGGAAAGCTGAGGAAAGGCCTCCCGCCTTTCCTCAGCAGTGGGATAGTGTAGGCAGTGTAGGCCAAATCTTTCCAAACATCCTTTTCCAGGGCCACCTCGATCCAACGCTTGCGGTACGCGTCTAGATTGTCTCGCCATCTCTTCCTGGCGGCGGCGGCGGCGCCGTCCATCCTCAGGCACCCACCGTGTAGAGACTGCTGCCTAGCGGTCGCTATGATCCGCGGTTGATAAAACAAAAGATTGCATTAAAAAAAACACATAAAAGGCACTTTTGAACGTCAAAAACAAAAAAATAGAACTGATTCTAGTTGCCCCTTACAAATAGTAGTTTTCTTATGGAGAAGAATGGGCAAGAAACTCCACCGTTACACTTTTAAAAATATTTTACAAAATTTTGTATACATCCATACTAATATTATAAATTCGAAAGCAATTCTGTCTGTAAGTTACCTTTTCAAGCCTAAACCACTGAACGGATTTCGATAAAATTTGGCAAGGAGATAGATGGTATCCCAGGGAAGGACATAGGCTACTTTTTTTCGACATACCACGCGGGCGAAGCCGCGGGTGGAAGCTAGTCAATTATATGATTATTATTCAGTGACAGTGGGCTGGCCATGTTAGTCGAAGGACCGATGGCCGATGGGGCCGACGAGTCCGGAAGTGTAGACCGCGTATCGGCAAGTGTGAGACGCCCCCCAATTAGATGAACCGACGACCTTAAAAAAATGACTGGGACTGACTGGATGCGGAAGACGGAGGACAGGGTGTTGTGGCGCAGCCTGGGAGAGGCCTAAGTTCAATAGTGAACTGCGATAGGCTTAGTTGATTAAATCAGATAACAAAAAGAACATGAATGACAAAAAGGGTTATTTTTTCTATAATTGCATAATATTTTCCCCACTGCTGGGACACAGACCGTCTCTCTTCGAGACGGAGTGGGCTTCCTACAGTTAATATCATAATATTCTAACAAATAAATATTGATAATCGAACTCGCGCGAATCAATAAATCAAATGATGTTTCTAAAGCAAGTCATTATTTTCAGAAACATTGCCTTATTGCTAAAATTTGTCTGGAACCGCTATAGAAGATTTTCTTATCTCGATTAAATTATAGGAATTTACTGCTCCCATTTTATTAGATTATAAATTATTTAAAACTAAATAATAAATGAAACGTAATAATATTTCATTTCAATAAACAACTTACAGATATTAATTATTTATTTGCCTAAGAAAAGCTACGAGTCACCTACGCCGGTGCTACGAGCGCCACACAGGTGCTACGAGCGCTACGCAGGTGCTACGAGCGCTACGCAGATGCTAGATGAGAAATTAGGTTGAATCGCGACTCCGAAATTATTTTTACTTGTATGTTCTTTTGTAAAATATTTTTGAAGCATCTACTGTTAAACCGCAAATAATCGTAACAGGTAAACATCTCATCTGTGTTTTTAAGGGTCAGTTCACACCGAGACGCGACGCGCACATTTTTATGATCCGATACAATATCGAATTTATTCACTACACAATAAGGTACTCGCGCTGCGCAGCACCGCGCATCTCAGGGTACTTTGACACGACCGTGTCAACCCTCGCACTGAAATTATACCTTTTCGTGAAGACAATAAGTTCGATAGTTGTTAAAAAGTGCGCGCAGCGTCACGTTACTTCACGTCGCGGTCTGAACTGACCCTAAAACAAAAATTATTTTTTTAAACATCTGACATCAATATATTATATGACGCAGATAGCTTAATCAGCTGTTTTAATTTTATTATAAAGCTAAAGCTATAGAGCAGGCTGCTCGGAGGTTCGTTAAAGGATAAAATTAGCCAGAAAAAGAGCTGGAGTTATCGACATAGCTTGCAGAGAAAGCAAGCCGAAGTGGCAGTGGGCTGGCCATGTTTGTTGGGAGTGGAGACCATTTATCAGCTGGCGTAGAGTGGCCCAGCTAAATGAACCAACCACTTTAAAAAGGTGGCAGGGACAGATTGGATGCGGAAGGCGGAGGACAGGGTGATGTGGCGCAGCCTGTGATAGGCCTATGTCCAGCAGTGGACTGCGATAGGCTGAGTTGAGAACTTTATTATCATGTACTAGCTGCACCCCGCTGTTTCACCCGCGTAAGTCTCGATCCCGTGAGAATATCGGGATAAAAAGTATCCTATGTCCTATTTCAGGTCATGGTCTAGGCTACCTACCCCTGTGCCAAATTTTATCCAAATCCGTTCAGCCGTTTTAGCGTGAAAGCGTAACAAAGAAACAAACTCACTTTCACATTTATAATATCAGTTAGGATTTTAAATTGATAAACCAATTGGTCTGAGTCCACCAAAAATTTCAAAAATCCTAATAAAGCAATTAAAAACGAAACCCTGGTTAGCAGACGCTATGCCATTTCATGTCACCATAAAATACTTATAACCATCATAAAATTTCTCAAGTACGCTATTAAAATATCCCATCTCCAAAATTAAAAGTTTTTCGCAAACAGTCGGCAAAAAATATTAACAAAATTCGAATAGTACAGCTTAATATATTTTCTTTAAATATTCACAAAAAAGGCTTAGCAATAACATAATGTGTAATGAAATGAAATGAAATCAAATCTCCAAACGGCTGCTTGACACTTCCCGTGACCCAAGGGCTGGCTTTTACCTTGGTCAGAGGCTAAGCATTGCCATTCAACGTGGCAATGCCGCCAGTCTCTTGGGTACATTACCAGCAGACAGCGATGCGGAGGAATTTTTCGACGCCATGTTTTAGATATTAATTGTTTATTTGTATAGTTAGTTTTAATTAATATTAGTAATAGTTATTTTTGTTAGAGTTAGTGTTTAGATTTATACCCCATTTAGAGAAATAAAACATTAATATCTGAAAGGATAACATAATCAGCCTATAATGTTCCAACTGCTGGGACACAGGCCTCCTCTCTTCGAGAGGGAGCGGGCCGTGATCTACCACGTAGGCTCATTACGGTGATATCATCATCTGCCTAGCCTTTTCCCAACTACATTAGGGTCGGCTCCCAGTCTAACCGGATGCAGCTGATACAGTATTTTACATGAAGCGACTACCTATTTGACCTCCACAAACCAGTTACTAGGTAACACGGTCCCCTTGATAAGTCTGGTTGCCACTTTTGGATTTCTGAGTACCCGTAATAATAAAATTTCTCGACTTTCGGTGTGCCTCTTGGCATAGGCCTCCTCTAACAATTTCCATTGTTGTCGGTCACGAGGTACCCTCCTCCAGTTTGGACCTGCTATCCACTTCATTGCATCCTCCCACCGGGTACCATGTCTTCCCCGATTTCTTTTGCCATTCCTTGGATAGCATTCCGTCACTACCTTGCGTGTGCCATTTTCCTTTAGTGTCTCGCATCATATGGCCTGTCCATCCCCACTTTTGTTGGTGATTCTTGTTAGAATGTCGGTCAGTTTTACTGCTACCGGTAACGACTGTCAAATATCGATAAACAACAGCCGGGATCAACGGACTTAACGTGCTTTCCGAAGCAAGGAGGGGTCTCGATATGTAATAGATGGTTACCCATCCACGAATCGACCTTGGCAAGGGTAGCTTAACCTTCGATCGACACAAACGGCTTTTATCATTTAGCCAACAGGCTCTCCAATACGTTAAGACAATTACTGATACAAAAAAAACATACCAACTTCTAAAAATGGCCTCACTACGGTAATAACATAACATAATAACATCACGCCTGTAATCCCTGAAGAGTTAGGCAGTGGTGTACCTATAGTACACCCACATTTCGCCAGTTATGTTTAAGTTCCATGTAATAGGGGACGAGCCTATTGTCATCAACCGGGCTCAAATCCAGACACAAGGCTGCTACTGAGAAATTCCTGATGAAAAACCCAATAACACTTTTCCCGACCTGGGAATTGAACCCAGGACGTCATGCTCAACAGTAGTGCTTGCCACAACTAGACCAACGAGGCAGTCCAAAAAGGCCCTCACTACGATAATATTAGTTATATTATCGTAGTACCGTAGTGAGGCCATTTTTGGAAGTACAAAAAAGGTGGGTTTGTTTGATTCTGAGCGGTGACGTCAAGCCCTGAGGGCACCACCGCGGCCCTCTAACACGATTACTTGGATACCCACCTGGTGATTGAAGTCAAAAGAGATTGGCGTTTTTATAGTACAGTTGGGGTAATTAATTGATAAGTATTTAGGGGTATGAGGAACAGGGTGTAAAGTTCACTCATCCTCTACAGAAAAGGGAGGATCCTCCGACCAGACGGCTGTTGTGTATGGCGGGCAACTGCCCAACGATTGATGTCGGAATCTTGTATACAGCGTGCCGCTTTAATGGTAACATTAATTTAACACTCAACACAATTTAACACAATATGATTTCGTGTATTCGTTACAGGAAAAAAAAAATTACTTAAACGTTATTATTTATTAACAATTTTCTAAACTAGCATCTTGGAGCAAACTGTACTTAAAGAACTGTAGCGCAGAGGTCATTTGCCGGGGTCACGGATCATAAGTAGGCGAATTGAAGGAATGCCGCCCAATTTCTTATAAATTTGGCATAATTTCTAAGAAATTGCGCGGCATTCCTGCATCAAAGGGTATCGACCGATAGAACGTAAGCCAGCTGGTAGGTAGCTTTATGAATGAATCTTTTGCACAGAGTGATCTCAATGTTGGTTATGTTTTTATTATTTTGTTTGTTTTTACGAATTATTTTATTTTATTATAATTTTTATGATTACTGGCCACTAGCCCTACCCGTGTGTTATTTTAATGTCGCCGTTGTAGCGGCACGTTGTATATGTCCAACCTGCAGTTAACTCTAATTGCGTGATGCAGGATTTATGTGCCGTCAGGATTTTTGTGTGACGTCAGGTCTTTTGATACGTAGTTCGCATGTGGCGATGGAGATGCCGCCACAAGTAACTTGAGACTTGTGTTGTAACCATATAACATTTCATACAACTGCCAAATATTGGGATTTGAATTATGTAATTTCCCTGTTATTACCTATCAGGAAAGTGGTGACCCAATGGTAATGGCCGCGACTTAGGGGTCATAGGTTCAAACCCTGACAGGCACTTTTCTTTGTATAAATTATGTCATTACCACTGCTCTCAAAACGGTAAAGGAAAACATCGTGAGGAAATCGGCATGTCCTAGAACCGAAAATTTGAAGACATGACGTGACATCTACCGACCCGCATTAGGCACCCGTGGTGGATAACGGGACACCTCTCACAGAGAGTTCTGTGTCCCAGTAGTGGGAACATTATAGGCTGACTATGAAAAGAGGTTAAGAATTAGATAGTTTCGTATAATGCAAAAAGTCCCACAAAGATCTTATAACTTGCACCATACACCATCAACCAAAGAAGTGTGACAACACGTGCACGCCACTGTAATTTGATATATCGACGCTGTATTATTTGTAACATATTTACAATTTCCATTGTTCGATGTACACAGTGTAGTACACTGTACACGTCGGGCCAACGAAATTGTATTGCGTTCAACAATGTTTAGTGTCTGATGGAGTGAAATCTTTTAAGTCAATAATGGTCGATACCTTTGTTTGCTTCACGTTTTTTAGAGTTCCGTAGCCAAATGGAAACCCTTATAATTTTTTCAATTTATCTGTCCATCTATCGATCCGCCCGTTCGTCCGGGTGACACACGGTCATTTTACGCGGTGACTATGGCACTATATCGATGAAAACTTTTTACAAAAAAAAAAACAACCGACTTCCAAAAAAAACACTAAAAAAGTGAAAAATAACTTTAATTTCGGAAGTCGGTGTCTTTGCTTTACAATTTCCGTTTTTTGCCAAATTTTTTTGTTTTTTTTCCAAAAAAAACACTAAATAGTGAAAAATTACTTTGCTTTTCAATTTTAGTTTTTTGCCACCACTACCTACCATGTAAATAACAGTGACAGAGTAACTTAAAACGTCGTCTACATGTACTAAGTGGAAAAAATACGTCATATGGAAGCTAACTCAAGAACTACGCAAGCAAAGTTAATACAATTTTTAAGGGTCCTCTGAAGCATGCAACCTACCATACAAAATAAGAATCATCAAAATCGATTCATAATTGACGGAGTAATCGCGTTACATACCTAAAGACAAATAAAAAACATACAGACGAATTGAGAACCTCCTCCTTTTTTGAAGGTTAGGTGTGTTAAAAAAAAAAAAAACGTCGGTTTAATAAAATCAGCATACGCACTTTTCCAAATTGATGGAAAAATAAATATGGACGCGCTACTAGTTGCATATCACGGCTTAGTGGCCTCCATTTTGCGATATGGTATTATTTTTTGGGGCAATTCTACTGATAAATATATAGTTTTTAAGGCACAAAAAAGATGCATAAGATCAATGTGTGGTCTGAAAATTGATGATAGCTGTGTACCATTCTTTAAATCACTGAACACTCAACCTTATCCTCATTATATATTTTTGAAATTTGTGTTTTCTTCAAAACAAACATGAGGTTATTCGAAAAAGTGTCAACGTTAAGAGACGTTGCGATTCGTAGCCAATACGCAAACTCTTTAAGCAATCAGCGTTGTAAAACTGCTTAAGTGAGAAAGAGTGTTTTAGGCATGGCACCGCGCATTTACAATAAATTACCCGATGTCATAAAAAATTTGAATGTTACACAATAAAAAATAAAAAATAAACTGTTATTAATTGAGAAATGTTTTTATACTACTGATGATTTTTTTAATGATGAATTAATGTAGACTTATTTATTTACTTGACAGGAGATTATATTTTTTATTAATTAACTGAATATTGTGACAAATTGTAATTTAAGATTATTTACTTATGCATTGGCTGTAGAAATTGTTCTTATTTCGCATGCAACCATATTTGTACGCCTCTTGGTATAACAGCGACCTATGAATAATAATTTAAGAACTGTATTTACTACCTATGTTACACAAATAAAAAATGATTGATTGATTGATTGAAAAAAAAGAAAACATGATAATTTTTCGAAGAGACTTTTTATTTATGTTAATTTTGATGTGAGATATGGTTTTTTTTTTCGGTTACAACAGCAGAAATAACCTTTTTTTTCATAGAGTTTTGAAGAAATACTATGAAGTAATAACTTATTTTTGCGGTCGATAAAATCAGTACTGTGTAAATGTTTATCCCAACTACGGAACCCTTCACTGTGCGTGATCCGACAAGCACTTGACTGTGTTTTTTACTTTGCGTGGTTCTTGGACTTTTTTTGCTGGATGCTGTATAAAACAGTAACGGGATAAGGCACCTTTTCAGAACTCGATGGTGATCGAATTATGTGCCAAGTTTTTTTGCCTTTCATTTATTTACTCTATCGTATCGTATCGTCTAACGTAATTCAAAGCCTTATGTCTTTGAATTACGTTAGACGATACGATTCGAATCGAACTATTATTATTATTATCGTTTATTTCATTTTCAACACTTACTACATATTGCAGCGTTTCGCTGCATTTAAATCTTCGAGCTTGGATCTTTTTGTTAATTACTGGCCATCAATGTTGTTGTCTTAAATCTTCCGATGATTTAAATTTTTTAAATGTGAATTTGACGTGGAGAAAAGATGAAGAATTTTTCGAGGCGCCCGTCAGTGGCGGTGTCTTTCCCATTTAATAAATATCTCTGAATCTGTAAATAATTTCCAGTGAACAACAGTGGAAAAATAATAAGTATCGTCAGTGCAGTTTATGTAGTAGTATCGTGAGTGTATAGTCTACACTTTGGTGGTACTTATCGAATTCTATCAGTGCAACTATACTCGCTCTTTCCCCAAGCTTTGTCTTTAGTCTTTCCCCGGCTCTAAAACCATCTTGTTTGTCATAGGTTTAAGAAAAAAGAAAAGGCCTAATTTGGCCTTTTACCGGTAGGGAATTCAAACCCTCCTGATCCTATAATTTCGTCTGTGGGCTCGAACCAGGCGCCCCAGCAGTGCAGTTCGCTGAGCGTCGCGCCACGTACCGCCCACGTCGCAGCTGGACCCAAAACAACCCGTCATCAAGTTTTCCTTATATTCCTCTTATCTATATAGTTATTACGAAGCGTGCGTCGTGTCTCCGGACCTTTTTTATGCTTTTATATTTGTAAATTAATCGATACGTGATCTTGTGAGTAAAAATGAGCTAAGCTGATATCAGGTCAACATTCGGTTGCGGTTCCTTATTCGGTGCTTTGCGTTTACGTTATCAGGGTGCGGACTATAAGCTTTTGCAATTGCTGAAACACACCGAACTCCGACGCGTTACTAAATTCACTCACGACATTTTTATTCCGAAAGTTTTCCTCTACCTAACTACGTTTAAATTCAACATTGTGTCTCTATAGCCGCGACTAAACTATAATTTATACGTTCCTTTTTTATATTTTTGGTGTGAAGTGTTTTCTTTGTATTTTTTACCAACGAAATTATACGTATTCAACGAAGTATCATCTTTTATGTCTGTACAATATTAATATTTTTAAATATTTTTATATAAAACTTAAAACTACATTTAAAAATAATAACAAAAAAAAAGAAAATTGATGTTAGTTCTCATTCATTTATTTTCTAGTTCAATAAGTAACTAATGAAACATATAAGTACCTAACTTAGGAATTCTGTAATATCTATGAACAAATAGGGATCCGTTTGCGTAACATTAAGCTTTAAAAAGCTAATTTAAAAAAAGCTAAAGATAATCGACCAACTTACATTTGCAGTTGGAATGTAAGTTGGTCGATTATGGAAGAGCATTTTTTTCAACTGCAACGTTAAAAGTTTGTTATTGGGATAAATTTATCCCAACTACGGAACCCTTCATTGTGCGTGATCCACGTACTTGGCCGGATAATATTTAAATTTGAATTTGACGTATTGATATCGCTGTCATGTTCTGGAAATTATGTAAGTCAAATCATGAAAAGCGTTGCTACAATTAAATATTTTCGCGCTTAGACACGAATTTGTATGATACGTAAACGAACATCCGTGGTATAACGAATTGAGTGCGCACACTGAATACGTTTTTCTCCGTTAAATAGTTAGTTTTCCGGTGATATCGCATTGAACGCACGAAAAATCCCAACAAGTTCGGATTGTTTGTTTACTTAGACAAGTCAACAGTGACGTGAGGCCGGTTTCGTAAACATGTGTGCACATATTTTGGTGTAGTTTGATTGTAAATGTGTGCGTTTGAGCGTGTAAGGTGTAGTTTTGGCATGCTTCACTGTATTGTTCGCAGCGCTCTGTATTGGTTTTTTATTTGGTCTGAGGTACGACTAAACCGCAATCAGTCTGCGCGCTCCCTTTGTACTTGGAAGGTCGGGATAATTTTTGTGCGTTTTCGTACGAGTGTAATTCGTATGAAAACGCGTGCAAAGTGCGCGCGACCTAAAACTACAAGCTATCGTTCATGGTTTCTTCGTGCAGGTCTACTCCCTTAACACAAAATCCAAAGATTTGGCTGAAGTTACGGCCGATTCCTACTCCCTATCAAAGTTTGAGCTCGCGAGGTTTACTGTTCGCAGAACTACTAGTAATCATTATGGCAAACTAGAACTCTAAGAATATCAGCCTTCTCTATCATTTTTAATTATTTTGGGAACAGTGTAAAAAAAACAAGTAAAAAAAAATGCATATAAAAATATTATATTCGAAAAAAAATGACACAATAATAGGTACTATTCAAGTATAATAAATATAAGTTTTCTTGCTGTAGTCGTAAAATTTGTCTTACGTCCGACTTGGCCAACGGAAGCAAAGGCGAGAAAGTATCAAACCTAAACACATACCAGTACATTATTTTTACCCAAAAAAATAAGTGTAAAATACAAACAAGATTACTTTAAAAAAAAGTTAGATAGTACAGTCAACTGTAAAAGGAAAAGGAAAAAGTTATTTAAAAAAAATCGGCTGACAGATTTCCGTCATTGTGATATTTGTTAGAACGTGTCCACAGACACGTTACATGTCTCAGGTCCAACACAAGTTCCATGAGGGCATCCACTGGAGCAGTAAGGCTTGCAGCTGTACTCATCGACTGACTTTACATAGCCTTTTGCGCACTGGCAGGTTTCTGGAACCACACACGTGCCGTTGATACATGGTTTCGTACAAATAGGTTGACATGTTTTATTCATAGTGGCGAATCCTGAGTTACAGACGCACATTTCTGGGCTAACACAAGTGCCATACTGGTATCCACTGGAACAATGAGGAATGCAGATGTTTTCTTCAGATTTTAGGAATCCCGGCAAACATTGGCATGTGTCTGGGGCGATACATTTACCATTGGCGCAGGATCTACTGCAAACTGGTTGGCAAGTTTTATTTGCAAATGTGTATCCCTTGGTGCACAGACATTTCTCCGGCGCTGTACAAGTACCATTTCCGCATGGTGTAGAGCATATTGGCAGGCAGTTGTATTTATTATTTAAGTCCAATTTATAACCGCTTTCGCATTCACATACATTCGGAGAAATGCAAATGCCATTCGTACAAGCCTCTAAGCATGTCGGAATACAGGTGAGTCTGAAAAAATATTTATACATTTATTGAATATAAATTACCGAGTATTGTTATTTAAAGATAAATAATTAAGCGTTAATTTTCAACAAAATTGTGTAGAAAGAGTCCATCCTGTACTTTAGAAAGTGGGTTAATTACAATAACGTCAAAAAATTATGTAAGACGTCGTATTGACTTACGGATTATCATTTGTTTTCTTATAACCGGTACAGCAGTACGATATTACCTTCCCACCGATCCATTGCTGAAACAGATTATAAGAAAAAAATATTAGTGAATTGGTCTGGATTAGTGTCAGTTATGTAGTATAGTTAGTTGGCTGAATTTTAAAAGCGCGAGGCTGACTCACAGCCCACACAAAAGGGTTCAAAGGGGTTTTTTTTAATCTAATCTAACTAATATTATAAACGCGAAAGTTTGTAAGTATGGATGGATGGATGGATGTTTGTTACTCTTTCACGCAAAAACTACTGAACGGATTTGGATGAAATTTGGCACACAGATAGTTTATAACCTGGATTAACACATAGGATACTTTTCATCCCGATATTCGCACGGGATCGTGCCTTACGCGGGTGAAACCGCGGGGCGCAGCTAGTTCTAATATAATAAATCTATGTATTGCGTGCGTCACGTTGCGCACTGCCGTAAACAGCGATTTTTCTCACCCAAAAAAAATCGTTCCTAGCAACTATTTTTGTGCAATGTTACTTTATTATATGCACAGAATGTTTCTGTTCTTTATTATATGTAGTAAACGGCTATGTGGTGGGCCTTTTAACGCCCTGTATACAAGGTGAAACAAACATTTAAAATTATTCAGCTTTCCACTGCACTGCCAACATTAATGTATAATTTGTAGGTAATCTTATTATTTAAAAGCGTGTGATGTCCTTTTTTTTTTTGAGGGTTTGACATCATCAAATGACTTTTCCCGCTCTGGGCGGAACAGAATCAGACTTTTACTGACTAAAACCCACCCGTGTTCCTTCAGTTGCCTGTTGCCAAGGTCCTGGTATCCCTTTCCGACATTCCAGCAACCCTGGCAGGCATCGGTCCTAGTGGACCCCGCCAATAGTGCGTGTGATGTCTTGTGATTATTGTATCTAAGAGTTTACGAAGCTCGCACTCTCAACACAAACACGTGTTGCAAAGTAGCACGTTAGCTATTTAGTACTCAGGCAGCGATGCCTGTGTAGTAAATTGAGTTTCTTTTGTAAAAACGAATAATAGGCTATCGATTAATAGGTTTAAAAAATATATATTTATAATGTTTTTTGTGGTTTATTTTCCTTTCAAATATTGATAAAAAACACCCAAGTATGTAACTTTTTTTTCCTTATGGATAATGGGAATAATATTTTGGGCTTAATTATTCATTGGCTAACCGATAACAATATCAATCTGCCTGCCTTTTCCCAATTATGTTGGGGTCAGCTTCCAGTCTAACCGGATGCAGCTGAGCGACTGTCTATCTGACCTCCACAACCCAGTAACTGGGTAATACGATACTCCTTGGTGAGACTGGTTGTCAGATTTCCGGGCTTCTGACGACCCGTAACGACTGTCAAAGATCCACGAATGACAGCCGGGACCAACAGCTTAACGTTCTTTCCGAGGCACGGAGGATTCTTGGTACGTAAAGATGGTCACCCATCCACGGACCAACCCCGGTCAGCGTAGTTTAATTTGATGGTTCGACCAATGCGGCTTTTATTACTTAGCCACGAGCTCCTCACAACTTAGAAATTAATTTTGGTAAAATCTGTATCATGAATTTTAACCAGCAAACAAACTTTATTAATCTTAATAATTGCTAAAATGGAGAACACAACATTTCTTGGGATTTTATCAACACATCACATGGAAAACATACATTAATCGTATACAGCGTGCCGCTTTAATGGTGACATTAATTTAATACACGGGTAGGGCTAGTGGCCAGTAATTATAAAAAATATAATAAAATAAAATAATTGGTCAGGTGCAAATTTAATTTTTCAAACAAACTTAATAATTTACAACATAACCAAAATTGAGATAACTCTGTGTAAAAGATTCATTCATGAAGCTACCCACCAGCTGGCTTAATTTCTATCGCACAGTATTATTTTTGCCTCGAAAAACGGACATCCCCCTTAAAAATTAAAGCATTGGTATTTTTTACTTCCAAGACTTTAGAAAAAGTTTTTTTCACTTTGTAGTGGTTTTTCCCAGCTTTTTTGGTTTCACAAGACTGTTTTTTTTTGTGGATATTGGTTGATTTTTTTGTAAAACAGTTTTTAAATATTTTTAGATCACAGCCATTCTACAAGACAAAATTAATGTCGGGAAGTATTGTTCTTGCTGCCAACTAGCCTGTTATCTGTTCCGAAAATATCGAGTAAATACTCACATAGGTTATCGTTTCCCCGTCGTCCCAACTGTGCCATCTTCCTCCTCTGTAAAAAAATAATTCAGTGCTTGTTAACGATCATTTGTTGTAGCAATTCGTTCTATCGTTATTAGTAAAGCCGCTATTTTTTTATAGCATCGGCGATCGGTGAGATTTTATATCCGTCGGTTTTCAAATCAATAGTTGTACGATAAAGCTTCCGAAAAGTTACCTGATTAATCTTTGACTACGATCCTAAGAGCAGTATGTCTGCTAGACCAATTATGTTATCATATTAACGGCTCATTCTTCAATAGTCAAATAACTTTAAATATTGTGGTATATGGCGTATACTTTTATGGCGAGGTTACCCGAAAAACGTCGTTTTCTATTGTATTTTATTCGTAGATATTTTGAAAAAAAACACATATTACATTATTCATACTTCGATCTTTAGATTCCGGCTATGCGATATACGATTTCTTTCACTTTACTGCATCCAATTAAATCGCAAAGAGAAGACTAAATTACGGTCTCACTATTATTTTATTTGAGTTTTATTAGGCTTTGAATAATAAAACTTATACCATAATGGATCGTCGGTTCGTAATTTTTTTTTTAAATATGGGCCGACATAATGTGAAATATTAAAATATTTATACCACTTATTTCAAAAATAAGTGTTTTCATCTTCTCATGCGCTCGCCACGCGTCGTTTAGGAACGTGTTCGAGGTCAGATGCACAGAGAATGTATTCGTGTGACAATTTTTGCAAACCCGTCACCCCTGCCGGTTGAGTTCTTGCCTTTACTACGTTATTTTAGTTTTCAGATATCACAGCGACTGTCATATTTTTGCAGTAAATACATTGCTTATTAACTACTACCTAAGTGTGTCGCTAAGCGACTGGACAAGCGATGTAACAATCACAAAACGATACTTTACTACGTTATTTTCGTTTTCAAATATCTCAGCGACTGTACTATTTTTGCAGTAAATACATTGCGTCTTAACTACTACCTAAGTGTGTCACTAAGTGACTGGACAAGCAATGTAACAATCACAAAACGATACTTTACTACGTTATTTTCGTTTTCAAATATCTCAGCGACTGTACTATTTTTTCAGTAAATACATTGCGTCTTAACTACTACCTAAGTGTGTCGCTAAGCGACTGGACAAGCAATGTAACAATCACAAAACGATACTTTACTACGTTATTTTCTTGTCATTATGGAGGGACCAACGTTTATGTGCGATATTTCTCAAACGATTCACGTTAGGGACAATCTTTTCCTTCCTGCTGGAGGCAACGTTACCGCAGCCAGATTATTATTTCATATTACTGATGATATAATTTTGTTTCGTATTTAACAGTATACTACGCGTCTGTACCGAACTTGTAAGGTGTATTATACTAAACATTTTAGAAGATAGCATAGTGTACTACGCGGTCGCTTTTTTGTAACCACCTAAACTTGGTCGGGCTCTCACGGTCTTGGACTTCTTAATCACTTTTATTTTATTACGCTGAAATTTTACAGGTATAAAACTGAATTAAGCAACTAATTATTGATATAAAATTCAGTTTATATATCCACATACAGGTTTATCGGTGGCCAAAGCTTAAAAAAAAAAAAAAAAAAACTGCGCGCATTGTGACCGTGAACGTAGAGAACTGAATATCATCATATTTGGTTACAGGATACTAATGAACTTCACATACATTTGAATGCCGTTACAAGCTACAAAATAACGTTTAAAGTAAGTCTTTAGAGCTCTTATTCAGAGTGTTAGGACCTATTGAAGTGTTTTTATATTTTATTAAAAACCCCTAAATGGTGCATTATTTAGTTTTTTTATTAAACAACTAATTAAAACTAATTCCTAAGAAATCATGTACAAAAGATGATAAGAATCCGCTTAACCGTTTCAGAGATCCAGCAAAACCACAAACGTTACTCCAGTAGGGTCTCGAATAACTTCGCAGCCGAAGAAAGAAATCCATCTGCCTAGCCTTTTCCTTTCCTTTCCTGCCTAGCCTTCCCAACTATGTTGGGGTCGGCTTTCAGTCTAACCGGATGCAGCTGAATACCAATATTTTACATGGAACGACTGCCTATCTGACCTCCACAACCCAGTAACTGGGTAATATGATACCCCTTGGTGAGACTGGTTGTCAGACTTTCGGGCTTCTGACGACTCGTAACGACTGTCAAAGATCCACAAATGACAGCCCGGACCAACGGCTTAACGTGCTTTCCGAGGCACGGAGGAGTCTCGATTTGTGAAAATGGTCACCCGTCCACGGACCAACCCCGGCAAACGTAGCTTAACCTGATGGGTTGACCCGAGCGGCTGTTATTACTTAGCCACGAGCTCCTCGAAGAACAAGTATAAAATATAAAATAAGTTGCAAACATTTACCTCGTCTAGACAAATAGCTAATAATATTTACTCCAACTTTAAAAATAAGTCTGGCTGCGGTAACGTTATCCCAGCAGGAAATGTTTTTGAGAAACATTTTGCTAGGGTAACGCACACCAAGATCCCCTCTATTGTTGGTGAATCATTTTTGGATTATTTTTAGGTTTCCTTGTCTGAACTAGCATTGTTGTGCTAATATGGCCAAATTAATATTAAGGTGAATAAATGTTATTATATGAATAATATTTTCCTACGCAATATTACCTCAATCAATCTGCCAATCTGCCTAGCCTTTTCCCAACTATTTTGGGCAATATTACCTAAATTTCATATTCAAAAAAATTGTACGACGATCGTTCGACCGTTAGCTTTTTGCCTCAGTAAAACGGACTAAATTGAATGTCATGAAAAAAAAAATATTGGTAACATCTATTTAGCGATAATATAAAATATTTGGTCTGAAATTAACTTTAAAGGCGTTTATAAATCTTTATGGCACAGAATGAAAAGGAAGTTATTTTAATTTCTGCAATATTTTATGAAAGACAATTTGGTGAGCATTTATCCATTCTGGCAGGTATTTCGAATTTTTTGGTAGTAAAATAGGTACTTTTCTGGTAGGCGTTTAAACACAAGCCTTTTAATAATGAGCATTTTTATCTTTTTATTATAGCGCGCGTGCCAAAACTTCCTGGTTTTAATTAGAAATTCCTTGACGAATTAACTTATAATATGTATATCCTAATATAGTATTATTTATTTATTATCAGGCTCTTCAACAATGAGTACACTATTACTTTACAATTTGTACGTTGCAATCTTAAGTCTAAGATGCACTACACTACACTACATACACTACATTATGCGCAGAGAATAACACAATTAAATAATTAAAACAAGTAATACGTAGTTTAAGAAATTGATTACAATTAATAATATAGATTAAATTAAATTCAGGTATAATTACTATGTTTAAGTTTAAATATTAAAATTAAAATTTTAAAAGATTAAGTAAATTATAATTATTGATCGTTCACTTACCCTTCCGTTCTGGTACAAATACTTTCTGCCGCTTGATGCACATTAAACAGTTGTATTAAAACAATTAAAAATGAAAAGACGGGTAGCGGAGTCCCCATTGTCGCGAATATTCAGTGATACTGATGCCGTTCGAGCTATTTTATTTTAGGATGTGAATATCAACTCAAATTATCCTCGTTGATGATTAATTATTATAATATTAAGAATAATAACGCATAGAAGCCGCATCTAGAACAAAACACGAGCGATATCATGTGTCCACTTCATTTTCTTTGTGTGCGTGAGCCGAATGTGTCTAAGTTCCTCAAACGCACACAAATACAGTTCAACCGATTTTGACTTCTATACCGTAGGCATAAGGAAAAAGGCGTTAAAAGCAAAAAAAGTTACACAATACCAACTATTTACTGCGGCTGCCATTTGTCATGCCACCAACGTAGTAAAATTCAAAATCGGTTGAACGGAATGTAAAAAAGGCTTATTTATACGTCTAATCTTATTTCAAATGGAGTATAGGTCATTAGAATTTCTGCCGTGAATTTTTGTTTGATGATCGATTTACGTAAAAAAGGTGTATACAATGTAAGTACTTACTTGTGAACTGTTTGCTGATTTGATCACATTTTTATGTGTAATCAAATCTACGCTCTACCACGGAAGAGTATAAGGCACACTATGCATTTTAGGTAAGAAGCTACAAGTACGCGGCGGGCTCGTCTGGTCGGGCCAATTCAGTAAGCGTAACGTAGTCAGAAGGTATAAGAGTTACGCGATAGAAAGAGAGGCAACTTCTAGGTTGTCTCTTAACTGTAGGTAATTGCGCTGTGTGATATGATTTGCACTTTATTGTGTCGTAGCAAGAGTTGCTTTTATTTAAATGAATTTGTGGAATTAACTATCTGTAGTAATCTGTCGCCTTACACGAATTGGTACACATATTATTTACCAAAAAAGTGAGCTAAGTTTTTGGGGTTCCGTACCCAAAGGGTAAAACGGGACCCTATTACTAAGACTCCGCTGTCTGTCTGTCTGTCACCAGGCTGTATGTCATGAACCGTTATAGCTAGACAGTTGAAATTTTCGCAGATGATGTATTTCTGTTGCCGCTATAACAACAAATACTAAAAAACAGAATAAAATAAATATTTAAGGGGGCTCCCATACAACAAACGTGATTTTTTTGCCGTTTTTATAGATAATGGTACGGAACCCTTCGTGCGCGAGTCCGACTCGCACTTGGCCGGTTTTTTAATAATGTTCTTTAATAAAACTTAAGTATGCTCGGAAGCATTCTAATAAATTCAGACATATCACATTTCCAATATGTGTACACTGTACAGTCACGGCCAAAAAAATGTATACACTCAGCAAAATTAAATTGCGATTTTCTCGTCGAATAACAATTACAACTTTGAGATGAGACCTATTTCATAATAAACGGGGTTTCTAATTACTACATTTGTAATAAAAATAAAATTACAATCAGAACAGTAGGAGAAAATCACCTTATATTGCTAAGTGTATACATATTAGTGCTTGTGACTGTACCTATATTCGACTTGTTAATATATCCGGTTGACAATATTTTTTGCTCAAGGCTCTCCTATATTCATAAAGAAGAATATCACAGGTTATATACCTGAAATTGAATTGTGAGGCTACGAGGGAGTTCTCTTGCAATAATATATACTTACATATGTAGGGAACGTAAAATATGTCTTTGAATTACGTTAGACGATACGATTCGAATCGAACTATTATTATTATTATCGTTTATTTCATTTTCAACACTTACTACATATTGCAGCGTTTCGCTGCATTTAAATCTTCGAGCTTGGATCTTTTTGTTAATTACTGGCCATCAATGTTGTTGTCTTAAATCTTCCGATGATTTAAATTTTTTAAATGTGAATTTGACGTGGAGAAAAGATGAAGAATTTTTCGAGGCGCCCGTCAGTGGCGGTGTCTTTCCCATTTAATAAATATCTCTGAATCTGTAAATAATTTCCAGTGAACAACAGTGGAAAAATAATAAGTGTCGTCAGTGCAGTTTATGTAGTAGTATCGTGAGTGTATAGTCTACAGTTTGGTGGTACTTATCGAATTCTATCAGTGCAACTATACTCGCTCTTTCCCCAAGCTTTGTCTTTAGTCTTTCCCCGGCTCTAAAACCATCTTGTTTGTCATAGGTTTAAGAAAAAAGAAAAGGCCTAATTTGGCCTTTTACCGGTAGGGAATTCAAACCCTCCTGATCCTATAATTTCGTCTGTGGGCTCGAACCAGGCGCCCCAGCAGTGCAGTTCGCTGAGCGTCGCGCCACGTACCGCCCACGTCGCAGCTGGACCCAAAACAACCCGTCATCAAGTTTTCCTTATATTCCTCTTATCTATATAGTTATTACGAAGCGTGCGTCGTGTCTCCGGACCTTTTTTATGCTTTTATATTTGTAAATTAATCGATACGTGATCTTGTGAGTAAAAATAAGCTAAGCTGATATCAGGTCAACATTCGGTTGCGGTTCCTTATTCGGTGCTTTGCGTTTACGTTATCAGGGTGCGGACTATTAGCTTTTGCAATTGCTGAAACACACCGAACTCCGACGCGTTACTAAATTCACCCACGACATTTTTATTCCGAAAGTTTTCCTGTACCTAACTACGTTTAAATTCAACATTGTGTCTCTATAGCCGCGACTAAACTATAATTTATACGTTCCTTTTTTATATTTTTGGTGTGAAGTGTTTTCTTTGTATTTTTTACCAACGAAATTATACGTATTCAACGAAGTATCAACTTTTATGTCGGTACAATATTAATATTTTTAAATATTTTTATATAAAACTTAAAACTACATTTAAAAATAATAACAAAAAAAAAGAAAATTGATGTTAGTTCTCATTCATTTATTTTCTAGTTCAATAAGTAACTAATGAAACATATAAGTACCTAACTTAGGAATTCTGTAATATCTATGAACAAATAGGGATCCGTTTGCGTAACATTAAGCTTTAAAAAGCTAATTTAAAAAAAGCTAAATATAATCGACCAACTTACATTTGCAGTTGGAATGTAAGTTGGTCGATTATGGGAGAGCATTTTTTTCAACTGCAACGTTAAAAGTTTGTTATTGGGATAAATTTATCCCAACTACGGAACCCTTCATTGTGCGTGATCCACGTACTTGGCCGGATAATATTTAAATTTGAATTTGACGTATTGATATCGCTGTCATGTTCTGGAAATTATGTAAGTCAAATCATGAAAAGCGTTGCTACAATTAAATATTTTCGCGCTTAGACACGAATTTGTATGATACGTAAACGAACATCCGTGGTATAACGAATTGAGTGCGCACACTGAATACGTTTTTCTCCGTTAAATAGTTAGTTTTCCGGTGATATCGCATTGAACGCACGAAAAATCCCAACAAGTTCGGATTGTTTGTTTACTTAGACAAGTCAACAGTGACGTGAGGCCGGTTTCGTAAACATGTGTGCACATATTTTGGTGTAGTTTGTTTGTAAATGTGTGCGTTTGAGCGTGTAAGGTGTAGTTTTGGCATGCTTCACTGTATTGTTCGCAGCGCTCTGTATTGGTTTTTTATTTGGTCTGAGGTACGACTAAACCGCAATCAGTCTGCGCGCTCCCTTTGTACTTGGAAGGTCGGGATAATTTTTGTGCGTTTTCGTACGAGTGTAATTCGTATGAAAACGCGTGCAAAGTGCGCGCGACCTAAAACTACAAGCTATCGTTCATGGTTTCTTCGTGCAGGTCTACTCCCTTAACACAAAATCCAAAGATTTGGCTGAAGTTACGGCCGATTCCTACTCCCAATGAAAGTTTGAGCTCGCGAGGTTTACTGTTCGCAGAACTACTAGTAATCATTATGGCAAACTAGAACTCTAAGAATATCAGCCTTCTCTATCATTTTTAATTATTTCGGGAACAGTGTAAAAAAAACAAGTAAAAAAAATGCATATAAAAATATTATATTCGAAAAAAATGACACAATAATAGGTACTATTCAAGTATAATAAATATAAGTATTCTTTCTGTAGTCGTAAAATTTGTCTTACGTCCGACTTGGCCAACGGAAGCAAAGGCGAGAAAGTATCAAACCTGAAGACATACCAGTACATATTATTTTTACCCAAAAAAATAAGTGTAAAATACAAACAAGATTACTTTAAAAAAAAGTAAGATAGTACAGTCAACTGTAAAAGGAAAAGGAAAAAGTTATTTAAAAAAAATCGGCTGACAGATTTCCGTCATTGTGATATTTGTTAGAACGTGTCCACAGACACGTTACATGTCTCAGGTCCAACACAAGTTCCATGAGGACATCCACTGGAGCAGTAAGGCTTGCAGCTGTACTCATCGACTGACGTTACATAGCCTTTTGTGCACTGGCAGGTTTCTGGAACCACACACGTGCCGTTGATACATGGTTTCGTACAAATAGGTTGACATGTTTTATTCATAGTGGCGAATCCTGAGTTACAGACGCACATTTCTGGGCTAACACAAGTGCCATACTGGCATCCACTGGAACAATGAGGAATGCAGATGTTTTCTTCAGATTTTAGGAATCCCGGCAAACATTGGCATGTGTCTGGGGCGATACATTTACCATTAGCGCAGGATCTACTGCAAACTGGTTGGCAAGTTTTATTTGCAAATGTGTATCCCTTGGTGCACAGACATTTCTCCGGCGCTGTACAAGTACCATTTCCGCATGGTGTAGAGCATATTGGCAGGCAGTTGTATTTATTATTTAAGTCCAATTTATAACCGCTTTCGCATTCACATACATTCGGAGAAATGCAAATGCCATTCGTACAAGCCTCTAAGCATGTCGGAATACAGGTGAGTCTGAAAAAAATATTTATACATTTATTGAATATAAATTACCGAGTATTGTTATTTAAAGATAAATAATTAAGCGTTAATTTTCAACAAAATTGTGTAGAAAGAGTCCATCCTGTACTTTAGAAAGTGGGTTATTTACAATAACGTCAAAAAATTATGTAAGACGTCGTATTGACTTACGGATTATCATTTGTTTTCTTATAACCGGTACAGCAGTACGATATTACCTTCCCTGGAATCCATTGCTGAAACAGATTATAAGAAAAATTTTTTAGTGAATTGGTCTGGATTAGTGTCAGTTATGTAGTATAGTTAGTTGGCTGAATTTTAAAAGCGCGAGGCTGACTCACAGCCCACACAAAAGGGTTCAAAGGGGTTTTTTTTAATCTAATCTAACTAATATTATAAACGCGAAAGTTTGTAAGTATGGATGGATGGATGGATGTTTGTTACTCTTTCACGCAAAAACTACTGAACGGATTTGGATGAAATTTGGCACACAGATAGTTTATAACCTGGATTAACACATAGGATACTTTTCATCCCGATATTCGCACGGGATCGTGCCTTACGCGGGTGAAACCGCGGGGCGCAGCTAGTTCTAATATAATAAATCTATGTATTGCGTGCGTCACGTTGCGCACTGCCGTAAACAGCGATTTTTCTCACCCAAAAAAAATCGTTCCTAGCAACCATTTTTGTGCAATGTTACTTTATTATATGCACAGAATGTTTCTGTTCTTTATTATATGTAGTAAACGGCTATGTGGTGGGCCTTTTAACGCCCTGTATACAAGGTGAAACAAACATTTAAAATTATTCAGCTTTCCACTGCACTGCCAACATTAATGTATAATTTGTAGGTAATCTTATTATTTAAAAGCGTGTGATGTCCTTTTTTTTTTTGAGGGTTTGAAATCATCAAATGACTTTTCCCGCTCTGGGCGGAACAGAATCAGACTTTTACTGACTAAAACCCACCCGTGTTCCTTCAGTTGCCTGTTGCCAAGGTCCTGGTATCCCTTTCCGACATTCCAGCAACCCTGGCAGGCATCGGTCCTAGTGGACCCCGCCAATAGTGCGTGTGATGTCTTGTGATTATTGTATCTAAGAGTTTACGAAGCTCGCACTCTCAACACAAACACGTGTTGCAAAGTAGCACGTTAGCTATTTAGTACTCAGGCAGCGATGCCTGTGTAGTAAATTGAGTTTCTTTTGTAAAAACGAATAATAGGCTATCGATTAATAGGTTTAAAAAATATATATTTATAATGTTTTTTGTGGTTTATTTTCCTTTCAAATATTGATAAAAAACACCCAAGTATGTAACTTTTTTTTCCTTATGGATAATGGGAATAATATTTTGGGCTTAATTATTCATTGGCTAACCGATAACAATATCAATCTGCCTGCCTTTTCCCAATTATGTTGGGGTCAGCTTCCAGTCTAACCGGATGCAGCTGAGCGACTGTCTATCTGACCTCCACAACCCAGTAACTGGGTAATACGATACTCCTTGGTGAGACTGGTTGTCAGATTTCCGGGCTTCTGACGACCCGTAACGACTGTCAAAGATCCACGAATGACAGCCGGGACCAACAGCTTAACGTTCTTTCCGAGGCACGGAGGATTCTTGGTACGTAAAGATGGTCACCCATCCACGGACCAACCCCGGTCAGCGTAGTTTAATTTGATGGTTCGACCAATGCGGCTTTTATTACTTAGCCACGAGCTCCTCACAACTTAGAAATTAATTTTGGTAAAATCTGTATCATGAATTTTAACCAGCAAACAAACTTTATTAATCTTAATAATTGCTAAAATGGAGAACACAACATTTCTTGGGATTTTATCAACACATCACATGGAAAACATACATTAATCGTATACAGCGTGCCGCTTTAATGGTGACATTAATTTAATACACGGGTAGGGCTAGTGGCCAGTAATTATAAAAATTATAATAAAATAAAATAATTGGTCAGGTGCAAATTTAATTTTTCAAACAAACTTAATAATTTACAACATAACCAAAATTGAGATAACTCTGTGTAAAAGATTCATTCATGAAGCTACCCACCAGCTGGCTAACGTTCTATCGCACAGTATTATTTTTGCCTCGAAAAACGGACATCCCCCTTAAACTTAAAAAAAAACTTAATCAATATTGCTATGCTTTACACAATTAAAGCATTGGTATTTTTTACTTCCAAGACTTTAGAAAAAGTTTTTTTCACTTTGTAGTGGTTTTTCCCAGCTTTTTTGCTTTCACAAGACTGTTTTTTTTTGTGGATATTGGTTGATTTTTTTGTAAAACAGTTTTTAAATATTTTTAGATCACAGCCATTCTACAAGACAAAATTAATGTCGGGAAGTATTGTTCTTGCTGCCAACTAGCCTGTTATCTGTTCCGAAAATATCGAGTAAATACTCACACAGCCTAGCGTTACCCCGTAGTACGAAGTGCACCATCCTTCTCCTCTGTAAAAAAATAATTCAGTGCTTGTTAACGATCATTTGTTGTAGCAATTCGTTCTATCGTTATTAGTAAAGCCGCTATTTTTTTATAGCATCGGCGATCGGTGAGATTTTATATCCGTCGGTTTTCAAATCAATAGTTGTACGATAAAGCTTCCGAAAAGTTACCTGATTAATCTTTGACTACGATCTTAAGAGCAGTATGTCTGCTGAGACCAATTATGTTATCATATTAACGGCTCATTCTTCAATAGTCAAATAACTTTAAATATTGTGGTATATGGCGTATACTTTTATGGCGAGGTTACCCGAAAAACGTCGTTTTCTATTGTATTTTATTCGTAGATATTTTGAAAAAAACACATATTACATTATTCATACTTCGATCTTTAGATTCCGGCTATGCGCATGTTTCACTTTACTGCATCCAATTAAATCGCAAAGAGAAGACTAAATTACGGTCTCACTATTATTTTATTTGAGTTTTATTAGGCTTTGAATAATAAAACTTATACCATAATGGATCGTCGGTTCGTAATTTTTTTTTTAAATATGGGCCGACATAATGTGAAATATTAAAATATTTATACCACTTATTTCAAAAACAAGTGTTTTCATCTTCTCACGCGCTCGCCACGCGTCGTTTAGGAACGTGTTCGAGGTCAGATGCACAGAGAATGTATTCGTGTGACAATTTTTGCAAACCCGTCACCCCTGCCGGTTGAGTTCTTGCCTTTACTACGTTATTTTAGTTATCAGATATCACAGCGACTGTCCTATTTTTGCAGTAAATACATTGCTTATTAACTACTACCTAAGTGTGTCACTAAGTGACTGGACAAGCAATGTAACAATCACAAAACGATACTTTACTACGTTATTTTCGTTTTAAAATATCTCAGCGACTGTACTATTTTTTCAGTAAATACATTGCGTCTTAACTACTACCTCAGTGTGTCACTAAGTGACTGGACAAGCAATGTAACAATCACAAAACGATACTTTACTACGTTAATTTCGTTTTCAAATATCTCAGCGACTGTACTATTTTTTCAGTAAATACATTGCGTCTTAACTACTACCTAAGTGTGTCACTAAGTGACTGGACAAGCAATGTAACAATCACAAAACGATACTTTACTACGTTATTCTCGTTTTCAAATATCACAGCGACTGTACTATTTTTGCAGTAAATACATTTATTTCATTATTTTTTAAGCCGCTGTAGCTTGCGACGGTAGAGATGTGCTCGTGCACACTTTCTAACGTAGGCTATCGACTATAATATCGATTGTCGTATGAATTTATATAACTATTAAAGTTTATTCTTCAATATCTCAATTGCGCTGAGATATGGTTATCGATAATTGTTATTTGTTGTTACGGATTTATTTAATTATTACTAACGTTTGCTTATTAATATAACATAATATTATTGGAGTTTACTCATTAATAATGTCTGATCAAATTGTTGAATCGTCATTATGGAGGGGCCAACGTTTATGTGCGATATTTCTCAAACGATTCACGTTAGGTACAATCTTTTCCTGCTGGAGGCAACGTTACCGCAGCCTGATTATTATTTCATATTACAGATGATATATTTTGTTACGTATTTAACAGTATACTACGCGTCTGTACCGAACTTGTAAGGTGTATTATACTAAACATTTTAGAAGATAGCATAGTGTACTACGCGGTCGCTTTTTTGTAACCACCTAAACTTGGTCGGGCTCTCACGGTCTTGGACTTCTTAATCACTTTTATTTTATTACGCTGAAATTTTACAGGTATAAAACTGAATTAAGCAACTAATTATTGATATAAAATTCAGTTTATATATCCACATACAGGTTTATCGGTGGCCAAAGCTTAAAAAAAAAAAAAAAAACTGCGCGCATTGTGACCGTGAACGTAGAGAACTGAATATCATCATATTTTGTTACAGGATACTAATGAATTTCACATACATTTGAATGCCGTTACAAGCTACAAAATAACGTTTAAAGTAAGTCTTTAGAGCTCTTATTCAGAGTGTTAGAACCTATTGAAGTGTTTTTATATTTTATTAAATACCCCTAAATGGTGCATTATTTTGTTTTTTATTAAACAACTAATTAAAACTAATTCCTAAGAAATCATGTACAAAAGATGATAAGAATCCGCTTAACCGTTTCAGAGATCCAGCAAAACCACAAACGTTACTCCAGTAGGGTCTCGAATAACTTCGCAGCCGAAGAAAGAAATCAATCTGCCTAGCCTTTTCCCAACTATGTTGGGGTCGGCTTTCAGTCTAACCGGATGCAGCTGAATGCCAATATTTTACATGGAACGACTGCCTATCTGACCTCCACAACCCAGTAACTGGGTAATATGATACCCCTTGGTGAGACTGGTTGTCAGACTTTCGGGCTTCTGACGACTCGTAACGACTGTCAAAGATCCACAAATGACAGCCCGGACCAACGGCTTAACGTGCTTTCCGAGGCACGGAGGAGTCTCGATTTGTGAAAATTGTCACCCATCCACGGACCGACCCCGGAAAACGTAGCTTAACCTGATGGGTTGACCCGAGCGGCTGTTATTACTTAGCCACGAGCTCCTCGAAGAACAAGTATAAAATATAAAATAAGTTGCAAACATTTACCTCGTCTAGACAAATAGCTAATAATATTTACTCCAACTTTAAAAATAAGTCTGGCTGCGGTAACGTTACCCCAGCAGGAAATATTTTTGAGAAACATTTTGCTAGGGTAACGCACACCAAGATCCCCTCTATTGTTGGTGAATCATTTTTGGATTATTTTTAGGTTTCCTTGTCTGAACTAGCATTGTTGTGCTAGTATGGCCAAATTAATATTAAGGTGAATAAATGTTATTATATGAATAATTTTTTTTCCTACGCAATATTACCTCAATCAATCTGCCAATCTGCCTAGCCTTTTCCCAACTATTTTGGGCAATATTACCTAAATTTCATATTCAAAAAAATTGTACGACGATCGTTCGACCGTTAGCTTTTTGCCTCAGTAAAACGGACTAAATTGAATGTCATGAAAAAAAAAATATTGGTAACATCTATTTAGCGATAATATAAAATATTTGATCTGAAATTAACTTTAAAGGCGTTTATAAATCTTTATGGCACAGAATAAAAAGGAAGTTATTTTAATTTCTGCAATATTTTATGAAAGACAATTTGGTGAGCATTTATCCATTCTGGCAGGTATTTCGAATTTTTTGGCAGTAAAATAGGTACTTTTCTGGCAGGCGTTTAAACACAAGCCTTTTAATAATGAGCATTTTTATCTTTTTATTATAGCGCGCGTGCCAAAACTTCCTGGTTTTAATTAGAAATTCCTTGACGAATTAACTTATAATATGTATATCCTAATATAGTATTATTTATTTATTTATTTATTATCAGGCTCTTCAACAATGAGTACACTATTACTTTACAATTTGTACGTTGCAATCTTAAGTCTAAGATGCACTACACTACACTACATACACTACATTATGCGCAGAGAATAACACAATTAAATAATTAAAACAAGTAATACGTAGTTTAAGAAATAAATTATTAAAAGCTAAATTGATTACAATTAATAATATAGATTAAATTAAATTCAGGTATAATTACTATGTTTAAGTTTAAATATTAAAATTAAAATTTTAAAAGATTAAGTAAATTATAATTATTGATCGTTCACTTACCCTTCCCTTCTGGTACAAATACTTTCTGCCGCTTGATGCACATTAAACAGTTGTATTAAAACAATTAAAAATGAAAAGACGGGTAGCGGAGTCCCCATTGTCGCGAATATTCAGTGATACTGATGCCGTTCGAGCTATTTTATTTTAGGATGTGAATATCAAGTCAAATTATCCTCGTTGATGATTAATTATTATAATATTAAGAATAATAACGCATAGAAGCCGCATCTAGAACAAAACACGAGCGATATCATGTGTCCACTTCATTTTCTTTGTGTGCGTGAGCCGAATGTGTCTAAGTTCCTCAAACGCACACAAATACAGTTCAACCGATTTTGACTTCTATACCGTAGGCATAAGGAAAAAGGCGTTAAAAGCAAAAAAAGTTACACAATACCAACTATTTACTGCGGCTGCCATTTGTCATGCCACCAACGTAGTAAAATTCAAAATCGGTTGAACGGAATGTAAAAAAGGCTTATTTATACGTCTAATCTTATTTCAAATGGAGTATAGGTCATTAGAATTTCTGCCGTGAATTTTTGTTTGATGATCGATTTACGTAAAAAAGGTGTATACAATGTAAGTACTTACTTGTGAACTGTTTGCTGATTTGATCACATTTTTATGTGTAATCAAATCTACGCTCTACCACGGAAGAGTATAAGGCACACTATGCATTTTAGGTAAGAAGCTACAAGTACGCGGCGGGCTCGTCTGGTCGGGCCAATTCAGTAAGCGTAACGTAGTCAGAAGGTATAAGAGTTACGCGATAGAAAGAGAGGCAACTTCTAGGTTGTCTCTTAACTGTAGGTAATTGCGCTGTGTGATATGATTTGCACTTTATTGTGTCGTAGCAAGAGTTGCTTTTATTTAAATGAATTTGTGGAATTAACTATCTGTAGTAATCTGTCGCCTTACACACATTGGTACACATATTATATACCAAAAAAGTGAGCTAAGTTTTTGGGGTTCCGTACCCAAAGGGTAAAACGGGACCCTATTACTAAGACTCCGCTGTCTGTCTGTCTGTCTGTCACCAGGCTGTATCTCATGAACCGTTATAGCTAGACAGTTGAAATTTTCGCAGATGATGTATTTCTGTTGCCGCTATAACAACAAATACTAAAAAACAGAATAAAATAAATATTTAAGGGGGCTCCCATACAACAAACGTGATTTTTTTGCCGTTTTTATAGATAATGGTTCGGAACCCTTCGTGCGCGAGTCCGACTCGCATTTGGCCGGTTTTTTAATAATGTTCTTTAATAAAACTTAAGTATGCTCGGAAGCATTCTAATAAATTCAGACATATCACTTTTCCAATATGTGTACACTGTACAGTCACGACCAAAAAAATGTATACACTCAGCAAAATTAAATAGCGATTTTCTCGTCGAATAACAATTACAACTTTGAGATGAGACCTATTTCATAATAAACGGGGTTTCTAATTACTACATTTGTAATGAAAGTAAAATTACAATCAGAACAGTAGGAGAAAATCACCTTTAAATATTGCTAAGTGTATACATATTAGTGCTTGTGACTGTACCTATATTCGACTTGTTAATATATCCGGTTGACAATATTTTTTGCTCAAGGCTCTCCTATATTCATAAAGAAGAATATCACAGGTTATATACCTGAAATTGAATTGTGAGGCTCGCGGCTACGAGGGAGTTCTCTGGCAATAATATATACTTACATATGTAGGGAACGTAAAATATAAATATATTTTGTTATCGATTTTTCTAGTTTGATTTGTGCTAGTTTTGCGTATGATTTTTTTTTTCGGTCTTAAGTTATGTTGTGTTTCATTGTAATTATTTTATTTTAATATGTTGACTATTCTTTTTTATAATAATTAATAGAAAAAGTGTACACCTTTAAGGTAGATTTTTGAGGAACAAATTATTTATTATTAAGATCTCATTGTAAAATGTACCAAAAATCACACTAATAAATGAATTTTGAATTTTTGAATTTTGATGGATCGTTGGCTTTTTATTTAGGGCAAACATGAAACATCTCATTTGCTCGTCTTTTTATCATTACCTTTTACCAATATACAGCAATGCTGTTTACAGAAATAGCTGAAGGTGGTAGCTGATGACAGGCATTACTACTAAAGAAAGAAAAAGTAAGTATTTATTGTGACTCGCACAGGTGATCACAAATTGAACGAAACTCACTCATAGACACATAAATTAAAATAAAATCAGAAAGTACTATACGAGGCTAAAAGGCTCCTATCTCAGCATGACGTTATGACATTTAAAAATAAGTATCGCAGCGGTGGTATTCCGATAGAGCCGAAAATATAAAGCGATAAATAATACTTACATAAAATAAAATAAAAAGTAGATGTGTGAAATAACTCATAAAAATAAAATATTTATTTTATAAAATGACTGACGGCGATAATATTCGGAGCTTCTTAGTAATGAAAATATACGCCTTTATGACAAAATTATATTTATGACATTAGCTTCTCGGAAGCCTATGTCATTTTTTACTTTTCCATCATCGTTATCGCTGATAGAATATCACTTTAACTAAGCACTTAGGATTCCACCATCAGCCACTGATGTCTAAAATTATCGTAGAAATTACATACAAAATTCTGGCCTCAAACCTGAAACTTTCACCTCAAAAAGCATGTCTTTATACCTTAAATACTACTAAACATCTAACTTTATATACATAACATTCTCCACTAAATGCCGGGAGCCAAACTTGATTAAATTCTTATCAATTAATTAATTTACCTAGCTCACGGACGGACAGTCGGGCATTGTCGGGAAACGTCGGGAATGGTTTGCAATGACAGCGACCACCGCAGATTGTTCCGTGTCAATGTATGAGTTGTTAGCGGTATGGATTTCGCAGATGGATTGTTAAATCAGCTGTTTTACATAACCGCTAGCTGTTTTACAAAACAGCTCCGTTATGTAAAACAGCTGAACGACGTTTAGTGATTTTTTTATATAATAGATAATTATTGAACTTTATCCCGCAGAATTGCATAGAAGTTTTGCATCTATCAATGCAATGATTAGAGGTTATGTAAAACTGTGTGAAATGAAATGACTTTAGATTGTACATTTTAATTAGTTCGTAAATTTTTTCGCTTGTATCTCTGTCATAACAAAAATAATGGCGTCCGAAACAGCAATAAATAAAACCAGTTATATGAATGAAAACGATGAAAGTAAATACAGTGATTTTAAGGACAATTTTAA
The DNA here is from genome assembly GCA_948473465.1 of Lithophane ornitopus. Taxonomy (NCBI): domain Eukaryota; kingdom Metazoa; phylum Arthropoda; class Insecta; order Lepidoptera; family Noctuidae; genus Lithophane; species Lithophane ornitopus. The sequence goes on from OX419636.1 coordinate 4,175,113, forward strand.
GCTAAAATTGTCAGAGTTATTGAAAAACGTTGAAAACTTATAACTTGTACTATAAGTAAGTGACGGACCAAAGGGTCGACCTCAAGCCTTAAAGCACTACCTCTGGATTTAGTTTTTCTCTAGTTGACCTAGTAGGTAGAGTAGGTAGGTACCTAGGTCCTTGATTTCGTACTTTATTCCCCATTATTTTATTCGTAGGTTATAATTTAGATAGAACGACTGCCTATCTGACCTCCAGTTACTTACTGAGTAACACGATACCCCTTGGTAAGACTGGTTGTCAGACTTTCGGGCTTCTGACCACCCTTAACTTCTGCCAAAAATCGACAAAGAGGCGAGAATGTATATTTGCAAATTGTTTGATAATGAAAGGCTTGTGGCGGTATCTACATCGCCACATGCGAACTACTACTATCAAAGACCTGACGTCACACAAAAATCCTGACGTTACATAAATCCTGCATCGCGCAATTAAAGTTTACCGTGCAAAGAACATATATACAAGGACCCGACATCAATAGTTGGGGAGTTGCCCGCCAGACACAAGACCCGTCTGGTCGGAGGATCCTCCCTTTTCTATCGCGGATGAGTGAACTTTACACCCTATTCCTCAAGCCCCTAAAGGCTCCGCCTGACACGAAATTCACCGACCATACACCAACCCAATCCCATTTTAATATCAACACATGGCTCGATTTGCTCGTTTATTTAACAATTTGGGAGACAAACCTAGTTGTACGCAAATTATCGAGTCGCCCAGATTACAGGCAATTCGCGGGGATTATACGGAACGAGACACATAATTGAAAACGTTTATTCAAATGTTGATTGATCCGTGGAACTTGGGTTTTAAATTAAGGTTTTTTTTCCTGTATATTTCAGGGCAACTTAACACTGAACGAGGAATAACGCAATGTGAGGCCTCACTCAAATTTAGAAGTGTCAATTCAAAGGTCATTTATTCAAATTAGGCTGATAATCAGCACTTTTCCAACGCCAAAGTTATATAAGACGGTCCCCCAAAACGCTCACCAGCTGGGAAGAAGAAGTGGCGCAACAAACTCGCCAGCAGTGTGCAACAGAATACGGTATTTATTTAATTAAAGATAGTTGAAGTAATTTATTTATTCAGTAACAAAGTTTGGTTGCAGTAGATAAGCAATTCATTAGCATATTAGCTGGCTTGCAGCAGTTGAAAAAAAGTAGGTAGGTACCTAATTAATTCCCAAGTCTTATTTTGAATACACATATTTTATAATATAATTATATTTTTAATACGCATATTGTCGCCGTGCAGTGAAAACTCGTAAAGAAAAATGATTTGTTTTTATTTATTTGTTGTGTAGAAAACCTCGTAATGCATAGAACAAACGTGCACAGCTCTAAAATGCGTCTCATGCCCTCTATTGATGATAATAAGAACCTCGGAGAATATCAATGACGGCCAAAGGAGATGTTACATTTCCGGCCATAAAGTGTACGCTAATGAAAAAAAAGGAAAAAATTCCACGAATTGAGGAAAAATATTATTCTCCCTATTCCTCAATATTCCCCTGATTTCTTTGGCACAAAAAATAATAGTTTATCAAATTATTGCCATATTCTATTGATCATGGCGTCGTCTTACTAGAACAATGCTTTCGTCCAGAAGTCATGTTACATTTAAACATAATAAAATCACGTAGACGTTATCTAAATAAATACGAAAGGTATGTATTTCTCTGCTATTAAGATAAGATAATAAGATAGCTACCTTAAAAAAACCTTTTTTAATGAATTATAAAGTGTAGTTCATTATTTAAAACAAAAACCAGGATTGTAGATTTACAGGTACTTCTGGACGAAACACGATAACTGTTATCACTGTTACTGTTACAAAAACATAACAGATCCAAAATCTGTCATTAAATAAAAGCCTGTTATTTTTGTACGGACGATAAATACGTATTTAAAACCCAATGGATAATCGTATCTATCTGTTATTAAATAACAGCATATTACAGACGATAAATACGTTAATAACAGCCACGGTAAGAGTCTGTGTGGGGATTGTTTTGATGTATTAACAGTAAAGGCCGTGCTAACAGTCTTGAGGATCTGTTATTTTATGTAACAAGTATGGTTTATTGTTAGGAAAAATTGATATCTTTTTTTTTTAATCTGTTATTTCTATCTGTTACGATACATACGCCTCACCCCTATTTTTTTTATGTAAACGTCATCTGTCCAACTAATCTGTCATGGCTGGCTGTCGATGGTCGTTTAACGTCAAACATTTTCAGTTTATAATTAGTGCCTAAAAAATATCAGATATTATGAAAAAAAAATGCCTTTATTGTATTCAAGGGTTCGTTTTCCAGGTGTTATAAAGTGTACATGTTATGGCCGGAGTCCCATTGATAAATGAAACGTCTCTTTTCAGACAGTTTTTATCATCCCCTGTAAAATAATGATTATTGTAATGACGGGGTTGCAGTGATGCACGACGATGACGAAAGTTTATTTTCCGTATGATTGAAAACTCTTACGACATACGCAATCTTTAGATTAGTTGTTTATTCCATATTATTAATTAAGACATAATTATTTTCTAATTAAAGTAATAAAAAAAATGCTATCTAACTACTACTACTTCTCACACCTGTGTTAGTTTAATTTACTACTGATCAATTTCCCGTGCATCGTGCAAACAATGAAAACGAGCTATTAATACGTTGTTCGTAGACAAAAGAAAACGATAAGTATTATTTACTTCCAACCCTGACTATTGACTTAACGAATCACCAAGAGTTTGGCCACGAAAGCTTTTATTCACTTTTGTAGGTACTGTGAGGTTTTATGCGATACGCAACCTCATGTGATACAGGCTAGCTAGTGCGTAGCCGTGAGTTTCGAACGTTCCAACAATTTACTTCAAATAGTTTAGTAATGTCATTTTGTTTAGGGATAGTCAGTTTTAGACGTGGTTTTAGATTGAGCTTCCGAAATGTGATGTTTGTTACTCAATCACGTAAAAACGGCTGAATGGATTTGGATGAAATTTGGCAAACAGATACTTTATAACCTTGATTAACACATAGGACTTTTATCCCGATATTCTCACGGGATCGAGACTTACGCGGGTGAAACCGCGGGGCGCAGCTAGTCAATAAACTCTTGAAACCTCCTCGTCTTTGCAATCCTCCTCCACACACCCTCACACGCATAGCTAACGCTCCTAAAGCGTTACAGTACACTTGATTTTTTGACATTATTAGCAGCAGTGTAAGTAGGCTTCTTTTATGTAGGACAAAAAGAGTGACGAAGAATATAAATGTTGATTGAGAGGAGATCGTGGCTAAGTAATAAAAGCCGCACGGGTCGATCCATCAGGTTAAGCTACGCTTGCCGGGGTTGGTCCGTTGATGAGTGACCATCTTAACATACCGAGACTCCTCCAACTCCATGCCTCGGAAGCACGTTAAACTGTTGGTCTCGGCTCGTTCGTCGTCATACGTGGATCTTTGACTGTCGTCACGGGTCGTCCAAAGCCCGAAAGTCTGACAACCAGCCTTACCAAGGGGAATCGTATTACCCAGTTACTGGGTTGTAGAGGTCAGATAGGCAGTTGCTCAATGTAAAATACTAGTATTTAGCTGCATCCGGTTAGGCTGGAAGCATATCCCAACATAGTTGGGAAAAGGCTAGGCAGATTGATTGATTGATTTATTATAAATGTTTGATGGAGAGGCAGAGGAAGCCCAAATAAAAGATGGATGGATTGTGAGAACAATGATATGAAAGAGAATCCCAGTGAGTAATAGCGTAACGGTTAACCTAGGGGAGAATGGAAGAAGAAAACGTGTTGCACCGACCTCACGAAACTTCGAACAAGGGCAGGAAGATGATGGCGAGGTATTTCAATCTTAAGTGGGATTGGCCTGGTCATGTCTGTTACATGTCAGATGAAAAATGGGATAAAAGAACCACCGAATCCACCTGAAAGCTAGGCAACATCACGGCAAACTAACCGCCTGGCCACGGCGCGATCGGCACGAACGGCAGTGCGGCGGGCGGTGCGGCGGGCGGTGCGGCGGGTGGTGCGGCGGGCGGTGCGGCGGGCGGTGCGGCGGGCGGTGCGGCGGGCGTTGCGGCGGGCGGTGCAGCGAGCGGTGCGGCGGGCGGTGCGGCGGCCGGTGTGGCGGGTGGTGCGGCGGGCGGTGCGGCGGGCGGTGCGGCGGGTGGTGCGGCGGGCGGTGCGGCGGGCGGTGCGGCGGGCGGTGCGGCGGGCGTTGCGGCGGGCGGTGCAGCGAGCGGTGCGGCGGGCGTAGCATGAATAGTACATTCTATTTATTTGTTTTAGACGCAAGAGGCTTCGCCGTTCGCACCGTGCGAAAATTCGCTGCAGCGAATGTCCTGTGGCGAGGTGGTAAGGCAAAGATAGTGGAAAGAGCTTGACTCTTAATGAAACGACTGTCCCGCACTAACTAAAACTAAATGTATTAGGTTCTCATTACCAAATGTACCTCAAGTGGGTCTAAATCTAAAACTTGATGGCAAGAAACTAGATGCAATTACAGAAACTATATTTTTAGGAATTACTTTAGATTCAAAATTACAATGGGGCGCCCACATCAGAACTCTTTCAGGTAGGCTAAGTTCAGCTGCATATGCAGTAAGAAAAACAAGGCAGTTGACTGATATAGCCACAGCTAGGTTAGTATACTTTGCTTATTTCCACAGTATTATGTCTTATGGCGTTCTGCTGTGGGGATCGGCAGCTGACGTAGATTCAATTTTCATTTTACAGAAGAGGGCAATCCGCGCGATCTATAAAATGAGTCCTCGCGAGTCCCTTACAAACAAATTCAAAGAAATTGATATACTGACTCTGTCTTCTCTCTATATCTCTGACAGTATTTTGTATGTTCGCAACAACTTAGGACTTTTCAAAATAAGAAGCGATTTCCATAATATAAATACACGTAGTAGACACGAAATTCATACCCTAATTTAGATTAACTAAAACAAGCAAGTCATTTCTTATAAACAGTATCCGCTTTTATAACAAGTTGCCAAAGTCGGTTACAGAACTTAGCGATGGAAAATTTAAAACCCATATCAAACGTGTCCTTATCAAAAAAGCATATTATAAGATTAAAGACTACGTTGATGACAAGGAAGTTTGGCAATAATTCCTTCTGCACATGTGGCTTCCCTGGTACCTTATAAACGGCATAATTATGTAAGAGTCTATTAACTGCTCCCAAATTACCATGTTTATTTTCTTTATATTCATCCTTGACATAATCATTGTATTTGACATTATTCCTATTATTATAGATACCTCCAATTTAATTTCAAATCCTAGTGGCTTTTGTGGACATGATAATTATTCAATTTGTTACAGTTGTAATAGCAATCACGTCATTTGGTTTTTTGGTTGGTCATTTCGTCACAGTTCTAGTTGCATACCACGGTTTAGTTGTGTCGAAATTAAGATTCGGAATTATATTCTGGGGCAATTGTAGTCTGAGAGAAAGCATTTTTAAGGCGCAAAAGCGCTGTATAAGGTCCATGTTCAATATTAAAGTCACAGATAGCTGTGTTCCTGCTTTCAAAACACATAAATGATTAACATTTCCTTGTTTGTATATTTTAGAGTTAGCCATGTTCGTAAAAGGTAATCTTCATCTTTTTAAGATGTATTGTGAAATTCGACACCGCACTACTTCTATGAGACCTCAGTACCAAAACTTATTATACACAGGCGGCTACAAAACAGCTCTGTTAAAAAAGAGTGTTTTTGGCATGGCACCTCAAATTTATAATAAGATACCTGACTGTATAAAAGCACAGCCAATAATAATTTTCAAAAAGAAGCTCTTTGCTCTACTTGTGGAAAAGTGTTATTATTCCATCAATGATTTCCTGAATGATCCGTCAATAATAAATAATAGAGTACTATAAAATTTAACTTGTGTAGCGATAGCTTAATTTATATCTTCTATACCTAGTTTAGCTTAAGTAAATTTTCGGATGTTTAATTTTAAAGTCTAGATTAAGTAAATTAAGTTTAAAATTTGCATACCTAATAGGCAGAATGTACAAGGCCCTGTAAATAATATTCTAACACCAAATTGTAAATACCTGCATTCAAAGCAAATAAATTTATTTCATTTCATTTCATTTCATTTCATTTCATTGGCTGAAATAGGTTTTTTTTATTATTTGTCTTTTATATAGATTATTTTCTATTTTGTGAATGTGAGAACTTTGTAGGCTTATTGGACTGTAGATTTACTGAACATCTATTTTGTTAAGTACCTGGTACTTACTTGTTGAAAGGCCTACATTGTCCTCCCATGCCTACTAACACTGTAATTTGAAAATATTGTAAAAGCCAATTATTTTTAAAAGAGTAACCGTGGAGTTTCTTGCCGGCTCTTCTCCATAGGAAACGACCAATTGGAATCGTGCACCTAGCTTCTGACGTTTCATAAGTGCCCATGTAGGTTTATGTGAAATAAAATATTTTGATTTTGATTTTAACAGAAGACTTGAATCATGTGAATAATTATAAATAAGTACGGTATTCTATCTTCACAGAAAACGGCCGAAACGACGCGACGCGCTTCAGTGTTTATCAGTACACAACAGTATGGAATGCGCGGCAGTTGCGCACGGATGCGGAAGGTTTATCTACTTAGCGGCCGTAGGTAGGTACTTCAAGGTCACTGCCGAGATGTAATACTGCTACTTATTTATTCTGTGGAAAAGAGTAACTGCAGTAGGTAGGCAGGTAGGGCAAACCTTGCAGTGGGACAATACAGGTTACGTAGATAAGATTAGATTAGAGTACTTGCTTTGCTGTGCTTCCGGCAGAGAAGTACATTGCGCCAAACTGGAGTCCTATAGGTTCGATCTCCAAGTGTTAGTTTTTTTTTTCATTACAAATCATTTGCAGTTAGGGGGCTGAATAAATTGGTCCTCGGTTAATGACTATCACATGACTGGAATTTGGGTGTACCTCAAACACGCCTGTTAGGCGCTTTCTATCTCTACGAATAGACATAGACAAAGATCGGTAGAAACGAAAAACAAAATGACAGATTGTAGAAGGATGTCTACGGTACAATGTCAAAAATGAAGAAACGAAATGTCACTTTGTATAGAAAAAGCTATGTTTATTCTTCGTCGAGATAGAAAGCGTCATGCTACGCGTGTAGGTCTTTTTATAAGTAGACTATTTCGGAAGAAAGTTTTTTACTCAAACTATCAAAATCACACTGACAACTGATATTTGTCTAAGGTAGTGAAGACAATTTGATTTTGGAATGGCCAGCAGAAAACTTTCTACTCGACGGCCACAAAGTATAAACGGTTATCTACAAAATCATGATTTTACAAGGGAGCGTTATGAACGCAAAATGTGATAATTAATGAACGTGATAAAGAAATAATAAAATGTGATAAAGAAGAACAAAGCTATCTTCTCCTATTTGACATCATTTAGATAAAAGGGCATAGGTACAAAGGAAATAGTGAAGGCCAATATTACTGTAAAATTGTTTAATCCAAAATACGGTACTTCGACACTTTGAGAAACATTGTTGTAGTTGACGTGACTTAAAATTAGTAAAAATTGAGAATCAAACAGAAAAAAATCCTATGACAAAACAAAGAATTGTGAGTCGAATTATGTAAAAGAGTGAATTTCGTAAAAAGTGCAGTTGACTCTTTCTACTTTGCTGCCGTCGTACTGTCCACACGAAACGTCATTTTTGTCTTCTCTTCCGTCGACAAAACGGTGTTCATACTACGCCTGCTACCTCTGCTTAAACACTAGCAATAGTACTTGGGTCTTATCTAAGCACGCTCCTTTCATACCCACCCGCTAACTTACCAGCCCCACAGCGTCTGCACCAAGCTAAATCACTAAATTTATTACATTGCAATCAACTACCAGACGCTATTTTATTGGCGAGAAGGGTCAAGTCGATGCAAGTTGTTTAATAGCCCACTGCTGTGATAGTCGGAGGGTTTGTTAGTTGAAAGTTATTGATGCTTTTTGGTGGAATAGACTTGAAAGATCGTACTAATAGTATAGCTTGTAAATTATGTGAAGAGTGAGAGGATCATTTGTTTTGCTAAATCTTCGTTGGAAACTGGTTTACTTGGAAAATTAATGTCAGCTTTCACTAACAATAGATGACAGCTAAATGAATGCCTAAATAAAAGCGCACTGGTGCCGATTCTCTTGTACACCGAACTAAACTAACTAAACTATCACTAAAATTCCTTACTTTTGACTATGGGAATCTTGGAGCTATTCTGCCAAATAAATTCTCTAAATTTAAAACTTACCTACCCGTGTTTTTTTTTTAGAGCCAGAGGCGCACATGCACGCCAGCCTCGACGTGTTTTTAATGGAATTTTTCAGTTTTTGTATGGAAAATAACGAAAAAAAATAAAAAATAATTACCATTATATTGAGAATTAGGGGTTTAAGAGTATCCTAGAGGCGGTCAAAATTTTCATGATTTTTGCGATAGGACCCACCGTTTTCGAGATATAAGCAAAAGAAAATAAAAAAATACAGTACTGTTTTTTGTAACTGAAGTCGAGGTGTTGGTTTGAATTTTAGTTCATGACATCTAATTTTATTCCACACATTTTTAATCGCGATTAAATATAGTCAGATTTAGTTAGAGGATTTTAGATATAGGACAAAATTTGTGTTTAAATCGTCAAATTCAGAATAGCATTTTCACTAAACTAATCTCAGTGCCATCTTAGTGCTGTCAAACTAAATTATAGTTAAGTTGTGTCATTTAAAGTCTATTTCAGAATGATTTTGATCGTTTGACAGGACTAAACTAAATTTTGTGACTAGAGAATCGGCACCACTGTTGGATTTTCAATGCTCGGCTCAGCGCCGAAAATATAATCAATGCGATAATATTTAGACGTTCATATATGCGTTCCCTAGTAGAACCTAGAGGAGCTTGTGGCTACGTAATAACAGCCGCACGGGTCGATCCATCAGGTTAAGCTACACTTGCCGGGGATGGTCCGTGGATGGGTGACCATCTTAACATACCGAGACTCCTCCGTGCCTCGGAAAGAACGTTAAGCCGTTGGTCCCGGCTGTCATTTGTGGATCTTTGACAGTCGTTACGGGTCGGCAGCAGCCCGAAAGTCTGACAACCAGTCTTACCAAGGGGTATCGTATTACCCAGTTACTGGGTTGTGGAGGTCAGATAGGCAGTCGCTCCATGTAAAATACTGGTATTCAGCTGCATCCGGTTAGACTGGAAGCCGACCCCAATATAGTTGGGAAAAGGCTAGGCAGATGAGGCAGATGATGATATGCGTTCCCTAGTGTTAGTAAAAACGGGCGTAAGTTATCTTATTATTTAGGTTTCATCCTAGCTTCCTCGATTTCTAACCACTATGATGAAAACCAGCCTATCTCATCTTCTCCCAGGGTTCCGGGAAAGTCCGAAAAGCAAACCGGGACCCTTGGCTGCAGGCAACTGAAGGAACACGGGTGGGTTTAAGTCAGTAAAAGTCGGACACGCCCTCCCGCTCCGCCCAGAGCGGCAGAAGTCATTTGATGATTTAACAAAAACAAAAAAAAAAAAAGCCTATCTCATCATCGGGGTCCCGGGTTTGATTCCCAGCAGAAGCAAAATTGTCTGCTCGGTTTGCTTCGTGGTAAGGCTTGTTCTAAGTCCGCCTGGCTAGCTACCACCATCTTATCTAAGTCTGTCGCCATAATAACAAAGAACAGCATTGTTGTGTTTCAGCAGTTAGAGGTAAGATAGCCAGTTCCTCTGTGGTACAGGATTTCGGGAGAATCTCACTTTCACCTTCGACCTGATCATCATTTACCATCTGCACGCGTAGCATGACGCTTTCTATCTCTACGAAGTTCTCATTTCGTTTCTTCATTTTTGACATCGCACTGTAGAAATCCTTCTACAATCTGTCATTTTGTCTTTCGTTTCCAGCGATCTTTGTCTAGGTCTTTATACATGTAGACTATTTCCGAAGAAAGTTTTCTACTCAAACTGTCAAAGTCTGACATTTGTCTATAGTAGTGAAGACAATTTGATTTTGGAATCGCTAGTAGAAAACTTTCTACTCGGCGGCAACAAAGTATAAACGGTTATCTACAAAATCATGATTTTACAAGGGATCCTTTTGAACGCAAAACTGTGATACCCCGTGATTTTTTTAGACCCGGAGGCGCGCAGGGACAGCACCTACTACGTGTTGGAATGGAATATTTCACATATTGTATGGAAAATAGGCAAAAAAAAAAAAATGCAATTACCGACATGTTGAGCATCAGGGGTTTATGGGTCTCCTAAAGGGGGTCAAAATTTTCATTATTTTTGCGATAGGACCCACCATTTTCGAGATATAAGCTAAAGAAAATAAAAAAATACAGTACTGTTTTGCAACTGAAGTCGAGGTGTTGGTTCGAATTTTAGTTCATGACATCTTATTTTATTCCACACATTTGAAAGAATTCTGAGTCGAATTAAGTTAAAGAGTGAATTTCGTAAAAAGTGCAGTTGACTCTTTCTACTTTGCTGCCGTCGTACTGTCTACACGAAACGTCATCTTTTTCTATTCTTCCGTCGACAAAACGGTGCTCATGCTACGCCTGCAGGTGAGATGAAGGCCAACAGCGTCAGAGTTGTCATAAAAAAAAATATAAAAAATAATCAGTATTTCAACCTTTAAAACTTTATACGGCAGGAATTCGAACTCCTGAACTATCATTCAATAGTGCGACACCCTTACCATTATGCTATAGGTGAACATCTTACTTAGTACCTACCTACTATAATATTGATAAAGCATAATGCTTTATTAAATATTCAACTGTTAAGTGGCAGCAGGTGGCGCTGCGTCCATTTTCTTACATTTTTCTACATAAAAGATAATATCATCTTTTTATACCCTCCTTATACCAGAAGATATAACTTTCTTTAAAGTTCTAACAGCATTGTCACGATGAAGTTATGTCCAGTAGGTATACCAAGTTCAGTTCAATTCTAAGTTCGAAAATCAAAATTAATCGGTGCATGAAAACATAATTCCTATGGGTTTTTAAAGAGTTCGATAGGTATGTTTGAAGAAAATTAAAAAAACTCGCGAATCGTCACTTTTAAATAATAATTATTTTTTCTGTAACTTTATTGCATAAAATTCAAAATGTGCCACATGTTGCATGTGTTTCTGAGGCCGATCCGTGTGAACTGTTTAGCCGTTTTAGCGTGAAATCGTAACAAACAAACAAACTCACTTTCACATTTATAATATTAGTTAGAATTTCAGTCCATTTACTCTGATCTTGTGCTTATATAAAAACTGGAAAACATTTAAGTGAACGTTTAAATATTATTGCACTGATCGATTTTCAGAGGAGGTCATGGCTCAGTAATAACAGCCGCACGGGTCGATCCGTCAGGTTACGCTACGCTTTCCGGGGTTGGTCCGTGGATGGGTGACCATCTTTACTTTATCGAGACTCCTCCGTGCCTCGGAAAGCACGTTAAGTCGTTGGTCCCGGCTGTCATTCGGTGATCTTTAGCAGTCGTTACGGGTCGTCAGCAGCCCGAAAGTCTGACACCCAGTCTTACCAAGCGTTATCGTATTACCCAGTTCCTGCGTTGTGGAGGTCAGATAGGCTGTCGCTCCATGTAACATACTGGTATTCAGCTACATCCGGGAAGCCGACCCCAATATAGTTGAGAGAAGGCTAGGCAGATTGATTGCACTGATCGATTTTCAACGCTCGGATCAGCACAGAGAGTTTAAAATTCATCAGTTACGTGTAGCAGCAAAGGAACATTGCCGTACTAATTCACTCCGAACGATGTTACATACTGTAGTTTTACCTTTTTTTACATAACACATCACGCCTATCCCCGAAGGTTTAGGCAGAGGTGTACCTTTTTTTTTTTAGTGTTGCCAGTGTTGCGGGAATGTCCGAAAGGGATACCGGGATCTTAGCAACAGGCAACTGAAGGAACACGGGTGGGTTTTAGTCAGTAAAAGTCTGACACGCCCTTCCGCTCCACCCAGAGCGGGAGAAGTCATTTGATGATATCCCATCATCAAAAAAATGACCTCATGCTTAGCAGTAGCGCTTGTGACCAATAGTCCACCGATACAGTCTTTCCATTTTTATAACATCAATACAAAGAGATCAATAGATTAAAAAAAAAAAAAAAAAACCGTCTGCGCTGCTATAATTATTGAATATTTCCTATATATATCAACAAATTCCATCTGCGCAACGGAATAACTTGTACATACAAAGAGACATCAATTTCAAACTTCAATACATTTGAATACCAAACTTGTACCACGCAGCGATTCTAACAGAAAAAGATTTCCTGCATAAATTGCTAATCGGATTCAATATGTTTTGACTTTAGAGAATGAATAAAACAAGCATTAGATCGAGTCTAAGAAGAATGAGTATCCAACACAGGCTGGCGCGATCGCAGCCCAAGATTTTGGGGGGGTCACCATTGGTACCAAGGAATATTTTTAGGGAAATGCTTACCTAATTGATAAGTACTCTAAAAACTTTTTTTGTATATGCCCAATATCCATCAGCCCATCAAGGTCAAGTACCTACAGTTTTTAGTTAGTAAAGCACGTAAATCATTCAGTCTCTCGACAGCTTGAATGATTTTGGGGGGGGTCATGACCCCTCGGACCGCGCCTGAACACAGGTAAACACAAAAGCAGTGTCCGTCTAAACTCCTCTCATAAAACTGCTGTGTTGTTGCTCACCAGTCGTTTAGCAACAAACAAGAATATTCATCGGCATTTTTAAAATAAATTCGCCTGTCGCATACGTAACTCCTAAAACCTTGGATGGTCTGAAAGATTCCCAAATCAAGTGGTTAATAAAGAAGAACAAAGATGAACTTTTTTTTGGTAAAAAAGCAACGCTACGTTTGAAAGGAAACACCGCCTTTACTTTACAACAGGTGTAGTTTATTTGAAATAAATGCTTTGAGTTTGAGTAGCTTCAAGGCATCTGTTAAGAATTTGGACAGGTGCCGATTAATGCCACCATTTTCCAGTGTGTGAGTGAGTGAAGTGCTCGTGGCTAAGTAATAACAGCCACATGGGTCGATCCATCAGGTTAAGCTTCGCTTTCCGGGGTTGGTCCGTAGATGGGTGACCATCTTAACATATCGAGACTCCTCCGTGCCTCGGAAAGCACGTTAAGCCGTTGGTCAGGCTGTCATTCGTGGATCTTTGACAATCGTTACGGATCGTCAGAAGCCTGAAAGTCTGACAACCATTCTTACCAAGGGGTATCGTATTGCCCAGTTACTGGGTTGTGGAGGTCTGATAAGCAGTCGCTCCATGTAAAATACTGGTATTCAGCTGCATCCCGTTAGACTGGAAATCGACCCCAACATAGTTGGGAAAAGGCTAGGCAGATGATGGTTTTTTCCAGTGTGAGAGTGAGACGGAGCTATAGAAGGCATTTTTTTTTCGCAATGGAATAATAATGGCATTATACTTCATATTACGGACCCAGTACCTTGTTTTATTCATACCCATAGGTTCCACCCCAACTGCCTACAAATCTTACGAAGATTATCAACGTAGAAAAGTTTTATTTTTTGCGAGTTCATACAAAATTTGGCAATACATTTCGCTTGCGAGCTTTACGAGATTTCTTCCTTTAACATGAATAAAAAAAGTGTGGTGTTTCTTAAGATTTTACGTTACGAAAGAGATTTAAAATATTATAAAGCTACAATATGTTTTGGACATTATGTTTTGCCTCGACCCCTATTACATGCAGTGCCGTAATTAGCCTTTTATGCGCCCGGTGCGAGCTGCTATAACCGCGCCCCTGAAATATTTTCTAATCAGACACCGAGTTCCGAAATTAAAGATATTTTTCACTTTTTAGTTGTGGTACCTACCCCACACAAACTCGAATACCACTACCCCCCAGGTTCTAACAGTAAAATAGATTTTCTATAAAAATATATCTTTCATCCAAAAACTAACTTTTTGTAAACTTAATTTTAAATTTAATAATGCGTTCAGAAAACTGATGGGGCTGCCATGGCGTTGCAGTGCAGCCTGCATCAATGGTGGCACGAGTCATGGCCAGCCCCAATTGGGTTCTGAAAATAGCTGGCAGAATGGACTGTCCCTACATGACACATTGCTGTCAGCTACATGTGTCACCGTATTGTGTTGTTTACTAACTCGTAGTTTTAAGGAAAATGCTACTAACCCTCTATGAGTCTTGGCTAGAAATAAAGATTTTGAATTTGAATTTGAATTTAAATACTTGGTAAAGTTTTGAATAAGGAAGTTCAAATAAATTGGGTGAAAAAACGTTTACGATTAATATTACGATCTAATCGTCTTTAATATTGATAATATTATTTATTTGTAAGAAGAATATACGCGGACGACGCGACTCCACACGTATAAATAAATAAATAATAGGTATTGTTAGTGGCCCTGGTCTGGTCATGTCTGCGCCCCTCCAGGGTCTGCGCCCAGTGCCTGGGCACCGCTGGCACCGCCCTTGTTACGGCACTGATTACATGGGACTTGAACATAACTGGTGTTCTCTTCTATTCGTGTGGGTACGGACTGAGTTTTAAAGCTACTCAAGAGCCTCTGACTAGGCTTCACATGCCTGCGGGAAAGTTCGAAAAGGATACCAGGACAACAGGCAACTGAAGGAACACTTTAGTCAGTAAAAGTCTGACCCTTCCGCTCCGCCCAGAGCGGGAGAAGTCATGAGATGATTACCCACACACAAAAAAAAAAAAAAAAAGGCATCGCATGCCGCAAAGAATATCTCTCAGGCATGCCGGTTTCCTCAAGATGTTTTCCTTCACCGTTTTTAAAGCAAGTGCTAAGCTAAAATATCAATATTTAGGTAACTCAAATGCTAAATGATTCAAACTTAGGTACTATTTTCAAAATTAGGTACTTACATCCTGCAAAATTTCAAATTGCGATGCATTCAAAGATTAAAGCAATTCAATGCATATTTGCACGAGCAGATAGTTTTTCCCCAACTTTGTTTTACACTATTTACAATATCTCATTTTTCAAAACTAGTTCAGTTCTACATCCATGTACAGTCGATCTCATAGCCGGACGCTCTTTGAGCTAACTATTTTTATTTATTTTTTTGATCGCGACTGTACGGCAGTTCTTGTTTATCGCATTCTTTTTTAATTAACTTTATTAGCTGTCAAAGAACGGAACTATTTTTACAAAAAAAAAAGTCGATGAGAAGTTGCTTTGTGCGCGAAGTTAACGTCAGCTGGTTGTCGAATTGAAAATCTGAGCTGCATTTCAGCAGTGGCTGCAGTGTATATTTTTATATTTTTGTAGGGTCTATTAATTCTTCTTTTCTAGTGGAAAAGAAGAAAAGAAGGTTTATTGCAGAAACTTGTACAAACTTTTACAGTAAATCTTACATAGGAACCCCCTTTTAAGGTAGTTAATTGATTCAGGCGTGACTTTGCGGAAATCCATTATAAAATACAATAGACGTAGATATATTTATTAACCTATTCCGCTTGACTATTCTTCAAGAGTCCTAAAAAACCCTGTAAGCCACCACACCGAGCGCTGGACGCAAAGCTTTGCGTCCAGCGCTCGGTGTGGTCACACGTCGCGTTCTGGTTTGCAATTGGTCAATCGTCCTCCTGAGGATGCCTCATTCAGAGGTGAAACACGTGTCGATTTCTTACAGGGTGTTTTAGGACTCTTGAAGAATAGTCAAGCGGAATAGGTTACTAAATATATCTACGTCTATTGTATTTTTCCCCCTTTTAAGTAAAAGATATACCTGTGCTAGGAGGTGAGCTCTTCTATGACGAAATATAAAAAGGTAAAAGTGGTGTACAAAGACAAAAACATAGTTTAAAAAACAAAAAATACGTAGTAAATCAAAATCTAAAAAAAATAAATCTCAAAAATAAATCAAACAAGCTATGACTTGAGCTATAATTTAAAAAAAAGACAGAGAAACAGAGATATATATTAAAATAGCGTGTGTTTGTGTGTGGGGGGTGTGTGTGTGTGCATGGGGGTGTGAAAGTGTGAGTGTGTGTACGTGTGTGTGTATGTGTATCTATCCATCTCATGAAATTATATAATCAGCAAATCAATTCAGGGTATACTTTCACATCCACAAATCCGCACTGGGCCCGCGTGGCAGATTACATTACAGCACAATTCCTCTCATAGATAGGAAGCCTGAGTTCCAGCAGGGGGAATATCTATGTTATAATTAATTATGTTTTCTTATTAGCCATTATTGTCCCACTTGTGGGCAAAGGTTCCTCTCTTTCCACCTCTACAGCCTGCCAACGACTTATGAGGATTGTGAAGTATTACTTTGAAGAAATTAGTTTTAGTAAGATTAAGGTTGATGCGCTAGGGTGGCCCGCGAAATTCAAATTTTCTTACGTTTTTTGCAATTTGCAGGTCAGTATCAGGTTGTATGTTGATCTAAATATTATTAGCGGCCGTAACAAATATGTCTCTCTCTAAGTTCATGTAAGTGTATTGAATAAAAATTTCATGAAATCGTCAATACACTTACATGAACTTAGAGAGTTGTATTGATGATTCTAATGTTTATAATTCTGTAAATCCATATTTGTTACGGCCGCTAATAATATTTAGATCAACAACCTGATACTGACCTGCAAATTGCAAAAAAACGTAAGAAAATTTGAATATCGCGGGCCACCCTAGCGCATCAACCTTAATAAATTATACAAAACTTTTGGTGCCACAGTGTTTGTCAGAAGCTTTTGCCGATTATACCAAGTCCCATAATTATTTCTAATTATAATATAAACACAGTTTGACCTATTTATTAAGGAACAGCAAAACAAAGCACTTGAGAACTCTCTACAAAGGTCAACCTGTCAAAACTCAACAATAGCGGTCTAACCCTTTAGCTGTACAAGTGACGTCACAAACTGCTAACTTAGTTTCTGAACACTTAACCACAACTTGATATATTGTCGTCACAACTTTACTGACAGGTTTACCGAAACTTGTGTTTTACATGTCCTTAACATGGAGAGTTATAAATGAGTTTGATAACTTTTGATTTTATACCATGTCACATCACTAGTTGGCTTGGACGGTATATATTTTCATTTTAAATTGGCCTGAGCATTACCAGGCTATGGTGTTCACACTGGTGGGATACAGGAGCTAAACCACCACCTCTTAGAGCAACATTATTTTAATATTACTTCAGTGTGAAGTACATAATTACAATTAATTAAGTACAGTTACATAATTATGTTTCGAATTTTGATTCGAGGACATACCAATGGATTAATTAGCATTCGCATTCATTGTTAGCAAGTGATTTCCCATTTAGCATTTAGCAAAGGAAATGAAGTTGCGAAATTCTGTGAAATGCTAAGCTTATTCGTAATTTTTCATACTATTAAACGTCAGAGCGTCGACGCACGCAGCGGTAGATATACTTAAATAATACACGCCAATATGTACGCAACAAATACACGCCAGAAGACGTCCTAAAGCGAACGCACTTTTCAATTCGCATATTAACAAAATTCACATACTTCATTATTATCAATTAACGTCATATTAGCTATTAGCAAATAGCATAGCAGTAGCCGTTATCATGCTTAGCATGATAGCCTCAAGAATTCACATGCTAATGTAATTAATGCAAAATCGCATTAATTGCCATTACTAACCAAGCGGTATGTCCTCAAATCCTCACAATGTTTTCTTTCGGCATTTCAAGAGCAGCAATGGTGATGACATAAATTACACAAATTAACTGTCCCACTGCAGGGCAAAAGCCTCTTCTCATTCACAGAAGGCACGAGCATTGATCACCACGTCATCGTCTTCACATATAATTATATAATTGATGTATACAAAATATTGTGGAACATTTTTAAAAGAGTAACAGTGGAGTTTCTTGCCCATTCTTCACCATACGAAAACTACCTTTTGGAAGTGGCAACTAGAATTAGTTCTATTTCTTTGTTTTTGACGTTCAAAAGTGCCTTTTATGTGCCTATTTGAAATAAATTATTTGACTTTGACTCGCTTGCTCAAGACGGAACTGCTAGTCTAGGTTTCCTCAGGATGTTTTTCTTTCATTGATTTCAATAATGTCCAAGATAAACTCAGAAAAAAACATAATATTATGAATTGAAAAAGTCACATTGGTCACACAGAATGGTCCACCTTAGGGACTCAGTGCAGAAACCAAACGATTAACGTAGAAGTCACATAGGTAGCTAAACTCGCGACAATCTAAGAAGTCCGTTTTGACAGCTATAAAAATGCTTTGTGAAGCGATGAAAAAAATTTATAAACCGATTCTCGAGATATATCGATTGAACATAGAGTTTTTAATCGACGACTTATCTACATTGCTAAAAACTGATTCTCAAGGCTTAACATGTTATTACATGTACGAGAACGAAACGTCAAAACGGACTTCTTAGATTGACGCGAGTGTACTTGCCCGGATTTGAACTCACAACCTCAACCTTCTCAACTTAAAATATATTGGCGTTATGTTTCAATCACTATAGCAAAATAAAAACAGTACATGAAGAATACTACTTAATACTACATAAGTACTTAATACAACATACCAAACATAGTCACGATAATCCATAATATGAAAGCTGAAACTTTCTCCCATTAAAACAGAAACTTTTAGAGTTCCAATTCAATTTTTTAAAAGCACGAACATTTTATTTTATTTTTTTTAAACAAGAGATGTTTTTCACATCATTCGAATGAGCTTTTAGAAATATTTTTTGATAAATTTTAAGGGTGTATTGGGCGTGAAGAAAGATATTTTATTTCAAATGTGCCTTTGAAATGTATATTATGTTTTCGAGTTTATGTTTATGGAACATTTGGCTTTGATAAAATAAAACACTTCGATACATTTAATGAGAATTTTCTCTAAACATTATTATTATAAAGTGAAATGAGTATTTAAACTTTCAAATGATGCTATAACTTGTAATGGTGTTTACAAAATATGTCGATTTAACACATCTGCAATCGTACTTATACAGGGTGTTAGGGTAGACACCGTTATCCTTGAAACTAGTGGTTTGGTGTCATCTATAATATACTTTTTCAATGGGACCAACATTGAAATCGCAAAAAAAAAACCAGCTGTTCCATACATTTTGTCGATTTAAGTGAACACAAATGTATGGAACAGCTGATTTTTTTTTCGCGATTTCAAGGTTGGGACACCAAACCAACCAAGGATAACGGTGTCTACCCTAACACCCAGTATTATCAAATGATGTTAGTGGTAGCCCTGCAGGTTTTATTGTAATTTAAGAGACCAAACAACACATTCTTATAGGTACCTATTTAATCACATCCTATAGCATTACATTATATTAAATTAAATTACCAATTTGTACCGTTCCCTTTACCTTCAATAATGTGATGATTAATGAAGGGTCAAACGTTTCCGTACACCATAATACGGAGGTAAACGAACATTTTGTCGATCTTTTTAATTTTCCGTGTCAATATTTATAATTTGACGCACGAGTTGCGTAATACGGGCTTCGAAGGTAATTTATCATCAGGAAATTGTGTATAATTATTGCATGAATCATAAACCCTCCATACAAGATATTACATAACATCACGCCTGTATTCCCTGAGTGACTAGACAGAGGTGTACCTTTAGTACACACACATTTCGCCCCATGTAATAGGGGGCGAGCCTATTGTCGTCAACCGGGCACAAATCAAACTCCGGGCTGCTACTGAGAAATTCTAGATGAAACAACCCAATAACACTATGCCCGACCCGGGAATCCAACCTAGGACATCATGCTCAACAGTAGCACTAGTCCAACTAGGCAATCAATACACATGAAATATTTTCATTAAGGCCCTACCCTACAACAAATTCTATCTCGCTCGCACCATACTACTCGCGGCCTGAGTGAGAGCGAGACGGAGTGGGGTGCTGGCGGCTCTCAAGCCTCGAATAATTTAGGTAATTGCTTGTTACGGTGAAAATAATGGTCATTAAAAATTTAAAAAAAACATAAGACCTGTTTTATAGATAGTTCAGTTATTGTGCAAAGTTTCATGATCTAATTTGAAGTATTTTTTGAATACCAGCGGTTTATAGTTCGGTTTAGAGGTAACTTTGGTTTTTTTTTCCAACGATAAAATTTTATGTAGGTAATCGTGTTTTCGCCAAACATAGGACCTAGCATCAATCCTCAACTTTAAGATATATTTATTTCAAAATGAATGCTGCAGTATTTTCGGCAAAACGGAGGATCATGCTAAGCAATTTGAGGTAGGGTAGGAGCTTATGATGCGTTCGGCTAAGTTAGGACGGATTTTCGATTAGTTGAAAGGATGTTAAAAAATATAAATATTTATTCTTTTTAACGCGAGCAAATCCACGTTTCCAGTTATACCTACTTAACTATAATACTACCTACTTGTAATGTGAACCTAATGATATACTGTGATTTTTACCATCTCACCGTGAAAACTTAGGTGAAGTGAGCGTGGAGTGAGCTGTCATTGTCAACGATACCTACTGATGCTAAGGCAGTGACAGTTCACTCCAAGCTCACTTCACCTAAGTTTTCACGGTGAGATGATTACAGAATAGCAATGCTGTTGTAGTTGCCTTGTGAATCTAACTAATATTATAAACGCGAAACTTTGTAAGTATAGATGGATGGATCGATGGATGTTTGTTACTCTTTCACGTAAAAACTACCGAATAGATTTGGATGAAATTTAGCAAACAGATAGTTTATAACTTAGTTTAAACATAGGATACTTTTTATCCCGATATTCCCACGGGATCGAGACTTACGCGAGTGAAACCGTGGGGCGCAGCTAGTAAATAAATAAATACCTACCGTAAAAGGAAACTCGTCAACAAATGAGTGCACTCAGTGCCGTCGCTTTCAGCCACTGTCTCTTACCGTAAACAATGTGTTCTAAAGTGAAACTACTGGTATTGTGCACTTAATTAACTAAAGCCTTTTGTAGAGTATGTTACATTTCTATGTGTTCTGTGGTTTTGTTAACTAAATAGTTAATTTTAATTTCTTCGTTCACTCTTTGTTAATTTTTACCGCCTCTGTGGTCTAGTGATTAGACCACCAGTCACAGACCCAGAGGTCCCGGGTTCGTTCTCAGTAGGGGCAAATTTATGCAGGTTTTTGCGGTATTCACGCATTTTGATTGTATTCTTGTTTTGTGATGTTACCAGAAGGTAATTAGAAAATATTATGGAACCTACTGAAGAACTTTATTAAGAAGTACTTAAGGGTAGTAGGATGAGGATGATGATTTCAGGAGTATGGGCGTCAAAGTGTTAAATGCCTTGTTCTAACATACATGGTTCTAGTAAGAACGGAATAGGCTCGATGTGGCGTCGCTGTCTCCACTCTGTCTGAATGGAGTTCAGATTGTATACGCAAGCACGGTTAAAAACCTGGGGGTGACCATGGACTCCTACTTGTCGTGGACTGCCCATGTTGCTCAAGTCAGTCACAAAGTGCACTTCACCTTCCATTCGTTGAAATGCCTCCAGTGCTTCTTGCCCTTGAACACCAAAATCTCCCTTGTCCAAACTCTCATTCAGCCTATTATACAGGGTTTTTGGCAGAACGTTATGCCCTAATTTATTTGGCCCTGGCCCCTGAATATTTTTTTTGCTTTCTTCTAGTTTCACCACTTTCTTAACTTTAAAGTGTAATTTTTATTAAAAATGGATAAAACAGGCAATATTTTTGTTTTTAAATTAGGGCTGAGTAAGTAGCAGATTACTGCACCTATCCACCATTATCGTATGTTCAACGTTCTGCCAAACACCCTGTAGATGACGCCGATGCCTGTTATTTGGATGCCACCGAGGAGCTTTTAAATAAACTTGAGCGATTGCAAAATATCTGTATTCGTTTTGTTTTTAACCTTAAAAAGTATGATCACGTTTCTCACTTTCGCAACCTACTCAAGTGGCTCCCTATTCGACTTTGCGACTTCGAATCTAACTAATAAACGCGAATCTAACTAATAAACGCGAAATGTTACTCTTTCACGCAAAAACTACTGAACGGATTTGGATGAAATTTGGCACACAGATAGTTTATAACCTGGATTAACACATAGGATACTTTTCATCCCGATATTCCCACGGGATCGTGCCTTACGCGGGTGAAACCGCGGGGCGCAGCTAGTATTATATAGATTGAGAATTTCTCTTTGTTCTTTTTTATAAGTTCTACTTTAAAAACTTAATACTTAAAAAAAAACATATTAGGCTAAAACAACATACTACGATCGCCAGCCCAGCATAGTGATTAATATTATTTCTTCTTTAACTGTTTAATGACGCCATTAAAGGGTGAATCAGTGAAAATAAAAACAAGTCTAAGTTTTTATGATTGAATCAAAACATTTTCTTTATGTTCCATCAGGAAAAAATAAAAGCAGACACAAAAATCACGTAAACATTACAATTCAATTAACATAAATGTAACTGTATTTATTTACTACATACAAAATGCGTATACGAATCAAATATCCGGTAGAAACGGATATGACATACGGAAGCAATAATATTAAGGTTCTATCTTACTGAAACGAAGGTTGTATGTTTGGCAAGCTCGTATGCAAGTGAGGCCAAAAAGATAAGGTGATTTAGAATTGTCACATTTAAGTGTAACAGTGGGAACCGATCTCTATCATTAGAAGGACGTTAGTTATGAGAGTGCTTAACTTCTCACATTACAATTGCCTGTTTTTACAACAAAAAAAACTAAGCGACATTTAAATGAATGCTTATTTAGGGGTATGAGGAACAGGGTGTAAAGTTCACTCATCCACCATAGAAAAGGGAGGATCCTCCAACCAAACGGGTGTTGTGTCTGGCGGGCAACTGCCCAACGATTGATGTTGGGTTCTCGTATATATGTCCACTGCACGGTAAACTTTAATTGCACGATGCAGGATTTATGTGACGTCTGTCTGGCGTCAGGTCTTTGATGCGTAGTTCGCATGTGGCGATGTAGATACTGCCACACTTAAATAAAAAAACGTAGTTCTTTCAGCGCTCGGCTCAGCGCCAAAGTAATAAATCGAGCAGAGTCCTTTTATTTAGGCATTCATTTAGTTGTCGCTTAGTGTTAGTGGAAATGGGCATAATTATGTGTAATAACCGGGATTATATTATATATCAGGGCCCTGTTTATCAAAAGTTACAAGTCTACACGTTCACAAGTTAGCTATAGGAATGTTAATTTTCGTTAAATTCATAGCTCGTCTCCATATTCATAATCAGCCTTAATTTTCCCACTGCTGGGAAAATTAAGGCTGATTATGGCACGGGCATCAGGTCATCTCTTTTGACCACAATAAAAAAAAAAAATATCGAATTGAAAATCGAATTTAAACGTTTATTGCGGTACTAAGCACGACACTTGTAAACTTGTAAGACGGAATAGAGAGTCGCCGGACACTCTCAGGATTTGTTATGATTTTCTACAAGTTGTAAATGACAAATATTTTTTTGATAAACAAAATCACGAATAAAAGTGTCAAAATATAAGCACTTGTGAACTAAATAATTACGTTTGGTAATACAAGTCATGTAAGTTTTCTTTTTCTCCCAAAAACTGGAGCGATACGACAGTGCGCCGCGATTCTAAAACTTCATAGAAATTGTTCTACTAAAATCGCGTCGCGCCTGTCAGCGGGAGTCTTTTCGCGTACCAAAAACTGAATAACTGATCCGTGATAAATGCATCATATACCTACAATAATAAAACGCTAATATCCACAACATAATCAACGATATTGGATTACTTAACTAATTTAAAATTCGGGCTCGTACTAATTAACCATTATTAACTTGATACCGGAATTATTAAACAG
Organism: Lithophane ornitopus; assembly: GCA_948473465.1. Classification (NCBI taxonomy): domain Eukaryota; kingdom Metazoa; phylum Arthropoda; class Insecta; order Lepidoptera; family Noctuidae; genus Lithophane; species Lithophane ornitopus. The sequence continues at coordinate 4,199,101 of OX419636.1, forward strand.
AACCTCGAAACGAGCTGTCAAACTTTACACGTCATGTGAATCTCATACATTTGACAGTTTCCCTATCTGTTTCCCGATCCCCGATAGCTAGGTATAATAATCCTATTATGTTCATGATCAAATAAACGTTCAGATTTTCCTCGTCTCTTAAATCAATACCGTTTATCGGTAAACCGGTATTTCAGCCGCATACGCGCATGATGCATGCTCTAAGCAAGGCTTGAATTTCGCCTACGCTGACGTCGGTCGCGTACGCGTAGCAACTTAGTTCGCGCCGCGGACGTCAGCGTCGCAGTATGGAGCTATATTATAGAACACAATGTATATACGCACGCGCGAAGTCCAAGTCTGTTAATTTCCTGCACGGAACAAATATTTGTATGATCTGCGAGTAGTTGTTCCGGGTCTGGGTGTTAGTGTATGTTAGTTTCTATGTTTGTAAACGCACCCACGATACAGGAAAAAAATCCTAGTGTGGGGCAACGTTTTTTAAAAAGAAAAGAAAAAGAAAGAATTTATTCAGAAGTCAGTACCTACCTATTTGTCTTCTTTATTTCTTTAAAACATAGACAACACAGCAAATCTCTTGTGAATAATCTATTTTTTAAATAGTCCTAATTAAATAAAGCGCTCGCAGTATTCTGCCAGGGTTGCGGGAATGTCCGAAAGGGATACCGGGACCTTGGCAACAGGCAACTGAAGGAACACGGGTGGGTTTTAGTCCGTAAAAGTCTGATACACCCTTCCGCTCCGCCCAGAGCGGGAAGAGTCATTTTATGATTTCCCAGCCTCAAAAAAAAAGCGGTTGTATTAGGTAGATTTTGTTGTATGTAGATTATACTAAGTTCTCTTGGTCACTGAAAATAGGCTTCTAGCTTTAACCACAACAAAGTTACAGGGGATCGAAAATGTCCTGAATGGCTTCGAGAAAAGATGGTACCGCTACGCGCTGTGCCTTTGTTTGTTTGTTTAATTTTGGTACTAAAATTGTGAATTATAAAAAGCAATAACTTTTTAATTTTGAATAATATAAAAAAAAAACATTTTTAATCATGTTATTGCAGAACCTATGGACCCATTTCAGAACGGACAGGGTTATTTTTACATGTTGGTTGTTTCGGCCCCAGAGCAGATTTCTTAGCAAACAGGTTACGGCTGGTTGGGATAGCCGTTGTCTTACAGTGAGATACACTTTTAGTGCCCAGAACCAGACTCACGAGTGCAACGATAATTCGTTCGCGTGCCCACAACTCGCCTCGCGGGTCGTTTATATATTTAGCTATAGGCGGTGTGCCGATGGACTCAACTGACCGATTGTTATAGATATATGAGACACATTTCATGGTGGCATGCTAATTTTTTCATGCCTTCTATGTACTTGGCAGTAAAAGTGTTAAGATATTTTGACTTTATACTTTTCCACTTCGCCAGGTCTAAAATGAAATAAGTTTCATCTGTATAGAGCAGCACTTAGCTAAGAGCGTACATTTGAAATTAAATGAAACTGCTTAGTTCTAGCCGCTACTTAGACATTCTTAAAGTTGGGGCCATGAAAACCACGGTGACATCGAATCTAGTGGGTTTCGAGCAGAAAAAGTTTGCGACAACGCGTCTAATTTGTACAGTCGAAAAAAATTAATTCTGACCCACCATAAGCTTATTTTCGTACAGACATTCAAATACAATTAGGTCGACATTCGCGTAAATATACAGTTCCTTGGTAACGAATTTGTCATCTGCCATCTTTGTTATTTTGAAGGTTTCAAACGATTTATCGTCAAAGTGGGTCATGATTCACTTAGCCTGACTGTACACTGTATTAGAGAAATCTGTAAGTTGTGAACCCGTATCATCATACTTTCAGCCGAAGAACGTCCACTGCTCTCCGCCAAGCACTGCACCTTCATCCCGTTCTGTGCTTTCCGCATCCAACGCACACCACACACACACACACATGGACATGGACATGTATAGTCCAGTGCAATACTTAAGAAACTGGACAAACAAAAACATGCCCCGCACATGAATTTTAAAAATAGAAAAATTAACACAACCTTCATGTTAAGTACCTTTATACTTACCGGGACCTTGGCAACTGAAGGAATACGGGTGGGTTTTAGTCAGTAAAAGTCTGACACGCTCTTACGCTCCGCCCAGAGCGGAAGAAGTCATCTGATGATTACCAACACTCAAAAAAAAAAAAAAGGTACCTTTATACTACTATTGTTTTTATTTTTCTATGGTCGTGTCATACAATTTAGTTTGTTTATCTTCTCAAGCGAGTCCAAATAAATACGTTTTTTTATTTTTTATTTTCGACGAAAAACGATGAATTTCGTTCTTGATTGATTATTTTGTGTAATCATTCAAGACCGTAATTCGTCGTTTTAGAAGCCCAAACATGTTACTTAGTTCAAATTAAAGGATTGGCGGCCTAGCGATTAAAAATGTCTTCCAAGTTTCACTTAGCAGCGAGGCATGTCTATTATTACGTAGTTTTTACAGGCCATATAATAATGAATTGAACCGACGTATTTTGGAGAATTTCTCTAAAAATACGTTTTTTCTGACAATCATGTGAATGATTGTACATAGGTAATTAAATACATAAATAAACTAACTACTTTTCCCACGGGGTAAAATTTTGTAAATTACATAATACATAAATTAAATAACTTTGTAAAATGTGACTAACAAATTAATATTATTATAATCATATTTTAATGCATGCATGCATGTATACATGCGTGCATCACCTTTGTACGTTTTTTTTCTGTTCTTTTCTCCTTGTCTGTTTATAATGTGTTTATATAAATGGTTAAATAAAAAAGTGTCCCTTTCATAAAGAGGCCTTTATCTTTAGAACAGGCTAGTAACAAAAAAAAAGTGTTGCAATATCAAAATCTGAACTAATATCATCTTCATCTGCCTAGCCTTTTCCCAACCAAGTTGGGGTCGGCTTCCAGGCTAAGCGGATGCAGCTGAATACCAGTATTTGACATGGAGCAGAGTAGAACAGAGTACCTAGTTCTAGTTTTAAAAGTGGAGAATGCTTAATCTAACTAATATTATAAACGCGAAAGTTGTGTAAGTATGGATGGATGGATGGATGTTTGTTACTCTTTCACGCAAAAACTACTGAACGGATTTGGATGAAATTTGGCACACAGTTAGTTTATACCCTGTTTTAACACATAGGATACTTTTCATCCCGATATTCCCACAGGATCGTGCCTTACGCGGGTGAAACCGCGGGGCGCAGCTAGTCTAAAAATAAAACACCAAACCAATGACAAAATAAAATATATTTGACAGAAAAAAATCACTCGTAAAAAAACTTTGTACCTTCAACAGTACAAAATATCTGACAATGCTTGATGAATGACAATGATTGAGCAACACTCTCCTTGACATAATTACAAGGAGTGCCTCAGCTGCCGGCGCCGGCTCCCAAAAATAACGCCGTTGGAAACCGGCAGTGACATTACTGCCGGCAGCCGAGATTAAAAACATCGGCTGCCGGCACCGCCAGCTCCCATCATGGACTATCTAACCCTATCCAATTTTTTTTTTTTTCTATATATTCAAGTAGTTTTTGGCACGCGCTGGCCGCTGTCGCGGCATATCTAAGGGGTCACAACCTAACCTTTTTTTGCGAGTAAAAATATTTATCCTAATCTAACTAGTTCGGTTCCAGGTAGTAGGTACTTTATTACTCGTATATGGAAATGATTGATTATGGAAAAAAAAAATGCTATAATACATTTTTTTAATCATGCCTATCTACTCCACAAGAAATTGACAACCAAATTTAGTGCCGGCAGCCAATTCAGCAACCGGCGCTGGCAGCCAATTCGGGACACGGCGCCGGCAGCTGAAGCACTTCCTAATTATTATGCCAATTCTTCATTGCATGCCATTCTTCAAAAATAATTACAAATCACTTTAGGGCAATTTAGAAACCCGAAAAGTTCTGATTTGTGTGAGACAAACCGTATTCATAGTCCAAGATCCGACCCAACATCGACCCAACATCATCTTATTATTAAAATGAAAAGTGTTTGTTTAAAGAAACAAACTCATTAAAATAACAGATAAGGTAGGTCGGTGTTAGGTCGGATCAAGTACCATTAAGATTGTGGATTTAGGACATAACTGTTTGCCACGCAACAGAAGTAAAACCACACTGAAACAATGGAAAGGTTTACACATTGTAATATAGGTACAGTTAAACCAGATGTGTTTCGGTAATCTTCGTGTTTCTGAATAAGAACGAATGTCGCGCCACAAAGAAACCCCATAAAGTGTCAAAGCAACGAAGTTTTATACTATCGCGTTTTGTGGTAGTTACTGCACTCAAAAGATTACTGAAAAGTTATGAACAGTTGTAAAATTCCATAGAATTGTAAATCTATAATTTTCTAATCAAACACTTCGGCGACTGTATCTGTCCTATTAGGGCTATATTTCACGGGGACACCATGGCGGCGCAACCAGTTGCCGCTACCAACAAAATGTATACAGCTCTATAGAAAGTTACTCACCTAGTGTCCGTTTGGTTGCACAACCATTTTGGCGGCGCGACCAGCTCGGACGCATGCATAGAATTTTACTGGTCGCGCCGCCACGCTGGTCGCGCCACCACTAATTACTATAGCGCTGTATGGTGTCTCACTCACTCGGCCGCCAGTCCGGCCACCAGTGACGCTACAGTGGCTTCTCTCTCTTTTCCTACGTACCTACATACAGCAGTAGTTCTATCTCTTCGAGGTCCATTTTGATACTGTCTCAGTCTGGTGTGGCGACTCTGGTGTCTGTATGGTGTCTAGTTTGGTAGCTTACGGACACCACGGTGGCGCGACTGGTCGCGCCGCCTTGGTGTCCCGGTGAAATATAGCCCGTAGATCTCATCATCTTGCATTCGTGTTTCCGAAAATAGAATGATTCCCGAAGTGCATACTTTATTTGGGATATCTGTGTATTGCATATTATTGTGCAATTGGCTTGTGTTAATTGGTTGAGCAGTGTAACAATTTTAAATAGACCAAATAAATAAATAAGTTGATGATAGCAGAGAAAAAATACCTTGCTGACTAACTCATTCGTTATGAGGAGTAAAAACTAATGAAATGAAAGCATACAGCTGAAAGCATACAGTAAAAAAACATGTTTATACAAAATTTCATCGACGTTTAGCCACAAACAAGAGTTTGTTTTTTTAAATCCCAATTTCCAAGGTTGGAACACGGATGAAGGATTAAAAAACTGTACAGTTGCGTCACTGATAATTTGATGCAAAATTTCTAGTTCCAACTGAGGATTTGGCTAGGATTTCAACCGGGAATTAGTTCAGGAGAAAGTGGTATATTTGTTTAAATCATCAATTTTGTTCAAATAAACCTACAATGATGTATTGATGCAAGATCTTGGCTCTCGTATTTGTTACCAGTATTCAATAAAAGTATCTCGTATTAATTAAATACTATATTGTTTGTTAGAGGTCGCATGCGAAACAGAATTAAAAAAAAAAACAGCACAAGTTTCATTAATATTTAATTTTTGGTCTAGAAGAGGTCTCTACTCGGAAAGATAATATTTAAAGATGTACTGGGTCAAATCAAATTAGCTAGCGAAACTTCACATATTTTGGATATCGCTATCTTTAAAAAGGTAAGTTATGATTAGCGACTGTTTAACCATTTTTGACCATTAAACGTCTCTTTACTCTAAGCAACGTTTATAAATAAACTGCAATAAAATAAATTACTTTAATCAAACCTTTATAAAATAAAATCAGCATTTGATCCCTCCGACCCACGCCATCATTTATTGTTATAATAATATTGAATATGTTTTCACTAATGATGCAGCAAGATTAATATTATATCAGATTAATCCATAACTTTTGTAAACCAAATTAATCTATAAATAATCTATACTAACTAGAATACATTGCATTATGATTGAGATTATTTGGTATTTAATATTAAATTGTATTTCAGAGATTGATTAAATACTTAGTACTTATTAATAATTATTTTTGTGAGAATTTGTGAAATGAGACTGAATACCACTGCCATATTTTACGAGCTAATGAAAATTTCCGTCAAGCAAGCGAGCGGGCAGGATGCTGGACGCAACTGTACACGTCTCGCGTTTTAATGACTAGAAAGTCACGCGACTTTTCCAAGTTACTCCCATGGAATAGGAGCAGATGGTAAGCTTATTGCCATCAACCGGGCACAAATCCGGAAACCGAGCTGTTACTGTGTGAAATTCCTGATGGAGACCCAATAACACTTAGCACGACCTGGGAATTCAACAAGGACCAGGATGAAATCACGACCTCATGCTCAGATGTAGCGCTTGCAACAACTAGACCAACGAGGCAGTTAGCTGACGAAATGTGGGTGTACTATAGGTACACCTCTGTCTAACCCTTCGGGGATTACAGGCGTGATACCATGTTATGTTTATACAAGTTATTTGGCACCATAGATTTATACAATGTGGAGACGACAATACAACAATAAATGAAAACACTGGCAATACTAATGCATAAGAGTATTTTGGAACTATCAAATAAATCCTAACATCGAAATTAAAAAAGTCATTTTTTCAAACAAACTAAATAATAGGCCGAGTATGGGATTTGCCGATCTTTGACTAGCTATCGTAACTAAACTATTGGGTATATTTGATTATTTTTTTGTATTTAGACCGAGAATGTCATTAGATATACAGAGTTTCATTTTTTGTCGTATTGTCGTCTCCACTTTGTATAGTTGCCACAACCGGTGCGAACGTATTTCGTCTCGCATCCCCATCTCGCTCGCTCGCTTCAGTTGATACAATTAAAAATATCTTACCTATTAAATAAGCTATCATTCCTAGGAGACAAGTTGATGATGACAACCAGTCCATATTGCCAAGCAAGCACTTATTATCCAGCCAACTACACTCGAAACCCACCGCTAAGACTACAATAAATCCGATAACTATATTTAAAAACGTAACCCACACGAATATTTGGGCTAACCCTTCTTGGTCCTGCAAGCAAAAACACGAAATGATTCAACAGTATTCGTATTTTTTATTTATTTTTTTATTTGGTGACAGTCAATCAAGTGACCTATTTGATAGTAAAGCTCTTTTTTCTCAAGGCGGCACATACACAAGAGGCGAGGGGTGCGGGCGTGGCGCCGCTCTTTTCATATTTCATTTTTTTTTTTATGGACGAGGCGCGGGACATACACAGTGGTTCGGCATGGGCGAGCCGCGGCCACTGGATGCGGCCTTCACAAGGTCGTCGGTCCAGCTTGTGGGAGGCCTTCCAACGCTACGACTTCCGGTACGCGGTCGCCACTCCAGAACCTTTCAGCCCCATCGGCCATCTGCAGTTCTGCGCGCAATGTGAACTGCCCACTGTCACTTAAGTTTGGTAATTCTTCAGGCTATGTATAATACAAGAGTGATAGTTAAGCATAATTACCGAAAATGTGGAAATCATTAACACCAGCCCTGAAAACATGAAGAGCGCGCCCATAAGGGTAATAGTCGTAGCGATTAAAATGGACAAATCATCCAGGACCTGTTGAGGTTCTGAAACAAAAGTTGTTAGTTATCGCAAGTACATTACCATTCATCATCATTTTTTTTACCGACTTCTTCAAAAAGGAGGAGGTTCTCAATTCGGCTATAAGTTTTTTTTGTACGTATTTTACTCGATTACTCCGCCAATTTCATTATGAATCGTTTTGATGACTTTTTAGTTTGGTAGGTCATGCTTCAGAGGGAGGTCCCATATAAATTTTATTAACTTTGCTTGCGTAGTTTTTGAGTTAGCTTCAATATTACGTATTTTTCTCACTTATTATATAATGTAGAAGACATTTTAAGTGACACCGTCACTGTTATTTACATAGCTGGTATTCGAATTTGTGTGGGGTAGGTACCACAACCAAAAAGTGAAAAATAAATACAAAAAAAACACTAATAAGTGAAAAATAACTTTAATTTCGGAAGTCGGAGGCAAAAAACGAAAATTGAAAAGCAGACTTCCTTTTCACTTTTTTGTGATTATTTTTTGGAAGTCGGTTGTTTTTTTTTTGGAAAAAGTTTTCTACCGCTGTGCCAATTTATTTAAGGTCGGCCGCAACATGCCTTTTTCTTCCATACTTCTCGGTAGTCACCCCATTTCTAGCCATGTCATCTTTCACGCAATCCATCCATCCTTTTTTTGGTCTTCCTCTTCTTGAACCCTTGAGTACGACATCACCTGCGTACTAGCTGTTACCCGTATTGACGGTTTAAACTAAACGACATGTCACGCCTTTTTAGCGTGAAAGCGTAACAAACAAACTTACTTACATTTGCATTTATAATATTACGTTAGGATGTATGGATAAGCAAACTCACACTAACCGGCGTAATTCGAGACATTGTTGTATACTTCCATGATCACTGTGTAATTCATATTTCTCGTGTACTCCATCGAACCGAGGGTAAAGGCACCCGTTGTCTGCAACAAACATGTAATAACTATAATCCATTTGAAATAAGATTAGAAAGGAGAATAGGCCCCTGCTTATGGGATTCTGCCCTGAAGCCCAAAAAAAATAAGTTATACACCAATGGAAAGAGCTTTTCAATTGGTACTTTTCCTACTAACACGACTTTTGCCAATTGTTAGTCAGTTCGGAGTAAATGACCTAAATAGGTGTGAATACTTGGGCATCGAAGTTAAGGAATTTTCTTGGCCCAATAGCCATAAGATATACATCAATGGCTTTAGCTTTTTCAGGGGAATTTTTGCTACTAACATGACTATGGCCAATTGTTAGTCAGTTCAGAGTACATAATCAGCCTATAATGTTCCCACTGCTGGGACACAGGCCTCCTCTCTGTGAGAGGGAGCGGGCCGTAATCTACCACGCTGGCCCAGTGCGGGTTGGTAGATGTCACATGTCTTCGAATTTTTGGTTCTGGAACATGCCGGTTTCCTCACGATGTTTTCCTTCACCGTTTTGAGAGCAGTGGTGATGAAATAATTTACACAAAGTAAAGCGCCTGTCTGGGTTCGAATCTACGACCTACAACTCGTAAGTCGTGGCCGTTACCACTGGACCACCACTGCTCTCGCCACTGGACCAACACTGCTCTCACCACTGGACCACCACTGGACCACCACTGCTCTCTCTGGACCACCACTGCTCTCACTGGACCACCACTGCTCTCTCAATTCAGAGTAAATGGTATAAATAGGTGACTACTTCGGTACCGAAGTTAAGGAATTTTCTTAGCTCAGTAGCCATAAGATATACACCAATGGAAAGAGCTTTCCAATGAGAACCTTTGCTACTTACACGAATTTTGCTAATTGTCAATCAGTTTGGAGGTAATGACCTAAATAAATGTAACTACTGGGACACCGAAGTTAAGGAATTTTCTTAACCCAATAGCCATAAGATATACACCAATGGAAAGAGCTTTTCAAGGGGAATCTTTCCAACTAACAAGACTTTTGCCAATCGTTAGTCAGTTCGGAGTAAATGACCCAAATAAGTGTAACTACTTCGGTACCGAAGTTAAGGAATTTTCTTAGCCCAGTAGCCATAAGATATACACCAATGGAAAGAGCTTTCCAATGAGAACCTTTGCTACAACACGACTTTTGCCAATTGTTAGTCAGTTTGGAGTTAATTACATAAATAAGTATTACTACTGGGGCACCGAAGTTAAGGAATTTTCTTGACCCAATAGCCATAAGATATACACCAATGGAAAGAGCTTTTTGAGGAGAACCTTTACTGCTAACATTACTGTTGTCAAGTTTTAATCAGTTCGCAGTTAATGACCTAAATAGGTAATAAATTACGCACCGAAGTTAACGAATTCTTGGCGTCCAATAGCCATAAGATATATACCACTGAAAAGAGCTTTTTAGGGATAACCTTTGCTACTAACACGACTTTTGCCTATTATTAGTCAGTTCAGAGTTAATGACCTAAATAGGTGATGAATTTCAATAATGCTTAATTACTCACATTTGGAGCTCTGTAGCTCCTTTCGTACTAACAATCGAGAAAAACGTCATATCACGAAATATTTCCTTTGAAGAGATCTTTCCATTGGCATATATCTTAACGCTATTGGGGGATGTGGTAGGCTTAACGATTTGTACTGCCGATCGACTCTTAAAAACATTGTTCCCAAAACGGCATCTAAGAGGCCAACGTTTTAAAATGTCCATTTAAAGGTTTGCAAGATCATGTTTGCAAGGCTCAAAGTTAATAAAAGTCATTTCATTGTCTGAATACCTGAATTTCTACTAATGCTTAATTACTCACATTTAGAGCTCTGTAGCTCCTTTCGTACTAACAATCGAGAGAACCGTTCTATCACAAAATATTAGCCTTGAAGAGATCTTTCCATTGGCATTATATCTCAACTCTATTGGGGAACGCGTCAGGCTTAACGATCCGTCCGGTCGACCGACTCTTAAAAACATTGTTCCTAAAATGGCATCTATTGGAGACCAATGTTTTAAAATGTTCGCTTATAGGCTTCAAATATAATGTTTGCAGGGCACTGAATCATAAAAAGTTATTTAACTAACGAAATACCAGAATTCCAATAATATTTAATCACACACATTTAAAGCTCTGTAGCTCCTTTCGTACTAACGATCAAGAGAAGTCTTCAGAATAAGAAATATTCTTCTTGATGAGATCTTTCCATTGGTATATATCTTAACGCTATTGGGCTGCAGGGCAGAAACCCAATCTCCTTTAAATAATAAGCCTTTTTTACAGTCGGTTCAACCGATTTTTACTTCTATTGCGTTGGTGGCACGACAAATGGCATTGTTGACAAATTGCTTTTAATGCCTACGGTATAGAAGTCAAAATCGGTTGAACGGACTGTAAAAAAGTTTGTTTAAATTTCTAATCTTATTTCAAATGGAGAATAGGTGTATAAGGATGCTAACGAAGCCGAGAGTTACTTTTTCTTCCCGACATTGTGATATTTTTTTTGTAAGGAACCATTCCTGGAACCTTCTTGTTATGGAGATATTGAAGGTCAAAGCTACTACTTTTTTTCACGAAAACAAATTTTAAAATGTTCTTAACTTTAACTAACTTTTAACTCCTGAGGCCCTAGACAAAGTGAGATTCTATCAGCGATAACGATGATGGAAAACGCAAAAATGTGTAGAACTGACATAAGCTATCGAAAAGCTTATGTCAAAGTCGTTGTAGAAATACGAAACGCTTTCGAAGCGATTGTCACTTGTCTAGGTCCTCTGTACCGTTACTTGCAGTCATAAATATAATTTTGTGCATCCACTGCGTGCTGCCGTAGCGAGTTTTTAAAACATAAAAATGTCAAATGTCTTTGCTTTTCAATTTTAGTTTTTTGCCACTGACTTCCGAAATTAAAGATATTTTTCACTTTTTAGTGTTTTTTTTCGAAGTCGGTTGTTTTTTTTTTGTAAAAAGTTTTTATTTTTCACTTTTTATTTGTGGCAGGTACCTACCACACAAATTCGATTACCACTACCAGCTATGTAAATAATAGTGACGGAGTAACTTAAAACATCGTCCACATATAATAAGTGGGAAAAATACGTAATATTGAAGCTAACTCAAAAACCACGCAATAATCATCAAAATCAATTCATAATTGGCGGAGTAATCGCGTAACAAACACACACAGAAAAAAACATACAGACGAATAGAGAACATCCTCCTTTTTTAAGTCAGTTAAAAAGCGCAGTTTACCAATGGTTGTAGTTAACAGAAGCATTCAACTCCTTTGCTTATTTTAACGAAATTAACACAATTACTTTTAGTGCCTTAGCACACCTCCGCCGCGAAACCATAGCAGCGAAACCGCAGTAGTTCAATTGTACTGACTCGCGACACGTTCCACTACTCAAATGGGATTCGAGTAGGGAAACACGACGCGCGTCAGTTGAATTGAACTACTACAATTTCGCTGTTATGGGTTTGTGGCTAACTAATAACAGCCGCACGGGTCGATAGATCAGGTTCAGCTACGCTTGCCGGGGTTGATCCGCGAATGGGTTAACATATTTACATACCAAGACCCCTCCGTGGCTGGCTCGGAAAGCACGTTAAACCGTTGGTCCCTACTGTCATTCGTGGATCTTTGACAGTCGTTACGAGTCCTCAGAAGCCCGAAAGACTGTCAACCAGTTCTTACCAAGGGGTTTCGTATTATCCAAGCAGTAACTGGGTTAGATAAGCAGTCGCTCCATGTCAAATACTGGTATTCATCTGCATCCGATGAGACTGAAAGCCAACCCTAAAATAGTTGGGAAAAGGCTAGGCAGTTTGATTTTGATTGGTTCCGCTGCTATGGTTTCGCGGTGGAGGTGTACTACCTGCATTAAAGAAGTACCTACAAACGCTTTGTGTCTAGACGGTAGACAACTAAAGGCTGCCTTGTTAGGAAAATTATTGAAGCTTCCTTTAATTTTATTCTTCCATAAAATGTACCCAAAGAAAAAAAGAAATGAAAATGCACCGAATGTACTCGTTTCACTGTCTCGTTGTTCAAAAGAGGTGCTGAAACTTTTTTAAATCTTTGAATACACCGTTGTCACCTAAGCCATGGGTAGTTGACTTAAATATAATATAAAAATAAATGACCCTTACACCCTGTATAAACATTCTATCAAACCATTACAGAGTTAAAATCCGCTCGAGCGCATCTTCCGTTTCATTTGACATTGAATCAAATGTCACAGATCAAATCGCAGTTGATATTAGAGCTCCCACGCTGACCCAATTTTAATAATATAATGACCGGTAAAACGCACCTCAGCGTAGCCAGCGAAATTCAATTTTTCTCACGTTTTTTTGCAATTTGCAGGTCAGTATCAGCGGGGAAATTCCATTATTTTTAAGAACGTTCACATTCGCATCTCATTCGCAATCTGTCAAAAAATACATCAATTTACCAACTTTTTTGACGAGTTTGACAGATTGCGACTTAAATGTGAACGTTTTTTAAGTAAGAGAATTGGCCTTCAGGTTGTTTGTTGATCAAAATATGATTCGCGACCGTAACAAATATGATTTACAGAATTATAATCAGCAATACAACTCCTTAAGTTCATATAAGTGCCAAATGTCATGATTTCATGAAATAGTCATTCAATACACTTGCAGGACTTGGGTATCCTGTTGAATTGTAAACTGCTCCAAACTGCAATAATCTACACCTTTATAAGATGATTGTTAAGGCATTTAAAATGTATCACCTTGTAATGAGATCATCCGAAGATTTTAAGCGTCAATAATAAAACAAAGTTACTACAACCCGTACGCATTAACATAGGCACCTGGCTCGAATGACGTTTGTAACTCCTCCCACATCCCCGCATGGTGACGGCGGGGCGCCGCGCGGGTAGCGGGGGGAGTATTGAATTCCAAGCCAGGCGCCATGTTAATTCGCCCGGGCTGTATAGGCCCCGTCACGTAAAAAGAACGCTGGCCGTTTGTACTAAGTTTGTACGTTTGGCCAAAGTACTAAGAAGTTAGTAAAGTACTTATTATGATTCTAGAACAAAACAGTTACACTTATATTATAAACAATAGCCCTAGTACTTTAGGAGGCGACTGTACCCGTGCGCAGACACATCCCCTGCACTGTCGCTCAGCGTTCTTTTTACGTACCGACTAATATAGTTCACATTGTAATTATGTACTAGCATATCTACATATGTGTACTGGTATAATAAACTAACGGCAATATGACGTAATGTACGTAGTACATAACAAAAGTAATCGTTAAATAACTTACTTGGACATCGTGTGAAACACAGAAATCTTCGAAACAAGTTAATATCTCGCCCTTTGATGGTAATAAATCAAATGCAACAGGAAATTGTAAATTATTCGACCAACAAGTATAACTACGGGCCAGGCCATTATTTAAATTACATAAAATCGAAGAATTTAATCACCAGATATGATTTTTGTTATAATTTTTATATACATTTTTTTTTGTTTTGTTCTAACGCATTGTCGGGTAGTGTTAGAAAAATCGGGTACTCACTATGGATAGAACTGCTATTAGCATCATCCCGACTCGAATGGATGCTACTCCACAGCAATTATCCACTTCTGGGAATATCTCACACATGATTATGAATTTATCGATACATTTCTACACAAAAACTGTATTTTCTTGATTAATGATGTAACTTTGATGTAAAATTTAAATAATAATAAAAAAATCTATAATTTAGCAAATGATTCTGACGCCATGACATTGATACCATAAATTAAATTCAATACTCTGCTACCATAAATTAACCATTGAGGAGGAAAGTACTATAAAGGTGTAAAATCAATACCACAAACCCTAAAATCTTTATACTTGTTAGAAATATTTTCATAGAAGAAGATTCTAATAAGTCAGCAAATTATTCGTAATAAACTACATAGGTACACACCTACTAAAAAAAAACGTTTCAAACAATTTTGGACTACATCAAAACGTATAGCATCTCGTACCTGCTACGTATAACGTTGTAGTAAATCCCTACGAAATCGAATCTTTATAATATCGTATACGATATACAAACCCGGGACTAAATATAAAAATTATAGATCATTTTCGCGCTTTCCGGTTGTCCGAACAAAAAGTTACATAAGACCAGGTTTACCGCGTATTCGCGCGACGATCACTTTTAAATAGGACGTGGCCTGAGTCAGCGAGTGTCGCTTACCGAATACGCTCTTATTACTGCAACAAACGAGTACTTGCCGGCGTGTGAACAGCTGGGAACGATCCACTATTATGTACGTATATGTATATCTTTTACTTAAACTCGTTTGTACGTTTCTTACGCTAGAAAAACGTTGATAGTTACACTCGCGACAATCTAAGAAGTCCGTGTTGACGTTTCGTTCTCGTACATGTAATAAAACGTTATGTCTTGGGAATCAGTTTTAAGCAATGTAGATAAGTCGTCGATTACAAACTCTCTAAGTATGTTTAATGGATATGTCTCGAGAATCAGTCTATAAGAAACCAATTTTTGTTTTCATCGCTGCACAAAGTATGTTTATACCTGTCAAAACGGACTTAGATTGTCGGGAGTCTAGTCGCTTCCTCCGCGGGGCTGTGGGACAGTTGCCTTTTAAGAGCGGGTATATATGATCGTGAGTTCGAATGACAGCCGGGACCAACGGTTTAACATACTTTCCGAGGCACGGAGGAGTCTCGGTATGTAAAGATGGTCACCCATCCACGGAAAAACCCCGGCAAGCGTAGCTTAACCTGATGGTTCAACCCGCGCGGCTTTTATTAGCCAACTCAGCCAACTCAATTTAAATTATAATAATAATTAGATTTTAAATAATAAAACTCAAGAAAATTCAAAACCTTTATTCACGAGACCTACGTAAAGTAAACTAGTCCAACAATTACGGACGACACTCAAAGCCAATTTGGGATCAAAATAAGTTCAGATTACAATGTCATTACTTGATAGGAATTTAAGTGACATCCTGAGACTGTTCGTCACTATTAAAAAGTACGCCGTTACTGAAAAATAAATAAAACATAAGCATTCTAGATTAATTATTCTTAACCACTGGGCCATCACATTACCTCACATGCACGAGGTTTGGTCAGCGCACACCAAGAGCAGACCAGAGCATTTTCTGAGACTACTGAAAAATGAATCTTATGACAATTCCATACATTCCAAAATTAAATACACGAACACGCAAGCTCGAGCATGGTACAGCATCAAGTTGGACGCTCAACGTGTATTTAATTTTGCAATGTATGGAATTGTCAAGATTATTTTTTCAGTAGTCTCAGAAAATGCTCTGCTCTGTTCTGCTCTAGGTGTGCGCAGACGCATTGTTGGTTCAAGTAAATCTCGGCAAGTACAAATGTGACTGTTTCAATTCATATTATGTACTTTCTAAGTTTTTAGGGGTATGAGGAACAGGGTGTAAAGTTCACTCATACTCCATAGAAAAGGGAGGATCCTCCGACCAGACGGGTGTTGTGTCTGGCGGGCAACTGCCCAACGATTGATGTTGGGTTCTCGTATATATGTCCACTGCACGGTAAACTTTAATTGCGCGATGCAGGATTTATGTGACGTCTGTCTGACGTCAAGTCTTTGATGCGTAGTTCGTATGTGGCGATGTAGATACCGCCACAAGTTTATCTGGAACATCTCTGATTTTGGTGAAAGAAAATATCGAGGGGAAACCTGAACTAACATACATACATAAACTCAAGCCTAATTTACTTCGCATGTGGGTAAGCAGAAACTACATAACGCAAACTCCTTCCTATACATACGATCCTTACATACTCCTTTCGCTTCGTATACATACGTTCTTATATCTGGGGGTTTAAAACGGTCACTTTAGCAGAATCATAATATGAAATAATATGATCTGCGTGTAACTCATATTACGGAGTAATTCATCTGTTTGACAGTTTTCTATGGAGATTCATAAAATGGTCCGCAAATTATGAATTGCTTTTGTGTCAAATTAGAGGAATTGCTAATGACAGCTGAGAATTCAGGAAATGAATTGCTTTTAGAGGAATTGCTATTCATACATAAAAGCAATTCATAATTTTTGGTCCATTTTACGAATCTCCATAGCAAACTGTCAAACAGATGAATTATTTCGTAATATGAATCGCACGCAGATCATATTATGAATTGTTAGTTAGTGACATTTTACGATAATTCATAATATTTTCCTATTATGATTCTGCCAAAGTGGCCGTTTTTTCATACATGCACGGTGGTTGCGAGTACTCCGCACCTAACCTTTCAGAAGAAAATCACCAATAAGGTACTATGTGCTCCTCCTAGGCCCTAGGCAACCCGTCTTGGGCAAGCGTGGTGATTAATGCTCGTGCCTTTTCTGTATAAGAATAATCCTTTGCCAGTAGAACAATAAAAAGCTTGTATAAAACGATGGATTTTCTAGTCGCAACAAAATAAGAAGGTATTGGGTCCCCATCTATGAAATTGGCGTTTTTTTCTCACACATAGACAACCTCGTCACTTCTAAGATTTAAAATATTCATCAATTGCTTGGTATTATATCGAATAATGACCATCATAGACAACTACCAATAGTAAAAAAACCTTATTACTTATAGTTTTCTAAACATAAAAAGTACCTTAAAAATTACTCCTCATTTTGTTAGCAGAAATGACCACTATTTTTTTTTTACTTAGCCATAACTTATTTTCGTCGCTTAATCTAATGGCATACGTTATCTTAGTTTTCAAACATTAGTCTATAAAAGTTTTAAAACATTATTTAAAACATTTTCATGATTGTTATATAAATTAAGAAAATGTTAGTATGAAAAATGCAACTTCTTTAAAATTCCCCATACAAAACACCAATTTCATAGGTGGGGAGCTAATATAACGAAATAGAATATTAAGTAGAACTCACACAAACCAATAACCACTATTAAGCCACATAACACACTACCGGCCACGATACAGTTAGTGTGAACGAAAAAGCAGAAGATGGCCAGTATGAAAAACAGCAGCACCAGTGTGGCACTGTATAATATTGCGCCCCATTGATATATCTCTATCAAGACCGGTATATTCTGAAAAAGATAAAGAATGTTAAAAAAAAAAAACAATTTACAATAGAGAATGGGCCAGATCGGTCGACTTTATAATTGAGGAGCTCGTGGCTAAGTAATAACAGCCGCACGGGTCGATCCATCAGGTTAAGCTACTCTTGTCGGGGTTGGTCCGTGAATTTCACATATCGAGACTCCTCCGTGCCTCGGAAAGCACGTTAAGCCGTCGGTCCCGACTGTCAGTCGTTGATCTTTGAAAGTCGTTACGGGTCGTCAGAAGCCTGAAAGTCTGACAACCAGTCTAACCAAGGGGTCGGCTTCCAGTCTAACCGGATGCAGCGGAATACCAGTATTTTACATGGAGCGACTGCCTATCTAACGTCTACAACCCAGTTACTGGGTAACACGATACCCCTTAGCAGGACTGGATGTCAAACTGAATGTTGGTATCGTCGCAAATAGCTGTCAAATATCTAGCTGTCTTAAGTAATTTGTAAATATTAATAATTAAAAATAATTAATTTAAAGAGCAGTGGTGGCCCAGAAGACACGGCTGCGGGAATACAAGTAGGATCAGCACGCACGACGACTCTGCTCGACGTCCGTATGTCACTGCAGGGATCCAGCAGAATATCAGCGTCAGGTATATTTGCCTGACACATGCTGAGTTGGACTCCCATTTGGTGCAACGTTGAGACGCACACCGCGCTTTGTATGTTTCGTTATTTTTTAAAGTGTGACATACACAATATTGTCGTCACTGTGTCTAGTTTTCTTTTTTTTTTGTATATTGGCTCCTTGTAGCGATTTATTAATGTAATTAGTTATTATTTAACCGTGCTTTTGTATGTTGTGCTGTCTGTTGTGTGCACCAAATAAACTTTTTATCTATACGCACAACACACGCTTCTGACTTCACCATTGTCTCGGACGGTACCGAGAGCTCGTGCGCTCACACACACATTCACAGCGTGTCTGTACACTTAATTACCACAAATAACGAGAATGAGATAAAAATACTATACTAATATGGATAAATTAATCAAAACAGCGAAATATTTGACAGCTAAAAAGTAGATTTTTCTTACACAACAAGAACCAATAAGTAGCAAGGCGCTAGCACTACAAAGCATAATGGAGGCTATGCCAAGCGTCATTTGCACCACCGTCTCGGTCAATTCACTATAGCTTGAGAGCACTACGTTCATATCCCAGAAGCCAGGTGTCTGGCTTACATTTGGGGCAAACAATACGCCGACTATCTGAAAAAGAATTGAATAAATAAATAAATAATAATAATATTATTTAAAAAGATTTAACATTATTTATTATTTAAAAAGAATTGAAATGATAAATGATTTATTTTCTGTAAGTGGGTTTGTACAAACACTAATACACGTCAATCACTTTTTTTAAACTAGATGAGGTCGGCGTTTCCTTTCTGACTACTCTGAGAAGAAAGGCCGAAAAAAACTCAGGACACAGTCTCTTTTAAAGTCCAGACATAATTTTGGTCAGATCATGTAAAGACCATGTAGATTGGTGTCTGAAATGGTATTTTGACGAAAGAACCACACAGATTGAGTGGACCTGTCCAAGTCAGTGCACGCATTTGTCGGTAATCGTGCAGCTCAACTCAGAATCGGAGCTCAACGATTTGACGAACAATACCAAAGAAAGGACATTTGGGTAGGCCGCATAAATGACTAAAAACTGCCAGACCATGATTAATTAAAATTAATATTTTATTACTTTTAATTAATCATGGCCTACCTACTTTATTTTATGATTTTATTTGAATTCGTTTTAATTAGTTTGTAATAATTTGTATAATGGGATTTAGTGCCTTAAAAAAAAAATTTAAAAAAAATATGAAAAAAAAAAAAAAAAAACGGAAGAAGTTTTAAAGAAGCTGTATTTGGATCAAGGGTATATGCGCTGCTGAATAGGTCGCACACACCTTGGGTGATATACGGATAGCCAAAGATGATCGTTTATTGAATATTAGTACCACGTAACTAACGCTATATCAATATTGTGTGAATGAGCACAGCCGACTATGAACCGAACCCTGATTGTGTACCGTCGCGTTACACTATGATTAGGGTACGGCGACGGAAAAGTGCTGATCCATGCAATGCGCGCGTGTCATGTACGATACATTACTCGTACAAAGAGTACAAGATAAAAGGAGATGATAGGTTTTAACCATGTCTGCTGCTAATAAGGGCAATTTTTAAGATCTTAGTGCCTGTTGGGGTAGATTGGATCAATGAAACCGGTGTTATGTGAAAATTTGTTGAAAGCCTCGAAAACAGTTTGCTGTTACACCTACGAACGAATGAAGTCGCGTGATGTTACACTAGATCATCTGCTTCCTAGTAATGTTACGGGCAAGCAACGGAGGTTTGCCAAATTACATGAAATACAGTTCACCGCCCTTAGCCGTACTGTCGCGTAACGATATACCGAGATAACGTCGAGAAGCGGTCTGTCCCGGAAAGTGTTAAGAAGGCATGCCATTAATTATAATCATAATACCAGCCAAATAAGGCCCCACTGCGGGGCAAAGGCTTCTTCTTATACAGAGAAGAAAGAAGAAAGAAAATACATTTATTTAGCAGAGAAGGTATGAGCATTGGTCACCACGCTTGCTCAAGGTGGACTTAAATTAATTATAAATTCAGGTTTCCTCACGATGTTTTCCTTCACCTATGTCAGTGATATCCAAGATAAACTTAGAAAACATTAAACCAGACTGTTTAGCTATATTATAGGAATTTTAGCGAGGTTGTACGTACGAATGAAAAGATGGCTATCAAAACACAGCCTGCCCTTAGGAAACAGCAGAAGCAACAGCTGATAACTGTCGGTAATTTGTCCATGAACTTCATTTTGTACGGTTTTCATCGCACTTTTTATAAAAATGTATAATTTCAAAACTCATTAATTTTACATTTTTCAAAGTTACTACTTGGTTTGACGAGTTAATTTTGATAGGTTTTTGACGGTTGAGGATTTTTTTTCTGTCATAGGTATAAGAGTAAATATTTTGAGGTTTCACGAAGGAGTTTCTTGGTCTCTAACTAATGAGTTGTTATGCCTTCTTTTTTTAAATATGGAAAAACTTAGAGGGAAAACATAGCTCTGGCCACACTGAGGCGAAACCCACGAGGGGTGCGGGCACGCGTCGATTATTTTAATGATTAAGAAGTCAAGTGACTATTTGCCAGTTTGAAAACCTCCATGCAAGTTAGGGACTAGTCATAACAAGCGCCCGAGGCGCGCGGTCAAGATTTCCACATTTTGTTGTAACTTTTCAACCCTCAACATGCTCAGTGTAACTGTGTTTCTTTGAAGTTTATTACTGATGCAGAGAAAACGACAAGGAAGAACAGTAAAAAGGGAACTTGCGTCCACGCGTCGAGGGCGTACTAAGGGCGCCCTTGGAGGCCCCCACAAAGAAATTCATACAATTTTATTAAGCGCCCAAAGCGCAGCGTATAAAACGCGCGCAGTGATTCGCTTCAGTTGGGTTGGCCAGAACGTTAATCAACAAATGCATCCAGAATACAACAAACAACGACTTGCTTACAAATTAAAATCCGACAAAACTAGGTTAAGACTGGTTTCAAAAATGGCATATACCAAGACGATAATGATTTCAGTCCTATTAAACAATGCTGATAACAATATAATCAAATTATGTACAATGAACGGTCCACAATTGACGAAGAATAGCCTAGAATTTAATGAAACTTTGGAAGAATGGAGTGAACAACTCTTTCACAAAGACAAATAATTAAAAAGTAAAGTCACGAACACAAGACCGGATTGAAACTTTGGAAATAATTAAACAATGATCTTTGAAAAGGAGATTGGGCGTTTCTGCCCTGGAGCCCAATAGCGTTAGATATATACCAATGGTAAGATCTCATCAAGAAGAATATTTCTTAATATGAAGACTTCTCTTGATCGTAAGTACGAAAGGAGCTACAGAGCTTTAAATGTGAGTGATTAAATATTATTGGAATTTTGGTATTTTGTCAATTAAATAACTTTTAACGATTCAGTGCCCTGCAAACATCATCTTTGAAGCCTATAAGCGAACATTTTAAAACATTGGTCTCCAATAGATGCTATTTTAGGAACAAGTTTTTAAGAGTCGGTCGATCGGACAGATCGTTAAGCTTGACGGTTACCAATAGAGTTGAGATATATGCCAATGGGAAGATCTCTTCAAGGCTAATATTTTGTGATAGCACGCTTCTCTCGATTGTTAGTACGAAAAAAGTAAATGTGAGTAATTAAGCATTATTGAAATTCATCATCTATTTAGGTCATTAACTCTGAACTGACTAATAATAGGCAAAAGGCGTCGTATTTGTAGCAAAGGTTATCCCTGAAAAACTCTTTTCAATGGTATATATCTTATGGCTATTGGACGTCAAGAATTCCTTAACTTCGGTGCGCAATTTATTACCTATTTAAGTTATTATCTCCGAACTGACTAACAATTGGCAACACTATGTTAGTAGCAAAGAGTCTCCTTGGAAAGTTCTTGTCATTGGTGTATATCTTATGGCTATTGGGCCAAGAAATTTCCTTAACTTCGGTGCCCCAGTAGTCACCTATTTATGACATTAACTCCGAACTGACTAACAATTGGCAATAGACATGCTAGTATCAAAGGTTTCCCTCAAAAAGCTAAAACCATTGATGTACATCTTATGGCTGTTGGACCTAGAAAATTCGTTAACTTCGATGCCCAAGTATTCACACCTATTTAGGTAATTTACTCTGCTAACAATTGGCAAAAGTTATGTTAGTAGGAAAGGTTCCCCTTGAAAAGCTCTTTCCATTGGTATATAACTTATATGTATTGGGCTTCAGGGCAGAACCCCATAAGCAGGGGCCCATTCTCCTTTGGAATTAAATATTATACGCTAATGAATTCATATGGTTATGTTTTAATTTCTTCAGTGAATAAAAAAATAATTAGATAAGTATTTTACAATACTTTATTCTGAGAATCTAATGTTTTCCAATACAACGTGTTTTTAAAACTAAGTGATGGGTATCGCCAACGAAACCAGTGAATTTTTTTTTTCTTAAAACTATAATTTTCTTTCTGGCCAAATGTGGGTGTACTAGCTATCTAGTACACCTATCCACGGACCAACCCCGGCAAGTGTAGCTTAACCTGATGGATCGACCCGTGCGGCAGTTTTTAATTCAAATACACGAGCGTATTACGAGCGGTAGGTTGCGACGGCAATGCATTGACGTCTGCCGTCGACTAGTGTCGACGGCTGCAGTTTGCCCCTGCCATTTAACCGTGCCGCTTCTGTGTAAGAGCACTAGTTGTTCATTTTGATATAATTCACAGCCCTACTAGCATCTAAGGCACTCAACAGGCTAAATGCCTCATTTACATTTAGAGATTCATCAAAATTATGTCAGTGATGAAGATTTTCGGCTTAGTCGGGCGACATTTTTGTCGCAGTAAAATCGTTGGTCTAGTCGCAAGTGCCACTGCTGAGTGCTGGCCCTGAGTTCGATTCCTGGGTCGAGCGAGATGTTATTGGGTTTTTCCTTCTAGGATTTCTCAGTAGCAGCCCGGTGTCTGGATTTGTGCCCGATCAACGGCAATAGGCACGCCCCCTATTACATACTTAAACTAGTGAAATGTGGGTGGGTACACCTCTGTCTAACCCTTCGGGGATTACAGGCGTGATGTTGTCTTATAACATTGAATAAGTTGCATTGTTTAAGTTCTTACCTGTCGCATTAGGGTAAACCCTGTAAGGTTAGATTAAGCTGTTATAAATAAATAATAATAATAAGTAGTTTTGTTTGTCTTATCGCGACTACCCTCCATGGTAAATAAGATTCGGTTCTTGAAATCATCGTTGAAAAATAATAGGCAATAATTTCTTCATTTACACTTCAAGTCACAAACATCTGTGTAGCCCTGGCTCTTGTACTAGGAGTTCCCGAATCACAAGAGCCAGACCTCTCAATTTACAAGGAATATGTTGTAGAAGCGCCATAGACAAAAATGAAATAAATTGCAGTTATAAAAAAATCTCCTCTTTTTCTTTCAAAAAAAATATTTATTCTTTATTATTATCAAGAAGTCCTGTTATCTTTTACACCTTCAAATCGCCAGTCTGCACCCCCAGTCCAGCCCTAAGGCACGATCCTCCATCAATTTGCATTCAAATAGGTCGTAACTAACGCTCCCCGAATAATAATAATTATCAACCATCCCATCTTAGTTCAGCTATCTTAAAATTTACATTGCAATCTTGCCAAATGAAGGGCTCATTGTGGACCCGTCATTCAAGGTTTTATTATTTATAATTTACAATGTCATATTATTACAATCTATTTATAATTTAATTTATAATAATTTATTTCACCAAAATAAGAAACACATATTACAAAATTGAATATTGACAATATACAGTAAATAATGGCTTAAAGTTTGTAATATACAAAGTTTGGGACTATCTGCATCCGAACTAGGTGGTAAACCTGTATCTCGGATTACATTTGATCCCCATAAATAGATAGTGAATATTTAGTAGCCATGTTTAAAGTTGTAAACTTTATTAGATTGCCATGTAATAATGTATGTGGAATGGAAAGTATGCATAAAGTATGCGAAAAAAGAAAAAAAAGTAAGTGTAGTGTGAGTGTGTGTGTGTGCATGTGTGTATGTGGGGGGGTGCCGTGTGTAAGTGTGTGTGACTGATGTGAAAGGGATGATTGCTCAATATGAGAAGTAGGAGTTTGTCTATTTGGGAATGTTCAAAATCGCTTCTGTTTCATCGTAAGAAAGTTTTAATAGGTAGTTCTTTATTTTATTTTTACAGTGTGTTTTATTAAGTGGATATATATTCATTATTTTGTTGATTTTTTCGTATAGGTAAGGACCAAAGAAAATGAAGAATCTCTTAATAAAAGATGTTTTGGGAACATATCGCACCCCTAGATAAAAACCCCACTAACTCTAAAAGTACGAGTTTCGAGTTAGTGGCTTTATCGAATTCCTGACTTGAATACCTATACATCAATATAATTCGCGTAACGATGCCTTCAACCGCAACGTTACCTTTATGAATGTCTCATTAGATCTTTGATATCTTTCTTATATAAGATAAAAACAGTTTTTCGTCATTTCTGAAAAATGAGGTTTTTTGAGTTGCTGGAGTCTTCATCTAGGGGTGCGATATGTACGTTTGCATACTGCATGTTTTCTACGTTTGCGCAGAGAGTTCGGATTGTATACGAGATCACCGTGTTGCTTCAGCACTATACTAAAAATAAAAATTTGACGAACGTTGAGAACTTTGCATGATACAACTAGGTCATATTATTTATAAGTTACAAGGTCTTGGACGTGCTTTTCAAAGGTTAGTCACAGAAATAATAAACCTGGGTCTTGGGGAGATATTATTAATAGCTTTAACACCTGTCTTCCTTAACAAATGCAAATTATATGTCATGCAGACCTAACCTAATTCCTCCTACGGTGATATCGGTCGCGTAAAAAATAAAACTCCGTATATCAAATGACGTTCTCGGTCTACATACAAAAAAATAATCAAATATATCCAACAGTTTAGTTACGATAGCTAGTCTAAGATCGGCAAACCCCATAGTCGGCCCATCACTACTATTTAGTTTGTTTGAAAAAAATACTTTTTTAATTTCCATGTTAGGATTTATTTGATAGTTCCAAAATACTCTTAAGCATTAGTATTGCCAGTGTTTTCATTTATCGTTGTATTGTCGTCTCCACATTGTATACATTGTGTTCTATATAGCACCATACTGCGACGCTGACGTCCGCGGCACGTACTACGTTGCTACGCGTACGCGACCGACCGTACGCGACCAACATCTCCGTAGGAGTAAATTCAAGCCTAAAGTAAGTCATAAAGACCCAGGCTGTAGCCGGGCAGAAATATTGTACAGAATTTCATTATGACCCGCTGATGCATAGTGTGTGCTTGAGGATAGTGGTGTTTACGTCTTGGGTGAACTTGAATCCTTTGCACTCAGGATTCTAGTCCGCTCAGGAGTTAACACAGGTTTCACTCTGCGCTCGGGATCACTCAAACTCAAACTCAAAGCATTTACTTCAAATAAACCAATTACAGGTACTTTTGAATTGTCAAGGGGTCGGTCAGTCAGACAGATGAAGCTAGTTGCCCATTCCAAAGCGTAGTAGGTTCCTATGGAGAAGAACGGGCAAGAAACTCCACGGACACTCTTTTAAATCAGAATATTGTTACAATATATTGGTTACATCATTTATGTTCAAATTATACATGTGAGTACAATGTAGAGAAACGCGCACGTTAAAAGAGTCCGTAATTAAACGATAAAAAAGAAACAAAACAATTCAAAAATTAAAATTAATTCAAATAAGCCGTGGCAGCTAAGAGATGGACTGGTCCCTACTGACGGCGCCCGTTCACGAACATTACGCATGGATCAGTACCATTCAGCTCAACCATTTTGAAGGGAACTTAATGATCCAACACACACGCCACCATCAGCGAGACATTAAAGTGAGCATGACATACTCTCAGCCGCCAGGGCACATTCAAGTCAATGAAAGACGTACCTAGTAAATGGTAGCTTTAAAGTACTTAGGTAAATACATAGTGCTCACACACATGTGCTATGCAGTTATACAATACTAGGAGATTGAATTTATACAATTTAAAAATAGTTTTTACAATCTTCAGCAGCTCCAACAAAATTTTCGAATGCTAATCAATTAGTTAAGCGACCTGTGGAGCTGGACCAGCGCTGAGCCAAGCATTTTTGTCAGTGATGTAATCCCCCAATTTATAATATGCTTGGCGGCATAGTGTGCGTTTTATACAAGATTTATATTTTGTTTCATTCAATTGGAGTATGTGGGGAGGTATTTTATTGTAGTATTTTAAATAGTACCCCATGAAGGATGAGTCTACTTTAGCCAGTCTGAAGCCTGGTTGAACTAATTGGTCCCTATTTCTAGTCCTATAATTGTATCTTTCACCTCGTTTACTGAAAAGACTTAAATTTTTCCTTACGTACATGATGTTTTCATAGATATATTGACAAGGTTCCGTCATGATGTTAATATCTTTAAACAGTTCCCTTAGAGAATCGCGCCTACGGAGGCCATATATTGCTCTGATCGCTCTTTTCTGCAGAATAAAAATAGACTCGATGTCTGCAGCCCGTCCCCATAGTAAAATACCGTAAGACATGATACTATAAAAGTAACTGAAATAGACTAGCCTCGAGGTATCTACATCAGTAAATTGACGGATTTTTCTCACAGCATATGCTGCTGAACTTAGCCGTCCTGCAAGATATGTTAAATGAGGACCCCATTGCAGCCTTGAGTCGAGTGTGATCCCCAGGAAAACTGTTTTATCGACGAATTCTAGTTTCTCCCTATTCAATACTATGTCACAATCACTACTTTTGACATTCGGCAAGGCAAATCTTATGCATTTAGTTTTTTTCCCATTTAATACTAAATTATTAGCAGTGAACCAATTATGTACCTGCTGAAGGGTGTTATTTACGTCGTCAAGATTTGATGCACGTCTATTTATCTTAAAAATTAAGGAAGTATCGTCAGCAAATAACACCATTTATGGTTGGTTTTTTAATAAATGGGGTAGATCATTAATATCTTCTCAACTGTCACGTGATACCCCATAGGTATCATGAACGAAAACGCCCCAACTGTCGATGGCACCTATGGGGTATCATGCGACAATTGTTGCCATTGGTCGATGATTTTTGTCGTTTATTTGCACTTGCAACACGATCTGGCTGTATCATTCGAATAATCGATTAATAGTTTACTGATTTTAGTAACAATTTCTTGGTAACACCACTAAAAACGGAACGAAAACTTAACAAACAAAATCTATCTGTGGTCGTGTGACGCGCGACGCCATATTGGCAAAATTCGTCAAGTGTCAAGTGTTGTTTACGTTTGTTCGCAACAGAATAAAAGAAGAAAACGGTGAGTAATCTTATAAGAATTTTATACAGAATTACTGAGAAATAAGTGTGGATTTCGTATTGAGTGTTAGTTTATCGGAAAGTGATAAATATTTCAGTGAACAAGTAACGAAACTTTTGTAGTAAACAATTTTGACGCTGTCGCCGCCGTGTTTAGTAATGTATTTACAATAAATATTCTTGTATACTGTTTGAAATACACATAAGTATCTAGCAAAATAATCTACGAACATAATTTGGCTAATAGCTACTGATATTATTGCGAATTGTTATCGTAATCGTATTTCCAATTCGGCGATTCCCCCGTACCATGACACAGCGCTCATAGTAGGCGGGGCCAGTAAAAAGTACTATCTGCAAAAAGAATCCAACTAGAATTTTTTGTTCCAATAAGAAAGAAAGAAAGAAAAAAAGAAAGATTACATTTTATTATTTCTTGCAGTTTACATAACTGACATGCGTAAGAAAAATAAATGTCGAAGTTATTGTTTTTTTTTTTTACCGACTTGAAAAAAGGTGAATGTCCTCAAAAAGTATGAATGTTTTTTTAGGATCATGGTATTTTCCTAGGCCATTAATTTGGTAAATGATTGTTTTATGATATTTTCAGCATGGCGAGGCTGTCCTCGACCTCAAGGTCACGAGTGTGACCCCCGCTCCGTGCAAAAGGGCCCCAGACAGCGCCGCCCGTCGCGCTATCATCATGGGGTTCCTTGACGCTACCCCGCGCTCCGATCTGTCCCCATCCCCACCGCGCACCACGGTAAGTATTTTCAGTATAGCATATTACTATATATATTTATTTAGTTTCAGTGGAATAATTTGTATTTCTTGTCTTTTCAGCCACCCTCATGCTGTCCCGGTTCTAGCGACCCGTCGATACGTGTGTACCTACTACTCTTTGGAATGGGCAACTAGCTTCATCTTTCTAAGTGAACGACTCCTTGACAGTTGAAAAGTGCCTGTAACTGGTTTATTTGAAATAAATGCTTTGAGTATGAGTTTTGTTTTATTTTGTTATAATATATTTCTTGAAAGCAAAATGTGTTTTATTTCAAACTTTTCCTAGCTTTCCGTAAGTAGGTATCCCACATACTTACGAAGAGCTAGGAAAAGTTGTACTAAAAACCGACTACCATTGATGGAGGAGTAAAAATAAACAATAATTACCTCCACTTATTTCGTTGTCTGTCTGTATGCCAGTCTCTAAAGACCCTTCCTCGACCGTAACAGTAGTTTTGCACGTATGCCGTGCATTAGATATTCTTTTTTACTATGCGTTTGCACTGGTGAAACATTCACAACAAAACATGTTGAAATCTCTAGTTGCTGTCAAAAATTGTATAGAACATTGAGAGAAAATAGAGATTTCAACATGTTTTGTTGTGAATTTTCCGCCAGTGCAAACGCAGTTATGCACCTATGCGGTGCATTAGACATTCCCTCTAGTCTTATGCACCTATGCGGTATCATGTGATATTCTCGTGACAGTAATGCAAATAAAAAACAAATACAACGCTATCAACAGTGACGTGAGGCCGGTTTCGTAAACATGCGTGCACTTACTGAGGTGTACTTTAATTGTAAGTGTGAGCGTGTGTGCACAGAGGGAAGTAGTTTTGGCTTGTTCGCAGCGAATGTCTTGCTTTTTTATTCGCATTACTGTTACGAGAATGTCATATGATACCGCATAGGTGCATATAGGTTTAATTTTGGTATACAAGTGGTAAATGTAAATTGTAATCTGGAAATAAAGATATTTATTATTATTTATTTATTTATTATAAGACTAGAGGGAATGTCTAATGCACCGCATAGGTGCATAACTGCGGTGCATTAGATATTCTAAAAACCGACTACCTACTATTGATACAAGAATTAAAAATTCAAAAAGGCAAACTTTCATGATGAATAAACACAATAATTACCTCCACATACTTCGTTATCGCAAAAAATGCGATTACAAACTTACATTTGCAGCTGGAGAATTGACCGTGACGTATGTCGATGTATGGGAGAACATATTTTTCAACTACAAAGTTAAGTTTGTTTTTGGGTTAATTTCATCCCTACTACGGAATCCTTCATTGTAGGTGGTCTGACACGCACTCGGCCGGTTTTTATTGTTTAGGCATAATCGGACTATAATGTTCCCACTGCTGGGACACAGGTCCTCCTGTCCGTGAGAGAGAATGGGTGGGGTGGTAAATGGATTTAGGTACCTACCTACATAATAAGGAAAGATAGAATAATCATTTATGTAATGCTTTGTCCATAA
Source organism: Lithophane ornitopus (assembly GCA_948473465.1). Taxonomy (NCBI): domain Eukaryota; kingdom Metazoa; phylum Arthropoda; class Insecta; order Lepidoptera; family Noctuidae; genus Lithophane; species Lithophane ornitopus. The sequence goes on from OX419636.1 coordinate 4,229,060, forward strand.
TAATTGTTACACAGCTGTTAGTAAATAAGTGTACCTAGTTACAAATAATGATGAATCATTATTTTCAAAGAAATCGAAATAATAATAATAATTGGGATATCTCAAACCAAAAATTTTTTTCGTGTGTTTTTTTGAACAGGTTATTATTATTGTAATAGAACACAAATAGTGAGATAATAAAGAGTAATATTATGTCATCTAATAAAATTTAAAGTAACATAATAAACAGACTAAAGGAACAATAATTTATAATAAAATAATATCGTACTTGAAAATTATAACATACAAATATTCGCGGTCTTTTTACTCTGACGCGCTGACGGTACCCCACGGCTCCCGCGAACCAGTATAAACCAGTTTTCGGGCCGGCTCTGCGCGCGTCGCTGCGTAATGGCCGCGGAGTATTTACGTTGTGTAAACAAAAAGTTTCTTATCGCAAAGATCGTGTTACAAGTGGAATGAGGTGCTGTTATCGTGTTTATAATTAGGCCTGTACATTGTGCTAACGTTTTCAAGTGTTTGTGACGTGAGTGAATGTGTGTATTAGTGATATTGATAAATAGTTTCTAGATTAGGCGAGTGAAAATAAGAAAAAAGAAAAATTATCTCATCACAGCAAGTTGACGTAAGTACATACTGTTTATTTGGTAGTTTAGTTCTATGATATAACTCATAACGAAGTTAGGAAGGTATAATTTATGGTGTGCAAATTACTGCTTGGTGATGAAATCACCATTTTTAGGAAGGCCTACCCAAAAATAAAAAGAAACTTGAGACTAGGTCGACGGGATTTGCATTTTTAGGTAAACCTAGGCATGCGCACTAGGGGATATACACTAAAAAGAGGAAAGGACCCAATATCGAGCCTTGTGGAACACCCATTTTTACTTTTAAACCGAGTGAATTGACACCATTTATTTGAACTTGCTGTTGTCTATCATTTAAATAAGATTTTACTAAACTGAGCGCAAGTTTACCAAGTCCGTAATGCTCAAGTTTTAAGAGTAAGGTTTTGTGTTTTACGCAGTCAAATGCCTTGGAGAGGTCACAAAAGATTCCTATGGCGTCTTGGGCCTCCTCCCACGCTGTAAAAATGTGTTTTAATAAGGTGAGACCGGCGTCAGTCGTACAACGTCCTTTAGTAAAACCATATTGCTGATCGTGTAAAATTTGGTTGGTGTTAAAATGATTAAGCATTTGATTGAGCATTACCTTTTCGAAGACCTTGCTGAACACCGGCAGAACAGATACTGGTCTATAATTATTAGTGTCTTTACTGTCCCCAGATTTAAAAAGTGGTATAACCTTACTGTATTTCATTAAATCCGGAAAGACTCCTTGATCCACACATAAATTAAATATTATATTAAAGCTAAGTATGGTGCTATAGTCTCGATTATGGATGTACAAACTTTGATAAATAATCCCCATAGATCTTCGGTTAGTTTTATTTTGATTTGCCGAAAAGCTTTAAAACTATCATAGGGTTTATATGTTTAAATTTAAATACAACCGGGCAGCCTGGAACGTTCGCTCTTAATAAATCAATTGAGACATCGTGTGAGGAATTTAAAACTACCGTCGACTTAGCTGGTATATTAGTAAAGAAGTCTACAAATTCTTGAGCTACTTCTAAATTAGAGCTTATGGCACCACGTGAAGTGTCCAACGTGTAATCAGTGTTTCGTATTTTATTCTTATTAGTTTCACTATTTATAACTTTCCAAACTGATTTTATTTTATTTTCTGCTGATTTAATCTTCTTGATAATAACAGGGCTTTAGCTATCTTGCAGGTATTTAGATTTTTTTTGGAATATGTAGCAACATACTTATTGAAAGTTCCAATGTTAATGTAAGGCTTAAGGCCATACAGCTCGAACAATCTTATAAACAAAAAAAAAAAAAACAATAAACAAAAAAAGTCACAGTTTTATTTTTAGTGCCCAGTCACTAAAAATAAAATCAGGGCAAATATTTTTTGTTTTCTTTTCAAAAGTTTTATTGAATTCAGTGTGCACTACTGAAAAGAAATCCTCATACAATTTATTTGCATCGTCCAGATTCTGGCCCAGAGCATTTAACTTATTATTTAAGGTACTATTGAATCTATTTAATTGGCCTGTTGTTATTGGTCTAATTTGTATTTGCACTTTTTGCATAGGCGTTTTAAACTTAAAAGTTACCGTTTGTCCACTATGATCAGACGGCAAATAATTTACGATGGCTTTATCTAAATAATCACAATCGCAGAAGACATTATCGATACAAGTAGCAGAAGTTGGAGTTACTCTAGTCGGTTCTGTAAAAACATTCGATAAATTGAACGATTTAAAAAGGCTTAATATTCTACAGCTATTTGAATTATTTTCCAGAGTATTAGTATTAAAATCACCACAAATAATTGCGGTTTTGTTACTGGGTGCAAGTTTCGCTAGGACATCTTCCATTATTGACTCAAATAAGGAAAAGTTCTGATAATTAGGGGGTCTGTACACGCACACTACGACATGCTTATCCAGCTCAACACAGGACAGTTCTATGCAATGTTCAACTGATAAACCAACTATGTCATTACGTTGCTTAGATTTTAAACAATTTTTTATCAAGATCAGAGAACCTCCACGTACCATAGATTTACGGTTAAAACAACTGCCCACACTATAGTTCTTATAATTAATTAGCATTTGGTAATCCTTTAGCCAATGTTTCTTTAGCCAGTAAAACAAACAATCTCAAACTGTGTTTTTTCTAAAAACATTTCAATTTCTAATAATTTGGAAGAAATACCTTGTATATTTTGATTAAATAATTTCAAGGCATTCTGCTGATCTCCTTTTTGATAATTACTTATTTTAGAGCAAGAAGACACCTTGTTGTTGTTAGTTATAAAAATATTCTTACTGATATCTTCTGTTGTATTAAAAACTAGATTAAATGACTATCCGGAGTTAGCCCCAAGACTTGAATGTCATCACCAGGCAATGAGCTCATAGTCAGTGAGGGACATGGATACTCCTTCGTACAATTTGTAAAAATATTTATAGCATTTGAGCTACATTCATTATGGTTCACCACCTCATTATTAGTATTATTACTAATCATTGTGGTGTTAATAATACAAGACTTTGACATACTATTTATGTCTGAGTTTATATAAAAAGCTAATAGCCTAGCTATTGTGTCTAAAATTAAAGGCTAACTAAGAAGTGCATATGCTTATTAAGCATATGAATATAATTGTTTTGTCTTTTTGTCAATTTTTCAGAATATGGGAATGCACACAATATTATTTTACTACAATTTAACTTTAATAATTCAGCTACACAGTCAGTTATTTCTTCTTTTTTGACCTTAGAACTATCACCTACAAATACATTAATGTTGGTTTTAGAATTTAACACATTTCTTGTTACTGATACCATTATCTGATGCACTAGAATCTTTCGTTGCGTTCGGGATTCGAAATGCCGCGGCAGCGGCCGGCGAGTGCCAAAAACGACTAGAATATGCAGAAAATCATATTTTAGTTAGGATTAGTTAGTTGGGGTTCTGAATACTTTTTTTTTTTTTTTTGTGGGTGGGAAGTCATCAAATGACTTCTCCCGCTCTGGGCGGAGCGGAAGGGCGTGTCAGACTTTTACTGACTAAAACCCACCCGTGTTCCTTCAGTTGCCTGTTGCCAGGGTCCCGGTATCCCTTTCGGACTATTCCGCAACCCTGGCAGGCATCGGTCCTAACGGACCCCGTCAGGTGTGCTGACATCTCTTTGAGGCGCGCGTGGAACACGACGCGCCATCGACGCGGGCCTGGTCCTTATCGGATGGCAAGCTGGGGTTCTGAATACTGGAAGGGTTTCCTTAAACGCTGCGTCGCCGGTGTCCATTATGGGAGCCGGCGGTGCCGGCAGCCGATGTTTTTAATCTCGGCTGCCGGCAGTAATGTCATTGCCGGTTCCCAATGGTGTTATTTTTGGGAGCCGGCGCCGGCAGCGGTTGCACTCCCTATTTATTATGATGATGAAATGAGATTTAACATACACGTTATATGATCTGTCATGTCTTTATATGACAGAATACCTCTACTTATCCATAGATATCATAAACACTACTTACAAACACATTAAAATTGCTACAACAACATAGTCATAAAAACTCCGTCAACAAAGCTCATATATGTATTATAATATGTATCCATTTAGTAAACACCTGCACTCAAAGTGTGGCTGTAAATGGGCTATAAAATATTTATTAACTTAGCTTAGGGCTGCAGCTTCGGTCGGAGAAATTGTAGTGGTTTTATAGCAAAGTGCTGGCTGTCTTTTGGCCATGTTTATAATAAGTTGGTTAAAGTAAGTATCTATAACTATAATAATCCTAACTAATAATCATAAATGCGAAAGTGAGTTAATTTTTTTGTTTGTTACGCTTTCACGTTTAAACGGCTGAACGGATTTGGACGAAATTTGGCACAGGGGTAGACCATGAACTGAAAAAGCACATAGGCTAGCCCAACCAGCGAGTGTGTCGCTGCGACCAGGGCTCGGTGTAGCAAGACGTCGTGTTCTGGTTTGCGACTGGTCAATCGTCATCGAGGTGAAACACATGTCGATTTCTTACAGGGTTTTTTATGACTCTTGAAGAATAGTTAAGCGGAATAGGTTACTAAATATATCTACGGCTATTGTATTTTACAACGAATTTCCGCAAAGTCACGCCTGAATAAATTAACTATTTTAGACACGGAATTATTTTGTATGTGTAGTTTAAGGATTTTCTATATTTTACATAACTTTAGTATACCAATATTTACAAAACACTAGATGCTTTCAGCTTTTGCAAGTTATACAATCATAATATTAACACATTTTTTTGTCTGGTATACTTATCCTAAGCCTACACTTTTTTCATCAAAATAATAAAAGCTTATTACCAATAATACAATCCCGCTTTGATATAACAAGCGCTCACTCATTCCATATTACTACTTATATTATGCAAATTAACAAAACAGAAGCAGTAATTAGGGGTCTCTCTTCAAAGGCCATACACAATTTAAGTCCCTATTTCCTTGGGCCAAAGTTCAATTTGGCAATGTCACTTTCACCCAATTATTCTGAGACCACAGGTGGTAGTTCTTGCTAATTTGCGGGTACACAGCCGTTCATGCAAAGCCTATCTTTGTCTTGATTTATGTCAGAAACTAAGGCAGGTAAAGTCTGGCGCTTTGATTTGGTTTGCCTAATTAATGTGACTTAGTTTTGTAAGAGATTTGGAGAAAAAATAATTAAAATATTACATGGTACTTATCATAACTGGTGAAAAATTGTATAAAAAACGCTGTAGTTTCTTGTTTATACCATTTTAGTTGATTGTCTTTCTTGTCGTAGCTGGATTTTAGTTTTTATTACTTTATTTTTTTTTTAGGTTCACTGAGGTGCACGTGTATGGACATTTTGGACACTCCAACATATTATGAGACATAGCGTGGTCGAGAGCAACGCATCCATAATTCCTAAAGTACGAGTAAATGAGGTCCATTTAAATTCGCCATTATAACGAATAATAAATCATAATTAAAACCTAAATGCCGACTCCAAATCATGGCTACTAACTGTAAAATTAACTAAAATATTGCTAAAGTTCTCTCAGATAGCAATTACGTGCGGTCCCTAGATTATAATCTTTGGGACACCTCTGGCAAAGTTACACAAGTTTTAGCTGCTTGTAACCGTTGCCTACATATAATGAAGATTAGCATCTTTGTCTATTAATTTGGTTTTGTTAATTAGTATAATCAGTGAGCTTAAAGTTCTGGGTATGGCCTAAGGACTGCCCCGTTGGTTTCGTGGTTGCAAGAGCGACTGCTGAGCGCGGAGTCCTTCCTGGGTTTGATTCCCGGGTCGGCAAAGTGTTATTGGGTTTTTCCAGTTGGCGGTCTGACACCCCCGTGACTCGGAAAGAACGTTAAGCCGTTGGTCCTCCGACTGATCTCTCACCGGTCGTGTCGGATTGCCGTCCCATCGGACTATAAGAATGAGGGAAGAGAGAGTGTACCTGTGTCTGCGCACACACTTGTGCGCTATAATATCTCCCGCGCCGAAGGCTAGTCTCCGTTGAGATCGGCCGCCGTGGCCGAAAACAGTCTGGAAGGCTGTAATTATATAAGCTGAGGTACGATTATTTTAGCCTAATTTAGGTAGGGTCATAAAGAGTATACCAATTTTTCGTTAAGACTGCCTCGTTGGTCTGGTTCTCGCAAGCGCTACTGTTTGTGGCGGTATCTACATCGCCACATGCGAACTACGCATCAAGGACCTGACGTTACACAAAAATTCTGACGTCACATAAATCCTGCATCGCGCAATTAAAGTTTACCGTGCAGTGGACATATATACAAGAACCCGACGTCAATCGTTGGGCAGTTGCTCGCCAGATACAACACCCGTCTGGTCGCATGATCCTCCCTTTTCTATGGTGGATGAGTGAACTTTACACCCTGTTCCTCATACACCTAAAAAAGCATGAGGTCTTAGGTTCGATTCCCAGTTCGACCAAAGTGTTAATGATTTTTCCCATCAGCAATTTCTCAGGGTATCTCAGGGTGTCCTCGGAATGATGGCAAGATGCTTGCCTCATATTACCATGAGACTTGTGATGTTACGTCATGTTGTCAAGTACAGAACGCCACCTGCTAAGATCCTTACATGGGTACTCCTTTTGCTTCCTTTACGTTCACACATCTGGCCATACACGCACGCCGTTTGCGAGTACTACACTCCTGACCTTTCTGAGGAACATCACCAATAAGGTCACCAAATTATAATTAAAAAACACATCATAAGTGCTCGGATCGATGAACGGCGCCACCACACCGCTAATATTGTTTAAACTGTTTTTTTTATTCCATCGCCGGCAGCTTGCAAATGTGCACGCGCTTTATAATATTTTAATTAAACAAGCGGAGTGGCGCGGCGTCCGAGCGATTGCCCCACTTTCTGGCCACCACTGGAGGACAGCGAAACAACTTTTAAAATTTATTCTCGCTGTCCACCACTGGGGGACAGCGTCACAACTTTCTAAATTCTTTCCAGTCGCCACCACTGGTGGAGAGCGACACGGACTTTTAAACAGTCCCTATGGCCACCGCTAGGGGACAATGGCACAACTTTTGACCCAATTCCCAATGGCTATAACCCCCCTAGCGGTGGCCATAGGGACTGTTTAAAAGTCCGTGTCGCTCTCCACCGGTGGTGGCGAATGGAAAGAATTTAGAAAGTTGTGACGCTGTCCCCCAGTGGTGGAAAACGAGAATAAATTTTAAAAGTGACCCCCCAGTGGCGACCAACGAAAAAAAAAATTAAAAGTTGTTTCGCTGTCCCCCAGTGGTGGCCAAAAAGTGGTGGACATCGGGAATAATCGCGTCCGAGCGGCGGTGGCGCGATGGCAGCATCCTATCGCCGAGCTCTTATTATTATAATCCATTAATTCTATTTTGCCATAAGCCCATCAGCTATACAAAGAAATCACAATCTACCGAAAGAAGCCCAAATGAGAGGACACACCCTGTCCTACATAACTACTTACATAATATACATGGAAAGTATTCACCATTCAGTATGCCAGTTTGTTAATCAGTCCCGTCAGAAGTTTTTGGACGGAGTTCCAAATAGAATGCTCCGGGCTATGAGATTGCTCGGGAGATAATTTGGTCCTGTTTGAATTGGACGGTCATGAGAAATGTATTCCACGTGTAATAATACTTCGACATATACAAGGTGTATCTTTACGTACACGAAATCTCTTAACGGGTCATTGTACTCATCATGATGAAACCTGAAATCGCGAAAAAAAAATCTGCTGTTTCCTACATTTTTACGAGCTATGCGAACATAAATGAAGGTAACAGATTTTTTTTTCATGTTTGGTCCCATAGTGAAAGTTATTCATAATGATGAGTACAATCGCCCCTTAAGAGATTTTTGTTTGAAAAGATATACCTTATACAACCTTATTTTTTCTTTATGCTAAACCCGAAAAGGGGTAATGACCCCTTTTTTCTATGGGACCAACTTTGAAATCGCGAAAAAAAAATCAGCTGTTCCATACATTTTGTCGATTTAAGTGAACACAAATGTATGGAACAGCTGTTTTTTTTTTCGCGACATCAAACTTGGTCCCATAGAAAAAGTTGTTCAAAATGATGAGTACAATGACCTCTTTTCGGGTTTAGCATAAAGAAAAAATAAGGTTGTATATTATTATATTATATTATTTCACGGATTTTTTTCTGACAGTATAATATCAATCAAAAGTCATTTACTCAAACTAGGCTGAGAATCAGCACTTTTCGAACGTCAAAATTACATAAGACAGTCCCCCAAAACGCCCACCCTTCACCACTTCCTAGTGCTTTAGCTGGGAAGAAGAAGTGGCGGAACAAACTCCCCAGCAGCACAGCTGTCTGTTTAGTTAGAACAAAATGATTCTATATAATAGTATACAAAATCATTCACATTACGCAACAAAAAAAAAAAAAAAACTAATTATTAGCCATATGTCAGCTAGCACACACCATTATACCAACCAAAAAAAAAAATATCGAGAACTGTAAGTACTCAAGCAGAAATAAAAAAATGTAAACATAAAATAATATCTAAATAAAAACTTCCAGGCACAAAGGGCGTGCCCGCTTACATATAGCTATTTATAGCTATAACTAGAAGTTATAAATGATAAACTAGGACCATCGACGTAAAAATAAATAAAAAGTTAATTACTAATAACAAAACCAAGATCAGCAAGACGACCAGTCATCACAAGCAGCACCCGTTCACGAGCATAACACAAATATCAGCCATTATCCCCCTCGCCATATTTGAGGGAAGGAGTCAACCCGACCCCCGACGCTACCGCAAGCAGTGACATCTAAGGGAGCATGACGAACCTGCTGCCGGTTGCTGAGGCAAGAACAATAATCAATTGTCGAGGTCACTAGCTAACCACATACTGCAATACAACTCATGTAGAAAACACTGTAATGAGTGGATTATGTCAACAATAAATGAGATTAAAAATAATATTAAACTAGTTGCGCCCCGCGGTTTCACCCGCGTAAGTCTCGATCCCGTGGGAATATCGGGATAAAAAGTATTCTATGTGTTAATCCAGGTTATAAACTATCTGTTTGCCAAATTTCATCCAAATACATTCAGCCGTTTTTGCGTGATTGAGTAACAAACATCCAAACACACAAACTTTCACATTTATAATATTAGTAGGAAGTAGGATTGACTATACAGTCAAATAAAATAAAATAAATTATATGAACTCATATAACCTGTCAGTAGGTGAGCTAATTCTGGAGATATCTTAATGTACCTACTTATAGCATAAATAAACTACCGGATACTAATGACTGCTTGTTGGTGTAGGTCGCAAACGCCACTGCGCACACATGAGCATGGATCATGGGTTCGATTCCCAGTTCGACCAAAGTGTTACTGGATTTTTCCATCTGGAATTTCTCAGTAGCAGCCCGGTGTCTGGATTTGTGCCCGGTTGATGGCAATAGGCTCGCCCCCTATTACATGGGACTAAAACATAACTGGCGACATGTGGGGGTACTATAGGTACCACACCTCTGCCTGACCCTTCGGGGAATACAGGCGTGATGTTGTGTGTGTGCGAATATTAATAATTCATCCATAATTCCATACTATCCATACTATATCTAAAAAAAAATGATTCTATTAGTCTATATTACGTATCGAAAAACAGTTTCGATAAAACTGTTTTTCGATACGTAATATAGACTAATAGATTCTTTTTTTTTTTTTTCTGATGACCTACTTCAAGTTAAATTGATTAAAAAATACCTTACAAACTCGATCTTTTTTAGCATAGTTTATTTTACTAACATAATGTTAAGTGTTAGCGACTAACAATATTGTATCTACTACTAACTACAAAAATACCGTTCCGATACTCGTTCCTATGAACGTTTTTAAGTGTTTCTCATCCTAAGTGAATAATTGTATTCTGTTTTGAGAAATAAATGTCTTAAGCCATATATATGCCCACGGCTTCGCCCGCGTGGATGTCCGTTATTATATACTAAAACCTTACTCGAGAGCCACTAGCTCTATCCATTGGTGAAAACAGCATGAAAATCGGTGCAGTAGTTTTTGAGTTTATCGCGTACAGGACGACACTCAGGCCTTGGCGGAGGACTTTGTTTTATAATATGTACGGATACATACTTACTATAATATAAATTTGAAAGTAACTCTGTCTGTCTGTTTCTGTCTGTCTGTCAGTCTGTCTGTCTGTCTGTATGTTACCTTTTCACGCCTAAATTACTGAACGGATTTCGATAAATTTTGGCAAAGACTTAGATGACATCCTGTGGAAGGACATAGGACACTTTTTATCGACATAAAACGCGGGCGAAGCCGCGGGTGGAAGCTAGTATAAAATAAAAGCAAAATGTACCTATTTCACCGAAATAATATTATTATCATATTCGCTTCAATAAAACCCCGAATATAGCTTCATGGACATTTGAGAACCTGCCGGCCGTATTATTTTGCAGTTCGAAACCGAAATATACAGTCAGCAACACATAGAGGATTATATGGAAGCGCTCGTGCTTGTGCTGCATTGAAATATGGCTCTGTGTGTAGTCAGACGGGTAACTTTTATACCACATTATGGATACAAATAAGTGGTTTTCGTGTTAATTGGATGTAGTTACCTTTTTTAGAACTGTTTGTCTATTTAAATTTCGCGTAAAAACTGTTTCTCTATTTAAAACCTTTTTCCTAGTTAAAAACTGTTTCTCTATTTAAAACCTGTTTCCTAGTTTAAAAACTGTTTCTCTATTTAAAGGAGATCATTCACCGTTTTTGGGCTATATGTGAAAGTGACGGCCAAACAAAAAAAAAGCTATATTGCGAAAGAGTACGTTTTTCTCTTCATTTTTAATTACTACAACGTATTACTTTAATTAGATTACTATTAATGATTTTAATTAAAACATCCTGAAAACAGTATTTTTCAAAATCGTATAACAGCGCAGGGAATTGCTCTACAGATTTGGTCCAATAGTGAAAAGTGAAGAGTGACATGTTCTAACGGAATATATCATTTTTTTTTGTTTGGCACTTCCATACTTCCGGCACTTTCATAATTTAGCCCAAAATGAATGATGTCCTTTCGTGTAAAAGAGCATTATCTTTTCTCTCAACTATGAGTATATAATTATATAGGTACCTATAGTGTTTTTATGTTTATTAAGCTTTATGTATTTATTTAAGTCTATGTTAATTTTCTTGCGTATACGTGTAGGTATATCTAATATTTTAGTTGAGTCTTCGCATAATCATGTTTTTCTCTTCTTGTTCTCACACACTATTGTCTACATTTCTTTCTCGTTTCTCCTTTCGCAAGTCTGCTGGGAGATATTTCTTAAGAAATAAGCAGTACCTTTGTACTCATGTTATAATTATGTCGTATCTCTATGTATTTTACTGCGTGTACATAAATAATAAAATAAATAAATAATAAGGTAAATTTAGTATTTATACAAACAGGTTATTGAGAATGTTTAAATGAAAATGGTACAGTACCTAACCAGGATGTTCTTAGAGTGCCTTCGACGGCATATTCGGCGTAGTTTTCGTTGGAAAATCGCTTAAGTGCAGCTATAAGGATCAAGGAGGGTTTAACCCTCCTACGATTTCAACGTACTCTTTAAGACACGCCACCTGTAATCGTAGTAGGTAGCGTTCTGTAGCTTCTACCTACCCCCATGGGAAAAAGATGCAAGTTCATTTATGTATGTAAGGACCTTGACACGAGTTCGATACCCGCATTGCATTGAGGAAAACCGTTATGCACCTCAAGGCTCCTTTTAGCGTGCACCTTATTATTTTTCCGTTTACTTACTCACATACACACGCACAAATAGACTCACGCCTTCTTCCTATGGGGGTAGGCAGAAACTACAGAACACCACAAGCTACGCATCATTACTTATTGCCAACAATTTGAATGACAATGACAGTTCGCAAATGCATCCACTATGTGGTAAAGGTGGATAAGGAATGTGTTTAGAATCATTTAGGAGCTCCTTGACTGCACATATTTTGTGCCAGACCGCTTTTTAGGGTTTCGTACTCAAGGAGTGCCAAACGGAACCCTATTTATTATTTTTAACTTATTTTATTTTTAGGGTTCCTTACCCAAAGGGTACAACGGGACCCTATAAGCCTCCATTGTCCGGCCGTCCGTCCATCTGTCTGTCACCAGGCTGTATCTCGTGAACCGTGATAGCTAGACAGTTGAAATTTTCACAGATGATGTATTTTTGTTGCCGCTATAATAACAAATACAAAAAAACAGATAATAAATATTTGAGGGGGCTCCCATACAACAAACGTCATTTTTTTGCCGTTTTTATAGATAACGGTACGGAACCCTTCGTGCGCGAGTCCGACTCGCACTTGGCCGGTTTTTTTATTATTATTTTTAACTTATTTTATTTTTAGGGTTTCGTAAAACGGGACTTATCTGTCTGTCCGGACGGACAGACAGACAGCGGACCCGTTTTACCCTTTGGGTACGGAACCCTAAAAACACGTTTCTTGTATGGAACGCGTTTTTTGCCGTTGTAGTGTAAATCTTAAGTTGCTCGTCTGAACAAATCCTCACAAAATTGTATGAAATTCCGTGGAATCAATACTATTAACAGACTATCTATAAGTACCTACGCTGATGTTCGTAGAAACATTAATGTACCGTCGGTGTACAAGGAGCTTATCTTTTGTATTCAGTAAATTGTAAAATGATATTTTGGGAAATATTTTAATGCGTTAATAATGAGAACTTGAGGGATTATTTTTTGTAAAATAATTAATGATCCCAGAAAACAAATTCTAAATTTAACGTGTGGTATTTAGATGATGGAACGCTAGGAGGTGATGTAGACACCGTTTTGAAAGACTTACAACTCCTCAAACAGCAATTTAAATCTATTGGTCTGGACCTTAACCCATCAATATGCGAAATTTACCTTTCTGACATTACCGACAGACAACTGACCCTTGAGAAATTTAATACAATAGCGCCACAAATCAAAATTTAAAAAAAAAATTCACTGCACCTCCTGGGTTCCCCAATTTTAGAAGACAGCTTTTCTCCTTTCATCGACGAAAAAATCAAAAACTTGAACGACATTTCGGACAGACTCTCCAAAATTAATTTACATTCGGCATTCACCCTAATCAGATACTGTTGTTTTGGTCCAAATTTTATATATTTTCTACGCTCTTCCCCTTTATGGAAGCAGTCACACCTCTTGGACAAAATTGACCAAATTATTCGCAGCACACTAACATCCATTTTAAATGTGGCCCTGGAGGACCGAGCGTGGCTGCAAGGTACACTACCCATCCGTTTTAGTGGCCTCGGCGTCCGCAAAATTACTAGTATTAGCTTACCGGCGTTCCTGTCCTCTGTCCACAGCACTGAAAAGTTGACCGGGAAAATTTTAGCCCCCGGCCTGGTTGACCCTGAAGTGCCGTGCTTGACCGATGCAGAGAACGCCTGGAAAGTGGCTTGCCAAGGTACAGATCGGCCCGTCAACGATCAACTTGGGTGACCATCTTTACATATCGAGACTCCTCCGTACCTCGGAAAGCACGTTAAGCCGTTGGTCCCGGCTGTCATTCGTGGATGTCTGACAGTCGTTACGGGTTGTCAGAAGCCCGAAAGTCTGACAACCAGTCTTACCTTAAACATTACCAGTTATTGGGTTGCGGAGGTCAGATAGGCAGTCGCTCCATGTAAAATACTGGTATTCAGCTGCATCTGGTTAAACTGGAAGCTGACCCCAACATAGTTGGGAAAAGGGTAGGCAGATAGATGGCTAAAGTCTTGAGTGCGAAAGGATTTTTATTTGAACCCATTTTCCCAGAGGCAGTGGGATGAGCCGCTCTGCAGGTTGGTACGCCATAATCTTATAAATGCTGCTGAGCGTGCCCGCCTGCTGGCTGTGGGTGAAAGGGAGTCGAGCCTCTGGCTTCAGGCACTACCGTCACCCAACGTAGGCACTATGCTGGGAGACACCACCTTCCGGCTCGCTACTTGGCTGCGTCTGGGCGCTCCTTGCGTGGCTCCGCATCGCTGCCAATGCGGTGAAGGTGTCGACTGCCTCGGTCACCATGGCCTATCCCGCAGTAGAAGCGCAGGCCGGATAGCACGGCACGCCAGCATCAATGACATCCTCCGTCGTGCTCTTGTCACCGCCGGGGTGCCAGCTGTTCTAGAACCCAATGGCCTGGCACGCGACGATGGGAAGAGACCAGACGGAATGACCATAATGCCTTGGAAGGTAGGTAGGCCTTTGGTGTGGGATGCAACGTATGTCGACACCCTTGCGCCATCCCATCTTCCTAGCACGGCGAGCTGTGCTGGAGCTGCTGCTGCAGGTGCAGAAAACGGCGCAAATACTCCAATCTTATCTAGGGCCATGGGGTCCGAGTGCCCACTTGGTTTTTCAAGACATCGCCAAGCACGGTGGTCGAAAGAATCAGCATTGCCAATATTGCCATACAACGTGGCAATGTGGCCAGCCTTTTGGGCACTTTTCCTGTTGACAGCGATGCGGACGAATTTTTTGATGCCTTTTGATAATTTCCCCTTGTACATAATTATTATTATTAAGTAGATATTACAAATCAGTTAGTAGTTATATTTACCTGTAATTATGTGAAAATAAAGACATTATACTTTAACAAATGATGTAGGTACTTACACGTTTAGGGTTATGAGAAAAAGGGTGTAAAGTTCACTCATACTCCATAGAAAAGGGAGGATCCTCAGACCAGACCAGAGGGTGTTGTGTCCGGCGGGCAACTGCCCAATGATTGATGTTGGGTTCTCAAAACCGGTAAAACCTTTTTATATACAATAGTCTTCTAAATACCGGTTTAAAAGCCTTTACATTCGGTTTCGTTCGCATACACCGGTTATATGTGAACGAAACCGAATGTAAAGGTTTTTGCGTCAAGTACATCATAGCAGTTTGAAAATTTAACCGGTACTTATCCGAGACGCGTCTTTTTTTTTTCTGAGATTGGGAAATCATCAAATGACTTCTCCCGCTCTGGGCGGAGCGGGAGACTTTTACTGACTATAACCCACCCGTGTTCCTTCAGTTGCCTGTTGCCAAGGTCCCGGGGTACCTTTCGGACTTTCCCGCAACCCTGGCAGGATCCGAGACTTGGCTGCAAGCACAATCTAGCAAAATGGAGGATTATGGATTCCATAGATGCGGTGCTCCTGATCAAACCACGAACCATATGTTGGAGTCTTCAAAGTGTCTATACTCCTGCACTTCTGAGAACCAGTTACTGGGCCCAGGTCTATCTATCTGCCTAGCTTTTTCCCAACTATGTATGAGTCAGCTTCCAGTCTAACCGGATGCAGCTGAATACCAGTATTTTACATGGAGCGACTACCTATCTGACCTCCACAACCCAGTAACTGGGTAATACGATACTCCTTGGTAAGACTGGTTGTCAGACTTTCGGGCTTCTGACGACCCGTAACGAATGACAGCCGGGACCAACGGCTTAACGTGCTTTCCGAGGCACGGAGGAAACTCGGAATGTAAACATGGTCATCCACGGACCAACCCCAGCAAGTCTCGGCTGTTATTACTTAGCAACAAGCTCCTCCTACTGCTTCCCCTCCTACTGGGCCCAGGTCAACAAAATATTTATTTACTATCGACTTGAAAAGAACTAGATGATGAAAAGTCAACTCAATTGCCTCAAAATATCACCACATTCGATACAAAACTTTATCGAAATAAATAAATTATGTTCTTAACGTGCTTAAATAATATTTCTTTTTGAAAAACATTATATTGTGAAGTTCGCAAAGCGGTAAGACATGTTTTGACATTTTGATATCGCTAACTTTATACTTAGGTTCGTGACGGTTAGAAGACAAACATCGTGTACGGTTAGCAAATAAAATACCTAAACATATTTTATCGTTCAGTTTTTTTTTCCTCCTGATATATGATGGGGTTATGCGGTATTATAGTTTGCAATTTTAGAGAGATAGTAGCTGTAACATATACACGGTCAAATGAAAAAAATAATTAAGACTCTCGCTTGGCGAGTAGAATACTCGCAATATTCTCTGTTCGAGTATTCTACTCACCAAGCGAGAGTCGCTGAGAGGGACTCTTTTTGATAGATCTTGTCGTTGCGACAAACGAGTATTGTGAACAGTCAGCAATCCGCTATTAATAAATGTATTTTAACATACATTCATCACAATACAAGGTGGAGACGACAACACGACAAAAAAAAAACAAACCGACAAACCCCATAGTCAGCCCATCACTACTATTTAGTTTGTTTGAAAAAATGACTTTTTTGAATTTCCATGTTAGGATTTATTTGATAGTTCCAAAATACTCTTATGCATTAGTATTGCCAGTGTTTTCATTTATTGTTGTATTGTCATCTCCACATTGTATAATATATAAAACAGGGTTTATATAAGTGGGCGGTAAATATCGTGATGTGTTTGGTTCGCTTACGTCCCGTGTGCCTAATGAGGTGGACGTGTAAGGTCAGCATAATAACGATTTTGGCAAAGGCAAAAATTAAGTATATATTTTTTGACATCTCAGACAGATGTCAAAAAAATATCTACCTAAATTGCTATATTTTTTTGTAAATTCATCTTATAGAAAAACCCTTGTACATACATTTTTTTTCCTTACGCAGCTCTAGTGATTTCATATAGGTATCTACTTTAAATTATTGTTGAATACGCACAGAATGCAATGAAGTAACAAGCTTTATGTCAATTATATAGGATACCCTTCATATTGATATTACTCTACACTTTTACAGGAATTTTGAAAATATTCGTCTCCTAATTGTGGATGTAGGTACTACAGGTACACCTCTGTCTAACCCGTGGATAATTACAAGCGCGATGTTATGTCTTTCTGTTCTGTCTTTGTTGACCACTTCAAATGAAGCTGTTTGATGAACATGCGCCAAGAAATTATATTTAATTTCTTACAAAAAAAACGGCCAAGTTCATGTCGAACCACGCACAACGAAGGGTTCCGTAGTTGGGATGAATTTATCCAACAAACTTAATATTGTAGTTGAAAATCTTGTTCTCACGAACTCACATTATTGTTAAACGACCTTTCCAACGATACCCCACACCATGGAATTGACGAGAAAAAAAAACATCCCCTGTTTACGTGTAGGGGAGGTAGGTACCATAAAAAAAACTATTTTATTTTACCACATTGTCGGCGTAATTTATTTGTATATCCATACCTAATTACAGCTTTCTATCACTAAGAGTCTCTGAGCTAAGCCGCGGACAGACAGACAGACAGACAAACAGACGGACATGGCGAAAGTATAAGGGTTTCTTGTTGACTACGGATCCCTAAAAACCGTCAATTATCGATTTCTACATCATCGATAAAAATACTCGAATCGCATATTAACATTCCCACCTAAATTATCATCAGTTCATCCATTAATAGACAGCAGCCACCACCAGCCCCATTCCTAGAATTCTCTACCGCCACAAATTCACTGACATTCCCTGAAATCCTGTCACAAATACCTGGGATATTTAATTATTCAAATTGGTAATTTCATAGATTAGGTACGAATAGATGGAAGCGAAACTTCCGCACGAATAAATATAGCTACACATTTGGAGCGTATTTATCTAATCACCCGTGCAAACCTGGACAATTTTTAGGCACTACGGACATTCACATCCTAACTAATCCATACTTATAATATTATAATTTTGAAAGTAACTCTGTCTGTCTGTGATCTGGTTGTTATCTTTAACGTCTAAACCACTGGACGGATTTCGATAAAAGGTAAGGAGATAGATGGCATCCTGGGAAAGGACATAAGCTACTTCTTGTTTCAACAATAATCCTATAGGGGGTGATATAGGGGATGAAAGTTTTTTATAGGAAACCACATTTCTTAAGTATCCCGTGAGACGATATCCGACATCCACGCGCCCGAAGCCGCGGGCAAAAGCTAGTATTATAAATGCGAAAGTGAGTTGGTTTGTTTGTTATGCTTTCACGCTAAAACGGATGAACGGATTTGGAAGAAATTTGGCACATGGGTAGACCTTGACCTGGAGAAAGACATAGGCTACTTTACGAAAAAATGTGGGTGTGCACCTCTGCCTAACCCTTTATGGGGATTACAGGCGCGATGTTTATGTATGGTAACGCAATTACGAAGTCGACCATAGACATGAGTTTCGTTTCTATACACATTTTTTACTCTATGTTAATATGCATCTACTTCCCTCGAACATTTCGCTGCCGACGGTACCTCTCATTACCACAAGGTAGTTCGCTTGTAATGAATTTATGGTTGTACATTATATTTATGTTCAGTTGCTGTTTGAGTGTTTACCATCGCCACTTGGAACCGGGGTTTGTTTTGGAATCAGAGTAAAATTAAAGTGGGAAAAAAAAAAAATTAAGCCCAGGTCTGCCAACGTGCATTTAGGTAAAGAAATATCTAATAATGTGTATCACCTACCTAACAACTCACAATAAATTATCCATTGTAACATTACTACCATAAAACGTAAAACGTTTATTGAGGATGATATTCTCATAGCTTTTATGTATGCCTATTTTTTTTTAATATCTATATACTTACTATATTTTATCACATTTAAATTATATTATATAATTTTTTTTAAAGTACGCTGTACCAGTACAGCGTCCTAATAAAAGTTTGCCGCACCGGGCGACGTCATTACATCAGCGCCGGCTGTCGCTGAAAACCAGCGCTGGGGCTCTGTCTTGCATAGGATCGCAGCATAATGCTGAGCGATAGCCGTTTTGCGTAAATGTGACGCATGTTTCCCCCAATCTTTTCTCATTTTTCTTTTTGTTTTTATTTTCTTTTTTGCGTCATTTTTACCGCAAATAAACGTACCTATTTTCTTTCTTTCTTTCTTCTTTCAATACTTTAGAAAGATGAACAGGCATCTTCTGGGTTTGCTCGTTCTATCATAAACCTCATCTGTCGCTTTCCATCAGACGAAATCAAGGTCAAGAGCAGTCCAATAACTCAATAAAAAAATTAAATTTAAAAAAACATCTAACTGCCTGGCCACGGTACATACGCTGTAGTGAATTTTCGCGTGGTGCGAACGGTGAAGCGTCTTGCGACTAAAACAAATGAATAGAAATGTACTGCCCGCCGCACCGCCACTCGCGCCCCCCGTCCCGTGGCCAGGCGGTAACAGAGGTGAAATCTCTTCATGTATAAGTAAACGGACATAATACAGGGTGTTATTCCATAATTATAATTTTGGCAGTGTATGTATTGAAAACAGTCGATTTTTTTAATAGCATACCAAAAATTTCTACGTAGAATCATGTAGGTACTGAATTCATGTAACAGTTTGCGCGTCGATTTCCCTACCACCCTGTATATGTTTCAATTCAAAATCACAATCAATTCGCCGCTAACAAATCCTAAACAAAATTCAATCAACCCGAACAAAACTCACAACCCTACCTTTATGTAAAGTAGGTAGAGGTACCTAATGCCTCCCGTCCCTGAATGGACGGACCAAATTATTTTACCGGGAACATTCCACTTTGCTAATACAGTCGGCGACATAAGTCAATGATCATTTCGGAATATTTAGGTATTATATTGGTAGGTATAGGTATTATAATATTTATTTTGAAATATAATTATTCATTATAATATTTTTTTTTTTAAGTATTCTCTACTTTTTAATAAATTGTTACAAACACGTAGATAATAATCCTAATCACACACATTATTATTATTATAATATTTACTATACTACTACTACTATGTATATTATATTTATTAATATCCTAACTTCCTTACTAATAAAAATAAATGCGAAAGTGAGTTTGTTTGTTTATTTCGCTTTCATGCTAAAACGGCTGAATGGATTTGAATGAAATTTGGCACATGGGTAGACCATGACATGGAGAAGGACATAGACTTTTATCCTGGATCGCAGACGAAATCGCGGGCAGCAGCTAATTCAATAAATAATAAATCTTTATTGAGAATAAAAATTGGTAAAATTTCCAATTTGCCTGTTTTCATTTAAATCTGAAAGTTTGTAATTGACGACTTAAACCGCTGACCGCACATTTAGCATCAATAAAACTGACTGCTGAAAATAATGATCTCAGCAACTAATAAAAAAAAAACTTTATCTCAATTCAATCATTTATGACAGTAGCAACAAAAAAAAAAGTGGTATACAAAAAAAAAATTAACACTTCATTCTGAAAATCCCCTTATGTTTACAATTTTTTTTTTCCTCCAGATATTTTTGACGTTGACTTTACACGGGTACCTACCCCGGGATACGGCCTGACGAGTTATCATGAGACAGGTAATCAAAGATCCTGTGTGTGCAAATTGGAGCGTCATATACAGGGGTGACCACTTGATCAGCTTCATGGAATTCATTCTGAATATAGGTAAAGTCAGGTAAATTCGAGGAGGAGCTCGCGGCTAATTAATAACAGCCGCACGGGCGATCCATCAGGTTAAGCTACTCTTGCCGGGGTTGGTCCGTGGATGGGTGACCATCTTTACATACCGAGACTCCTCCGTGCCTCAGAAAGTACGTTAAGCCGTTGGTCCCGGCTGTCATTTGTGGATCTTTGATAGTTATTACGGGTCGTCAGAAGCCCAAAAGTCTGACAACCAGTCTTGCCAAAGGGTATCGTATTACGGCTTTCCGTCCAACCGGATGTAGCTGAATACTGAAGCAGTATTTTACATGGAGTGACTGCCTATCTGACCTCCACAACCCAGTAACTGGGTAATACGATATACCCCTTGGTAAGACTGGTTGTCAGACTTTCGGGCTTCTGACGACCCGTAACAACTGTCAAAGATCTACAAATGACAGCTGCGACCAACGGCTTAACGTGCTTTCCGAGGCACGGAGGAGTCTCGGTATGTAAACATGGCCATGGACCAACTCCGGCAAACGTAGCTTAACCTAATGGATTGACCCGTGCGACTGTTATCACTTAGCCACGAGCTCCTCCGACTCCGAAATAAAACGATTAACTGCCACCTTAAATTGTTCGTATATTCAAATCACAACGGTCAATCTGTAATATTGTATGAAATGGCTATAACACGGCAAATTAAAGTAGAGTGTCAATTTGTTAAATACTAGATATACACTTACTTAATAACTGTACTTGTTTAGCTGCAAGAAATTACTTGTAGGTTACCGTAATTGCAACAAAAAGTGAAGCGTCATGCGATTTTTTAACATTTGTGGTGCAACTGCCACCTTGCCCTGCCGCGCACATCACCTGCGGGGTGATTGTGTAAATGATAACAGCGTAACTAAAACTAAAAA
This sequence comes from Lithophane ornitopus, assembly GCA_948473465.1. Taxonomy (NCBI): domain Eukaryota; kingdom Metazoa; phylum Arthropoda; class Insecta; order Lepidoptera; family Noctuidae; genus Lithophane; species Lithophane ornitopus. The sequence continues at coordinate 4,250,547 of OX419636.1, forward strand.
TAGCAATGGCTTTAATTTACATTGTTGAGCAGACAAATTTTTCGAACATATTATTATGAAGCAATGTTCTTCAAAATCATTCCGATTGTGATTGCAAGTGTGTTATGCAATTATCCGTAAATTATTATGGTTTGTTGCTAGTTCCGAAAAATAAATAGTTTTTAGAGCAGAATTCGTAGGAACTGGTAGGTATTGGCATGTATTATAAAGGAAATGTGATCTCCGCCGTAAATACAACCTTAAACTCCTACCGTCTTATTCCAAAACGCGATCTAAATTTAGTACTGGGATTATTACTAGGTTTAAACCATGACTAAATAAAACGTTATTATAAAATGAAGTTTATCACTAGTTCCAGAACTATCTATGGTACTAAAGTTAGTCCGCCGAGACCCCTAGTTTAACTTTGGTACTAATTCATTTGACGTTTGCGTGGCGTCTTGGTTATTGTGTTATTTTAAATAAAAATCATAAAAAAATGGATATTAACATGATCGACGTGATGGATTTGGAAGATTTGGATATGCTGGAGAGGTCTCGGCGATCTTACAGACATCCTCATCGTGTGAATCCGTTTGAATTGAGTGACGAAGATTTCAGATACAAGTATAGGTTCATAAAACGTTTTGGTGGAAAAATAGTGGATCTTTTATGTGAGGATTTATCCCACGACTCTCGAGGATGCCTATTGAGTCCTGAAGTGCAAGTGGTTTGCGCATTACGCAACTGGGTTCGCCATGAAGTATGTAACCTTGGTCAATGCTAACGTAACATTAGACAAAATCAAAATAAACTAGGTAATATTATTGTTTTATTCGTAGATTCATTCAAGTAACACAAGTAACTCACGAACTATATAGAATTGTAATCTGTGCTCACGAATAAACCACGTATGTAACAGTACAGTATTGTTAAAAACAATGAATACAAATACTTCATAATATTTATTTAATAATATAGGACGCAACACATCACATTCGTCTCAAATTACGCGCCCCCCGCCGAATGTAAGGCGCTCCACTTCACGCTAGAGGTCTTAAAAAATATGACAACTTGATTATAAAAAGCGCGTCAAAAGTATAAGTTGTGCTTGTTCAATATATTGTAACATAAAGAAAGAACAATTTATGACATATTTTAAAGTTTATAAATAATTATTTAAGCATTTCAAGTGTTATTATAATATCAACATTTAGAGAAACAGAACGTTGCTTCAAATAAAGCCTGCGTGAACGAATGAAAGAATGCCATTTTTGTTTTTTATCTATGGACATTATTTAAACCATGAACCTTCTTTGGTACTAACTGATCCTCGAATAGTCTTCGTTTTGTAATCGTAACATGTTTTAAACCTAGTACTAGCTTTATTACCGTAACAATCCTAGACCTTTTAGTCTTGGTTTAAACCAGTACTTTTGCAGTTTTTTGTAATAAGACCGCTAAGGAATTTGCCGAAGCGATGGTATCCCTAGAGACAGTATTGAGTTCTCTCCAAAGAGGTACATGAAAATGCTATTTGACAGCAAAAATACACGTAAGGATGTATGAAAGTTCATTACTTACGGCATCAGAAGAAAAAAAAGGGCGAGTCTTTGGGGACTGCCGATAAAAGTGAAAAATAACTAACATTCATTCATTTCTTCAAGCGTGACGATGACGCGAGTTCCATGATTTTTGTTCACCCAAAAAATGCTCAACGCGCCTAAAGAAATTTTCACTTAACATTCATTAATTTGTTCAAGCGTGACGAAGACGCGAGTTCCATGAGTTTTGTTCACCTAAATCAAATCAAATCAAAATCATTTATTTGCCTAAATAAGGAACAGAAGGTTGGTAAAATGTACAAAATTGTTCTCTTATTCTGCCTTTAATTTCGGCGTGCAAATATAAAATAAAGTTACATTTTATTTAAATTAATTATTGATGATACTCATGCAGTCATTAAACAGATAATCCCATTAAAATTGTATTAAGTATTGAATTAAGTAAATGTCAATATAATGAAAAAATAAACAAGTAATAATAATCAAGTCAATAATGGGAGAGATTCGCCACACAATTTTAGTAATAATTTAGAAAGACCGTGCAATTTACATACCTTACAATTTATACTCTAAAACCTCATGTACACTATAAAAGCATTTTTCAATTAAAAACCTCGTCAAATTATTTTTAAATCTAGAGAATGGTACCCAAAAACATTCATTCATTTCTTCAAGCGTGACGATGATGCGAGTTCCATGATTTTTGTTCACCCAAAAAGTGCTCAACGCCCCTAAAGTTTTCACTTAAAAAAACCTACAAGTAAGGAATACTTAAATTTCCCAAAAAAACGAGGCAGTTCGACTTTCCTACAATATTAAGAACAATAAATTAAACATAAGACAGATATTTTTTCATTTCTTATTTTAACAAAAAAATCTTTAACCAAAGACTCTCCCAACACTAAACCCTCCCAAGTGGCCGTGGCCCAGACAGACAACTAAACATTAAACTACAGTGGGACATGAAATCTCGTTACGTGACGCAAATTGTACAGCAGCGTGACAGGTGTCCCGCCGGTGTAGCCTTGACACTTGAGAAGATAATACTCTTGAATGTAGACTTTTGAAGTTTGTGAGAGCAATTGCGGGTTAGGGACTTTAAGTTAAAAGATTATTGCCATTAGTTTTTTTATACCGTCCCAACTTCTACATCCATTTGGGATCAATACAGACAGTTAGAATTACATCAATATCATCATTCTCCAACAGACTTTTTTTTTTTTTTGGTGCTGGGTAATCATCAACTGACTTCTCCCGTTCTGGGCGGAGCTGAAGGGCGTGTCAGACTTTTACTGACTAAAACCCACCCGTGTTCCTTCAGTTGCCTGTTGCCAAGGTCCCGGTATCCCTTTTGGACTTTCCCGCAACCCTGGATTCTCCTACAGACTGCTATCAATTTATTTTGGAGACGGCCCGACATGGCTATTGTTTCTTTAATTTTTTTTTTTAATTTTTTTTTTTACATCTTTATAAAATATTTCTTAAGAGGAACAAAAAGAAATATAAATATAAGGTGTATCCATTCAAACAATCAATCTGCCTAGCCTTTTCCCAACTATGTTGGGGTCGGCTTCCAGTCTAACCGGATGCAGCTGAATACCAGTATTTTACATGAAGCGACTGCCTATCTGACCTCCACAACCCAGTAACTGGGTAATAGTCAATAGTCCCCTTGGTTAGACTGGTTGTCAGACATTCAGGCTTCTGACGACATGTAACGACTGACAAAGATCCACAAATGACAGCCGGGACCATAGCCGCGTATCCATTCAAACGCGAAACAGAAAAAAAACTGCTGTTCCTTACATTTTAACGAGCTATGCGAACATAAATCTGTCTGTCCGTCTCTCTGTCAGCGGGCTGTAGGTATCTCATGAACCGTAATATGTAGACAGTTGAAATTTTCACAGATTGTGTATTTCTATTGCCGCTATTAAAACAAATAATAAAAATAACATTAAAAGGCGATCCACAAACAAAAAACGTGATTTTTTAAGTAAGTATTTTTTTTTAATCTGTTAAATAGTGTACCTACGGTAGTACAGAACCCTCAGAGTGCGAGTCAGACTCGCACTTACCCGGTTTTCTGTTTCGTATCTACTTCTAAATCCATTTGAGATCAATAGGGAGTCTTAAAATTACATTAATTACCATCCTCCTGCATTTATCTTAATTTAATTTAGAGTCGGCCCGTCATGACGTTTTTTTGGGGTTCCGTACCTCAAAATGAAAAACGGGTCCCTTATATTTCATTTACTACAAGCGGTCTCAGCATTCACTCGTGTTTACTTGAGAATATAAAGAATACATTTTAAGTTAGTTTTTGAAGTTTGTGACAGAAATCAAATGATATGTAAGACTTCAACGAGACTTCAAGGTCAACAAGCTTGCACGCGTAGCATGACCGCCATAGAAACGGGTTTTGAAAGAAAAAAAAATGCGTTAATTGGCAGGGTTTTGTAGAGGGAAGAATAGACAAAATGACAGATAAACAATCACAATCCGTCATTCTGTCTATTCTACCGTCGACTTAAGGCTCTTACGTACTGCCGCGACATTTCGCGCGACGCGACGCCGCCGCATCGTTCGCCGTGAAGTTTTCTCATAAATTGTTTTGTTAAAAGTCGCGCCAGTATGTAAGAGCCTTAAGTCGAGGGAAGAATAGACAGAATGACGGATTGTGATTGTTTATCTGTCATTTTGTCTATTCTTCCGTCTACAAAACCCGTTTCTACGGTGGTCATCGATATCCGTGGTGGTCATGCTATGCGTGTTGGTAGTTATTGTAACTTGAAGTATGAGTTTTTTTTTTTTTTCTTTTTGTTTTATCTTGTTAACATATCAGGAGTTTTGCCAGCTAACTTAATTTGGCCCTGTATAAAAGTCTATTAATAAATTAATCGTCTCCAGAATTCAAACAATTTTCTTCCCAACACTTCCTTATAAAAAAATATCATCCATCTTCCGCTGTGGCGATATCTAAATAGGACTCATCATAAAACAGACTTTAAAATTGCTCTTTAAGAAATTGTTTTAAGGTTGATTTTCCTCTGACAGATGAATGTTCAATAAAAAGATAAACTGCTCACTTATTGTCCTGAGGATCCTCGAAGAATTTTAGTAAATAATATCACTTCGGGGGACAACTTTTCTGTATCATATCAAGTGAATATCGCCTGGTGACTTGAAATATTAGATGGTAAAGAAGACGTTATTTTATTAGGAAAACTTCAACATTCGTATCGATATATCGAAAGTTACAACGATATGGACATAAATATATGTACCGAAACACTTTTGCGTTTCATAAAAGCACTCGTGAGTATATATGCAAAACGGTTTAGTAATCCATACTACTATACAGCGTGCCGCTACAATTTTAACACACGTATACGTTTTATGAAAATATTTGAATTTCATTAAACGTTATTATTTATCGATTTATTTACAATTTTCTAAATTACCATCCTAGAGCAACCTGTACTTAAAGAACTGTAGCGAAGAGATCATTTGCCGGGGTCACGGATCATTTGTAGGCAAATAAAAGGAAAGCCGCGCAATTTCTTAGAAATTATGCCGACAAAAGAGCTTACCGATTGAACGTATGCCAGCTGGTAGGTACCTTCATAAATTAATCTTTTACACAGAGTGATCTCAATTTTGGTTATGTTTTTATTATTTAGTTTGTTTTTAAATTAAAATTTTACAATTTACGAATTATTTTATTTTATTATAATTTTTATGTTTACTGGCCACTAGACCTACCCGTGTGATAAATTAATGTCACCATTGTAGCGGCACGTTGTATATATATATATAATATTATAAAGCAGAAGAATTTTGTTTGAACGCGCTCTCAGGAGCTACTGGTTGGAATTGAAAAATTCCCACGGGATCGAGACCTACGCGGGTAAACCCGCGGGGCACAGCTAGTCAATAAATAATAACGTTCAATGAAATTAAAATATATCCCTTTATCGAAACGCGAACCCGTACAAGTGGCGCGATGTAGAGAAAAATGTATGAAAATAAAATTCTCATTCAGTTAAAATAATATTGCAATTTTGCAAGAATTTCTCAATATCGGACGTAGCCACCGCTTGTGAAGCGGATCATATCAGATGGACTGAGGTAGCCTAGATTCTGGGCTAGATATTATACCGGCTATCTAATATTGGCACATGTCCAGAAATTGCAATTTCAAGGAATCGTGTGATGAAATTATTGGACATTGAAGCACGTAATACTGATAGTTTACTAACATTTTCCCGCGACTCCGTCCGCATGTTTTAACAAAAAACATAATATCCTATAGAATTCGGCATAATGTATTATTTTTAGTAATGGAAGAATTGGTATTTTACCTTTTACAAACAATTTTACCTCTTTACCTTTTTTTTTAATGTTCATTATAGTCAGAATAAGGTTTTAAGGGTAAAAATGGGTAATGTTGACTTATAGCGGTTTTTTCAACTTAATTTTCCACTGTTTAATGTGTGCTAGTGAGACTGCTTACACTACAACAACAACAACACAACATAGACAATACAGAAAAAAAAATCAATAACAATTTAGCATAGTTTTCATGAAAATCATTTTTATGCTGACTGAAAAGGAAATTCAAAATGTTCACTTATGTCACTTTAGTCTTCAGCTAGGTACAGCTTCTAATAATAGACGTGCAAGAGCCCTAAGACTGCATCACAATGTTATCAGGCTTTTAGAATTATTGGACACCATTCTAGATCTTATATGAAGAAGCAATAAGAGTTAGAACAGAGTGTGTTTTCTTTGTTATAATTTTGTTGGTTGAAAGATTGATTTTGCTTGACGATTTTTTGTAAATAATTAAATAGGATTCGTGTCATCGTAGGAAAGTGATTTCATAGTATTTTGAATTATATTTTTGAACTTTCCAATTAACGAAATTGATTTCTTTTGCAATCAAAAATTTTGTACTTAATGCTTAATTAGGTCATGGTCAGGCCTTAACTATGTTTAATTCTGTTGGTATCTATGTCACATAATTTCTAAAAAAACCGAATGTGACCGACAGAGAGCCACCCCAGTGATTTTATAAGTGCTGCTTTTTAAGGTTCAGTAGTTTTAAAGACAAGCACAGGACTTTAAGGTCAAACTCAAAGCATTTATTTCAATTAAACCATTTACAGGCCATAAATAAATAAATAAATTCAAGGTCGCTCAGCGAGCTATGGAACGAGCTATGCTTGGAGTATCTCTGAGAGATAGAATCCGGAATGAGGTAATCCGGCAGAGAACCAAAGTTGTTGACATAGCTCATAGAATAAGCAAGCTGAAGTGGCAATGGGCCTGCCATATTAGCCGTAGAACCGATGACCGTTGGGGTAGACGTGATCTTGAGCGGAGACCGCGAATCGGCAAACGTAAGGTAGGACGCCCTCAGGCTAGGTGGAGCGACGATCTTCGCAGGGTGGCTGGTAGCAGCTGGATGAGAGCTGCCGAGAATCGAGCTGAATGGCGTGCAATTGTAGAGGCCTATGTCCAGCAGTGGACTGCTATAGGCTGATGTTGATGTTGTTGTTGATTTACAGGCACTTTTGAACTGTCAAGGGGTCGGTCAGTCAGAAAATATGAAGCTAGTTGCCCATTCCAAAGCGTAGTAGGTACCTATGGAGAAGAACGGGCAAGAAACTTAACGGACACTTTTAAAAATTATATTGTTACAAAATATTTTTTTTGTAATATTAATTCTGCTGTGGTCTACTGTAAGTATATTGTGAGCAGTATTGGCGCAGTCGTAACGGCTGCGACTTATGCTTGCAGGTCCTAGGTTCGAACCCTGATAAGCCCTTTAATTTGTGTAAATTATTTCATCACCACTGCTCTCAAAACGGTGAAGAAAAACATCGTGAGGAAACCATGTTCTAGAACCAAAAAATTCGTAGACATATGACATCTACCAACCCGCACTGGGCCCGCGTGGTGGATTACGGCCCACTCCCTCTCACAGAGAGGAGGCCTGTGTCCCAGCAGTGGGAACATTGTAGGCTGATTATGTTATGCTATTATATCTAGACGACACACTGACACCTAACCTTCTCATTAATATGTGTAGGTACTACCTGACAAGCTATCTACTTCCCTATGAAAATTGGATCGCTGCTGTTGTCTTTCCGAGAAGTGGACATCAAACAAATCGATTGTTGGGCTCATCAATGTTGTACACCTTGTAGTTCAAGGGTAATATTGATTGAAGCAGCGGCAGATAGGTAGGTATTCTATTATTCTATTTCCGTATACGTACGTTATCAGTCGTTATGGAGTCGTCAGAAGCCCGAAAGTCTGACAACCAGTCTTACCAAGGGTTATCGTGTTACCCAGTTAATGGGTTGTGGAGGTCAGATAGGCAGTCGCTCCATGTAAAATACAGGTATTCAGCTGCATCCGGATAGACTGGAAGCCGACCCCAGCATAGTTGGGAAAAGGCTAGGCAGATTGTATAATTATGTACGTTATTAGTGAGTTAAATTATATTTTATTGGTATAGTTAGTTAATCATTTTAGTTTTTTAGTTAATTTAGTATAAAAAAATTAGTGAGTTCAAAATCAAAATTCATTTATTCAAATTAGGCTGTGAATCATCACTTTTCGAACGTCAAAGAGAAATTCTATTTTATTGTATTCTAAAAGTAGTGTCAAAATAAACAAAAACCAACTATTTTTACCCAAAAGAAAATGTATAATGACTTTTTTTTTCCTATTCATTATCATCAATCCCCCAAACGGTTCCTAATCCGAGGTTATTGCCATATTTTGTAGGAAAACCTTCCTGATCGCTACACAACGGTATTTATCGCAAAAACAATAATAAATCAAACATAATCGCACGCGGGGAGAAGTGGGGACATTAATACCATTATTTTAGGGTGGATATAATGAGGAAAACTTTGGACTTTCCTGTTTTTTTTTTAGTGAGCTTCTCTAACTTAGAAAACAATATTTTAATATTGTTCATTGTTACTAAAGGTGGTTAGCAAATAAAATAAAATATCTCTACAGCAGAGGTATGTTGAAAAAGTTTTTTTTTAAATTATATATATAAGTATTATAGGAATTTTAATAAAAATAATAAAAATGTATAGGGTAAACAGAAAACTAAACTATGTACAAAAAGTAATATTATAACCTCTTGGATAGTACTGTGGTACACACAGGGAATGCCTTCACTGTGTTTTACGTGTCATTTCATTACAATTTAGCTACGTTAAAGAATACAAGTCGTCTGCCTAGCCTTTTCCCAACTATGTTGGGGTCGGCTTCCAGTCTAACCGAATGCAGCTGAGTACCAGTATTTTACATGGAGCGACTGCCCATCTGACCTCCACAACCCAGTAACTGGGTAATACGATACCCCTTGGTTAGACTGGTATCAGACTTTCGGGCTTCTGACGACTCGTAACGACTGTCAAAGATCTACAAATGACAGCCCGGACCAACGGCTTAACGTGCTTTCCGAGGCACGGAGGAGTCTTGATATGTGAAAATGGACACCCATCCACGGATCGACCCCGGCAAGCGTAGCTTAACCTGATGGATCGACCCGTGCGGCTGTTATTACTTAGCCACGAGCTGCTCAAGTGTTTCCTCGAATAAAAAAATATTAATACGTGCTACGGCTTAGCTACGCGGGGCTACGAATTTGCTACGCTCGTAGCAATTCACCGACATAATATTTTAATTTGACCTTGACCTTATTCATTCCACGAATAAAACTACTTAGTACTATAATAAGTTCGTTAAAAGTATTGCTTGTTAATTTTTTTGGGGATTATAATTATTTAATTTAATACCAAATAATTCAGATTTGGATTTCCTTAAAACATTAATGGACACACTAATATAATTAATGAGCCTCTTTTTGTGATCCTCAAATAATTCTCATTATGGCTTCCTAAAAATACAAAATCGATACGCTATTATCGGTATTGTCGTTCCGTGATGTGCCCTAGCCTAGTAAGTGCGACTTAGTTGGGCGTAGCGCTCCCACGGCCGGGACGACGATCGCTTCCCTCGCTCAGCTCGCGCGTGGTTAGTCACGGTTTTAACCTAACCTTACCTATTTCGTCGGGTTGTGCTAGCTTAGTTACGGCGACCAACTTTAAAAAAGGTTAGAAAGATCATTATTTTTTTAAAGGATCACAAAAAGCGATCATCATTAGAACAACAATAGGTTTAGTGGATCAATTTATACAGGGTGCCGCTTTAATGGTGACATTAATTTAACACACGTATACGATTTTGCGTATTCGTTTTATGAAAATATTTAAATTTTAATAAACGTTATTAAATTTATTGATTTATTTACAATTTTCTAAATTTGTATCTTGGAGCAACCAGTACTTAAAGAACTGTACCGCTTATGTCATTTGCCGGGGTCACGGATCATTATGTAGGCGAATTGAAGGAATGCCGCGCAATTTCTTAGAAATTAAGCCGTCACAGGGTCGAGGACCGATAGAACGTAAGCCAGCTGGTAGGTAGCTATATGAATGAATCTTTTACACAGAGTGATCTCACTGTCTCACTGTTGGTTATGTTTATATTATTTAGTTTGTTTGAATTTTTTTTTTTCAATGTACTTTTTTTTTTTTTATGTTGGCCACTAGTCCTACCCGTGTGTTAAATTAATGTCGCCATTGTAGCGGCACGATGTATATTTCCCTTTTTTCATAAATGATCAATAAAAAAACGATATTTTCTTAGGCAAACTGACGAACTAAGGGTCACCCTACTCTCCCCAGACTTAGTCCATGTCTGGACGCCTCGGGCTCTCATTTCCGTTGGCGAACTTCCGGAGTCGACACTTAGGGATACAGAAATATGGACCCGAAACGCTCCACTGATCTTAATGTTACTGATTCTCTAGAATTGACAGAGATATATTTTACTAAGGAATTCTAGCTTTTGCTAAGGAAATTCTTCTTCTATTTGATTATAATTATTTCTAGTTCCGCTTCGTAGATTGGTTAGTTAGGAAGTAGACAAACCATATTTTTCTTTTATTTGAGTTACTTAGTATTGGTTTATGTATTTGGGTCAGAAAGACGTTTCATCTTTGTCTATGATTAAGGGATACAATGTACAGTGTGTTTCATCAAATAGTTCCTTTGCCGTAATGTTGGCTCCACAACGGACCAATTATGCTTAGAATAGAATAGAATATCTTTATTTTGCATAAAATACGGTACATAAAAGGTCTTAAATGTAAGAAGTCCCACATATATTCATTTCAGCATGCAAAAAATACCGTAAAATAAAATAATACTTAGGTAAAAACAAGGTACTGAGGTACTGAGGTAAAAAATTAAAATCATTAAAATTACATTATATTTCTATAACTAGTGAGATCATACTCAGAGTTTACTTGCTTACTTATACTTGTGCTGGTACCAATAGTCGTTACTTGGGACTGTTAATCACTCACGTTAACCAACGGATATATTGGAACCCTGTCAGTCAAAAAAATTAAGTAATAAAAACTAAAACCCAACTACGACTAAAAAGGTATAAACAAGACACCACAGACACACAAATTAAAAATCCGGAGTCACACGTGTTGGGGCGAATAAATTACGTGTGACTCCGGATTTTTAGTTTTTAGTTGGGTTTTAGTTTTTATAACTTATTTTTTTTTAATGTTTTAGTGGTTATAATTTGTGTATGTATTTATGAAATGTTCTCATTAAGCCCTTTCATTTGATACCCAACATGGTACGACAAAACATTTTTTCCTGACTTTATGTCCTCTAGAGGGCGCCATTTAATGTGACGTCACATATATAATAAGCTAAAACCCAACAAAACAAAAGGTAGGTCAAAAGGTCTGGTAGGTATAAACAAGACACCACAGGTGTCTTGTTTATACCTACCAGACAAATTATCAAAATCATATATAAGATAAATCCGGAGTCACACGTGTTAGGGCATAAATCGAACAGATTACGTGTGACTCCGGATTTTTAATTTGTCTGTTTGTGGTGTCTTGTTTATACCTTTTTAGTCGTAGTTGGGTTTTAGTTTTTATTACTTTTTTAATTCTTTTGGGGTTGTAATATATATATTTTTGAAATGTGCTCATTAAGCCCTTTCATTTGATACCCAACATAGTACGATAATTTTTTTTTTAGTTCCTCACTCACTTTATGTCCTCTAATTTTTTTTTTTTTAAATGCTCCAAAGTGTGTCACTGCCACGCCCTTAAGGTTTTGCACCCAGCTTCCAATCACCCTGTATCTTGTATTTACACCTGTGTTTACATCGGTCCACGTAACATTGGACCTCGTACCTTCTTTATGTACAGTTTAATGCATTCAGTTCAGTTACAATTGCAAAAGTGTACACGTAGATAATTTATGAGGCTGTCGAGCGCTAAGCAAAGTAACTCAAGTTTTTTTCTCCCATTCAAACGCTTTCCCAGCGCGTCTTTAGAATGATTTGATAAAAAAAGTAAATGAAGCGCTCCCGTTGTAAGTATGCAAAAGACGACAGACGACATCAAGCGGCTTTACGACAGACTAAACTCCGTATTATCTGATTAAGAAGGAGCTTACATCACCTTTAGACAATATTTATAAAGATTAACTAATGCTGAAGTGAAAACATTATACAGACAAGGGTTTACTACCGACTCGCTCATGAAGGGTTATTGAACACAATAAAAAAAACTCTTAACAACCAATTTTAAATAAAAATAACTTACAGAAACATCAGCTGTTTTAATCAACAATTTTTTCACATTTACAATATGTACGAACAGACAATATTATAAATGTGAAGAAAATCACGGACATTTCACTTAAAGCTTCGATATTGAGCGTTCACACAAGCCACCGTCAATAGCTCCGCAAACATTGATCACCCTGTATCTACCTGACAATTTTACACATCACCAAAAACACGGAAGAAACGACCTTACTGTAATGTAAATAAGGTGTGGGTAAGGATGGATTTAAGTTGGTAAAGCGCCCATTGTTTGCAAGGTTTGATGGGTCGAAAAATTGTGCTTCAGAAATAAAGCCCAGCTTTCAGGTACTTTGAACGTATTTTCACATATTCGGATTTTAAAATAGGATATTTAAAACACGGCTGTTTTTGTCTCAATACAGGTTTGTTTGTAATGAAAAATGTACCTACTTGTGTGAGGATGCCTGCACAACGTCAGAAATTTTGATATTGATTTTTTCCCACTACCTTTTTCCAGCAGCTTCACCTGGGTGGATCTCAGAAAATATCTCACGGGAACGTACTACCGGGATTAATAACCATCTCACTGTGAAAACTTGTGAAGTGAGCTGTCAATGTCATCGATCCTAAGGCAGTGACAGTTTACTCCAACCTAAGTTTTCACGCTGAGATTCTTACAGAATAGCACAACTGGTTATAAACCATCTGTGTGCGAATTTCAGCAATCCGTTCAGCCGTTTTAGCGTGAAAGCGTAACAAACAAAAAAACTCACTTTCGCATTTATAACATTAGTTAGGATACAACTGATGAAATGTTATTTTACTAACACCGGGAAATACCTAACTAATAATATTTTAAATATCCATAATATTATCAAATATTTGAAACTCATAAAAACATTTGAAACCCGCAACAAACTGCCTTAAATAAACCGCAATCACAAAAACAAGCAATCAAATAAGTAATTAAATATTAAACGTACATATTTCTCTCACTGAATGAAGTTTATTTCCACGAGACACGGCTCGTTAATTAAAGTTGATAGACTAGTAGCGATATCAAAGAGATTCCGACTTGCAAAGAAAGATGGCGGTACAGAGCAGACGGTTACAGAAGGTTGGCTACATACGAGCGAAAACGCGCGTACACAGACACGCTTCATGTACAACGAGTACAAGCGCACTCGCATTCTATCGCCGACGCCTTATTGTGAAAACCTGTACCTAAATATAAAAGAAGTAACTTTTCAGAAGGAAGAAAATACTGCGTGCTGTAAAATTTTTGTACGATTTTTTCTCGCCACATTGACAGATGCGAGTATTTACGAGGTTCTCATTTACTGTCATAGATATCGAATGAAAAATTTGTCATTTTGTTCCTAGAAACGCAATAAAATCAATTTGAGCAAAAATGCATTCCCGAGGTTTTCACTCTAAGGCGACGCTATTGGGATAGTTTGTGATCGTCAAAATCAAAATCAAAATCAAAATATTTTATTTCACATAAACCTACATGGGCACTTATGAAACGTCAGAAGCTAGGTGCACGGTTCCAATTGGTCGTCATATTGGTAACCTGACCTTTTATACTGAGCCTCGAAAAGCACGTTAAACCCGGTCCCGGCTGTCATTCGTAGATCTTTGACAGTCGTTGCGGATAGTCAGAAGCCCGAAAGTTTCACAACTATTTTTTTTCGAAAGTTTCACACCATTATTCTATAGGTTATTGCCATAATTTATTTTAAATCATGTCTGTTTAGAAAATAAAAACTTTTTACAAAAAAAAAACAACCGACTTCCAAAAATAACGCTAATTTCGGAAGTCGGTGTCTTTGTTTTTCAATTTCCGTTTTTTGCCACCGACTTCCGAAATTAAAGTTTTTTTTCACTTTTTAAGTGTTTTTTTTTGGAAGTCGGTTGTTTTTTTTTTTGTAAAAAGTTTTTATTTTTCACTTTTTAGTTGTGGTACCTACCCCACACAAATCCGAATACCACTACCTGCTATGTAAATAACAGAGAAGGAGTCAAACAGGATATCGTCTAGATAAACTAAGTGGGAAAAATACGTAATATTGAAGCTAACTCAAAAATTACGCAAGCAAAGTTAATAAAATTTATATGGTACCACCTCGGAAGCATGACCTACCAAACAAAAAAAGAATCATCAAAATCGATTCATAATTGGCGGAGTAATCGCGTAACAAACATAAAATAAAAAAAAGACATACAGACGAATTGAGAACCTCCTCCTTTTTGAAGACGTCGGTTAAAAATACGTAATATTGAAGCTAACTCAAAAACTACGCAAGCAAAGTTAATAAAATTTAAATGGGACCACCTCGGGAGTTCAATCGGTTCACAATTAAACAAAAAAACAAAATTACATCCAGACGAACATAGAACCTGCTCCTTTTTGGAGATCGGTTAAAAAAACGAAAACGCATCTACGACTCTTGCCAAATTCTATAAATGAGTGAAGGTCAGTTAGACAGTCGCTCCATGTAACATAGCATTTCATTTCACTTGTATCCGATTAGAATGGAAGTCAACCCCAACATAGTTGAGAAAAGGCTAAGCAGATTCCGATGAGTTTGTGTGACGTACGATTACGTGTGCGTGCAACTTTTTTCGTTCGTTGTATGAAGCCGGCCTTCTGTGTGCTCATCTAGTTTGTGGTGGCGGTAAGCAAAGGCAAGTAAGTGGGTGTCTTGAGAATTGCAAGTGGAAGTGGGTGACTTGTATTTCATTTGGCTTTGCCGCTCTTGAAATGTCGTAATTATGTCAGTTGTTTATCTTGAAGGCAAAGATTAGTAGGGATTCTTAAATTGAGGAACTCTTTGGACCGTACTACTGGCGATTAACGAGAAGTAAGTAGAGATAGCAACTAAAACGAATTGGCGAGCAACGACCAGCGAGTGCGGGACAGCGACGAGCGATTACTTTCTTTAATAGCTCTTGTCGCTGCGATAAATGAGTACGCATCGGTGGTGTGAACAGTCAGCGATCACCTGTTAATATTCGGTTTACTAATGTTAAGCATAAAATAGATTGTCATAATTTACATTGGCATAACGAAATTCAGCATAATGATCATTACGCATAATATTATTAGGCATAAATGTTTTGCCATAATGTTAATTGCCATAAATACTGTTGGCATAATAATAATGCAGCATAATGTTATAAACGCATAATGATATTTACACATAATGTTCTTTGGAATAAAAATAATAAATCCAAATATAACTCACTCCTTTAGTTTTGTATTTTTGGTTTATGCCACCATCTTTCAATTTATTTCTCGCTTTTTAGTGGGTCAGTTTGTAAATTATCTAAGTTATAATAGCCTAATGTCAACTGCTCACCACCATTACAAAATATTGCTTTTTCCGATGCAGGGACGTTAACCGTTGAGGAGTTCTCCCAGAAATCACCATCAGCTCCACTTCACTATATCCATTGTGACGAGCATAAATTACTTGGCAACCATAAAGTAATCGAATCGCAACCCGTGAAATATTTATTAATGAGTAGTTCCGGTGGCAATCTGTGGTCTTCATCATCAGTTCCACTGCACCAAATGGTGATTTCTGAGAGTAACTGCACGAGTTATTATAAAAAATAGAATTTTGCAAATCCGTTTATATACGACGTATGCCCGAACAAAAATAAAAATAAACTCCGAATTAATAACCAGTCGGTTAAATATCAAACATGTTCGCGGCTCAGGGGCCACCCCTGAGCCGCGCCTTAACCTAATCCAATAGAGTAATTCCCAAATTATAATAAATAATGTTTATATTTATGGCTTACGATTAAAAGATAAATTATGCCTTAAAAAATTATAGCAACTCCAAATTATGCTTAAACAAAGTAGACCAGATGTCAGTTATGCTAACCTTAGCATTATGCCAAGGTATTATTATGCCACAGTATTATTATGCTAAAAAAAGTTTTGAGAAAACGTTATGCCAAACAATATTATGGCTAAACATTTTATGCCAAGAGGGGGATTCCCTTAATATTCAGGGTGTAAGGGACAGCAGACTGATGGGATGAATTCAGCATCAGCATATCATATTAAGACGACGGGTACATGAAATTATTTCAGGAATGTTATGAAAATCGAATAACCCTGATTAGTTTTATTACCTCAATGTATCGTTACCGTGGCAAAATGCACATAGCCTCACTCCCCGTGGCGGTGGGGAGGGCGCGCTCGCGCAACGTGATTTATCAATGTAAATTCTGAGCTTCACGCGTCGTTCGCTATAGTATTTTAACATCCATTGCTTTTATTTTTATTTTAGCTGTTTTATTTACATAACTGGAGTGCTGCGTACAGAGAATGTAATTTTACATTGAAATAAAGGAATAGTAACTGAAAAAACGATTTAAAAAAATGGAAATTTTCCTGAGGGAATATGATTCTAAATAAGGAGCTGAATGCCCCCTGTTAATTTTCGGAGGGCTGTCCCTTACACCCTGTATTTATCTCTTTTTCTTATTCAGAACGTACAATTATTGTACATGTCATTTATACATTTTTTTGTT
This sequence comes from Lithophane ornitopus, assembly GCA_948473465.1. NCBI lineage: Eukaryota > Metazoa > Arthropoda > Insecta > Lepidoptera > Noctuidae > Lithophane > Lithophane ornitopus. Next base: position 4,267,370 of record OX419636.1, read on the forward strand.
GACGGTGGGACGGGTGGCTTAAATTAATGTAGTTTCTGATCCGCCCACAGTGAGTTTAGGTGTTTATAAGTCCTGTCTTTTTGATCGCTCTCACCTCTTGGAATATAATACCCACTCCCTTTCTATAGTCCCGTGAGTGTTATATTGATTACTAGAAAGACCAAAAGCGAAACATGCACGAATGAGGCCGTTGACCCTTCTAACGAACTTCACACCATTGACAGCTCACTTCATCTTAGTACATACATATTTACTATACATGATTATTCATTAAAGTCGCTTTTCGTGGTTGTCTGTATGTCAGCGTTGTTCTTCTCAACCACGCAACACCCTTCTAACGAACTTCACACTTTTGAAAGCTCACTTCATCTTAGTTTTCACGGTGAGATTATCGCCATCTATACATGATTATTCATTAAAGTCGCTTTTCGTGGTTGTCTGTATGTCAGCGTTGTTCTTCTCAACCACGCAACACGCTTCTAACGAACTTGACACTATTGACAGCTCACTTCATCTTAGTTTTCACGGTGAGATTATCTCCATCTATACATGATTATTCATTAAAGTCGCTTTTCGTGGTTGTCTGTATGTCCGCGTTGTTCTTCTCAACCACGCAACACCCTTCTAACGAACTTGACACTATTGACAGCTCACTTCATCTTTGTTTTCATGGTGAGATTATCTCCATCTATACATGATTATTCATTAAAGTCGCTTTCGTGGTTGTCTGTATGTCCGCGTTGTTCTTCTCAACCACGCAACACCCTTCTAACGAACTTCACACTATTGACAGCTCACTTCATCTTAGTTTTCACGGTGAGATTATCTCCATCTATACATGATTATTCATTAAAGTCGCTTTTCGTGGTTGTCTGTATGTCCGCGTTGTTCTTCTCAACCACGCAACACCCTTCTAACGAACTTGACACTATTGACAGCTCACTTCATCTTAGTTTTCACGATGAGATTATCTCCATCTATACATGATTATTCATTAAAGTTGTTGTTCTTCTCAACCACGCAACAGATTTAGATGAAGAATTTATTCCGGAAGCTTTATTTATGTGTATAATAAGTTAATATTAAAGTAACATATAACTCAGAAATCTCGATGTTTTGTTAAATCTTAAAAACCGTGCGTAGCGGGTCGCTATTAGTTACGTAATAAATCGTCTGGTTTACAAATGTCTTTAATAAGTGACACTGATGCAGCAGGTAGACATCGAACTCACGACATCTATCGGAATATATATTATAACTACCTGCATACTGCAATCACCAAGCATCAGGCGATTTAGTAATAAGTCACTCTTTGGAATGCGCTCCCTCTGAATATCAGGATGGCAGCGAGTCGGTTATCTTTCAAAGTAGCGGCTCGTGAACATATTCGTGAGAAGTTGGCAGAATCAATGCGGCGCTGATTTGCTGGGCTTGTTTTCTCCTTCACCTATCGTTATTTCTCCTGACAAAGTTTATTCTGTTTATATGTATGTATTTAAGTATATATGTATTACCATTTATCCTTTTTCGAATTATCTATCCCGTATGTTGCACCTGCCATGTTTATCTCTGCATCACCCTAAGGTTGACTGGTAGAAAATGCCTCAGGCATTAAGTCCGCCTTTGTACAGTATTTTTTTTACTTGTGCATAAAGTTTTAATAAAAAAAAAAAAAATAAAGAGGCCTTATCACTGCATTACTATTCTGTAACCATCTCACCGTGAAAACTTAGGTGAAGTGAGCTGTCATTGTCATCGATACTTACCAGTGACAGTTCACTCCAAGCTCACTTCACCTAAGATTTCACGATGAGATATATACAGAATAGCACAACAGGACATCAATTTAATGAATCAATAATAATAATATGTCAGATGACAGTTCACTCCAAGCTCATTTCACCTAAGATTTCACGATGAGATTTTTACAGAATAGCACAACAGGACATCAATTTAATGAATCAATAATAATAATATGTCAGATGTCGAGTTCGAGGAACGTTCATATTTACACTGTAACTGAATTTACAAAGTCAAATTAAACAAAATGTTCACACAAAAGCGTTTTGTAACTCAAACAATTTGAACTTCACTGAAAACTGCAACACTACAAAATTAAAGTCAATATACACTGCAGTCTGTAGATTAGATTACCAGTCTAGACTGAATAAAAAAAAAAAAAAAAGAACGATTCCGACTAGCCTTAGTTATAAATTCTATATAGTAAATAGAAAAACCAGCCAAGTGCGATTCGGACTCAGGCACGAAAGGTTCCGTACCATTATCTACAAAAATGGCAAAAAAAATACGTTTATTGTATGGGAGCCCCCTTAAATATTTATTTTATTCTGTATTTATTGTTATAGCGGCAACAGATATACATCATCTGTGAAGATTTCAACTGTCTAGCTATCACGGTTCATGAGATACAGCATGGTGACAGACAGACAGACAGACAGACAGACAGCGGAGCCTTAGCAATAAGGTCCCGTTTTACCCTTTGGGTACGGAACCCTAAAAACGACTTCGTTAGTTCAGGCTTTGTTTTTGCATTTAATTCTATTAAGCTTCTCTGAAGGTAAGATTATTTGGAAAATAACACGATTAAAGCGGACTTCATTAAAATAATATTTGCGAAAGATAAAAGAAAATAATCCAGTTTTAGAGTTGCCACTACAGAGATATATTATGCCCGGCGCACAATGGGCAGTTGCACCGCCACCAACCTTGTTGGCTACTTACATTATCCTATAGGCCGTACTTATACAACAAAGGAAGAATAGGTAGGTATTGAATTGACATACAGTCCATTTCACACTGTCTTTTATTCGTAAACAGAATGGATCAAGAAAACAGATAAAAAAAATGCCTCAAGGGGAAATCACATAAAGTTCCTATCACCAAGAGTTGACTTCTCATTGTCGCTTTGCTGTTGTTGTCTGCTTTCGCCTAAAGGATGTTCAGAGGTGTAGGTATCCATAGTGCACCCCAGATTTTGCCAATAATTTTAAAAGTGCCTCAACTGCCTCGTTTGTCTAGTGGTCGCAAGCGCTACTGCTGAGCATGAGCTCCCGGGTTCGATTCCCGGGTCGGGCAAAGTGTTATTTGCTTTTTTCACCTGGAATTTCTCAGTAGCAGCCTGGAGTCTGGGTTCGTGCCCGGTTGATGGCAATAGGCTTGCCCCCTATAACATGGGACTAAATATAACTAGCGAAATGTGGGTGTACTATAGGTACAGTCACGGACTTTAATTAATGAGCCACCTTGAAACTTTTCAATTTTACAGTTTCATACATTCACGAGATTACACGATTAAACACGAACACAAACCGCACGCTCGTAAGCAAGATGACAAATAAATTACTTATAATCGGAAATAGTCTTATCCATAGAGGTTGACTAATAAATTCTCAATGTAAAAATTAATAAAATGTTGCATTAAGTTTATCCAATCTATTTGATACTGACCTCCTTTGAATCAAAGCTCATTAACGTTGAAATGTCGATGTCAGAGACGTTAATTTCGAATTTGTCTAAATTCTATTAATATTTCTCCGTACGCTAACGTTACTATTGCTACGCTTAAACAATCGTTGCTAGGTTATTGTTGCTAGACCTGTAATTGGTTGACTTTGGGTAATCACTCTGCTGTCAAGTTTGTAGTTCTGGCTCTCAGGTTAGCCAACCGGTAAAGTAATTAAATATAATTTTCTTCTACTAATACTAAGACATTATGACTTTCCATGTCGGGAACCGAATAAACCGATTTTCATTACACGGCTAAAATACGAACAGTGCCAGATGGCTCATCAATTAAAGTCCATGACTGTACATATCTGCCTAACCCTACCTACATGGAATACATGCGTGATTTAATTGTTAAAAGTAATTATTATATTTCAAAGTACGAAACTATTGAGCTGCCAATCTATCTTGTGAAAATTTCATAATGAAAACTTAGTTGAAGTAAGCTTGAAGTGTTCTGCCATTTCACATGAGGCTAGGGATTGACACTATTGACAGCTCACTTCACCTAAGTTTTCACGGTGAGATTTGGACAGAATATATTGGCCGGTCTCTAAAACATTTCCCAAAGAAGAAGGTCTACATCTTTCTCTTTCACTCGCCGTGTCTATTTACCTAAAGAATATGATATCATCAAACGACCGCTCGCAGACACTTTACAATGTGGATGTCATTAGGGCTCATACTTACATACATAACCGTACATAGGTGTGTATTATAATGATGCTAATTTGGAGGACGGAGAGCTACGAAGTTATGATATGGGGGGTTAAGTTATGTTCCGAGACCCCCCCCCCAAAATCATTCGAGCTGTCGAGAGGCTGAATGATTTACGTACTTATCAATTATCCACTCAGATAAACAGTAAAATTAAAATATAAACAGAAAGTTCTGTTCGAGGCCAAAAGGCTCCTATCTCAGCATTTATTATATAAAATATCGCAGCGCTGGTATTCTAATAGGGCCGCTGTGAAGTCACGGACAGATACAGAAATAAATAATGTACCATACATTGCGCCACTTATGTTTATGTACCATGTAATAATAGTCCGCAAGACGATTGCCTATTAATAAGTAGACAAGGATAACGACAGTCGGGCTGGTCCAAAAATTCAAGGTCGCTCAGCGCGCTATGGAGCGGGGCTATGCTCGGAATTTCTTTGAAAGATAAAATAAGAAATGTACTTAATTATTCAAAAAAGAACCGGAGTTACCAACATAGTTTGCAGAATAAGCAAAGGGCTGGTCATGTATGTCAAAAGACATGGTCGGTGGAGCAGACGAGTCCTGGAGTGGAGACCGCGTATCGGCAAGCGTAGCGTGAGTCACCCCTCAGGTAGATGGACCGACGACATTAATCAAGTAGCTGGGACAGACTGGATGCGGAAGGTGGAGAACAGGGTGTTGTGGCGCAACTTGGAAGAGGCATAGGCCTTTTCCAAGCTGCGCCACAACATAGGACATAGGTCATAGACATAGGTCATAGGACATAGGTCCAGGAGTGTACTGCGACAAAGCCGGATCCAGGGGGGAGGGGACACGTACCCCTGTGTAAAAACAGTTTAAGTAAAATAAATTCGAATCGTCTCAATGGACTGTTCTTTCTTTTTTTCATGTTGGGAAATCATCAAATGACTTCTCCCGCTCTAGGCGGAGCGGGAGGGCGTGTCAGACTTTTACTGACTAAAACCCACCCGTGTTCCTTCAGTTGCCTGTTACCAAGGGCCCCGGTATCCGTTTCGGATTTCCCGCAACCCTGGTCAATGGACTGGTCTGAATGCATATCTATCAAAATATTGCTTCAATGATGAACGCTGAAGAAGGCTACTATATCTTCATTGAAAGATTATGAATCCCAAAAACAGCATAGTGCAATACAAAATATGGGAGACATATCTTATCTGCCTGGCCCAATTGCGCCTCCCAGAAATAGTACCTGGATCCGGCCTTGGATTGCAATAGTCTGAGTCGATTGAAATAGGTAAGAATTACACAATAAAAACACATACGAACAGAGCAAGCTAATATAAGCCGACTCTACAATCTTCCTACATTCTCGGCCTAATTTCTCAAGCCATTGAGCCCGCGTCTCCGTCGAGGCAAGCATTCTGTCGATCGTAAAGCCATGCGTCCCGAAAGTTGCTCACTCCTTCCTCATCTGACATTACCGGCTCTTTGTCATGTTGACATATTGTGTGCTTTACCCCTGACTTTGGAGGGGTTTAAAAGCGGACCTGTATCGATTTTTTGGGTGTAGGTATAGAAGTGTATCAAAGTTGTGAACAATTTTGGAACTTGCTTTATGATTGGCCTCTTAGTTTTGTCCTTTTGGAAGCGAGTTTCCAACACGGAACAAAGGCCTGAACATATTTTTGTTTCGCGTTTGGATGTTTGTATCTTGATGTCTGCCTAGGCAGACATCAAGATACAAACATCCATCCATTTTTATGAAGCTTCTAGAAGCTTGATAAAAACAAACAAATTATACCTATTTGGCAACCAAACTATACCTGAGCATCATCAGATATAACTTGCAAGTATGTTTGTAGTTTGAAATGAATTCGCAAACGTACTTTAATTTCTGGTTGCTTATAACAAACAATATGTAATAAACACCACCCATAACTAATTCCCAAATGGATCTCAAAGTCGTTACCCCAATATCATAATCTCTAACTGTCTATTATTACCACATATTTACAGTATTTCAGGGATTAGGGAAATAAGATGAAACACCAAGACATTTCGTCAATCATTTATATTTCTTTACCAACATCAAATTCAATATTCTACACCATACCATCACATCTCCTATTCCCCCCATAATATCACTATTTATTTAATATTCCAATATTTACGATAAAACTAATATGCTACCTTAATTTACAATAGATCTTCACACGTCCTACCGTCATCCGCGCCCGACCCAGCCGTCCGTTGTCGCGCCATTTTACCATATCGAATCTTTCGGTGTGTTGCCAGTACAATATCCAACAATTATTTCTTATTCAGAATTGAAACCTAACACATAGCAACAAGTACATACATCCCTATCTACCTTCTCCCTATTTAAAAATATAACCAGTTTTTTTACTTAGATATAAGAATAACACAAAATACGTAATAACTCCAAAGTCCATAAAACTAATTAATCACAAAGTTTCACACATTAATTAATTAAAATAATTTCAAACCTTAAGTATAGTTTACAGCGCTCTGCATTTAATTACAATCAGACTGCACAGTTGCACACTTTAATAACATTATGCAGACTGTCAACGTAGAGGAGAAAGACAGAAAATCCATTCGATTTTATTTACTTATTTACGAGAGAAATATGCTTATACATTATAGAAGCTAACACTAAACTATATAATATTATGTACTAGCATTAGGTATATGAAATATCTCATTGGGCATAAAAAAATTCGTCCGCATCGTTATATTTGGGAAAATTATCCAAAATTATCCATTTAGAAATGGAGTTGTCGTATGGGCATTTTCCCACTTTCTACATGAACAATGATAGGATAAGGAAGTATAAAACATAAGCTTAAATTCATGGAAATTGTGGACTTGCGATACATTAATACTAAAGCGAAAATTAGGCACTTCCAACTAAAACCATTTGATTTCTATAGGGAAGATGTCGGTATGAAAATATTGCAGTTTAAAACAAAACAATTAAAATGTAAAAGTAAGTCATTGAATTCGACAGTATCTATAGAATATCTTAGGGCTTGCTAAATAATAACAGCCGCACGTGTCGATCGACGGTTGGGCTACGCCTGCCGAGGTTGCTCCGTAGATGGGTGATCTTCAATTACATAACGAGACCCCCGTACCTCGTAAAGGATGTTAAATCGTTTTGTTCCCGGCTGTCATTTGTAGATCTTTTACATTCGTTTCAGGTAGTCAGAAGCCCGAAAGTTTGACAACCAGTTCTACCAAGGGTTATCCTACTACCCAGTTACTGGGGTGTGTAACATGTGGATAGGAAGTCGCTCCATGTAAAATACTGGTATTCAGCTGCATTCGGAAAAGAGATATGCAGATTGATTGACAATATGGAAAAGCCATGAGTTGGTGGCATTTTGCGCAGAAACGGTTTGAGTGAAGCTTCTGTTTCTCTTATACGCAAATGGCTATAACAGCTTCAAGCTCTAAGTTGCAGACAAGTTGCAGACACTAGTCGTTTTTATGTTTAACTTGCTATGTTGTAGACATTTGTAAGTTTCTGACGTTTCACTAAACAACTTGTCAGATGCAGTGGTCTGTGGGCTTAAAACGGTCACTTTAGCAGAATCATAATATGAAAATATTATGAATCATCGTAAAATGTCACAAACTAGCAAATCATATTACGCAATAATTCATCTGTTCATCAGTTTTCTATGGAGATTCGTAAAATGGTCCACAAACTATGAATTGCTTTTATGTGTAATTAGAGGAATTGCTGATGACAGCTGGGATTCAGGAAATAAACTGCTTTTAGAGGAATTGCTAATGTGGCCGGTTTAGGTACCCTGTACGCTCGTGCTTAGCATAATGTCATTGGAATGCTTTCTGCCTTAGCATGAGCAAAACCGTTCTTCGTGTTTTTAAAACTTATCATGAAATTTAAAAACGATTAAGTAGTTTAAGAGTATCCAAATCAAACCTCTCCATGTACGGTCAACGAAATTATTTATTTATTAAATTGACACACTAAGTCGATTTGCCTTACCATTATATACAACTGTAAAATAAAGGCAGTTTAAGTTGTTTGTCAATTTGGTAAACAATAATTATTGTCCCTGACTATCCAGACAATTGATTTATGATGAAGACATTTCATAACATAGAGCATGTTAATAAATAATTTATTGTTTTTGAAATCAACATTATTTTGCAATTCACGGTTTGGTCTCTACAACGATTAATACCTACTTGTTGGCGCACCTTTGAATAAGTGTAAATCATTAAACTTTCAGATGCAAAAAGCCCAAGTTAACTCAAGTAATCTCCTAAGTTAAGCAAAGTTTGTGTGGCAAGAAACGTTTGACTCATCACTTTGTCAAACATAAACATATACAGTTAATTATTTTGATTTGATTAATATTACGTCAGCACGTTTCTTGGGGCGTGTAATTATAAGTTCGCGATTGGGAAAGTTAAATTTATTGAAAAGCATCGTGTCTCGTGTCGACACAAGAAGCATGAGTACACTTTACGTTGCGGTAAAAATATCTGCCAACAGGATGGAATGCATCGAACTATGGCACCGAGCATTCAGAATCTACAGGCGAGGAAGGTTTCTTTAACGCACCAAAAATATAATTTTGGCCTCACAAATATAAAACTTTTTGGCGTTAAGATTTCTGTGTAAAAAAACAATTACCTAACAGTCACGGACCCAGGGTAATAGTTGTGCTTTCAGAGCGATATTTTTCAGTTTTATTCGTCTCTTAAAACGATTCTGTATTCAGTCATTTACATAAACAATTAAACATAATAGCAATATTAATTTGGTTTACGGTGCAGGTTCCTACAGGATCTAGTAAACTCAGCTTTTTACTAAAATCCCAATTGCCTGCCACATCAGAAAAACTTGGCACTCTGCAGGTGGCCAGTATTTAATTCAACTTTTATCGTTTGAAGGAAACTGCACTTTGTTCCGTCACTAAAAGATAAATAAATCTTCCAGCTGTTAGCACTGTTCAAGAACTAACTATCCTGTTCATCTTGTTTATGCATTAAGGCCACGCCTCTGTGTGCGCCGAACCTATACCACTTTAATGCACAAAAGTGTGTTTCGCATGGCTACTGTAAACTTCAATAAATTACCTAAAGAAATTAGGGCAATGAACATTGCCTTATTTAAGAAAAACCTAAAGAGCCTTTTAGTTAATAGGTGTTACTATAACTTGAACGACTACTTAAATGATAATTTTTCCAAACTCTAGACCTCTCAGTGATATTATGTAATAGAAAATAATATTGTGCATTTATCTGTTAATGTATTGTAATAATTCTAGGAATGATATTGAAATAATTTAATTACTATTATTATTTAATGAATAATTAATCTGAATTAATTTGACTTTTTGAAGGTCATTCCAATCATTTTAATATCTCAAAATATTTTTATCTAATTTTATTTTTCTCAATGTAAATGTAGGTTCTGATAACCCATGATTGTATACATTTTGCATGTCTTACGGTAGAATCACTTGAAACATGTACTTTTAATAAAACCAAGGTAAGTGTTTTCTGCAAAAATAAATTTAATTTGATTTGATTTGAGGTTCAATGTAAACTAGAGAAGCTATTACAAACTAAAGATGTGTCCCCGTGGATTTAAAATGTGACAACCGCGGTGTATGCATGCATATTGAGGTAAAAGCCGTTCCTGAGAAGCTGCGGAGTTACGCTGGCTAATTTTAATCTCATCCTGTACATGTATGTTCTTTTTTTTAAAGATGAAATCAGAGTGGTAGTTTTCAATTTTTTAAGAACGCATTCTAACCTCAATCTGTTAAAAATACGTCTAATTTACCTACATTTTTGATAAGCTGAGGTAAGATAGCGGGAATTAGCCTTCAGGGGGCCTAAAACGCTGCGGGAAAGTCCGGAAGAGATACCAGGGCCCTTTGCAACGGGCAACTGAAGGAACACGGGTGGGTATTAGTCAGTAAAAGTCTGAGAAGTCATTTGATGAATTCCAACCCTTAAAACAAAAACCGGGCCTAAAACGGCGACTTTGGCAGAATCTTAATATTATTATTAATCATCGTAAAATGTCACAAACTGACAATTCATATGATCTGCGTGCAATTCATATTACGCAATAATTCATCTGGGTAACAGTTTTCTGTGGAGATTCGTAAAATGGTCCACAAATTATGAAATGCTTTTGTGTCAAATTAGAGGAATTGCTAATGACAGCTGGGAATTCAGGAAATGAATTGCTTTTATAGGAATTGCTAATGTGACCGTTTTAGGCCCACAGATGTATTATATTATAACTTGCTCGAAAACAATTCTGTTTGAAGGTCGTTAAATTATTGTGTCTATAGGTAATTATAATTATTTGTGTAGACAAGTAAGATAAAACATAATCCAAAATATAATTTCCGCTTATCGCAAAAATATAGATAATTGCCTACCTATAAATAAAACACAATCTAATCCTAATCATAAAGGTGGGTACTGACCGGTGTACGGGCAGTAATGTAGCATTTGCAGCGAGCATGTTACGTTACGCCGTGTCCTAAAATCCGTGTAATATGCTCGTTTCGAACTCTTTGCTCGCCCGTGCTCCAGATACGCAAGACACTGTGCGCTCGTGACGACTTGTCGCGGCGTAATGACTGAACAGCGTAACACTCAAAGGGATTTACCAAAAAACCGAAAGCGGTAGGAGCGCTCCAAACGAACTACGAGCGGCTCGTTGCTCGCGTGTTCGTGCTCGTCTCCACGTACTGACTGCACGAATGCTCGCTTTGTAACATGTTACATTAAGAGCCTCGACCAACACCTATGGAGGCTCTCGCAGCTGGATTAAGGGCTTGATTCAGAAAGCGCTGGACACGGCCCGCATTGTTAGGAGGTTCCTCTCTCTGGAGCTCTGACCGCCGGTAGCTTGGACCCTGTTCCCGATACCGGTGGGCTACTATTTTTTTATATATTTTTTATTCTAATATTTAAAAATATAATTTATATTTATGTAAAATGAAAAAAAAAAAAAAAAAAAAAAACAGATTACAATTTACATTTACCACTATAGATAATACCATAAATAGATTTTGTCATATAAAAATTGTAGTTTAATACAGAGTTATAAACCTCTGACACGTTCGGGAGTCATTACACCCCGTAACACCGGTCAGTACCCACCTTTACATAATCCAGCCATCTAAAACGTATTGTTGATGAAACGACGATGCGCGGCTTATTTCCTCGAATTCTAGCAATCGATTGTTAACCTGAGGCGGTCCGTACTTGGAACTCGAGAACAAAAATAAACGATAAACGGTATACCTTCGTAGAATCGGCAGTAGTGTTGTGCTTATGGCCGGTAACTTGAATGTTTTCTTATACAATGTGGAGACGACATTACGACAAAAAATAAACCCCGTATGTCTAATGACGTTCTCGGTCATATACAAAAAAATAATCAAATATATCCAATAGATTAGTTACGATAGCTAGTCAAAGATCGGCAAGCCCCATAGTCGGCCCATCACTACTGTTTAGTATGTTTGAAAAAGTGACTTTAAAATTTCCATGTTAGGATTTATTTGATAGTTCCTAAATAGTCTTATGCATTAGTATTGTACGTGTTTTCATTTATTGTTGTATTGTCGTCTCCATATTGTATAAGAACAATGAAGAAAATCTGTGTTTGTTTATTTAAGATCTATAATAAATTACCTAAAGGCATAAAAGACATGCCAATAGTTAAATTTAAAACAGCTCTACAGAAATTTTTAACCGAAAAATTTTATTACAGAGTAGACGAATTTTTAAACGAGAAATAATTATAAAACTAAAAACATTACTGTAATAGTTCCTAATTATATTTTAAATTTATTGTACTAATATTATCTAAGCATGTGAATCTAGTTATTAAGTTCTCAACAAAAAACATTTGTATGCCAACGAAGCAAAACATAGAGCTACTATTATTTTTTTTATTTTAATACCATCTATGTTAAACCTATGTTTACAAATGAATAAATGATTATGATTATGATTATGATTAACCATTTATACACAGACAAAAAGAAAAGTACAGAAAAAAAAGTTACAGAGGTGATGCTTATTTCTAAAGATATCTCTTCCAGCTATGTTTAAATTTGACATAAAAGCAATTCATAATTTGTGGGCCATTTTACGAATCTCCATAGAAAACTGTCAAACAGATGAATTATTTCGTAATATGAATTACACGCAGATCATATTATGAATTGACAGTTTGTGATTTTTTTTATGATTTATGATTATATGATATGATTTATGATTGTATGATTATGATGATATGATTTATGATTATGATTATGATTCTGCTAAAGTGACCGTTTTAAGCCCCCAGATTTCTTTACGAATTATGTAAATTTAATCTCTCTCGGAATAAATTCTCTAAATGATGGTGAAATCGCACCAATATCCGTTGCGTTTGGAGAACAAAGTGGTTACACAAACAGACACAAAAACCAATTTATTTAATATGATTTATGTAAGTAGCAACCGTTATTAAAAAAAAAAAAAATCATAAAATAATAATATTAAATCGAAAATCAAATCGTCAGTGGAAAGGTGAAAATGCTAAAGCGCCAAAATGGTACTTTTGGGGAAATGAGGTTTAATTTTTTTTTTTTTCGTTTTTAATTAATATCTTTTTTGTTTTTATTCCGATTTTATTCATCTAAAAATATAACATTATCAAAAAAATCTTGTACCTAAATGTAAAAAGTATTGTATATGAAATAGTAGTCGATTTAGCAAAAAAAAATATATATATAGGAAAATGCTAGTCAGGAAAAAATTGCTAATTTACCTCAAATGAATGAATCGAATTTATCGAAAAATGCTTATAAATTGTAAAAACCACTTCTTTTGGAAACAAAACAAGCTTAAGTAACTCAGACCGTGTAAATCTTGTAAAGAAAAATTGCTAACGATTGGTTATGATAGTTTTCATGCCGTGAAGGACAAGCACTAAAGAAGCTATACTCTACACAGGCTATGTAAACAAAATTACTTAAATGCACGGGCATAACTGAATAAATGCAAGCAAAAGTTACTAAAGTTAAATTATTAACCATTACTTTATTCGATCATACTTCTTAACTGTGGATTACGTGACCTCATATGTGTCATCTATACTAATATACAAAGGGAGAGTGCGAATTTTGTGAGTTTGTGTAATGTGGAGGGTTACATTATTCTAGATGAACATAGGTTAGGCAATACGGGTTGGTATCCGCAACTCCTCGTCAAAGCGCATATTTTTCGTACGGGAGGGAAATCGCTTATTCGATCCACCCCAGCTTCTCCAAGAAGGCCAGTAACGCCTTGATGTTATTGACAATTTCACGTAGGGTGTCTAAGTACTTTGCCCTGTATGTGGCGACCACCAGGCAGTTTAGCAGCACATAAGCTGCTGTCTCATCGTCCTCCTTGCAGGCCCTGCATAGCGGACTGTCTGTGACTCCTATGACAAAGAGGTGTTTATTAAAAGACCATGGCCCGTTATAGCTGCTGTAACAGTACGCAGCTGTTGTTTCCTTACTCGGAGCACCCGTTTCGTGAGGCAGCCATCGATCACAGGGAGTGCCTCCTTAGCCTGCCTGAACTCACCTTGGTCCAACCATAGTTCGTATATTGGTCCCTGGTTCGTTTCCTTACTAGAGTGCGTAGGTACCCGAAGGGAATTGGCACAATGAGTTCTGTCCCAACAGTGTGGCTGTTTAGCGCTTGCAGAACAGCCACACTCTCTGAGAGTATTCGTATCGAATGTTCCTGAACTTCCCTGGCCATGATGGCCGAGGGGGCAAGAAAAATACCCATGCATTCGGCCTGGAATACTGTGTTGTGGACACCCAATTGTGTTACTATGTGTATGTTGAAGACATCCTAGAAAATTCCAGCACCTGTGCACTACTTGTTTTGGATCCATCCGAGAACATGCGTAGCTCTGCGGGGGGCAAACCCTTGCATCGGCGATCCTCTGTAAGTTGGATTCTGTATTTTTTATCAAAGATAAACTGTTTGGGTACCCGGTTATTTATGGCGTTCGTGATGGCGATTTTTGCATGCGTTGTAGTTTGTTGGAAGCTGTAACAAGATGGGTGTGGGGCCACCAGACCACGGCCCCGTAAGCGATCATGGGGCGAATCACTAAGGTATATAGCCATAGTATGATTTTGGGGGTTAGGCCCCACTTCTTACCTATCATTTTCCTGCACTGCCAGGAAGTCTAAATGACTACTCCAGTTTAACTTACTGTCTAGAATAACCCCGAGGTACTTGACTTCATTGACCAACTGAAGTTATGTATTGAACAATTTTGGTAGGCGGTAAGGGCCTAACGCTCGTTTTTGGGTAAACATGACTAGTTCAGGTTTAGTGGGGTTCACAACTCCCTGCACCAACTTTCTACGATACGTAGTACTTACTGAGTTACAGATCGTTCCCGTCACCTTTCCCGAGACAAGGATTACGAGGTCGTCTGCATACCCTATTGTGTAATAGCTATAACTCGTTTGCTTAACATGTTTGTAATCCAGTCCATTAGTACCTGTTCTACTCCATGCCTGGAGCTGCTGATGTTGGAGAAGTTGGATATGTCGAAGTTTCCTTTGATGTCTATAAAAGTGCCCAGGCAAGTACCTTTTTGATGAACCGCTTCCTCTAGCTGGCTGGCCACTAGATGAAGGGCGGATTCGGTAGACATACCTGAGCTGAATGCATCCTGATTACCATGTATCGGTATGGTTTTCAGATCGCCGTCCGTTCCCTAATCACATAGCCTTGCCAAAGTCTTTTGTAGAAAGGAGGCCAGGCTGATGGGTCAGTGGGATTTGGCGTTTGTGTAGTCACCCTGGCTTTAGGATGAATATAACTTTCACTTCCCTCCATCTTTTAGGAACGTATCTCAAGGCCAGCCACGGCCTCATTAAAGGCACCAGTCTTATCGCAACAGACGCTCCCCCCCACTCTAGTAACGCGGGGAACACTCCATCAGGACCAGTTGCCTTAAGAGGATGGAAGCTTTGTTGCGTAACGCCAATCATTGTCTGATGGTGTTTGAATTTCATCTTGCCAGTCGATTACAGTGAGAAGTCACATCAAGGGAAGTGAGTCTCAATTAGGACGCGTCTTGTTTCTTCAGGTGACGACGTGAGTGTATTACCGGGTTTACGGAGGGTGACGGGCCTAGGTGTATTCAGTTGCGCCAATAATTTCCTTACCCTGTTAGCTTGCTGACAAGATTCAATACTACCACAGAATTTGCGCCATCCCATGGTGCTTCTGAATCTGATGAATTTTTTGGAGCTGGATTTGGCCGCTTATTAGTTTATAGTTTATAGCACATAAACAAAAACAAATTATGTATTATTAAAACGTAGTGTAATGTAGTATTTTATTTCTCGCTTTTTAGTGAGTCAGTTTGTAATTTATCTAAGTTACAATAGCCTAATGTCAACTGCTCACCACCATTACAAAATATTGCTTTTTCCGATGCAGGGACGTTAATTGTTGAGGAGTTCTCCCAGTACTTCACCATCAGCTCCACTTCAATATCCATTGTGACGAGCATAAATTACTTGGCAACCATAAAGTAATCGAATCGCAACCCGTGAAATATTTATTAATGAGTAGTTCCGGTGGCAATCTGTGGTCTTCATCATCAGTTCCACTTCACCAAATGGTGATTTCTGAGAGTAACTGCACGAGTTATTATAAAAAATAGAATTTTGCAAATCCGTTTATATACGACGTATGCCCGAACAAAAATAAAAAAAACCTCCGAATTAATAACCTCCTTCTCTTAGAAGTCGGTTAAAAATCAAACATGTTCGCGGCTCAGGGGTGGCCCAAGGGCTACTCCCGCCGCACCTTAACCTAATCCAATAGAGTAATTCCCAAATTATAATAAATAATGTTTATATTTATGGCTTACGATTAAAAGATAAATTATGCCTTAAAAAATTATAGCAACTCCAAATTATGCTTAAACAAAGTAGACCAGATGTCAGTTATGCTAACCTAAGCATTATGCCAAGGTATTATTATGCCACAGTATTATTATGCTAAAAAAAGTTATGAGAAAACGTTCTGCCAAACAATATTATGGCTAAAAAATTTATGCCAAGAGGGGGATTCCCTTAATATTCAGGGTGTAAGGGACAGCAGACTGATGGGATGAATTCAGCATTAGCATATCATACTAAGACGACCGGTACATGAAATTATTTCAGGAATGTTATGAAAATCGAATAACCCTTTTTTATTACCTCACACGCAATGTATCGTTACCGTGGCAAAACGCACATAGCCTCACTCCCCGTGACGGTGGAGAGCGCGCGCTCGCGCAACGTGATTTATCAATGTAAATTCTGAGCTTCACGCGTCGTTCGCTATAGTATTTTAACATCCATTGCTTTTATTTTTATTTTAGCTGTTTTATTTACATAACTGGAGTGCTGCGTACTGAGAATGTAATTTTACATTGAAATAAAGGAATAGTAACTGAAAAAACGATTTAAAAAAAAAGGAGCTGAATGCCCCTTGTTAATTTTCGGAGGGCTGTCCCTTACACCCTGTATTTATCTCTTTTTCTTATTCAGAACGTACAATTATTTTACATGTCATTTATACATTTTTTTGTTGACGGTGGGACGGGTGGCTTAAATTAATGTAGTTTCTGATCCGCCCACAGTGAGTTTGGTTTACAGTGTAGGTGTTTATAAGTCCTGTCTTTTTGATCGCTCTCACCTCTTGGAATATAAATCCCACTCCCTTTCTATAGTCCCGTGTGTGTTATATTGATTATTAGAAAGACCAATAGCGAAACATGCACGAATGAGGCCGTTGACCCTTCTAACGAACTTCACACTATTGACAGCTCACTTCATCTTAGTTTTCACGATGAGATTATCTCCATCTATACATGATTATTCATTAAAGTCGCTTTCGTGGTTGTCTGTATGTCCACGTTGTTCTTCTCAACCACGCAACAGATTTAGATGAAGAATTTATTCCGGAAGCTTTATTTATGTGTATAATAAGTTAATATTAAAGTAACATATAACTCAGAAATCTCGATGTTTTGTTAAATCGTAAAAACCGTGCGTAGCGGGTCGCTATTAGTTACGTAATAAATCGTCTGGTTTACAAATGTCTTTAATAAGTGACACTGATGCAGCAGGTAGACATCGAACTCACGACATCTATCTGAATATAAATTATAACTACCTGCATACTGCAATCACCAAGCATCAGGCGATTTGGTAATAAGTCACTCAAGAGGCCTTATCACTGCATTACTATTCTGTAACCATCTCACCGCGAAAACTTAGGTGAAGTGAGCTGTCATTGTCATCGATACTTACCAGTGACAGTACACTCCAAGCTCACTTCACCTAAGATTTCACGATGAGATTTTTACAGAATAGCACAACAGGACATCAATTTAATGAATCAATAATAATAATATGTCAGATGTCGAGTTCGAGGAACGTTCATATTTACACAGTAACTGAATTTACAAAGTCAAATTAAACAAAATGTTCACACAAAAGCGTTTTGTAACTCAAACAATTTGAACTTCACTGAAAACTGCAACACTACAAAATTAAAGTCAATATACACTGCAGTCTGTAGATTAGATTACCAGTCTAGACTGAATAAAAAAATAATAAAAAAGAACGATTCCGACTAGCCTTAGTTATAAATTCTATATAGTAAATAGAAAAACCAGCCAAGTGCGATTCGGACTCAGGCACGAAATGTTCCGTACCATTATCTATAAAAATGGCAAAAAAAAATACGTTTATTGTATGGGAGCCCCCTTAAATATTTATTTTATTCTGTATTTATTGTTATAGCGGCAACAGATATACATCATCTGTGAAGATTTCAACTGTCTAGCTATCACGGTTCATGAGATACAGCATGGTGACAGACAGACAGACAGACAGCGGAGCCTTAGTAATAAGGTCCCGTTTTACCCTTTGGGTACGGAACCCTAAAAACGACTTCGTTAGTTCAGGCTTTGTTTTTGCATTTAATTCTATTAAGCTTCTCTAAAGGTAAGATTATTTGGAAAATAACACGATTAAAGCGGACTTCATTAAAATAATATTTGCGAAAGATAAAAGAAAATAATGCAGCTTTAGAGTTGCTACTAAAGAGATATATTATGCCCGGCGCACAGTGGGCAGTTGCACCGCCACCAACCTTGTTGGCTACTTACATTATCCTATAGGCCGTACTTATACAACAAAGGAAGAATAGGTAGGTATTGAATTGAGATACAGTCCATTTCACACTGACTTTTATTCGTAAACAGAATGGATCAAGAAAACAGATTTAAAAAAATGCCTCAAGGGGAAATCACATAAAGTTACTATCACCAAGAGTTGACTTCTCATTGTCGCTTTGCTGTTGTTGTCTGCTTTCGCCTAAAGGATGTTCAGAGGTGTAGGTATCCATAGTGCACCCCAGATTTTGCCAATAATTTTAAAAGTGCCTCAACTGCCTCGTTTGTCTAGTGGTCGCAAGCGCTACTGCTGAGCATGAGCTCCCGGGTTCGATTCCCGGGTCGGGCAAAGTGTTATTTGCTTTTTTCACCTGGAATTTCTCAGTAGCAGCCTGGAGTCTGGGTTCGTGCCCGGTTGATGGCAATAGGCTTGCCCCCTATAACATGGGACTAAATATAACTAGCGAAATGTGGGTGTACTATAGGTACAGTCACGGACTTTAATTAATGAGCCACCTTGAAACTTTTCAATTTTACAGTTTCATACATTCACGAGATTACACGATTAAACACGAACACAAACCGCACGCTCGTAAGCAAGATGACAAATAAATTACTTATAATCGGAAATAGTCTTATCCATAGAGGTTGACTAATAAATTCTCAATGTAAAAATTAATAAAATGTTGCATTAAGTTTATCCAATCTATTTGATACTGACCTCCTTTGAATCAAAGCTCATTAACGTTGAAATGTCGATGTCAGAGACGTTAATTTCGAATTTGTCTAAATTCTATTAATATTTCTCCGTACGCTAACGTTACTATTGCTACGCTTAAACAATCGTTGCTAGGTTATTGTTGCTAGACCTGTAATTGGTTGACTTTGGGTAATCACTCTGCTGTCAAGTTTGTAGTTCTGGCTCTCAGGTTAGCCAACCGGTAAAGTAATTAAATATAATTTTCTTCTACTAATACTAAGACATTATGACTTTCCATGTCGGGAACCGAATAAACCGATTTTCATTACACGGCTAAAATACGAACAGTGCCAGATGGCTCATCAATTAAAGTCCATGACTGTACATATCTGCCTAACCCTACCTACATGGAATACATGCGTGATTTAATTGTTAAAAGTAATTATTATATTTCAAAGTACGAAACTATTGAGCTGCCAATCTATCTTGTGAAAATTTCATAATGAAAACTTAGTTGAAGTAAGCTTGAAGTGTTCTGCCATTTCACATGAGGCTAGGGATTGACACTATTGACAGCTCACTTCACCTAAGTTTTCACGGTGAGATTTGGACAGAATATATTGGCCGGTCTCTAAAACATTTCCCAAAGAAGAAGGTCTACATCTTTCTCTTTCACTCGCCGTGTCTATTTACCTAAAGAATATGATATCATCAAACGACCGCTCGCAGACACTTTACAATGTGGATGTCATTAGGGCTCATACTTACATACATAACCGTACATAGGTGTGTATTATAATGATGCTAATTTGGAGGACGGAGAGCTACGAAGTTATGATATGGGGGGTTAAGTTATGTTCCGAGACCCCCCCCCCAAAATCATTCGAGCTGTCGAGAGGCTGAATGATTTACGTACTTATCAATTATCCACTCAGATAAACAGTAAAATTAAAATATAAACAGAAAGTTCTGTTCGAGGCCAAAAGGCTCCTATCTCAGCATTTATTATATAAAATATCGCAGCGCTGGTATTCTAATAGGGCCGCTGTGAAGTCACGGACAGATACAGAAATAAATAATGTACCATACATTGCGCCACTTATGTTTATGTACCATGTAATAATAGTCCGCAAGACGATTGCCTATTAATAAGTAGACAAGGATAACGACAGTCGGGCTGGTCCAAAAATTCAAGGTCGCTCAGCGCGCTATGGAGCGGGGCTATGCTCGGAATTTCTTTGAAAGATAAAATAAGAAATGTACTTAATTATTCAAAAAAGAACCGGAGTTACCAACATAGTTTGCAGAATAAGCAAAGGGCTGGTCATGTATGTCAAAAGACATGGTCGGTGGAGCAGACGAGTCCTGGAGTGGAGACCGCGTATCGGCAAGCGTAGCGTGAGTCACCCCTCAGGTAGATGGACCGACGACATTAATCAAGTAGCTGGGACAGACTGGATGCGGAAGGTGGAGAACAGGGTGTTGTGGCGCAACTTGGAAGAGGCATAGGCCTTTTCCAAGCTGCGCCACAACATAGGACATAGGTCATAGACATAGGTCATAGGACATAGGTCCAGGAGTGTACTGCGACAAAGCCGGATCCAGGGGGGAGGGGACACGTACCCCTGTGTAAAAACAGTTTAAGTAAAATAAATTCGAATCGTCTCAATGGACTGTTCTTTCTTTTTTTCATGTTGGGAAATCATCAAATGACTTCTCCCGCTCTAGGCGGAGCGGGAGGGCGTGTCAGACTTTTACTGACTAAAACCCACCCGTGTTCCTTCAGTTGCCTGTTACCAAGGGCCCCGGTATCCGTTTCGGATTTCCCGCAACCCTGGTCAATGGACTGGTCTGAATGCATATCTATCAAAATATTGCTTCAATGATGAACGCTGAAGAAGGCTACTATATCTTCATTGAAAGATTATGAATCCCAAAAACAGCATAGTGCAATACAAAATATGGGAGACATATCTTATCTGCCTGGCCCAATTGCGCCTCCCAGAAATAGTACCTGGATCCGGCCTTGGATTGCAATAGTCTGAGTCGATTGAAATAGGTAAGAATTACACAATAAAAACACATACGAACAGAGCAAGCTAATATAAGCCGACTCTACAATCTTCCTACATTCTCGGCCTAATTTCTCAAGCCATTGAGCCCGCGTCTCCGTCGAGGCAAGCATTCTGTCGATCGTAAAGCCATGCGTCCCGAAAGTTGCTCACTCCTTCCTCATCTGACATTACCGGCTCTTTGTCATGTTGACATATTGTGTGCTTTACCCCTGACTTTGGAGGGGTTTAAAAGCGGACCTGTATCGATTTTTTGGGTGTAGGTATAGAAGTGTATCAAAGTTGTGAACAATTTTGGAACTTGCTTTATGATTGGCCTCTTAGTTTTGTCCTTTTGGAAGCGAGTTTCCAACACGGAACAAAGGCCTGAACATATTTTTGTTTCGCGTTTGGATGTTTGTATCTTGATGTCTGCCTAGGCAGACATCAAGATACAAACATCCATCCATTTTTATGAAGCTTCTAGAAGCTTGATAAAAACAAACAAATTATACCTATTTGGCAACCAAACTATACCTGAGCATCATCAGATATAACTTGCAAGTATGTTTGTAGTTTGAAATGAATTCGCAAACGTACTTTAATTTCTGGTTGCTTATAACAAACAATATGTAATAAACACCACCCATAACTAATTCCCAAATGGATCTCAAAGTCGTTACCCCAATATCATAATCTCTAACTGTCTATTATTACCACATATTTACAGTATTTCAGGGATTAGGGAAATAAGATGAAACACCAAGACATTTCGTCAATCATTTATATTTCTTTACCAACATCAAATTCAATATTCTACACCATACCATCACATCTCCTATTCCCCCCATAATATCACTATTTATTTAATATTCCAATATTTACGATAAAACTAATATGCTACCTTAATTTACAATAGATCTTCACACGTCCTACCGTCATCCGCGCCCGACCCAGCCGTCCGTTGTCGCGCCATTTTACCATATCGAATCTTTCGGTGTGTTGCCAGTACAATATCCAACAATTATTTCTTATTCAGAATTGAAACCTAACACATAGCAACAAGTACATACATCCCTATCTACCTTCTCCCTATTTAAAAATATAACCAGTTTTTTTACTTAGATATAAGAATAACACAAAATACGTAATAACTCCAAAGTCCATAAAACTAATTAATCACAAAGTTTCACACATTAATTAATTAAAATAATTTCAAACCTTAAGTATAGTTTACAGCGCTCTGCATTTAATTACAATCAGACTGCACAGTTGCACACTTTAATAACATTATGCAGACTGTCAACGTAGAGGAGAAAGACAGAAAATCCATTCGATTTTATTTACTTATTTACGAGAGAAATATGCTTATACATTATAGAAGCTAACACTAAACTATATAATATTATGTACTAGCATTAGGTATATGAAATATCTCATTGGGCATAAAAAAATTCGTCCGCATCGTTATATTTGGGAAAATTATCCAAAATTATCCATTTAGAAATGGAGTTGTCGTATGGGCATTTTCCCACTTTCTACATGAACAATGATAGGATAAGGAAGTATAAAACATAAGCTTAAATTCATGGAAATTGTGGACTTGCGATACATTAATACTAAAGCGAAAATTAGGCACTTCCAACTAAAACCATTTGATTTCTATAGGGAAGATGTCGGTATGAAAATATTGCAGTTTAAAACAAAACAATTAAAATGTAAAAGTAAGTCATTGAATTCGACAGTATCTATAGAATATCTTAGGGCTTGCTAAATAATAACAGCCGCACGTGTCGATCGACGGTTGGGCTACGCCTGCCGAGGTTGCTCCGTAGATGGGTGATCTTCAATTACATAACGAGACCCCCGTACCTCGTAAAGGATGTTAAATCGTTTTGTTCCCGGCTGTCATTTGTAGATCTTTTACATTCGTTTCAGGTAGTCAGAAGCCCGAAAGTTTGACAACCAGTTCTACCAAGGGTTATCCTACTACCCAGTTACTGGGGTGTGTAACATGTGGATAGGAAGTCGCTCCATGTAAAATACTGGTATTCAGCTGCATTCGGAAAAGAGATATGCAGATTGATTGACAATATGGAAAAGCCATGAGTTGGTGGCATTTTGCGCAGAAACGGTTTGAGTGAAGCTTCTGTTTCTCTTATACGCAAATGGCTATAACAGCTTCAAGCTCTAAGTTGCAGACAAGTTGCAGACACTAGTCGTTTTTATGTTTAACTTGCTATGTTGTAGACATTTGTAAGTTTCTGACGTTTCACTAAACAACTTGTCAGATGCAGTGGTCTGTGGGCTTAAAACGGTCACTTTAGCAGAATCATAATATGAAAATATTATGAATCATCGTAAAATGTCACAAACTAGCAAATCATATTACGCAATAATTCATCTGTTCATCAGTTTTCTATGGAGATTCGTAAAATGGTCCACAAACTATGAATTGCTTTTATGTGTAATTAGAGGAATTGCTGATGACAGCTGGGATTCAGGAAATAAACTGCTTTTAGAGGAATTGCTAATGTGGCCGGTTTAGGTACCCTGTACGCTCGTGCTTAGCATAATGTCATTGGAATGCTTTCTGCCTTAGCATGAGCAAAACCGTTCTTCGTGTTTTTAAAACTTATCATGAAATTTAAAAACGATTAAGTAGTTTAAGAGTATCCAAATCAAACCTCTCCATGTACGGTCAACGAAATTATTTATTTATTAAATTGACACACTAAGTCGATTTGCCTTACCATTATATACAACTGTAAAATAAAGGCAGTTTAAGTTGTTTGTCAATTTGGTAAACAATAATTATTGTCCCTGACTATCCAGACAATTGATTTATGATGAAGACATTTCATAACATAGAGCATGTTAATAAATAATTTATTGTTTTTGAAATCAACATTATTTTGCAATTCACGGTTTGGTCTCTACAACGATTAATACCTACTTGTTGGCGCACCTTTGAATAAGTGTAAATCATTAAACTTTCAGATGCAAAAAGCCCAAGTTAACTCAAGTAATCTCCTAAGTTAAGCAAAGTTTGTGTGGCAAGAAACGTTTGACTCATCACTTTGTCAAACATAAACATATACAGTTAATTATTTTGATTTGATTAATATTACGTCAGCACGTTTCTTGGGGCGTGTAATTATAAGTTCGCGATTGGGAAAGTTAAATTTATTGAAAAGCATCGTGTCTCGTGTCGACACAAGAAGCATGAGTACACTTTACGTTGCGGTAAAAATATCTGCCAACAGGATGGAATGCATCGAACTATGGCACCGAGCATTCAGAATCTACAGGCGAGGAAGGTTTCTTTAACGCACCAAAAATATAATTTTGGCCTCACAAATATAAAACTTTTTGGCGTTAAGATTTCTGTGTAAAAAAACAATTACCTAACAGTCACGGACCCAGGGTAATAGTTGTGCTTTCAGAGCGATATTTTTCAGTTTTATTCGTCTCTTAAAACGATTCTGTATTCAGTCATTTACATAAACAATTAAACATAATAGCAATATTAATTTGGTTTACGGTGCAGGTTCCTACAGGATCTAGTAAACTCAGCTTTTTACTAAAATCCCAATTGCCTGCCACATCAGAAAAACTTGGCACTCTGCAGGTGGCCAGTATTTAATTCAACTTTTATCGTTTGAAGGAAACTGCACTTTGTTCCGTCACTAAAAGATAAATAAATCTTCCAGCTGTTAGCACTGTTCAAGAACTAACTATCCTGTTCATCTTGTTTATGCATTAAGGCCACGCCTCTGTGTGCGCCGAACCTATACCACTTTAATGCACAAAAGTGTGTTTCGCATGGCTACTGTAAACTTCAATAAATTACCTAAAGAAATTAGGGCAATGAACATTGCCTTATTTAAGAAAAACCTAAAGAGCCTTTTAGTTAATAGGTGTTACTATAACTTGAACGACTACTTAAATGATAATTTTTCCAAACTCTAGACCTCTCAGTGATATTATGTAATAGAAAATAATATTGTGCATTTATCTGTTAATGTATTGTAATAATTCTAGGAATGATATTGAAATAATTTAATTACTATTATTATTTAATGAATAATTAATCTGAATTAATTTGACTTTTTGAAGGTCATTCCAATCATTTTAATATCTCAAAATATTTTTATCTAATTTTATTTTTCTCAATGTAAATGTAGGTTCTGATAACCCATGATTGTATACATTTTGCATGTCTTACGGTAGAATCACTTGAAACATGTACTTTTAATAAAACCAAGGTAAGTGTTTTCTGCAAAAATAAATTTAATTTGATTTGATTTGAGGTTCAATGTAAACTAGAGAAGCTATTACAAACTAAAGATGTGTCCCCGTGGATTTAAAATGTGACAACCGCGGTGTATGCATGCATATTGAGGTAAAAGCCGTTCCTGAGAAGCTGCGGAGTTACGCTGGCTAATTTTAATCTCATCCTGTACATGTATGTTCTTTTTTTTAAAGATGAAATCAGAGTGGTAGTTTTCAATTTTTTAAGAACGCATTCTAACCTCAATCTGTTAAAAATACGTCTAATTTACCTACATTTTTGATAAGCTGAGGTAAGATAGCGGGAATTAGCCTTCAGGGGGCCTAAAACGCTGCGGGAAAGTCCGGAAGAGATACCAGGGCCCTTTGCAACGGGCAACTGAAGGAACACGGGTGGGTATTAGTCAGTAAAAGTCTGAGAAGTCATTTGATGAATTCCAACCCTTAAAACAAAAACCGGGCCTAAAACGGCGACTTTGGCAGAATCTTAATATTATTATTAATCATCGTAAAATGTCACAAACTGACAATTCATATGATCTGCGTGCAATTCATATTACGCAATAATTCATCTGGGTAACAGTTTTCTGTGGAGATTCGTAAAATGGTCCACAAATTATGAAATGCTTTTGTGTCAAATTAGAGGAATTGCTAATGACAGCTGGGAATTCAGGAAATGAATTGCTTTTATAGGAATTGCTAATGTGACCGTTTTAGGCCCACAGATGTATTATATTATAACTTGCTCGAAAACAATTCTGTTTGAAGGTCGTTAAATTATTGTGTCTATAGGTAATTATAATTATTTGTGTAGACAAGTAAGATAAAACATAATCCAAAATATAATTTCCGCTTATCGCAAAAATATAGATAATTGCCTACCTATAAATAAAACACAATCTAATCCTAATCATAAAGGTGGGTACTGACCGGTGTACGGGCAGTAATGTAGCATTTGCAGCGAGCATGTTACGTTACGCCGTGTCCTAAAATCCGTGTAATATGCTCGTTTCGAACTCTTTGCTCGCCCGTGCTCCAGATACGCAAGACACTGTGCGCTCGTGACGACTTGTCGCGGCGTAATGACTGAACAGCGTAACACTCAAAGGGATTTACCAAAAAACCGAAAGCGGTAGGAGCGCTCCAAACGAACTACGAGCGGCTCGTTGCTCGCGTGTTCGTGCTCGTCTCCACGTACTGACTGCACGAATGCTCGCTTTGTAACATGTTACATTAAGAGCCTCGACCAACACCTATGGAGGCTCTCGCAGCTGGATTAAGGGCTTGATTCAGAAAGCGCTGGACACGGCCCGCATTGTTAGGAGGTTCCTCTCTCTGGAGCTCTGACCGCCGGTAGCTTGGACCCTGTTCCCGATACCGGTGGGCTACTATTTTTTTATATATTTTTTATTCTAATATTTAAAAATATAATTTATATTTATGTAAAATGAAAAAAAAAAAAAAAAAAAAAAACAGATTACAATTTACATTTACCACTATAGATAATACCATAAATAGATTTTGTCATATAAAAATTGTAGTTTAATACAGAGTTATAAACCTCTGACACGTTCGGGAGTCATTACACCCCGTAACACCGGTCAGTACCCACCTTTACATAATCCAGCCATCTAAAACGTATTGTTGATGAAACGACGATGCGCGGCTTATTTCCTCGAATTCTAGCAATCGATTGTTAACCTGAGGCGGTCCGTACTTGGAACTCGAGAACAAAAATAAACGATAAACGGTATACCTTCGTAGAATCGGCAGTAGTGTTGTGCTTATGGCCGGTAACTTGAATGTTTTCTTATACAAGGTGGAGACGACAATACGACAAAAAATAAACCCCGTATATCTAATGACGTTCTCGGTCATATACAAAAAAATAATCAAATATATCCAATAGTTTAGTTACGATAGCTAGTCAAAGATCGGCAAGCCCCATAGTCGGCCCATCACTACTGTTTAGTATGTTTGAAAAAGTGACTTTTAAAATTTCCATGTTAGGATTTATTTGATAGTTCCTAAATACTCTTATGCATTAGTATTGCAAGTGTTTTCATTTATTGTTGTATTGTCGTCTCCATATTGTATAAGAACAATGAAGAAAATCTGTGTTTATTTATTTAAGATCTATAATAAATTACCTAAAGGCATAAAAGACCAATAGGAGAGGCCAATAGTTAAATTTAAAACAGCTCTACAGAAAATTTTAACCGAAAAATGTTATTACAGAGTAGACGAATTTTTAAACGAGAAATAATTATAAAACTAAAAACCTTACTGTAATAGTTCCTAATTATATTTTAAATTTATTGTACAAATATTATCTAAGCATGTGAATCTAGTTATTAAGTTCTCAACAAAAAACATTTGTATGCCAACGAAGCAAAACATAGAGCTACTATTATTTTTTTATTTTAATACCATCTATGTTAAACCTATGTTTACAAATGAATAAATGATTATGATTATGATTATGATTAACCATTTATACACAGACAAAAAGAAAAGTACAGAAAAAAAAGTTACAGAGGTGATGCTTATTTCTAAAGAAATCTCTTCCAGCTATGTTTAGCAATTCCTTTAATTTGACATAAAAGCAATTCATAATTTGTGGGCCATTTTACGAATCTCCATAGAAAACTGTTAAACAGATGAATTATTTCGTAATATGAATTACACGCAGATCATATTATGAATTGTCAGTTTGTGAATTTTTTATGATTTATGATTATATGATATGATTTATGATTGTATGATTATGATGATATGATTTATGATTATGATTCTGCTAAAGTGACCGTTTTAAGCCCCCAGATTTCTTTACGAATTATGTAAATTTAATCTCTCTCGGAATAAATTCTCTAAATGATGAATGAGAACAAAGTGGTTACAAACAGACACAAAAACCAATTTATTTAATATGATTTATGTAAGTAGCAACTGTTATAAATCAAATAAATAAATCATAAAATAATAATATTAAATCGAAAATCAAATCGTCAGTGGAAAGGTGAAAATGCTAAAGCGCCAAAATGGTACTTTTGGGAAATGAGGTTTAAATTTTTTTTTTTTCGTTTTTAATTAATATCTTTCTTGTTTTTACTCCGATTTTATTTATCTAAAAATATAACATTATTTAAAAAAATCTTGTTCCTAAATGTAAAAAGTATTTATGATATTATCTCTATTTTATGAAATAGTAGTTGCTTTAGCAAAAACAAATTAAATAATAGGAAAATGCTATTAAGGAAAAAATTGCTAATTCTAAAACCTCAAATGTATGAATCGAATTCATCTGAATCATCAAAGAAGTGGTTTTTATCATTTATAATCATTTTTGATTATAAATGATAAAAACCACTTCTTTTGGAAACAAAAATGCTTAAGTAACTCAGACCGTGTAAATCTTGTAAAGAAAAATTGCTAACGATTGGTTATGATGGTTTCATGCCGTGAAGGAGAAGCACTAAAGAAGCTATACACTACACAGGCTATGTAAACAAAATTGCTTAAATGCACGGGCATAACTGAATAAATGCAAGCAAAAGTTACTAAAGTTAAATTATTAACCATTACTTTATTCGATTATACTTCTTAACTGTGGATTACGTGACCTCATATGTGTCATCTATACTAATATACAAAGGGAGAGTGCGAATTTTGTGAGTTTGTGTAATGTGGAGGGTTACATTATTCTAGATCTACATCTATTAGATCTACATATATCTATTCTAGATCTATTCTAGATAGGTTAGGTAATACGGGTTGGTATCCGCAACTCCTCTTCAAAGCGCATATTTTTCGTACGGGAGGGAAATCGCTTATTCGATCCACCCCAGCTTCTCCAAGAAGGCCAGTAACGCCATGATGTTATTGACAATCTCACGTAGGGTGTCTAAGTACTTTGCCCTGTATGTGGCGACCACCAGGCAGTTTAGCAGCACATAAGCTGCTGTCTCATCGTCCTCCTTGCAGGCCCTGCATAGCGGACTGTCTGTGACTCCTATGACAAAGAGGTGTTTATTAAAAGACCATGGCCCGTTATAGCTGCTGTAACAGTACGCAGCTGTTGTTTCCTTACTCGGAGCACCCGTTTCGTGAGGCAGCCATCGATCACAGGGAGTGCCTCCTTAGCCTGCCTGAACTCACCTTGGTCCAACCATAGTTCGTATATTGGTCCCTGGTTCGTTTCCTTACTAGAGTGCGTAGGTACCCGAAGGGGATTGGCACAATGAGTTCTGTCCCAACAGTGTGGCTGTTTAGCGCTTGCAGAACAGCCACACTCTCTGAGAGTATTCGTATCGAATGTTCCTGAACTTCCCTGGCCATGATGGCCGAGGGGGCAAGAAAAATACCCATGCATTAGGCCTGGAATACTGTGTTGTGGACACCCAATTGTGTTACTATGTGTATTTTGAAGACCTCCTAGAAAATTCCAGCACCTGTGCACTACTTGTTTTGGATCCATCCGAGAACATGCGTAGCTCTGCGGGGGGCAAACCCTTGCATCGGCGATCCTCTGTAAGTCGGATTCTGTATTTTTTATCAAAGATAAACTGTTTGGGTACCCGGTTATTTATGGCGTTCGTGATGGCGATTTTTGCATGCGTTGTAGTTTGTTGGAAGCTGTAACTAGATGGGTGTGGGGCCACCAGACCACGGCCCCGTAAGCGATCATGGGGCGAATCACTAAGGTATATAGCCATAGTATGATTTTGGGGGATAGGCCCCACTTCTTACCTATCATTTTCCTGCACTGCCAGAAGGTTATGCAGGCCGTGTTTAGCCTGTAGTCTAAATGACTACTCCAGTTTAACTTACTGTCTAGAATAACCCCGAGGTACTTGACTTCATTGACCAACTGAAGTTATGTATTGAACAATTTTGGTAGGCGGTAAGGGCCTAACGCTCGTTTTTGGGTAAACATGACTAGTTCAGGTTTAGTGGGGTTCACAACTCCCTGCACCAACTTTCTACGATACGTAGTACTTACTGAGTTACAGATCGTTCCCGTCACCTTTCCCGAGACAAAGATTGCGAGGTCGTCTGCATACCCTATTGTGTAATAGCTATAACTCGTTTGCTTAACATGTTTGTAATCCAGTCCGTTAGTACCTGTTCTACTCCATGCCTGGAGCTGCTGATGTTGGAGAAGTTGGATATGTCGAAGTTTCCTTTGATGTCTATAAAAGTGCCCAGGCAAGTACCTTTTGATGAACCGCTTCCTCTACCTGGCTGGCCACTAGATGAAGAACAGATTCGGTAGACTTACCTGAGCTGAATGCATCCTGATTACCATGTATCGGTATGGTTTTCAGATCGCCGTCCGTTACCTAATCACATAGCCTTGCCAAAGTCTTTAGTAGAAAGGAGGTCAGGCTGATGGGTCAGATTTGGCGTTTGTGTAGTCACCCTGGCTTTGGGATTAATATAACTTTCACTACCCTCCATCTTTTAGAAACGTATCTCAAGGCCAGCCACGGCCTCATTAAAGGCACCAGTCTTATCGCAACAGACGCTCCTCCCCACTCTAGTAAGGCGGGGAACACTCCATCAGGACCAGCTGCCTTAAGAGGATGGAAGCTTTGTTGCGTAACGCCATTCATTGTCTGATGGTGTTTGAATTTCATCTTGCCAGTCGATTACAGTGAGAAGTCACATCCAGGGAAGTGAGTCTCAATTAGGACGCGTCTTGTTTCTTCAGGCAACGACGTGAGTGTATTGGTGACGGTGGGAGGGTCACGGGCCTAGGTGTATTCAGTTGCGCCAATAATTTCCTTACCCTGTTAGCTTGCTGACAAGATTCAATACTACCACAGAATTTGCGCCATCCCATGGTGCTTCTGAATCTGATGAATTTTTTGGAGCTGGATTTGGCCGCTTATTAGTTTATAGTTTATAGCACATGAACAAAAACAAATTATGTATTATTAAACCCGTGCAAAGGCGGGGCGGGCCGCTATATATTCCATACAATGATGGTCACCTTAAGAAAAATGCCTTCTTTTTTCTAATGCAAATGTTATTACATAATTACCACAATTTTATTTTCTTTAACGAGATGAAATTACAAAAAAAATACTTTTATAAAAATTTTGCATTTTTAGCACCAACTATAACTTAAATCATAAGCGAACAGTTTCGCTAAAGCGCCAACCTGTTAAAAACAACAGTAATGAATTATAGCTAACAGTCTGTTGAACAATAAAATACAAAAAATTGAAATTGCTAATATAATAATGTCATCCAAATCCAATTACAAAAAAGAAAAAATGTTTATGTTGCGATAACGTTGAAAGAAAAAACTTTCTAAAGGGCCATGTCCTAAAAATGTGTTGCTCAAGCGCCGTTTGTTCAAAAACCATCGGAAAACCGTCGCTTTAGATCTTGGAATCCGGGGCACCCTACATTTTTACAAATGCTAAAGCGCCAAAAATTGGCTCCGATTGTCATGAAACATAGACAGATCGACGCAGAAAAAAAAATCCAATCCAACGATACATGTATATAATTCATTTTGGCCCAAATGGCGCTTTAGCATTTCCTCCTTTCCAGTGACGAAATAGATAATTATACAAAAAGGTATACAAATATATTATTTCCCATCACTATTTCAGTCGCACATCTCAAGATTACGGGGACAATGAGGAAATAGAACAAAACACGATATCGATTGTTCACATTTACAATCCAAGACACCCGGAAGACTCGAAGCCACCTCCGTAGGTACTTTACTCGTAGGTACAGTTAAGGGCAAAAATATTTAAAGTTGGTTTTTTATTCCCGAAGACTAATTTGACAGATAGTTGTTTGTTTTTTTCAATTTAGAGTTTGATATTTGCACCTGTCAAATTAATCTGCCTTATCTATATTAGCATAAAGGTTTCAAAGCAAATAAATATTTTCATTGACATCGTCAAATACCATAGCACAGATGAATACAAATGTTTCACTCCGCCTTTTAGGTATGAAGCTACAAATAGGTACGCGCTGGGCTCGAATTGTCGAATTAAGTGGCCGTAACGTAGTCAGCGCTTTCTAAAATATCCCAGGACCGTGCCCTCAGCTTTTTCCGACATATAACGCGTTCACCTAAGCATGGTCTGGAAAGGCTTTTGATACACGCGCTCAAGACAGAGCACCGGCAAGATGGTTAGACGCGATCAAGAAGGCTGTTGGAGGCAGCATCTATCAAGCGGTCCACACTGCAGAAGACCGCATAGCTTGGAGACGCATATGTGGTCGCGATCCTCGGCATTGAGGGAACGACGAAGAAGAACGTAGTCAGATGATATTGAGTTACGCGATAGAAAGAGAGGCAACTTCTAAGTGAATATAACTGTAGGTAATTAGCGCTGTGCGACCTGAATTTCACTTTATTGTGTCGTAGGAAGAGTCGCTTTTTGTTTAAATGATCCATTTGTATTTAATCTGTGACCATACTGCAATAAAGTAGTATGTTTATATTGATTCAATCATATTGTATTGGCGTAGCTAACATAGATTTCGCGTTTACATACGCGACATTTGTGACGTGTATTTTATATTTGTGTGTGTATTTTTTGTGACGAAAGCTTCTGATAAATCTGCGTAAAAATATGTTTACAAATTCGATTTTCTGTTTGGATGTTTCTTTTATGATATTTTTTTTCTACCGTGTCCCTATTTCTCAGATATTTTCAATCTCTGGAAGACACATACACATTACGTACATTGTATGGGGAACCTAGATTCTTTGAAGGGATTCTTGCTATAAATACAGCTGAAAAATGAGATTTAGAATTAATGTAAAGATACAATTTGGATTTTATATATGAACAAGTATTTTGGGAATTATGTAAAAATACAAGGAATTAGCTACACCAAAAATAACTTGTTTCAATCAATCTGCCTAGCCTTTTCCCAACTATGTTGGGGTCGGCTTTCAGTCTAACCGGATGCAGCTGAATACCAGTATTAGACATGGAGCGACTGCCTATCTGACCTCCACAACCCAGTAACTGGGTAATACAATACCCCTTAATAAAACTGGTTGGCAGACCTTCGGGCTTCTGATGACCTGTAACGACTGTTAAAGATCCACGAATGACAGCCGGGACCAACGGCTTGGCGTGCTTTCCGAGGCACGAAGGAGCCTCGGTACGTAAAGATGATCACCCATCCACGGACCAACCCCGGGAAGCGTAGCTTAACCATCAGGTTAAGCTCCTCCAAAAAATACTTGTTTATCAAATTATAATTTATCCGTGAGGGCTCTGATGTTTACATTCATACTAACTAACATTATTACTAACTCTATCTGTCTGTACCGTTTCTAAGAATAAAGTAAACAAATAGTCGCGTTGTAATAAACAAGCCACTACTCTAGCCCATTCAACATGCTTTCATAAAGAACACAGTCCACAAGCTGGACTGGACTCAAAGCTCACTGCGACAGTGTGCAATTAGATAGAAAGCATTGATGTCGAACTGTGTCATACACTAGCTGGAACACGCTTCTTTAGAGATACAGAGGACCTAACACGAAAGCGCGATGTAAACGTACGTAACATAAATTAAAACGATTTTTCAATTGAAAACACAAACTATCCTATATCATTTTTGTTTCAATTTATGCGGCAAGCTAGTGGGTACTAGCTACTGGGCTATTATACAGGGTGTAAGGTACAGCCCTCCGCAAACTGATGGGATGAATTCAGTATATCATACTAAGACGACCGGTTCATGAAATTATTTCAGGAACGTTATGGGAATCCAATAAACCTGATTTGTTTTATTACCTCACACGCAATGTATCGTTACCGTGACACAACACACGTTTCCCGCGCTTGTGACGGGTGATTTAATGTAAATTCTGACTCCCTAGACAAAGTAACATTCTATCAGCGATAACGATGATGGAAAAGGCAAAAATGTATAGGACTGACATAAGCTATCGAAAAGCTTATGTCAATTCTGTTCAAAGTCGTTGTAGAAATACGAAACGCTTTTGAAGCGATTGTCACTTGTCTAGGCCTTCTGAGCTTAACGCGTCATTCACTATAGTATTTCAACATCCATTGCTGGTTTTATTTTATTTTAGCTTTTTTATTTTCATAAATGGACTGCTGCGTACAGAGAATGTAATTTTACATTGAAATAAAGGAATAGTAACTGAAAAGAAAATAAAAAGAATGAAAATTTCCGGTGGAATATGATTCAAAATAAGGAGCTTAATGCCCCCTGTTAATTTGCTGAGAGCTGTCCCTTACACCCTGTATTATAGATGTGAGTAAAATTTTGTATGTTTGGATGTCTGTTACTCAATCACGCAAAAACGCCTGACGGATTTTGATGAAGGCACACAAATAGTTTAAAACCTGGATTAACACATAAGATACATTTTATCACGGTAGTAAGTTACCATGAGATAATTTCCGACCTCCAAGCCGCTAGCTATAGGTACCCATAGATATGAATAAAGTCTTAAAACGAAAGATAGAAT
Source organism: Lithophane ornitopus (assembly GCA_948473465.1). Classification (NCBI taxonomy): domain Eukaryota; kingdom Metazoa; phylum Arthropoda; class Insecta; order Lepidoptera; family Noctuidae; genus Lithophane; species Lithophane ornitopus. Next base: position 4,302,403 of record OX419636.1, read on the forward strand.
ATTATGTGCGAAAGGAGTATTTTAATGTTTTTTTTACACTTTTTATCCCGGTCGGTAGCGGAACTTTCGCCAGTACAGTTTGAACCCCATGTACCAAGTGGCGAACCTATTGCCATGAACTGGGCACAAATACAGACTACGGGCTGCTACTGATTATTATATTCCTAATGTAACACATTGACCTTCTTTTTTTTTGAGGTTAGGTAATCATCAAATGACTTCTCCCGCTCTGGGCGGAGTCTGACACGCCCACCGCGTGTCAGACTTTTACTGACTAAAACCCACACATGTTTTTTCAAAATCAAAATCAAAATATTTTATTTCACATAAACCTACATGGGCACTTATGAAACGTCAGAAGCTAGGTGCACGGTTCCAATTGGTCGTTTCCTATGGAGAAGAGCCGGCAAGAAAATCCACGGTTACTCTTTTAAAAATAATTGGCTGTTACAATATTTTCGAATTACAGTGTTATTAGGTATGGTAGGACAGTGCCTTTCAAAAAGTACCAGGTAAGTACTTAACAAAATAGAAAATGTTCAACAAATCTACTACAGTCCACTAAGCCTACATGGTTCTCACATTCACAAAATAGAAAATAATCTATATAAAAGACAAAAAAAAAAAAAAAAAAACCTATTTCAGCCAAATGACGTGATTGCTATTACAACTGTAACAAATTGAATAATTATCATGTCCACAAAAGCCACTAGGAGTTGAAATTAAATTGGAGGTATCTATAATAATAGGAATAATGTCAAATACAATGATTATGTCAAGGATGAATGTAAAGAAAATAAACATGGTAATTTGGGAGCAGTTAATAGACTCTTACATAATTATGCCGTTTATAAGGTACCAGGGAAGCCACATGTGCAGAAGGAATTATTGCCAAACTTCCTTGTCATCAACGTAGTCTTTAATCTTATAATATGCTTTTTTGATAAGGACACGTTTGATATGGGTTTTAAATTTTCCATCGCTAAGTTCTGTAACCGACTTTGGCAACTTGTTATAAAAACGGATACTGTTTATAAGAAATGACTTGCTTGTTTTAGTTAATCTAAATTTGGGTATGACAATTTCGTGTCTACTAAGTGTATTTATATTATGGAAATCGCTTCTTATTATGTTCGTTCAGTTGCCTCTATCCAAGGGTCCCGGTATCCCTTTCGGACTTTCCCGCAACCCTGGCTGGACTTTGCCCAACCTGGGAATCAAAACCCTCATTCAGCCTTCGACTACTTTCAGTAGCAAAAAGTCGACTGCTGAATGCGATGTGCAATCTAAGTATGCTTAACTTAAAGTTACGTTAAGAAAATTGATAAAGACTTCTCCAAGAAACGTCAAAGTCAATAAAATGAACGTTTATTATCAAATTCTGGACTTTTCTTTAAAAAAAACATAATTGATTCCTTTATGTTATTAAGAAAAAAATTGAATTGAAAGACAATTTATTCTCCATAAGAGACGTGATTGAAATATTAATATAGTTATAGAAGAGCATTAATCCTAGGTACGTAGTTATATGTTAGGTATTTGGTACTAGCATCCTTGATAATTTATGGCCGATTCCTGTAATTTACGGACGGTTATCGGTTAATGTTAAGACTCTTGTATCTTCACCAATAATGAAGCTTGCACCACATAGCTTTAGCATAGTCGACCCGCCCCAATAGAAGTAGCTGTCACAGGTATTCAATTAGCTTTTGAATTTATTTATAAGCCGAGTTTGGCAATAAAATATTCTACCATTGGTAAGTAAAACGATTCGTTTTTGTTTATAAGAACCAAGCATTAGAGGAGCTCGTGGCTAAGTAATAACAGTCGCACGGGTCGATCCATCATTTTAAGCTACTCTTGGCGAGGTTGGTCCGTGTACGTGTGACAATCTTTACATACCGAGACTCCTCCGTGCCTCGGAAAGCACGTTAAGCCGTTCCGGCTGTCATTCGTGGATCTTCGACAGTCGTTATGGGTCCTCAGAAGCCCGAAAGTCGGACAACGAGTCCAAGGGGTATCGTATTACCCAGTTATTGGGTTGTGGCGGTCAGATAGCCAGTCGCTCCATGTAAAATACAGGTATTCAGCTGCATCTGGTTAGACTGGAAGCTGACCCCAACATAGTTGGGAAAAGGCTAGACAAATTGAATGAACCTTCATAATTTCATCATAGCTAAACTGCTGCGAAGCTTGATTATTAGATTAAATATACTGTCCGTGCATTTTAACCCGGCAAGCGTACCTTAACCTGATGGATCGACCCGAGCGGCTGTTATTACTTAGACACGAGCTCCTCAGTACTTCTATGCAATAACAGTCAAAATAAATACCAAAGACAATGGCCACCAAACACCTAACTTAGCCCCAGTTATTTCTCCAAGCGACCATTGATTCAATTAACAGTCCTCCCGAACTGAAGTTATTTTGTTAAACTTCTACTAACACTAATTGTGAACAAACTCAACTTCATCTGGTCTCAGTCTCCTAGGGAAATGTCGAGGAGTTTTAATTTTGTTAGGTTTACTGATGAAATTATTAATATGGAGTGTTAATGTGGTGTATGGAGAGGTTACAGGGTACCTAGATAATGAGTATTTTCCCTACTTTCATTATCATCATTCTACTGCCTTTATCCCAATTTATTTGCGGTCGGCGTAACATGTCATTTTCTTCCATAGTTCTCCATTAGTCGTCATCTCGGTAGTCACCCCCTTTCTAGTCATACCTACCCCCCTACTTTCTAAGGCTGAAATCTATGAGCGCTTGAAAAAAAATGAGCAGTGGTGGCCCAGTGGTAGCGACCGCGAGTTACAACTTGTAGCGCTTTACTTTGTGTAAATTATTTCATCACCACTGCTCTCAAAACGGTGAAAGAAAACATCGTGAGGCAACGACCTAGAACCAAAAATTCGAAGACATGTGACTTCTACCAACCCGCACTGGGACCACGTGGTGGATTACGTCCCACGCCCTCTCACAGAGAGGAGGCGTGTATCCCAGCAGTGGGATCGTTATTGGCTGATTATGACCAAAACAATGACGTGTAAAAGTGTCTCATAAGATCTACTTAGAGAAATAAATATTGATTTATTTTCATTTTCAATAGTAATTGATACAGAATAATGAAAAAAGGTACCTACAGATAAAGTTCTGCAAGGTATTGTTTCACAATCTTTTCTAAAACTAGACAATTACCTCCCAAAAGTTACACAAAAGACTTCATAACTTTATGAAAAGACATCGAAATGTTCTTTATTTTCACAGACAATCGGTCGAAATGAATGGCTCGAACCAAATGCGATTTTCAAGTAAAATGAATTTGTCTAGTGATGCTTGAAAGGTGAACGGGAAGGAACATTCGAGAATTTCGTTATCCAATCGGATGTGCTATCACGGGTGATTTCTTTGGGGCAGGTAGGTATTAAGGGTCCGATTACTTTCTTGTTCGTAATTCGTCAACTCGATTTTTTTGGACACGTATCATATGATCGAATTAGGCTCAGAATTAGGTAGATTTTTCATAGTACCTATACGTAAAGTCGTGTTATCATAGTTACTAACAAGGCTCGGACACCGGTTAAATTTTATTATTTGTATTTGGAAGAGTATAATAAAAAGTTTTTTTTCGGATTTACCGGTTTATATCATAAAAAACCGGTTTATACTTCAGTTTTTATTCAGCGCGACATCCTCACAAGTAGTAACAAGTTGCAACGCTTTTACCGACATGCCGATCGTCGAATAAACCGGTTAATTTAGGTTAAAATAGAGTTTCGTATACATGTGTGCAATTAATGAGGTGCAGTTTGATTGTAAATGGTTGTAAATATTGCGAACGCATGCACAGAGCGGAGGTGTAGTTTTGGCATGGCATGCTTCACTGTATAGTTCGCAGTGCCCTGTCTAGGTTTTTTATTTGCTATGTGTATATAGTTATTTTTCGAAATCATTTTATTTCAAAGATCGGGTCGATCCATCAGGTTAAGCTACGCTTGCCGGGGTTGGTCCGTGGGTGGGTGACCATATTTACATACCAAGACTCCTCCGTGCCTTGGAAAGCACGTTAAGCCGTTGGTCCCGGCTGTCATTTGTGGATCTTTGACAGTCGTTACGGGTCGTCAGAAGCCCGAAAGTCTGACAACCAGTCTTACCAAGGGGTATCGTATTACCCAGTTACTGGGTTGTGGAGGTCAGATAGGCAGTCACTCCATGTAAAATACTGGTATTCAGCTGCATCTGGTTAGACTGGAAGCCGACCCCAACATAGTTGGGAAAAGGCTAGGCAGATGATGATGATTTTATTTCAAAGATCATCAATCATTTTATCACAAAATACCTACTCATTCATCATATTTAACCACGTAATACATGACCATCCACAATATAAACCTAATGGTCAATATATTACGTAATAATGGTTATTTGACGAGTCAGGATAGCAATCTAAGAAGATATACTACGGCCCGTTACATCATGTTAGGAAAACTAATGAAAAGTAATAAATATATTGTGTTGTTGTAGAATGTAGGTGAAGGGCAATTGTGATATTCATTTGTTTTTAGAAATGGACAAATATACCATACACACATACACTTACCTACACAGTAACAATAATGAACAACATAACTATCTATGTCATCTACTTCTTTAATAAGTTTTGTGTTGCGTTGCGGAAGTGGTTGTTGAAAGAGTGTTTTTATTCGGTAGATGAGTTTTTTTCAAAAGTGTCCCTGTAAATTTTATACTCTAAAGCACAGACATATTTGACTGTATCATAAGTGTTAAAACTTGTATACTATTGCATTGTATATATTGGCCAAATGTGTGTTACCTAATATTTTATGTAACTTTTTCTCCAACTTCATGTACCTACCATATTTGATGCAATAAATAAATTGAATTGAATTTAATTGAACAACAACACGTGTAAGGTCGACCTCGTAATTTGCTTAAGGGCCGAGTCACACCCGAATGGCAGCGACCGGTAGCGTCGCGCCGCGGGACCGCGGCACCGCGGGCGGCCGCGTGATCTTTTCAACTTTTCAAGCGATACTGGCATTTTAAGTATGTAGATAAAGTTTAAAATTATTTTACACTGAAAGTGCTCGCCGCGTCGCTGCCAGCCGCTGCCATTCCGGTGTGACTCGGCCCTAACCGCTTTTGGTAAAGACTTCTATTCCAATTTATTGAAACTTCTCTTATGTTGAAACTAATTTAGGGCGAGTTTTACGAATGAAACTGAACAGCTGCATCCGGTTAGACTGCGTATGTATGTATGTTTGTTCCTCTGTGGCGCTCTAGAGACAAGTGCGCCGATTTTGATGATTCTTACGTCATGCGTCAATCGATTTGTCTTACAGTGCGATTCTTCAAATAGTTTCTTCGCCGTAATGTTGGCTCCACAGTTTAACTTCAAAAATTGACCTATTAGGAAGCGCCGTAGCGGCGTAGCGTATTCGTATTGGTCCTACAACAGTGGAGCCAACATTACGAAATATAAATTAATTGATGAAACGTACTCTAAGCTTGTATGTCATTATAGACATACAACTCATGCGCATTAACATGGCACCTGGCTCGAATGACGTTTGTAACTCCCCCCGCAACCCCGCACGGCGTCGACGGGGCGCCGCGCGGGTAGCGGGGGGAGTATTGAGTTCCAAGCCAGGTGTTTGGTGCAATGTTAATGCGCACGGGTTGTAACAGTAATAAATTCAATATGGCGACAACCAGACGCCATAATATACCAAAAAAAAAATAGTGCAGGCAGGCGATGTGATGCGACACAGTAGGTCGGGGCCGAGATTTCACGCGTATGAAGTCGCGGGCAGAAGCTATTGAAGAATATTCTTCAGAGATTTATTGCTTTTACTTTGAAAATATCATATCAAATGGAAAGCAAATGGAAGTCTGTGGAAATCATACAAAGTTAGTCAAAGAGTTTGCAACGAGAAATATTTTATCTGCTTTGACCTCATTTTATTTAAACTAGATATCGGTTCTTAGAATTCCTTTAGAAGTTAAGTACAGGAAAGGAAATAACTTTTTTAAAGAGTCTGAAGGTGGCTTGCTCAGAAAGTTATTGTGCAAGTTTGATTCAGGGACTTGGAAGAAGGCAATTAATGCAATAAGCTAAGGTTTTCTTTACCGGAAATATTTAACTGATCCTCTGCAAAGTTGACCTTCTATGAAGGACATTTTTTAAATTAATACACTGCTTATAAAGTTTTGCGCGTCTAATTATGCACACTATTTTCTTCAAAGTCAAATATCAAAAGTAAATTATTCAAATTAGGCCGAGAACTAGCACTTTTCAAACGTCAAAATTACATAAGACATTCCCTTAAAACGCCCGCCCTTCGCCACTTCCTAGTGCTTTAGCTGGGAAGAAGAAGTGGCACAACAAACTCCGTTGGTCGCAGTAACCAAATGGGTAAGGTAAGATTAGAACTATATTACTATAACTAACCGCGCGGCCAATCCAAATTAGTCGCGGGCCTTTTAGTATTTTAAGAACCCCAAAATATGAATGATTTGATATTAAATTTATTATAATATGCCTTTCTTTAATATAGATTGGACTATTTTCAAAGTAATAGTAGGAGCTCGTGGCTATCGTAGCAAATTCTAGACTTTTCTTTAAAAAAACATAATTGATTCCTTTATGTTATTAAGAAAAAAAATTAATTGAAAGACAATTTATTCTCCATTAGAGACGTGATTGAAATATTAATATAGTTATAGAAGAGCATTGATCCTAGGTACGTAGGTATTTGGTACTAGCATCCTTGATAATTTAGAGGAGCTCGTGGCTAAGTAATAACAGCGGCACGGGTCGATCCATCAGGTTAAGCTACGCTTGCCGGGGTTGGTCCGTGGATGGGTGACTATCTTTACATACCGAGCTCCTCTATACCTCGGAAAGCACGTTAAGCCGTTGGTCCCGGCTGTCATTAGGGGATCTTTGACAGTCGCTACGGGTCGTCAGAAGCCCGAAACTCTGACAACCAGTCTTACCAAAGGGTATCGTATTACCCAGTTACTGGATTGTGGTGGTCAGATAGGCAGTTGCTCCATGTAAAATACTGATATTCAGCTGCATCCGGTTACACTGGAAGCTGACCCCAACATAGTTGGGAAAAGGCTAGGCAGATTGGTCTATTTTCAAAGTTGTAGAAGAGAGGTCTTTGTGAAAAAGCTTGTCGTTATTCTGACACCATATTTACTAATTTCTGGCGCAGCGTGTTGCTGCGTTTTGTCCGAACTTGCCAAACACGTTGCCAATCACGATCATAATTATCAAAGCTCAATTTGCAAGTAGCAATAGTACAAATTGGCATCCGCAGGTACTTTTCCGTTTCATTTGTTTACAGTTTCATCAAATACTTTTCGAACAAACTATAACAACAAGTACCTATGTAGGTTCTTAGCATCTTTTCATTTTAATACATTATCTTCTGTAACTTTGAGAGGAGCTCGTGGCTAAGTAATAACAGCCGCTCGGGTCGATCCATCAGGTTAAGCTACGCTTGCCGGGGTTGATCCGTCGATGGGTGACCATTTTCACATATCGAGACTCCTCCGTGCCTCGGAAAGCACGTTAAGCCGTTGGTCCCGGCTGTCATATGTGGATCTTTGACAGTCGTTACGAGTCGTCAGAAGCCCGAAAGTCTGACAATCAGTCTAACCAAGGGGTATCGTCTTACCCAGTTACTGGGTTGTGGAGGTCAGATAGGCAGTCGCTTCATGTAAAATACTGGTATTAGCTGAATACCAGTATTTTCATTAGCATCCGGTTAGACTGGAAGCCGACCCCAACATAGTTGGGAAAAGGCTAGGCAGATTGATTGATCTTCTGTAACTTTGGATAATATTTAACCATATTAATATTAAAACATTGTATCCACACAATAGAGCTTAATTCTCTCAACATCAGTACGTATTCTTCAACATACAATTCATATTCAATAGTCGATCCGAACATCCATCACAAAATGTAATATTACAATAAATATCGCCGTCTCACTTGCACACCGGATATTGGGTAGCGCCCCGCCACCGGAAGACAAGCGCTTGAATTTAGAACAAAGGGAAATCAACGCCACCTAGCGGCGGGAAGTTCATGTCGGTGTGGATTTTATTTTTTGTTCTTTTACGTGATTTTTAGTATTGTATGGGGAATAGCACAGGAATAGACTTATTTGAGTACGGATTATGGCGAGTGGAAAATCCAGCATCTTTATTTGTGTTATAAACCCGTGTACTAAGATTAAAATTATGCACCTTGGCAATCAAATAATTGTACACTCTATCACCAAACTATACTCCATTTGAAATAAGACTAGACATTCAAATAAACCTTTTTTACAGTCCGTTCAACCGATTTTGACTTCTATTGCGTTGGTGGCATGACAAATGGCAGCTGCAGTAGTCAGTTGGTATTGTGTAACTTTTTTTGCTTTTAATGTCATCCTTATGCCTACGGTATGGAAGTCAAAATCGGTTGAACGGACTTTAAAAAGGTTTGTTTAAATTTCTAATCTTATTTCAAATGGAGTATAGTACTATATGTTTTAGACTCGTATCCTAATGTGGACAAAGCATCAACATCATCGTCGTCCAATAGCAGTGCGTAGGTCCTTTTAATGATACGCCACACTCTATACTCGGCTAATCTCATCCAACTGTTACCAGGCACTCTGCGAAGCTCATCATTCCGTTAGACTGAGGGCGTCCTACCTTACGGCCGCCGATTCGCAGTCTCTACTGAAGAACATATCTTGCCAATGGTAATATGGCCGACAGATTGCCACAATCGAGAGCAGTGGTGGCCCAGTGGTAACGGCCGCGACTTACGAGTTGTAGGTTCTAGGTTCGAACCCTGACAGGCGCTTTACTTTGTGTAAATTATTTCATCGCCACTGCTCTCAAAACGGTGAAGGAAAACATCGTGAGGAAACCGGCATGTTCTAGAACCAAAAATTCTAAGACATGTGACATCTACCAACCCGCACTGGGCCCGCGTGGTAGATTACGGCCCGCTCCCTCTCACAGAGAGGAGGCCTGTGTCCCAGCAGTGGGAACAATATAGGCTGTATTATGTATGTATGTATTGCCACAATAGCTTAATTTCAGCCATTGGTGACTACCGAGATGACGACTAATATAGAAGTATGGTAGACGTAGCGTTGGAAAGCCTAAAGGTGGACCGATGGCTTTGTGAAGGCCGCAGGAATCCGCTGGATGCGGGAAGGACGGAACCGGTTGAAGGTGAATGTGCTTGGGCGAGGCCTATGTCCAGCAGTGAACGTCTTTTGGCTGAAATGTTGATGAGAAGATGGTAAAAGAAGAAATGAAATTAAATGAAATTTTTTATTCTAAATAGGATATTAGAATCACTTTTACACGTCATATTAAAAATAAGCTAGGTGAGGTCGGCGTTTCCTATCTGCTCTGAGAAAAAAGGCCGAAAAAAACTCAGAGGTCGCGTTCTCTTTTAAAGTCCAGACATAATCTTAGTCAGGCCATATGAGGACATGTTGCGCCGACCCCAAATAACGGTATAAGGGCAATAACCTTACTCCTTGAAAATCTAGTCCATAACTAAATGAAGCGTAGAAATCGTGACCAGTGGTCTCGCCTATTTTTCGACCTAAGAATCAGCATTGACCTACCAACGTGGCAATGCTGCCAGCCTTTTGGGCACTTTTCCTGTTGACAGCGATGAAGTCGAATTTTCTGATGCACTATGATTATTTCCCCCCTTTTTAGGGTTCCGTACCCAAAGGACAAAACGGGACCCTATTACTAAGGCTCCGCTGTCTGTCTGTCTGTCCGTCTGTCCGTCTGTCACCAGGCAGGTGTATCTCATGAACCGTGATAGTTAGACAGTTGAAATTTTCACAGATGATGTACTTCTGCTGCCGCTATAACAACAAATACCAAAAAACAGAATAAAACAAATATTTAAGGGGGCTCCCATACAACAAACGTGAGTTTTTTGCCTTCGTGCGCGAGTCCGACTCGCACTTGGTCGGTTTTTATAAACTTTTGTCATATTATTATTATTATTCTAAGTGTAGAAATTGATATTCGATATCAAATAAGTCTACTACATTAATATATTTTACAATTCAAAAGAAAATGTCAGGTTATACAACCGATACGATTCCCAGAATAAGAATTTAATATAATACGATCACTACATTATTATAAAGTGAAGTCACCCCGCCGCGTCTGTCTGTCTGAACGCGATAAACTCAAACACTATCCAACGGATTTTCATACGGGTTTCACCAATGGACGAAGTGATTCACGAGGAAGGTTTAGGTGTATAATTCATTAAGGTTTTGTTTAAATTGGCTGAAATACGATGATTGTTAAAGCTGTCGGAAAAAGTCGTACCTACTGGGAGCTTTTCTGGCGTGCGCGCTATGGCTCTTACATAGGTACTGGCGCGAAGAGTCGCGCGACGCGACGCCGCCCGCATTGTTCGCCGTGAAGTTTCTCTCTCTCTCAGAAATTGTTTTGTTAAAGTCGCGTCGCGCCTGTTTGAGGGAGCCTTTACGTTTCCGTGGGATAATTTCCGACCTCCAAGCGGGCGAAGCCGCGGGCTAAAGCTAGTATACTAGTTAAAGCTGAAGAATTTGTTTGTTTGAACGCGCTAATCTCTGGAACTCCCAGTCGGATTTGAAAAATTCTTTTTTATTTGATAGGCCAATTTTTTTGGAAGATTACAATAACTACACGCCACGCCCCTTATACCCCATTTGAAATAAGATTAGACATTAAAACAAACCCTTTTACAGTCCGTTCAACCGATTTTGACTTCTATACCGTAGGCATAAGGATAGCATTTAAAGCAAAAAAACTTACACAATACCAACTATCTACTGCGGCTGCCATTTGTCATGCCACCAACGGAATAGAATTCAAAATCGGTTGAACGGAATGTAAAAAAAGGCTTATCTATACGTCTAATCTTATTTCAAATGGCGTATAGGAGGCGAGCAAAAAGAAGAAAGTCGGAAAGAACGCTGACCAAAAAGGAAGTACTCAATAGCACGAGCGGGCGATGCTATGCCACGCAGTGTGTCGGGGCCGAGGGAGTTTTATAAAAATTTGGCTGTTATATTAGTTGGAAGATGATATGGCTAGAAAGGGGGTGACTACCGAGATGACGGCTAATAGAAGAAGTATGGAAGAAAGGGACATGTTGCGCCGACCCCAAATAAATTGGGATAAGGGCAGGAGAATGATGGCTGTTATATTAGTTTATTGTGTATCTTACGACTACCACGCGAACGAAGCAGCGGACAGAAGCTAGTTCTCGAATAATAAGGGCCAGACGCAGTGCTTCATTACAGTGTTGAAATATTCAGTTGACACTTTGTTGAATAAAGAAATAGTTAGTGGATCGAAGTGTCTACGAATAAAAACAAAAGACAAGACAGCGAGGTTACGTGTTTAGTCGTATATTAATTATCCATGGAATAAAATTTTCGTCTGACAATTTTTGTATGAAAAATCTGTCAATAATTCAAATTTTTTTCGCAGGGTAAACTTATACTCGATATAAAACTTTAGTAAAATTCACCCATAAACATGATTTATTTAACCAAATCATGTTAATTATACTTTCGTATAGAGGGTGTAAAAAGACCCATCACACCGTCACTACACATTCTGTACATCAAATTAAGTAACATTGTACAAAAATAATTGCTGGGAAACGACTTTTATTTTTGGTGTGAAAAATCGCTGTTTACTGTAGTGCGCAGCGTAACTCACGCAAAGCATTGTGTTTATAGGTGCATGCAACGGTTCTGGGTTTGTGAGGGTTTTTAAAATTAAGTAATAACATTTAAAACCGGCTTTCTTTACAAAACGTCTGAAAAAGTTTAGAACGTTTGAGGAACTTTGACCTTTAATATCTCCGTCACCAGAAGGTTCCCAGGTATGCTCCAGAATAGAAAAAAAAACACAATGACGGGAATAACAAGTGACTTTCGGCTACGTTAAACGTCTTCTTACACCCGAAAGCAAATTAAATTGTCGAATAAAATGAACTCGCGAAACTCAAAACTCAAAGCATTCATTTCAAATAAACCAATTACAGGTACTTTTGAATTGTCAAGGGGTCGGTCAGTCAAAAAGATGAAGCTAGTTGCCCATTCCAAGGCGTAGTAGGTTTCTATCATAATCCGTGGTTCCTATGGAGAAGAACGGGCAAGAAACTCCACGGACACTCTTTTAACTCTTTTACACGAAAACTCCATTATTTCAATACACACATTACATTCACATTAATTAATCAAGCCTCATACATGTGGTTCCGTGTGATGCAGGCAGCCAACCAGTGGACCACAGTCAATTAAATGTCGGATAGTTATTAATTAATATTTTTTAAATGTTACTGTTCGCATTATAGCCATTAATTTTCCTCGTAAAGCAAAATAACGCAGAAGAAAAATCACATTTATTTTATTCTTCAATAAAGCATTAATATAAATTTTCTAATTATATAAAACATAATATAAATATTTTAGTTCTCTATTAATATTTATTTAATATTCTATTAATTCTTTGGCCATTTTTGAAGTAGGTACCTACGCGACTACCTGGCAGGTCAAGCTCAAAGCTCAGGGTCATCGAAGCTCTCACAGGGAGTAGGCCTGTGTAACAGTACAGGGAATATCATTGTGGGTCAATTATACATAATGGTGAATACCAGAGAAATGATTCACTTGTCTTGGAACCCACGAAGAAAAACATGACAACTTCGTGTGTGAAAAAGTATGACAGATTCTGTACCTTGAAACTAATAAAGTCTAGATTATCACTAATTTAATTAGATTGTATATTTTATTTAGGAAGTGCCTCCGCTGCCGGCGCCGGTTGCTGAATTGGCTGCCGGCACTGACTTTGGTTGTCAGTTTAGCGTATGGAGTAGATAGGCAGGGTAGGCATAATTAAAAAAACATGTAATAGACCATTTTTTTTTTCCATATTCCAGTAATAAAGTCATAAAGTACTACCCGAAACCGAACTAGTAAGATTAGGTTTAATAATTTTAATCGCAAAAAAGGTTAGGTTAGGTTAGAACTGTGACCCCTACGCCAAAAACGACTAGAATATGCAAAAAACATATGTTACGGTTAGTTAGTTGGGGTTCTGAATACTGGAAGGGTTTCTATAAACACCGCGCCGCCGGTGTCCATTATGGGAGTCGGCGGTGCCGGCAGCCGATGTTTTTAATCTCGGCTGCGGGCAGTAATGTCATTACCGGTTACCAATGGCGTTATTTTTGGGAGCCTGAGCCGGCAGCGGAGGCACTCCCTTTTATTTAATATTTGGGAGTGCCCAGTAATGTCACCGCCGGCTCCCATAATGGACACCGGCGGCGCGGCGTTTATGGAAACTCTTCCAGTATTCAGAACCCCAACTAACTAAACCTAACAAATTTTTTTTTTTCTGTACATTCTAGTCGTTTTTGCCACTCGCCGGCCGCTACCGCGGCACCGCTCGCTACGCTCGCTCGGCGTAGGGGGTCACAGTTCTAACCTAACCTAACCTTTTTTTGCGATTACAAATATTTAAACTAATCTAACTAGTTCGGTTCCGGTTAGTATATACCTCATACTCGAATAAGGACATCATTGATTATGCCAAATTGAACACCAAAGTCAGCGCCGGCAGCCAATTCAGCGACCGGCGCCGGCAGCGGAGGCACTTCCTTAATATTTTCTTAAATAAGACAAAATAGTTACCTACTAGTCATTATTCTACTTCTGACAGAAATTTCTCACAAAAGCCTTTATTTCCCACAAAACCAAAATAGACGGACATTTTATCCCCCAACTGCACTTCCATCCCCTCAGCTGCATAATTATCCACTCGCAACACAGAAACTCGACACAGTGATACAGAACAAGTTTTTGTCCATTGTTTTGTGCTGTTTCGGAAGCTAGGTACTGCCTGTGATACTATATTCTACCCTATTTAGTAGGTATTAAATAAGCAATATTTGTAAGAACAGCATTGGAATAATGATGAAATGAAATGAAATGAAATTGTTTATTCTGTAAATAGGATATTGGAATCACTTTTACACGTCATATTAAATTAAAAATTAAAATAAGCTAGATGAGGTCGGCGTTTCCTATCTACTACGACTACTCTGAGAAGAAAGGCCGAACAAACAAACACAGAGGTCACAGTCTCTTTTAAAGTCCAGACATAATCTTGGTCAAGCCATATGAGGACCATGTAAATTCGAGTCTGAAATGGTCTTTTGAGGAAAGAACCACACAGATTTGAGTGGACCTGTCCAGTCAGTGCAAGCATTTGTCAGTAATGGTGGAGCTCAACTCAGAACTTAAGGAGCTCAACGACTCGACGAACAAAACCAAAGAAAGGACATTTGGGTAGGCCGCATAAAATTCTCAAATTGCCAGACCATCGATAAAATTAACTGAGAACGAAAAAAAATAAAAATTCACATAGTCCTCACATTCACAATAATAAAATACTTTACAAAGTAATCATGTCATTTTGTATAGAATATTCAATAATGTCAATTTGTAAATAAAACCTCAATCCCATGATTTTTTGTCTTATAAATAATCTGAAATTTTATAGTACCCTTTTCTACAAAGTTTGGTTTTAATACAGCTTTTAAATCGTTTAATGGGTAAGTTTCGAATGTCAATGGAAAGTTTGTTATAAAAGCGTATACATTGACCCATGAACGAGTTGCCTACTCTGTGGAGACGAGTGCGATGTACAGCAAGATTAAACACAATCTTGCTGTACAGTGCATCGCACTCGTCTTCCTGAATTCCTGGTATTTAAACTATGAATATCGGACATTTTCTTAAAATTTGATATATTTTTGTGTACATACAATAGGTTTTCAAATATATATTGTGAGGCTACAGTCAGAATATCTATTTCTTTGAATTTTTCTCGAAGGGAATCTCGCGGACCTAGGTTGTAAATGGCTCGAATAGCCCTTTTCTGTAAAACAAAGATAGCATTAATGTCCGCACAGGCTCCCCAGAGAAGAAGACAGAAGACCCCATAAGACAGAAGACTATGAAAATAACTAAAATAAACATGAAAATGTTGCATCCATTTTATAGTATTCCACAGCCTTTTTTTATGTTCTTAATCCTTAAAATATTTTCCTCTAATCAGAGGCCCTAGACAAAGTGACATTCTATCAGTGATAACGATGATGGAAAAGGCAAAAATGTATAGAACTGACATAATATGCTATCGAAAAACTTATGTCAAAGTCGTTGTAGAAATACGAAACGCTTTCGAAGCGATTGTCACTTGTCTAGGCTATCAGGGCCGCCCCGCCCTTAAGTGCGATGCGTGCGGCGCAAACAGGAGGCGCCCCTGAAACTTAATCAAATGCTAGCGCCAATTTGTTTTTACTATAACATTCATCAGTTATCATGTCTTGTAATTGTTATATAAGTACAACTCTCTAAGACAATATTTACGTCTGTGGTTCAAGTTTACCTTATTTGAACTGACCCAAGAGAGTTTTAGATCTCGGGTTTTAATCTACATTAATTATGAGCTCTGCGTTAAAATCAAAAGAACTGCTGCTTTCGCAATGTTGCTTAAGTGCGTTCATGACCACTCGCCGACCGATAGATTTCGGTCTTGCATTCTCGCACACGTTGTTGCTTGTAGTAGTGTACTGTTGTTGTTTTTTTTTTGGCACTAATCCCGATGGCAAAAAAAAGAGGCGCTTTATTGGTTTCGCACACAGGCGCTGCCGAGGATCGGCGCGGCTCTGTCTCTAATCATATTTCCACATAATCATAGCACTAGGTGCCAACCTCAAAAACCTAATACCATTTTCATGTTCATACATTTCTAAAAAAGCGCACGCAACTCATTACAAACATTACCCTCCTTCTGGGGCAGTCGGGTGAAAGGTGACACGTTGGAAATGCACCGCCGCGCCGGTGCACCGTCACTGTGACACTTTGTACCTGACTGTATTACCCGGCTGACACTACTTTAATGTGCTTACGGGCGTGGAACGTGACTCTTATATACCAGGAGGAGTAGACAGTCTTATACGTAGGAAGTAACGTGTTCTGTTCCGAAAAAAAAAACTATTTTATGGAAAGTAACTAGGTATTCAGGAGTTCGTCAGTTTAGTAGAATTAAGCTCCTTAAAAGTGCTAGGTACTAAGATTTATCGTCTGAATCCGGTATATTTCAGAAGCTTCAAGTACAAATTATACAAAAATAATCTGGGCCAGTCACTACAAAAACTCGCGTGCATAATAAATAATAGATTCTACTAGTGAAGATGTCCGGTGGATTCCGGCACACTCTGCGTACTTCTATTACCAATCATGCTGATTGCCTAATATTTTAGTTAATACGAGCTTTTGGTGTACGTATATCTAGCGTGGACCCGAATGTAGAAGAGTGCCTACCAATAGAAACTAAAAAATAAAAATCATAATCAAAAGTAATTTATTCAAACTAGGCTAGGAATCAGCACTTTAAAAAAATACTAAAAACTTGCGTATCAGACAAACGCGTTTTGGGGGACTGTCTTACCTATGTAATTTTGACGTTCGAGAAGTGCTGATTCTCAGCCTAGTTTGAAATGACTTTTGATTTTGAAAACTCTAAATAGGTACTATTTCAGACACTAATCTACACGGTTCTCATACGGCCTGACCAAGAGTCTGGAATTTAAAAGGGACTTCGACCTCTGAGCTTTTTCGCCATTTTTTATCCGGGGTATAAATAGTCAGATAGGAAATACCGACTCCATCAATTTTTTTTTTCCATATTACCTGTACCCCATTTGAAATAAGATTAGACATTAAAACAAACCCTTTTACAGTCCGTTCAACCGATTTTGACTTCTATACCGTAGGCATAAGGATAGCATTAAAAGCACAAAAAGTTACACAATACCAACTATCTACTGCGGCTGCCCTTTGTCATGCCACCAACGCAATAGAATTCAAAATCGGTTGAACGGAATGTAAAAAAGGCTTATCTATACGTCTAATCTTATTTCAAATGGAGTATACATGCTAAAGACATTCCGATATCCTATTTAAAGAACAACAATTTCATTTCATATAATTACAGTTTTATTTCATTATTCATTTCAGACAATGTTTTCGGTACAGCGGAAGTGTCTATCTTAAATTCCTTTTACGATTCCTCTATAATTCCTTCTACGTAGATACATAAAATCTCAAGAACACTTACGAAGATTAGTAGCTATACACCACCATCAATTTACTTCATCTTTACCCGACTACGTCGAAGCAAAAAACTTCTAAACTACTCATCATAATTCGACAATCTATAATAACAAATTAAAAATCCAGAGTCACATGTAATCTGTATGTCCTACCACGTGTGACTCCGGATTATTAATTAGTTTGTCTGTGATGTCTTGTTTATATCTTTTTAGTCGCCTTTTTTGACTTTTTAGTTTTATAACTTTTATTTTATCCTCTGGAATCTGCCATCAAATACTACGAACCCTTATAATTCCCTAGAATGAACCGACTCGCACCACGTAAAATAAGCAATGAAGTAAAGTTCAGTAGGTACGTGACGACAAACATGCGGTTGTATCAACAAACAGCTCGACTCTGTTTTTATTAGCTGTCAGTAGGTATTAGTGTTGTTGTTTGGGGTATAGACAAGTTGACAGAATTGTGGGTAATACTGGTGTTTAGTAGCGTTTATTGGTATTAAAAGATGATTCTAACGTACCTAATTGGGACAATGCTGAAACAGTAGTATTGTGTGCTATTGCGTTATTATTTTTATACGAGTAAGATAAAATATTTACATAATACATCATATTAAAGTTAGTGTTTGAAGGCCTTGGTACTAGGTGGACCGATGACCTTGAGAAGGCCGTCGGAATCCGCTGGATGCGGGGATACAGCTGTCGAAGTTACGGTGCTTGGGGTAAGCCTATGTTCAGCAGTGGACGTCCTTCGGTTAAAATGATGATGATGATCATCATCTGCCTAGCCTTTTCTCAACCAAGGTGGGGTCGGCTTCCAGTCTAACCGGATGCAGCTGAATACTAGTATTTTACATGGAGCGACTGCCTGTCTGACCTCCACCCAGTACCTGGTTAATACGATACCCCTTGTCAAGATTGGTTGTCAGACTTTCGGGCTTCTGACGACCCGTAACGACTGTCAAAGATACATAAATGACGGCCGGGACCAATGGCTTAACGTGCTTTTCCGAGGCACGGAGGAGTCTCGATATATGAAAATGGTCACCCATCCACAGATCAACCACGGCAAGCGTAGCTTAACCTGATAGATCGACCCGAGCGGCTGTTATTACTTAGCCACGCTCCTCCTGATGATGGATATATACATAAATTGGCTGTTGTTTTTACAGCCAACCAATTATAGCTGCATTCAATTTTAGACCATGTTAAGTTAATTTTTATGTTGATAATGCCTTACATAGACGGGAAAAAACTAGCCAGATGATGTATTTAAATTGGGCTTCTCTTGAGACTTGACTTGACCAGAGGCAATCTGACAATACTTACATAAATAAAAGATCAGCACCATAATTGCATAATACTCGATCAATCACAATCTGAATCGTTTTGAAACAGATTGCTAACCCATTGCTTCATAATTATGTTCGAAAATTAAAATCTGCTCACCAACGTAAATAACGCAATGAATGTTGTTGAACTGTCAAAATGAATCGTGTACGAAAATGTGTTACGCGATTTAGATAGCCGATCCGAATATCACCCGATTTATTCGATGACGAATTCTTAAAGCCATGCCAATACATTTTCCTTGCTAAAATTTATTATACTTTTTTTTTTAACTCTTTATTAAAGAGCTTTGTCTCAATATTGACTATGCCGCTCCATCATAGCCAAATTTTGAATTTTAAATTATTTTATATGATTGTAATATATTTTGTACAGAGTTCTGGCCTCGTCCAACATAGGCTTATCTAAAACACTATTTAAAGTACCAATTTCAAACATACTTTAGGAATCAAACAGATTTCTCCTGAGGCATTCGCCCTGCTCAAACTCGATCAAGACATGATGTACGTCCTCTTTAATATACTTGCCAAGAAAAATATGAAAAGTATTTCATTTTTATTATTTTCACCGAAAATCTAAGTTCACACTTATAACAAGGTGACACGTGTTACTGGTTACAATCTCGCTCTCATATGACGTCGGACCTCGCTCGTAAGCACGTCCTCCGTGTGGATTGGATTTAAAGACCTTGAGATGGACTCTAAAACTGCGTCTACATGTAAACAAAACACAAATTGTAGTAAAGAATACAAAGTGGGTGCTTAGTTAAAAGAGAAACCATGGACTTTCTTGCCGGCTCATCTTCATAGGAAAAAAAAAACAAATCCTAACTAATTTATTATAAATGCGAAAGTGAGTTTGTTTGTTTATTTGTTTGTTACGCTTTCATGCTAAAACGGCTGAACGGATTTGGATGAAATTTGGCACAGGGGTAGACCATGACCTGGAATAGAACATAGGATACTTTTTATTCCGATATTCCCACGGGATCGAGACTTACGCGGGTGAAACCGCGGGGCGCAGCTAGTTATTTTATAAAACTAACCACTTAGCTGGTAGAAAGGGTCCGACACTTGATTTTTATTTAACCACTTTGTCGGCGTGATTAATATTTATACCCACGCCAAATTACAGCTCTCTAGTACTAAGAGTTTCTGAGCTATGCCGCGGACAGATGGACAGACAGACGGACATGGCAAACTATAAGGGTTTCCTTGTTGACTATGGAACCCTAAAAAGTATTTTGTTTCAAAGTCTCGAGCTCATCCCCTTCTTGCAAGTTTAAAGTACCTACATAGTTGGAAAAGGTATAGAAAAGGTGATGACTATTATTTATGATGAGGTTAGAAAATTGGATCGTAATACAATTTTCTCGCATGGGCGACGTTGCTGTCGACCTTGGCTGTACGACGGACGCTGGACAATTTGTTTATCCACACACAAATCTTAGAAATGGTCTCCTCTCCTATACCACAGTATAAATAAGTAACAGTATAATCTTCATAGAAAACGGCCGAAACAACGCGTTTCGAAATCTCATTGTATATCAGTACGCAATAGTATCGAGTGTGGCAGTTAGGTACGGACGCGGAAGTTTTATCTACCAAGCGGCCGTAGATAATAATTTTAAGGTCACTGCCGAGATATAATACTGTTAGTTTATTTTACTGTGCCTATACTAAAGTAGTAAATAAGTAGTGAACGACCGAAAGTTCGGTTTCGGTTTCGGTTTAGGTCGAGTTTCGGTTTAGTTTCGGTTTCGACGGCAAACCTGGCGAAACTACGACCGAAACCGAAACAGCATTCGGGAGTTCTCGAGCTATAATCGATCGTGTTCGGCGCGTTAAATTCCATCCAAGCGAGTAAGCGACGAAGACATTTTGCATTTTGCCGCGCCACGACATGATTAGGCACGTGCCTAATCATGTCGTGACTGGCTCGTGTTTGCAGTTCGTTTTGTTTGTTGTGATTTAAAGATAAAAAAATAAAGAGTGACTGATTATAATAACGTTTTCTTTATTTTTCCCGCAAAACATGATCCTTGTAAGGAAGTTTCGGTTTCGGCCGAAACTGAGACTGTTGCCGAAATTCGGTTTTGGTTTCGATTTCGGTCGTAAAATCCAGTTTCGGTCGAACACTACTATAAAGTAATGATTCTCAGTTAAATAGTTAGTAATTACAATAATTATGTTCAGACAATAAGTTTAAATCTGTTCAAATAAATTATTTTGACCCAACGTAATAATATTCCTATAAAAGAAAAAAAACGAAAAGAAATTAAACAGAATATGCGTTTTCTTTCATTTTGTTTATTTCTTTGCATACAATGCTGTTGTAAACACAGCTTTATCCCAAGGACCCATCCGAGGTTCCAACAATTATTTTTAGATGTAAATTGAATATTATACAATAGCAAAACACATTTCGGTAAATCCACACGTCGACGCTAAACAGGACAAACATTCTATATTTCCTTGGCAGCTCTGGGGGCTTTGGTCACATTTTAGCAGAATCATAATATGAAAATATTATTAATCATAAATCATCGTAAAATGTCACAAACTGACAATTCATAATATGATCTGCGTGTAATTCATATTACGAAATAATTCATCTGTTTGACAGTTTTCTATGGAGATTCGTAAAATGGTCAATAGAAATAGGGACTCCGTAAAATGTTATACCTGCAAAAATATTTAATTTTAATTCCGCAAAAATTTGCTTGGATGCAGAAAACAGCACCGCCCGGCCTGCAAAAATATGCAAATGCGATACAGAGAAGATGCGATAATTAAAATGCATTATAATTATCCATCGCACCTTCTGCATGTGAATATTTCTAGTTTTGGCTGAATTCATATTTGCAAAAAAGAAAGAAAAATAGGTATTAAGTAAATATGTTTGTTTAACATGTAAACATAAAGCGGCAATCGTGCGCGGCTGCCGCGCGCGAACGCTTCGGTCTGCCTTATCGCTATTTCCTGTAAACGCCGCGTGTTGCTGCCACGCTCTTATCGCTCAATATTTGGACACACCTTAACGGCCATAGATTTCCGTAAAGTAATCACCTAAAGTCCTAAATCATATCTTAACAGAAATTCATACGTAAATTATCAAAACCTGACAATAATGATGGCGATGACATTAACCGTAATACTAAGGATCGTCATCGTCATAGGTACTTAAGCATAAGGATAAGCTTAATCAGCCTATAATGTTCCCACTGCTGGGACACAGTCCTCCTCTCTGTGAGAGGGAGTGGGCCGTAATCCACCACGCGGGCCCAGTGCGGTTTGGTAGATGTTACATGTCTTCGAATTTTTGGTTCTAGGACATGCCAGTTTCCTCACGATGTTTTCCTTCACCGTTTTGAGAGCAGTGGCGATGAAATAATTTACACAAAGTAAAGCGCCTGTCAGGGTTCGAACCTACGACCTATATACAACTCGTAAGTCGTGGCCGTTACCACTGGCCCACCACTGCTCAGGCACTGCACAGGTACTTACCTTCCTAATTTCATTAGTATTCAACCGCTGCTTTTTAGTTAAACCCCCGGTCCCACGGACGTTAAAATATAGAAAGACTTGAAAGAAAATACATTTATATCGCGCCGAGATTTTATCGTGCACTGGATTTTCAAGGTGTTCAGCCGAGCATCCCAACGCGTCAAAAAAACACACTGCTGGATTTTCAACTCTCGGCGCTAAGTAGTGCATTGAAAACCCAGTACACGAAAAAAAAAGCCGCAGGAAAAATTGCCCGAAGTCACAGAATTGTTAAAGTTTTCGTATTTTAAAGTAACAAGACACCACAGACAGACAAATTAAAAATCCGGAGTCACACGTGTTAGGGCATAAATCGAACAGATTACGTGTGACTCCGGATTTTTTATTTGTCTGTCTGTGGTGTCTTGTTTATACCTTTTTCGTCGTAGTTGGGTTTTAGTTCTTATTACTTTAATTATTTTTTTTCGGTTTATAATATATATATTTTTGAAATGTGCTCATTAAGTCCTTTCATTCCTCAGCCCTCGAATAATAAGGGCCAGACGCAGTGCTTCATTACAGTGTTGAAATATTCAGTTGACACTTTGTTGAATAAAGAAATAGTTAGTGGATCGAAGTGTCTACGAATAAAAACAAAAGACAAGATAGCGAGGTTACAAATTTGCTCATTAAGCCCTTTCATTTGATACCCAACATGGTACGATTAAACAATCTTTTTTTTAGTTCCTGACTTTATGTCCTCTAGAGGGCGCCATTTAATGTGACGTCACATAGCCTATAACCAGCGGACGATCAAGACACTTCCAACGATACCTCATTTGTCAAATTGTGATGTGATCGTTTAGAAGATATGAGGGAACAGATATACATACATACATACATACCGGTCAAAATCATAACCCTCCTTTTTTCTTCGCCGTAGTCGGGTAAAAACAGACACTTTATGTATATTCAGCCAGTATTAAATTGGCAGTCACAGTCAGTCTTCGCATGACAGTGCAATTTCCAGCGTGTCACAAGAGTGCTCGCTTGCATTGTAGGTGAGAAATTGGCAAGTTTTGCTGAAGAATCCAACAGGTAGAATGAACGTATGTTTTTGCTATAGTAAAACGACATCAATGAGCACAGACGGACTGTAAGTAATTTGCCGTAGTAGTTGTTTTGATTAATATATTAAGAAAAATTAAATTAGCTGGATAAACTTCATAGACGTAATGGGGGTATATTCAATAACGATAAAACAAAAACAAAAAGTTTTTCTAAACTCATAATATTAGGTCCAACCTATGAAATCAGCGTTTTGTATGGGGAATTTTAAAGAAGTTGCATTTTTCATACTAACATTTTCTCAATTTATATAAAAACCATGAACATTAATGTTTTAAAACATTGTGGTCATTTCTGCTAAGAAAATGAGGAGTAATTTTTAAGGTATTTTTTATGTTTAGAAAACTATGTTTTTTACTATTGGTAGTTGTCCCTGATGGTCATTATTCGATATAATACCAAGCAATTGATGAATATTTTAAATCTACCTAATTTGAACTACTACTATACTGACATACTATTTGTGTGAAAAAAACGCCAATTTCATAGGGACTCAATATAAAAAAAGTAATTTAACATCATAAAACCACGCTTGTAATCACCGAAGGATCATGTAAAGGTGTGTCTGTTATAGTACATCCACATTCATTGTATAATTTCATAGCACATATGTGAGCACTATGTACTTACCTACCTTAAAGCTACCATTTACTAGGTACGTCGTTCATTGACTTGAATGTGCCCTGGCGGCAGAGAGTATGTCATGCTCACTCAAATGTCTCGCTGGTGGTGGCGTGTGTGTTGGATCATTAAGTTCCCTTCAAAATGGTTGAGCTGAATGGTGCTGATCCATGCGTCATGTTCGTGAACGGGCGCCGCCAGTAGGGACTGGTCATCTCTAAGCTGCCACGGCTTATTTTTAATTTATTTTAATTTTTGGAATTGTTTTTTATCTTTACGGACGCTTTTAACGTGCACGTCTCTTTTTTTTTCTTTTTTACATTGTTCTCACATGTTTAATTTCAATTGAATGATGTAACCAATATATTGTAACAAAATTTTGATTTAAAAGAGTGTCCGTGGAGTTTCTTGCCCGTTCTTCTCCATAGGAACCTACTACGCTTTGGAATGGGCAACTAGCTTCATTTTTTTTGACTGACCGACCCCTTGACAATTCAAAAGTACCTGTAATTGGTTTATTTGAAATAAATGCTTTGAGTTTGAGTTTTGAGTTTGATTCCGCCAGTACGTAATAGGGGGTGAGCTAACTGAACACAAATCCAGACTCCGGGCAGCTTCTGATAGAAAAACCAAATAATAGTTTGCCCGACCTGGGAATCGAACCCAGGACCTCATGATCAGTAGTCTAGCGCTTGCGACCACTAAACCAACAAGACTTAAATTGAAGTATATTCTAGATTATTTCATCACATTCCGTCTGACCTATTAAAACCTACATTACCTTACAAACCAAATGGTTATCAAACATTTTATTCTTTTTATATTTTCATAAAGTCTCTTATAAATTGAGAGAAGGCGGTGGCGGCAGATAATTCCTCCGCCATAATAAAGCAATTTGTGAGAAGACTTATACCCTAGTTTCCACTTTTCGGTGTCCAGCAATGGTTGGTCTTACAATTTCGTCTTTTCGTCTTTAGTTTAAGTTACTAACAATAGTGTTTTAAGTTCCTGTTACTAACAATTTATGGATCTCATAGTTGTCCGAATTAAAATGATTTTATTATTTATTATTATTATAAATTACATTTTTAAATATTAGAATATAAAAACATTTAAAAATATAAAAAATAGTAGCCCACCGGTATCGGGAACAGGGTCCAAGCTACCGGCGGTCAGCGCTCCAGAGAGAGGAACCACCAAATCAAACCATTAGTATTACCTACCAACTCTAATTTAATAAACATTTTTTTTTTTTTTTGAATTTGGTAAATCATCAAATGACTTCTCCCGCTCTTGGCGGAGCGGAAGGGCGTGTCAGACTTTTACTGACTAAACCCACCCGTGTTCCTTGAGTAGCCAAGGTCCCGGTATCCCTTTCGGAATTCTAATAACCTAAACAAATAATATTACAACGATAGTTAATTGATTCAGGCGTGAAAAACCCTGTAAGAAATTGACTGAAAGACCGAGCGCTGGACGCAGAGACAGGCTCTGTGTCCAGCGCTAGGTGTGGCAAAACGTCGTGATCTGGTTTGCGACTGGTCAATCGTCATCCTGAGGATGCCTTGTTGAGATGTGAAACACATATCGATTTCTTACAAAGTTTTTTATGACTCTTGAAGAATAATTAAGCGGAATAGGTTACTAAATAATATCTACGTATATTGTATTTTATAATATTACTGCGGCAGTAATATTATTTGTTTATCCCGGGTCAATAACTCTTAACCCGTCTGTCATGCGGCACAATAGGATATCGTCGTTGATAGTCCAATTCCGCGTAACTAACATTGTTAAATACCGCGGATGTACACTTTCGCAAATTTTAAAGGAGGGTCAAAAAACAGAAGTTCATAAAAACGAATCGGTCGAATTATGAACGAACATGAGTCTAGGACCCTTTCGTTCCCCTTAATCATATCAAAGTTTCAAAGTTATCAAAGTTGGCCGATTAGTTTTTGTGAACTTCTGTTTTTTGACCCTCCATTAAAATTTGCGAAAGTGTACATCCGCGGTATTTAACAATGTTAGTTACGCGGAATTGGACTATCAACGACGATATCACTCCCGGTTCTTACAACTTGCACAAAAATAAGCACCTTACTACAATAACCTTACTTTTTCTTTTATCCCCGGCGAGGATCTAAGCTCTCTATACTCTGGAATAGGACATCAGACCAAGAGATATGAAGGTTAGAAGGTCTAGTCGTTAAAGCCGACATCAGACGCTTCACTTTTCGTTCTTTTTAGGGTTTCGTACCCGAAGAGTGTTATTCTGCTGTCCGTCCGTCTATCAGCGGGCTGTATCTTATGAACCGTAATAGGAAGAAAGTTGTAATTTACACAGATTGTGTATTTTTAATATCGCTATAACAAAAAAATAATAAAACGATATGGTACGGAACACTGCCGGTTTTTTTTTTCTTTCATTGAAAGTGAAAATTCTAGGCACAAAATTAATCATAAGAGTAAAATTAATTCTTTTCCTAGTAAACCAATCCGACGATGATGGTTTTCGTCACTCGGCATCTTTCACTCACCTGAATGAAAGGAGACACCGACAAAATGATACAGGAATGAACGGTTCACTCGACCGTTCATTCCTGTATAATTTTGTCGGTGTTGTCTGAATGTTGAATGAAACTAAAATGACCCTTCACTAGAAATGGGCGCCACACCGCTTATTTGACGCCACCGCCGCCGCAGAGTATTTGAAATTAAGCGCCGAATGAGGCGACCGAACCAGACGAAGAATTTGACTGTTCTTGCAATTCCTGCTACAAGCACGCCGAGTGAACGTGTTTTTTCAATTACAGGAATAGTTTTGAACATTAAAAGATGACGGTTGAGTTGAGCTCTACACGCGTCAACAAGATAATTTCCATCCATGACATTTATAAATATTGTAAAAACATGTATTTTATATAGGTATTTTCCTGCTTTTAATTTCTGGCTTTGATAGCTATAAAATTTAAAATTAATCCATTTTTTTTTTTTTTTTATGAACCTGCGCCGCGGTCTGGCCCTCCGTTATTCCACCCTTCAGCAATCATTTCTTAAACCATGAAGCTGTATAATATAAAAGTGGACCTTCTATACTTTTTGGTTTTTCTTAACTTTCCAGTCTGCAAACACAAAGGGTATCGTCGAACTCAATGGACAATAGACTGAGCCGGCATTAAAAATGAATCAAACTGGAATATTTTATATGACTTCGATATTATATTTTTGTGAGCTCTCTTCGTCGCATAGTGGGTTTAGTATTAAGAAGGATCTATCAAGTATTCTGCATTAACTACGGATTTTGTTTACTTAATAGAACAACAGAATCTACATTCTAGGTATACAGGGTGTAAGGGTAAACACCATTGTCACTCAAAACCATGGGTAGTTGACTTAAATATAAAAATAAATGACCGAGTAACAATAAAAAATCGTTATTTTCATTTAAAGATTTTTTAAAGTTTTTATCCGACACCGTGCGCGCTAGCGAAGCAGCTGACTAACTGAGGGAGGGGTCGCGCTCGCGGCTGGTCAGGTCACATTCCGAGCCACCCACCCGTGTTGAGACGCAAGTTCGTTGCCCTAGCGCACAGGGTGAAAGGTGTTTACCCTAAAACCCTGTATAGAAAACAAAAACGAATAGACTTCTTTTGAGAGCTTTGATTGGGTTTGACAAGCCTTATATCATAACGTCACACCTATATTCCCGAGGGGGCAGACAAAGGTGCATACCTTACCCACATTTCGTCAGTTATGTTTGAGTACCACGTACCTAAGGCCTGAATTCCTCTTACGCTGATGTCGATCGCGTACGTCCGTCGCGCGTGCGTATTTACATTGTGTTCTATACAGCACCATACTGCGACGCTGACGCTACGCGTACGCGACCGACATCAGCGTAGGAGGAATTCAGGCCTAATAGTAACTGAGCCTTTTACAATTAACCAGATAATCTCTAATTTCTGACGAGAAAACCACACTACTTAAATTCAAACGATTTCTTAATTTCAAACGAATCCGACCTTGGAATCGATCTCAGGCCCGCTTTCTATCTACCAAATAATAGGTCTTTGGAAAAACTTAACAATCTCAACCATAATATTATGTTCGTACTTCAGACGCGCCTTTAGAAACAAAATCATCCTAACATCAATACTTGATTCACCATTCCACACAGTGATTGTATGCCCAGCCGCACAATGAGCTGAAACGCATTAAAAATGAATCAAATTCGAATCTGGTGCTGGTTTTGTTTACTGAAGCCCCATTTGTATTGTTTTTCGTAATGGAAGGCTTCGATTGTATTGTCGCGTCAAATGCAGATATATGAGAGCTTTATTTTTGAAGTTGGTGATAGCTGAATTAAATTACGAGAGGAATATTTAAAGTCAATGATAGCCAGATTAAAGTGATGGTAGAGATATTTCTCGTGGCTAAATAATAACAGCCCCGCACTGGTCGATTCAACAGGTTGAGCTACGCTTGCCGGGGTTGGTCCATGGATGGGTGACCACCTTCACATACCGAGACTACTTCGTGCCTCGGCAAGTACGTTTCAAAATGTGTCAAAAAAGAAATATCTCTCAATCTGCCTAGCTAGTTAACTATGATGAGGTCGGCTTCTAGTCTAACCGGACGCAGCTGAATACCAGTATTTTACATGGAGCGACTGCCTATCTGACCTCCACAACCCAGTAACTGGGTAATACGATACTCCTTGGTAAGACTGGTTGTCAGACTTTCGGGCTTCTGACGACCCGTAACGACTGTCAAAGATCTACAAATGACAGCCGGGACCAAGGGCTTAACGAAAACGAGGCTTTTATTCCAGTTTGAATATTAAAATTCTGACCTTTTATCACTATCAAGGCTTGACGCATGATAAATAAACGAATGAGGCATTTAACATAAACAAAATTGGCATTTAACCATAAAAAATCCACATTCAAATGTCAATAAATGTATGAATTCTATTCAACTATCATCACATTACTCGTTGTGGCTTAACAGGACGTCAAGCGTATAATAAATTAATGACGCGACACTGTTCATATTGTTATTGTCTCGATATTTCATAGTGACAGGACAACTGACGTGTTTATGGTTATGAAGGGAGAATTTCATTATATCGTGGGAATTATGAATGATGGTAGGTAATTTTGTGATGTTATTTTATGGGAATAAGGCCTGAATTCCTCTTACGCTGATGTCGGTCTCGTACGTTGGTCGCGTGTGCGTGTATACATTGTGTTCTATATAGCACCATACTGCGACGCTGACGTCCGCGGCGCGTACTACGTTGCGACGCGTACGCGACTGACATCAGCGTAAGAGGAATTCAGGCCTAAGCAACGTCTTTTACCTTTGTACTTCGTATCAGTGACATTCCGGGAGTCCTCTAGTGACAAATGCATGCTAGACTATAAAATGCATATATATAGGTATTTTTGTACTTGCACTTTGAATGTAGAATGGAAATAGCGCCGTCTAGTGACAATAATGGGAAACAAGTTATTCCATACAAATCGTAGGTAAAAGTAAACGCGATGGAATAGGTAGAAAAACTAAGGTTGCCTGGAAGAGATCGCAGAAAGCGATAAGGCCGCCCATTGTATGTTTTGTAGTGTTCAATTCATTTATTTTCGCTATGTATTTTCTGGTGTACAATAAAGTGTATATAAATAAATAAAAACTGGCACTAGGTACTCAGTTGGCCAACGTTCGGAACAATGAGATCTGCATGCTAAGGCGCAAAAACATACTACATTTTACATCGTAGCACGCATAGCAAATACGTCTTTATTTAGCACTGTAGGATCCTGTCACGGTCGCCAAATGTAGGATGTGTTGAGAGCCACCAATAATACACACACAAACTTGTAGGTACAAATATAATATTTAAGTTAATAAGTGATAACAATAAAATGGAGGACTAGCCGCGACTGCCGCGTCGTATGCGGGTTACTAGCGTGCGCGCGGTCCCGTGGCGATGATGGCTCTGGCAGCGCGGTGCGGCGGAGCGGCGCGGGCGGTCGCGGGGATGCGTCGCCCGCGCACGGTGTAGCTTCACTGCCCCTCCTCTTCACCCCGCGTTGGGTTCAGCGCGCGGGGTTCTCATGACGTGTACAAGCACATTCTTGAAATTCAGTGCACTTCAGTACGTGACCACTACCCAAAGCAAATATAGAACATAGATTATAATACGCTAACAATAAAAATTCTGAAAGCTAATCTAAAAGGGTTCCACAATAAACAACATTCAATTGGTTAACAAATTGTCACGTTGTTAGGGACCGTACCTACTACCGAGGAAAGTAGTACTCGTATTCGTAGTAAGGGTTTCAATCTGCCCGGCTTGTTCGTGATCTGCGCACTAATGGTAGACTGTGCCTTGGTTGTTGCAGTTTTGATGACAATTTATGTAGGGATATTTGGCCAATAGAGGGTAAAATATGAAAATGCGACAAATATAGGCGCCTGAAAATGTTGAAGTATAAAAGTTATAACACTAAAATCCGACTACGACAAAAAAGTCAATAAAAATCAAAATCCGGAGTCACACGTGTTAGGGCATAAATCGAACAGATTACGTGTGACTCCCGATTTTTTATTTGTCTGTCTGTGATGTCTTGTTTCTACCTTTTTAGTTGATTGACTTTTTTGTCGTAGTTGGGATAAAGTTTTATAACTTTTATTTTTATAATTTTTGGGGTAATATTTTTATTTTTTTAATGTGATATTTAAAGCCCTTTCATTTGATGCCAAACATGGAGTGTTTTTTTTTTTTTAGCTTTTTACTTTGTGTCGTCTACAGGGCTCCATTTTCAATTTAATGTGACGTCACAGCCTATAACCAGCGGACGATCAAGACGCAGATGAACTGCATACATACATACATACCGGTCAAAATCATAACCCTCGTTCTAGCTTCGCCGTAATCGGGTAAAACAAAGGACGCTAATTGATTGATCTCCGAGATATTTAGGAAGGTACGTATAACTATGCTCGCTACAGACAATATGTAGAATGACAATGCCTTACAATTTGCATGTTTCCGAGCACCCATGAGATAGACATTCGGTCTAGATTGCATACAAATACAAATAATGGGGTTGCGCTTGGGGGAAATTGAACTTTAGGATATTGATGATTTAAATGATTACAATTCTATAAATAGTTTTTTTTTTTTATTTGAATTATTTACATTACTATACAAAATTTTTATAGAAAACTACTAACTATTTACATAAAAAACTAAAACTAAAGGGACTAACTAAATAAATATAAAAACAAAGGGACCTTTGGATTCTATAAATAAATTTTTGTTGCGGTTGCTAATCATATTTTGATCAATCTGCCTAGCCTCTTCCCAACTATGTTGTGGTCGGCTTCTAGTCTAACTGGATGCAGCTGAATACCAGTATTTTACATGGACCGACTGCCTATCTGACATCCACAACCCAGTAACTGGGTGACACGATACCCTTTGGCAAGAGTGGTTGTCAGATTTTCGGGCTTCTGACGACCCGTAACGACTATCAAAGATCTACATATGACAGCCAGGACCAACGGCTTAACGTGCTTTCCGAGGCACGGAGGAGTCTCCCTATGTAAAGATGGTCACCCATCCACGGATCAACCCCAGCGAGCACAGCTTAACCTGATGCATCGACCCGTGCGTCTGTTATTACTTAGCCACGAGCTCCTCCTGATTATGATTCATCTGTTTGATAGTTTTCTATGGAGATTCGTAAAATGGTCCACACATTATAAATTGATAATTAGGAATTGCTAATTATGAATTGCTAATTAGGAATTACTAGAAATTCAGGAAATGAATTGCTTATAGAAGAATTTCTAATGTCGCCGTTTTAGGCCCGCTACTAATTACAAAAGAGAATTTGATTTTCACAAGCTATTCTCGCCATTACGAAGTCTGCGGCTACCTCAGAACACCGATATTATATCCAGTTTCTATTCAAAGCAATATGCAACGGAATTCTAGTTTCAAGAAGAATCCTGAAACCATTCAGCGGAATAAGAAGCCTTTTTTTTCCGTGGGGAATTCTTCTTGGGAGAACGGAAAGAGAGAGATATGTCGGACTCCTACCGACTAAATTCCCACTGTTCCTACTTCTACCATGATATCGGGGGCCCGGAAGATACTTGTACATTCGCCGCACCCCCTACTGGAAGAAGCCGACCCTAGCAAGCGAAAAGCCTAGGTAAAAGGTAAATTGAAGCCCTACAAGCTCAACAATCTAACAAACAATGCCAACAATAGGAAATAACAGTTCGCACAATAAGTCTGCACTGAGTAACACAAGAGGGTCGATTTCAATGGGCCAGCATTGCCCATGTAATCGGTGTGACGCGATGACGGCACGTTCCAATCCTATTGTTCCGTTCTTTAGCCATGCAGTTCGGTTTATGTGTATTACGAAAGATTTGGTAGAAGTGAGATTGGCGTATTGTAGGTTTTTTGTAAGCTTGAAAACTAACACCAAATGTGGGGCAGAAAGCTACCTTTTAAAGATATCATTTCATTAATAAAACTGTTGCCAATCATGACGCTTTTAGGTTTTATATGAACATTTAAGGCTCCATGCTACACGATTCTGGTAGAACAATTTTCATGAAGGTTTCATAGAAATTGTTCTACTAGCTTGCCTCGCGCCTGTCAGCGGGAGCCTTAATGACCACCAATTTTGTAGTTCGTTATTTTGTTTTTTTTTTTGTTTTTCGCTAGCCTGCTGTAAGTTTTCGGAATAAAATAAAATAAAATACCTGCGTAGGCAGTAAAGAATATGAAATGAAATGAAATAGTTTATTCTGTAAATAGGATATTGGAATCACTTTTATACGTCATATTAAAAATAACCTAGATGAGGTCGGCGTTTCCTATCTGACTACTCTGAGAAGAAAGGCCGAAACAAACTCAGAGGTCACAGTCTCTTTTAATGTCCAGACATAATCTTGGTCAAGCCATATGAGGACCATGTATGTAATGTTCTGAAATGGTTATTTGAGGAAAGAACCATAACGATTTGAGTGGACCTGTCCAGTCAATGCAAGCATTTGTCAGTAATAGTGGAGCTCAAGCTCAAAAACCAGCACAATTACTTCAAAAGTTTTCATATTATTCTGTACAGTACAGTTCGGTAGTACGAGCCTGCGATATGTGTCCAATTTCATCCAATCAAGTCCTAACAATCGTAGTCCTATGTGCAACGGTGGACTGACGATAGGCTGAGTTGATTGTAGTACCTATATAACTATTTGCCTACCTACCTCACAAGCTCAGTGAAATCAGTCGCAGTCTTTGGAACTTTGAAACGGAGAGCAAGTTCGCTTTGTAGGTAATCAAGATCAGGTGCTAGTTAAGCCTAGACAATATACACCGAGCCATAGACTCATGTTTTCGATCCGAATTAACCTTTTGACTGCGGTTAAAATACACCATACTGTATGTACTTACATGGTGCATGGAAGGTTACACACTCGAAGGTTCGATTACACACTCTCGCACTGTCTTATTAGTATTACTTGTAAAAATGTTAGGAACATTGTGATATCGTATACTTTTACAATGTTTGTAAATATGTGAGCACCATTTATCTCTCATATACATTTGCTCCATTTTTTATTATTTTTACCTATTGTTGTACAGTAATCGTATTCTAGGTGCATCGTATTCACATGTACTTATATAATTGATGTATACAAAATATTGTAAAACATTTTTTTAAAGAGTAACGATGGAGTTTCTTGCCCATTCTTTTCCATACGAAAACTACCTTTTGGAAGGGGCGACTAGAATCAGTTCTATTTCTTTCTTTGTTTTGACGTTCAAAACTGCCTTTAAGCCTGTGCCTATTTGAAATAAATTGTTTGACTTTGACTTTGGTTGGAGTTTATCAATCAAAATATATAACAACATGCATTTTTTTAAACAACATGTATCAGATAGGTGTGGGTACCACGAAACTCAACAGCTTTCTTCCCATATAGGTCGTACATTTGGGTCGGGATGACCGAATAGATCCCTTACCTCACAAGTTGTATCATTTATCTATTTTTGCACATTGCTCCCCAACAAACATCGGCCGTGCCTGTACGTAATAAAACGCAAGAAGGAAAAAAATAAATAAACAAGAAGATATTTCCCGACTTCAAGTGCAAGTGTGCTATAAGTGACTTCCACTGCAGTAACTCTTCAAATTGAGCAATGTCTTCTTAGAGATACGGAGTAAAATGAAAGAAAGGGCTTAGAGAAAGAATTCCTAGTGTAATATTTTTGTGCTGTTGGCAGAGTTCATGATGTAAAGAAAAAGAGAGAGTCAATTAAAACATAGTCTACATCAATCTATCTGCCTAGCGTTTTCCCAACTACGTTGGGGTCGGCTTCCAGTCTAACTGGATGCAGCTGAATAATATAATATTAAACATAGTCTAGATAATACTAAGTAATAAGATAATAAAATACTTAATATTGAAGCTAACTCAAAAACTACGCAAATAAAGTTAATCAAAATTATATGGGGCCACCACTGAAGCATGACCTACCAAACAAAAAAAGAATCATCAAAATCAATGCATAATTGGCGGAGAAATCGCGTAACGCCTCCTTTTTTACTCGACTACGGCGAAGAAAAAAGGAGGGTTATGATTTTGACCGGTATGTATGTATTCCCTCCTATCTTCTAAAGCACTCATCACAATTTGACAAATGAGGTATCATTGGAAGCGTCTTGATTGTCCGCTGGTTATAGGCATGTGACGTCACATTAAATTAAAAATGGCGACCTCTAGAGGACATAAAGTCAGGAACTAAAAAAGAATTATTGTTTAATCGTACCATGTTGGGTATCAAATTAAAGGGCTTAATGAGCACATTTCAAAAATATATATATTATAACCACAAAAGAATTAAAAAAAAAAAAAAAAATGTAGACAGACTAATTAAAAATCCGGAGTCACACATAATCTGTTCGATTTATGCCCTAACACGTGTGACTCCGGATTTTTAATTTGTCTGTCTGTGGGGTCTTGGTTATACCTTTTTTGTCGTAGTTGGGTTTTAGTTTTTACTAATTAATTTTTTTTGAAGAAGTCGGTTAAAAATGTGTTTATTTGTCAATGTCATCATCATCTGCCTAGCCTTTTCCCAACTATATTGGGGTCGGCTTCCAGTCTAACCGGATGCAGCTAAATACCAGTATTTTACATGGAGTGAGTATTTGTCATTGTCATAAGTTCACACAATATGCAACAATTAATAAAAAAGTAGAGTCCTAACGGAATGCTTGCCGAGAAACGGTAGAAGGAGCAGGCAAGGTTGGCAGTTTGGCAGACCAGTGGCCAGTTGCTTGCAAAAAATAAAACAAAAAAAAGCAAATAATTTATGGTAGGATTAACCTTAAACCTACCAAGGTTTAAGATTAATCCTACCATAAATTCAATAGTCAACAAAACAACCCTCACAATTTACGAAAATTTTCATTAAAAAGTTTCTCAAAAATTCTCACATTGCTTTTTCTTTACATTAAAACTTTTCCCAAAACTCTAAACCCCCGTAGTTTAGGAGTTTGTTCACGATTAGAACTGAACTTTAGTAAGGTAGCAGCACCCTTCAATAGCCGAGAAAAGGTCCGAAGTATCAAATACGTGCACATTATTGCCCGTAGTTTATTCACGGAACGTGATGTTTTGCAATCTAAGTTTCGGGCATTTATTGGTCTTTTGTAAGGCTTCTGAAATAGGTAAGCTATTTCAGAAGGCTTGCAAAGGGCCTACCCATGTAAAGTGAGAAGGTTTTTAGAGGAATTTGCCCTCATGTGTTCCGGACCTATTAGAAAAGGTCTTGTTACGCTATGGTTTCCTAGAAGAGCGGTGGCCACCGCTAAGCGTAGGCAATTTACCGGCGAATGACGTCACTGAAACGTTATATATGAAATTAAATTTGGTGTGTTTTCCTAGAGAGCGTTTTTGACAGCGTTAAGTGAATCCCCGCTGCCATCATTTTCATGACAGCCGTAACTGCATCCGCCGTATCATATTTTAATCAACATGACACTGACCTGAAAATGGCAAAAAACCTTAAGGTTGATGCGCTAGGGTGGCCCGCGAAATTCAAATTTTCTTACGTTTTTTGCAATTTGCAGGTCAGTATCAGGTTGTACGTTGATCTAAATATTATTAGCCGCCGTAACAAATATGGATTTACAGAATTATAAACATTAGAATCAGCAATACAACTCTCTAAGTTCATGTAAGTGTATTGACAACGATTTCATGAAATTTTTATTCAATACACTTACATGAACTTGAGAGTTGTATTGCTGATTCTAATGTTTACTTATAATTCCGTAAATCCATATTTGTTACGGCCGCTAATAATATTTAGATCAACGTACAACCTGATACTGACCTGCAAATTGCAAAAAACGTAAGAAAATTTGAATTTCGCGGGCCACCCTAGCGCATCAACCTTAAGAAAACAATTTCGCAGGCTACCTCAGCGCATCCCACTTAAGTTTACGCTAGTCGGTCATTCTTCTATACAAACGTAGTATGGTGATTACTCGTCTGTTTGACGGTGTACGATCAAAACTAAAAATTTATCAATTTGTCTTGTCATTAACTAGCCCTGTGTGGAAGCAGAATTGGAAAAAATTGATAGGTTTGGAAGTAATGAGCGTCGAAACTTCCATATTTCACCACTAATTTTAACTCATCTTTGGGCTTAAATAAATAACTTGTAGTATGAAAATGGCAAAATCTAAATCGTACAGGGATAGATAATTTATTCAAAAGTTCAAAGAATTTTATTTTGAGTAGATACATCTAGTAATTTTTCCATAATATCAATACGCCAAAAAGTCTGTTCATAAAATTCCTGGCCCTCGTTTTCGTTTAAATCATCGTATATGTCAGTGAATAAATAAATAAATATACAAATAAATAAATAAAAACTAGACAAATAAATAAAACTAAATAAATTAATAACTATATTTAATAGCATGCATGCAGGAGTTCGAGCCTTCGACTAGTGCACCCTTAAGTAGCCATTTTGCTTGTTATTTACAAACTTATGGTAGTTACGGATTTCAGCAAATCTTATTTCCCTTACCACAATAGAAGAACCGAACTCACATACTTACCTAAACAGTAACTTGGTTGATTTTACAGACTCCACCTTGTTATTGTATGTTGTTGTGTTCATAAAAATGTTTGCGGGACGAGTGGTTCTAGAATCACCGTATAAAAGAGGAAGGGGGATGTGATAGCACTCGTACGAAGACTGCGAGTGGTGTGGTTACGGTGAGAGGAGGTAGCAGGGCGGTGAGAGGTAGCAGATTGCTGTCGTTATTGTTTTGAGCGTAATCTTGAAGTAAATAGGAAGGTAGTCATTGTGAAGGTATCTAGGGCTATTATACATATTAGGAATGCGATGGAATTTTTCAAACTGTCCATTAATTAACCAAGACAAATTAGCAGCTAGTTTTACGATCAACCAAGCTCGCTCCACTACGTACCTGTGCTCAAAATCAATCTCAAAATAGACTTATTACTGCCGAGGCAAAGGTCAAATAAAAAATAACTAAAATGAAAGTAGGTTGTATTAAAGTTTTTGTTAAGTACATAGGAACCCGGATTTGGGAATAGGTACTTAGATATGTATTTAAAGGTATGAGGAACAGGGTGTAAAGTTCACTCATCCTCTATAGAAAAAGGGGGATCCTCCGACCAGGCGGGTGTTGTGTCTGGTGGGCAACTGCTCGGCGATTGATGTCGGGACGTTGTATGTATACTCGTCGCGCGGAAAATTCTGCTAGCGGGATGCAGGATTTGTGTGATATCAGGTCTTTGATGCGTAGTTCGCATGTGGCGTTGTAGATGCTGCCACAGGGCCGCAGGTAAATAGAAAACCAGGTTCGTATTATTATAATGTAGGTGAGTAAGTAACTTAACTTCGTGTAGCTCCTGTTGAATCTGAAACGGTCCCGTAAATAAACTTATTCAGATGGAAATTGTAAAAGTATGACTTTAGAACAAATTATTTCTTCCCGCTAATCGCTACATCTTGTCACCGCAACCTCCCCCAATTACTTTAAGCCGTAACAAGATTCTGTGGGAGCTCCTAACAGTACGCTCTATAGAGTCTATAATATTTATCAGACACACAATGTTCGAATGTAAGCCTCTTTTAAAATTAAACCTATATTCGAAAAGGCTTTTACGAGAGACAAGGAAATTGTATTTGTTACAATATTTTTATTGGTTTTTAACCGACTTCTTCAAAAAGGAGGAGGTTCTCAATTCGTCTGTATGTTTTTTTTTGTATGTTTGTTACGCGATTACTCCGCCAATTATGAATCGATTTTGTTGATTCTTTTTTTGTTTAGTAGGTCATGCTTCCGAGGTGGTCCCATATAAATTTGATTAACTTTGCTTGCGTAATTTTTGAGTTAGCTTCAATATTACGTATTTTTCCCACTTAGTTTATCTAGACGATATCCTGTTTGACTCCTTCACTGTTATTTACATAGCAGGTAGTGGTATTCGGATTTGTGTGGGGTAGGTACCACAACTAAAAAGTGAAAAATAAATACTTTTTACAAAAAAAAAAAAACAACCGACTTCCAAAAAAAACACTAAATAAGTGAAAAATAACTTTAATTTCGGAAGTCGGTGGCAAAAAACGGAAATTGAAAAGCAAAGACACCGACTTTGATTTTTTTTTTGTAAAAAGTTTTTTCTATGTTCAATTATTAAATCGATTCTAAAATACAATAGACGTAGATATATTTACTAACCTATTCCGCTTTACTATTCTTCAAGAGGCATCAAAAACCCTGTAAGAAATCGACACGTGTTTCACCTCCCAACGAGGCATCCTCAGGATGACGATTGACCTGTTGTAAACCAGAACGTTTAACAAAGACACCGACTTCCGAAATTAAAGTTATTTTTCACTATTTTTGTGTTTTTTTTGGAAGGCGATTGCTTTTTTTTTGTAAAAAGTTTTTACTAAATATATCTACGTCTATTGTATTTTATAATGGATTTCCACAAAGTCACGCCTGAATCAATTAACTAATTCAATTCTTTTAAACAGACAGAAAAAAGCAAGCATGTTGATCAATCCTCGTCCCTTCTTTATAAATGAGAAAAGGCCTTTACCCGTCACAGTGGTACCTACAATAAGAAGAAAAATAATTATTTTTTCCTGGTGCCTTAAACTTAAGGGGAAGATTTACAGAACAACTAACGACCCACTTTTGCTTCGCACGGTTTTTAAGACTTAACAAAACATCGAGATTTCCTAGTTATATGTAATTTTAATAGTAATATAATACACGTAAACCTCCCGGAATAAATTCCCTAAACGATGGTGAAAACGTCATCAAAATCTGTTGCGTGGTTTAGAAAAACAACGCGGTCATACAGACAAACACGAAAAGCGACTTTCATTTATAATACGTATAGATGGTTAGACCTGCAGCCTGTCTTGTATTGATCAGAATGTTGGGTCACAAAGGCGATGAATGAAAGGCAATCGCATGCAGCTGATATGAGAAGAGGGACGTGTGGTGACGAATGGATAGAATACGAAATGAGTATTTAAGAAGGGAGTCTAAAAGTGGCACCGGTAACTGAAATTTTGCGTGGAAATCGTTGTCATGGTATGGGCATGTAATGTGGAGGAATGAGGAAAATGTCGTGAGGAAAGTTTTGAGTATGAATGTGGATGGATAAGAGTAGGCGAAGACCAAAGAAACGATGGATGGTCACACAGGTGAAAGATGATATGACTAGAAAGGGGTGACTACCAAGATGACGACTAATATGGAAGAAATAAATTGGGATAAGGGTGTGACTGACACTGGCATGGCCACCATCAGGGATTTTAATTTTGATAACACAAACAATTAGTTACTAATTAGTCGAAATTTGTCGCCAAATATCAGAATTTGTCGGTCACTGGTTCAAAACTTATAAGGGTTTATAGGTGGCGGATCTGTGGAGGATCTCTCCAGCTTGGCCCAAACAAGCAACGGGCTACACCAGAATCACCTTAAACAATACCTATATAATAAGTTGCCAAAGTTGGTTACAGAACTTATACCTTATAATAAGTTGCCAAAGTTGATTACAGAACTTAGCGATGGTAAGTTCAAAACCCACATCAAACGTGTCCTTATCAAAAAAGCATACTATAACATTAAAGAATACGTTGAAGACAGGGAAGTTTGGCAATAATTCCTTCTGCACATGTGGCCTCCCTGGTACCTCATTAACGGCATAATTATGTAAGTCTATTAACTGCTCCCAAATTACCATGTTTATTTTTTACATTCATCCCTGACAGACATAATCATAATACTATTTGACATTATATAGGTACATACAATTTATTTTCAACTCTTTATTAGTGGCTTTTGTGGACATGATAATTAATCAGATTTGTTACAGTTGTAATCGCAATCATGTCATTTGGTTTATATAGGTTTTTATCCTTTATATAGATTCAAATTAAATCAAATCGTTTATTGCAATCCATAATGTACAAAATATAGGTGGTAAATAAAAAATAATAGAAACAATTATGGACCCTGTCGGGCACAGCAAATTTTTAAATAGGTAGAGAGAGGAGCTCTTTACAATTTTTTCTTGTTATTAAGTTAAGAATTATTTATATCCTATTACCCATGTATTTATTTTTTATTCTTTTCTACCTTGTCAATGTGAGAATATTGTAGGCTTAGCCTAACCTACCTGAAACTTTTTGAAAGGCCTACACTGTCCTCCCATAACTATTAACACTGTAAATCGAAAATGTTGTAAAAGCCAATTATTATTTTCTTTTAAAAGAGTAACCGTGGAGTTTCTTGCCGGCTCTTCTCCATAGGAAACGACCAATTGGAACCGTGCACCTAGCTTCTGACGTTTCATATGTGCCCATGTAGGCTTATGTGAAATAAAATATTTTGATTTGATTGATTGAAACCTAGCGAAAATGTTTTCTGCCAAATTTTGTCGCTAATTAGTCGCAATTTTTTGCCAAGTCACAGGTTTAAGATATAATGAGTTCAATTTTTAAGGTTAAGTCTAGAGAAGGTAGGTAAAAGGTAGGTAGAGCTAGATCGAAGAGTTACGCGTAAACTCATCGATCTAGTTCTTGGACTATTATATCCGTGTATTCCCGTTCGTCCCACTGGCGTCGTCCCACTGGTGGGACGAACGGGAATTTAATAAATTATATTAAATTTATTCCCGCTCGTCCCACTGACTTTCTCAGTGGGATGAACGGGAATGATTTATAATTTTATTTTTAATTCCCGTTGGTCCCACTGAATAATTTGAGTCTGGTTGTTGTTCAATTTTACATTTATTTATCCTAACTAATACTATAAATGCGAAAGTAAGTTTGTTTGTTTATTTGTTAGGTAGGTACACTTTCACGCTAAAACGGCTAAAATGATTTAGATACAATTTGGCACATGGGTAGACCACGACTTGGGTTACGATATAGGATACTTTTTATTTATGTAGTACGTTGCATGCATACAAGACGGTATTCTGTGTAAAAAAAACACTTTCTGCACAATTTATGAACAGTACATAACCTAACAAAAACTACTAGGCTTGCATGAATTCAAGATAGTATTTCAATCATTAGTTTTATCTAACTTTTAGAATTTGAATGAAAGATAGTTTAATTTAACACGTACGGTACGATATTCTATTCACAACACGTTGTGCACAATTTCTACACAATAACCTAACAAAAAGTACTAGGCTTGCATGAATTCACGAAAGTATTTCAATCATTAGTATTATGTCTCTAATAGGATTGGGATGAAATTTGGCACACAGGTAGTGGATTATTCATACTTAAATTACTGACTTTCTCAGTGTGACGAGCGGGAATAAATTTAATATAATTTATTAAATTCCCGTTCGTCCCACCAGTGGGACGACGCCAGTGGGACGAACGGGAATACACGATTATATCGTATTGAACTCGACTAATTAGAGATTATTTTTTTGTGTAATCAAAATTAAAATCCCTGATGGTGGGCCGTGCCAGTGTCAGTCACACGGTATAAGGACAAGAGAATGAAGATTGTTGACGTAAAACGCGACTCAAATTCATTTCATTTCATTTCAAATGTTACTTCTAGCGTATTCACTTGGTCGCTAACCAGCAACTTATCTGCTCAGTTTGGACTAAGTAGTTATTATGACAACTTGAAAATTTCTGTCCCGATGGGTTTCTTTCCTCTGAAAGAAACCCATCGGGACAGAAATTTGAGAGAGTGCTGATTTCATCTACTTACTACGCTCTCTAGCGTAGTAAGTAGATGAAATCAGCACTCTCCATCTGGTGATATGTATTCCGAATCACTTATAGTTTTGCTAACATTTTGACTAAGGCAGCGTTCTATTTAAAAGCGGTCGTCGCGCGAATATGCCATCGGTCCCGTACATATATCTCTTTTTGTTCACGTTCAGGTTTACCCAACAAAAAGTTCGAACTATCGTTTATTCGCGCGATGACTGCTTTTAAATAGTTCGCGGTGTAAGGCAATGTTTCCTCTGGATTTTACAGGCTAACCAATAAAATAATACAATATGTTATTACCAATCATTATTTATTCAAAAAATAATACAAAATTCATAAAAATAAGAGTAAATTGAATAAAATTAATACATAGAGGTGTGTTCTAACCTAATGGCACAACTAATATAAACAAAAATATGTGCTGAGTAAATATTTTAACCTTTGGACGGAGTTATTGTTAAGTAAATAGGTATTCTTGTATGATCACATTGATCACACATTTAATGCTAATAAATTATTAAGATTTTTGATTTGCTATGTACCTTATAGAGGTTAGTGCATCCAGTATATTTTATCAGTACCTACACGGTAAAGTGTCACACGAAAGAGTAACTCGGAGCAGCTGCCACAGAATTATAAACCTTATCGTTGGTGTCTTAAAGTGCAAAAAACGCGTGCAGGCGCAACCTGCGTCGATGTTCATTCAAATTTGATCTTTACAGCAGTTTTAATAAAGTCTAAGCAAAGCTGAACAACAACATAGTTTGTCAAATTCAATACACCGTTGTCTGAAATATACTGGGTGCACTATAGTGACTAATTATTCAAGATGAAAAATTATTTAATAAAAATCAATACAGAGCCTGGAATGCTTCAGATCAATTGGAATACAGCTAGCTTAACCCGGCTAATTGTGCAAACGACATAGGCCGCGACCTATTTAAAAGCGATTGTCGCGCCAATACGCGATCGGTCGCGTGCATATATCACTTTTTGTTCGGAAAACCGGAAAGCGCCCTCTTTCGGCACGACAAAGTGTTCTGGTTCATCGAAACAAAAGTTCGAACAATCGCGTATTCTCGCGACGATCGCTTTTAATAGGACGCGGGGATAGGCGCCGTTCACGGCCTGTAGCGATGCGACTTGTGTCAAGCGACACGTGCGTGCGTCACTTTTTTCCGAACTTCTTTCATTTATTTTCGCCGCAGTCGCTGTCCCAAGACGTGTATCGCTTGAGCGTGTAGCTCGAGCCAAAGGGACACTGTAATTTTGGTGACATAGGACACGCAAGTGACAAAATTCGAGTTAATTGTGTAAAAACTAGCTCTAAGAGTATTAACAAGTTTGACAGACAGGTACAGACATTTGCCTACCCCTTATGAGTGAGGGAGACAAGCCGCGATTTTGTTCAACATTTTGTATC
Organism: Lithophane ornitopus; assembly: GCA_948473465.1. Classification (NCBI taxonomy): domain Eukaryota; kingdom Metazoa; phylum Arthropoda; class Insecta; order Lepidoptera; family Noctuidae; genus Lithophane; species Lithophane ornitopus. The sequence goes on from OX419636.1 coordinate 4,346,028, forward strand.
TGGTGATATAAACTTCTATTGATATTTAATTGTCCTTATGAGGTAATTAATGAATACTTTTAATTGAATAGCTTTCCACCCATATATTATAAAAATAATAAAAAAGTTTATTTAATTCAGAAGCAGAATCTTTTATCTGCAAAGAATGTATGTAACACAAAAAATTGGTGTCATTGGCATATTTTAATTGAATCCAGTACTTTCTATAGAATGGCGTGCAAAAGCATAGTGGTCAAAGATAAAATAAGTGTTCCTAAATTATTTGAGCATTTTCGGAAATAATGTCGTAAGTGCGAAGCAGTGTCCATTCGATTTTATACGTTATGGTCACTTACGTGTTTTTTTTTTCAAATGCTTGATGAAGTACAGGAAATGGATGAAAAGCTAATAAAATAATTGAGTAAATCGCCTTAATATTTCATAATAATATAATAATGTACAACATTAATTACTTAAATATAATAAAAATGGACGGAATAAATCACAACTTAAGTTACCAACAAGCTTATCAACTAACATTCAGCCTTCGTAACGTCTTATAAATTATTTTGGGGATTAACATAATACAGTTTAGGGAGAATTTTAACAATTTCCCAGACAAGTGAACCACATAAGGTTCACGGCGATTGTTGAACTATTATGTCCACAGAGACAGTGTATCGCAATTGTCACACCGCCGGCGAGGAAGCGGCTAACTATCGGCTATTTTCTCGCTCAAGAAACGTACAATAGATATACATTCCGTGTAAACAAAAGAGATGCATAAATGTATTAATAGTTGATCGCTGACTGTTCACGCCGCCAGCGAGTACACGCTCTACTAGTTGGTAGCTGAGCGACAAGAGCTATCAAAGATAATACTCGCTCAGCGATACTCGTTTGGCGGTCAGAACTCAGGTCGAGACCAACCAGCGGTCGACCGAGTGGTGCGAGTAATCGCCCGTCGCACTCGGATACTCGCTGATGGCCCAGCGACAAAACTATCGGACACTCGTTGCTCGCCAACTCGTTTTCAGTTACTAGCTCTACTCGTTAATCGCCGGCGATGGGCATAAATTCATGGATGAACAGTATTTAAATTAAATAAAACATCAATCAATTCCTAAATTCAGGAATCAGGGGGCCTAAAACGGCCACATTAGCAATTCCTCTAAAAGCATTTCATTTCCTGAATTTCCAGCTGTCATTAGAAATTCCTCTAATTTGACACAAAAGTAATTCTTATTGTGCGGACAATTTTACGAATCTCCATAGAAAACCGTCAAAGAGATGAATTATTTCGTAATATGAATCGCACGCAGATCATATTATGAATTGTCAGTTTGTGGCTTTTACGATGATTCATAATATTTTCCTATTATGATTCTGCCAAAGTGACTGTTTTAAGTCCACAGTGCGTTCTTTATATCATTCTCGGGATGCTGCACAATGAGTGTCAGCGCATCCAGCGTAATTTTCTTCCAACAGTGAATTTAAGTTATTTTGCGTCGCATGTCTCAAACCATTATGGATTTTGGTGTTAAATACATTCTATCAAAAACGCATTATTGTGTGAAACCGAATGCAACGTAATTTCGGTCACTCACTTTCAGCTGCATAAGGTTACACTCGTCTCCCATTGTGTGGTGACGAGTGTAAATAATATCCGATTTATTATATTTATAAATGCAAACCATGTGTTTGTACTTATTTTTCGTATAGTTTAAATAATAATAACTGTTTGTCTTCATAATAATGACTTGCCTACAGTGTGAACGACGGAATATCATTGAATTGAAACATTTTCGAAAAGATTTTCTATGATCACAGTATAATAAAGTAACAATATTATATCTTCGCAGTGACCTTGAAATAATTACGGCCGCCCGGTAGATGAATCTGCGTCCGTGCGGAACAGCCGCGCACTCGATACTGTTGCGTACTGATATACACTGAGATTTCGAAGTGCGTCGTTTCGACTGTTTGAACCGTACGGTATGAAGATATAATACTGTTACTTATTTATACTGTGCTATGGATGACCGTTTGACAATGTTTCCATGAAATCTGTAGATAGCGCATATACTCTATGACTTTGGACTGGGCTTATGTATTCCCGACTTGATTTTTCTATTATCTGATTCAGAAATCTATACTGTACCTTTTCCAAAATTTTACTCTTAAATCACACGTCAAACCAAATAGTTGGTTCTTATTTTGATCAAAATATCTGTAATATAGATACATCCATCCACGAAGACGCGCCCCACTCCGCTCCTCTCCGTACTAAAGTACAGCTTACAGTACAGCAATCGCGGAGTGGGGCGCGTCTTCGTGGATAGCACATCTGTACGAGCCTATTCTCATGCTCTGCTATGAGCAACACATCTAATACAACATGATAGCTCCATTGACTTTCTCTTCCAAAGCCGGTGCTATAGTGTCGATGTCCCTTCCATCCGCCATGGCTATGAGTATACAAACGTCGTTGATAAACGCTGCTATACCTGCTGATACCACCAGCCTGGAATAGAGAGAACGATGTGATTATTATAGTATATGAGGCAGGGAGCAGTGGTAACGGCCCCTAATTACGAGTCTTAGGTCGTGGGTTCGAACCCAGCGAGGCGCTTCACTTTAGTGTAAATAATTTCATCACCACTGCTCTCAAAACGGTGACGGAAATCATCGTGAGAAAACCGGCATGTCCTAGAACCAAAAAAATCGAAGACATGTGACATCTACCAACCCGCACTGGGCCCGCGTGGTGTATTACGGCCCAGTCCCTCTCGAAGAGAGGAGACCTGTGTCCCAGCACTGGGAATATTATAGGTTGATTATGTCTGTGTATATATATATGAAACTGGGTCATTTTATTTAAAAAAGAATACTGCATGTCCTTCCCGCGGCTTCGCCCCCGTGGGTGTCGGAATTTATCCCAAGGGAACGTACTACCGGGATTAAAAGGAATCGAAGCGATGATCGCATATCTAATAGCCGAGGAAAAGGTCATTAACCATCAACCATGATTATTTTGTTACGCGGAATTTTGAATCTGTGATATCTTCCAAAGTGTTAATTTAAATGATATGATGTCAAGGCGTATTTCAATCTAAATTAAATAACATGTTTTATTGGAAAAGAATTAGGGAGTGCCTACGCTGCCGGCGCCGGCTCCCAAAAATAACGCCATTGGGAACCGGCAGTGACATTACTCCTGGCAGCCGAGATTAAAAACATCGGCTGCCGGCACCCAGCTTCCAGTATTCAGAACCCGAACTAACTAACCCTAACTAAAATATCTTTCTCTATATATTCTAGTTGTTTTTGGCACTCGCCGGCATCCAATTCAGCAACCGGCGCTGGTAGCTAATTCACCAACCGGCGCCGGCAGCGAAGCCACTTCCTAAGAATTAATATAACACCGGTCAAAATAATACGCTATCGCGGACATTTTTGTTGAACTTCTTTAGATGTACAATCCTGTAGAACAATATTTTGTTGTATCTCTTTCGGTTTACGCGGCACACGCCAGCTCCCGGTCAGCATGATTTTTCAGACATCTTCAACAAACATAGTTATATATCAGCTAATTTACACAAAACCTTAATAAATTATACACCTAAACCTTGCTCATGAATCACTCCATTGGTGAAAACCGTTTGAAAATCAGACTACTTTCAGGACATATATGAATGGTGGCAACTGTCCCCTATAATATGGAAAGTAACGCTTACCAGAAGGACAGTCCAAGATCAGCACTGTCATCAGAAGACCACGTGTTGGCGAGGTCCTCGTCCGACATCACGTTGTGCTGCAATCTCAGGAAGTACTCCGTCAGCCATACTGCTATTGCGCCCAGGCTGAATAGCACTGAAATGTGAGACGAAATATGTTATTGATATAAAATTCCCTTTTTTTTTTGATTGTGTGATATCCTCAAATGACTTCTCCTGCTCTGGGCGGAGCGGAGCGGCGTGTCAGACTTTTACTGACTAAAACCCACCCGTGTTTATTCAGTTGCTTGTTGCCAAGGTCCCGGTATCCCTTTCGGACTTTCTCGCAACCCTGACAGGCATCGGTCCTAGCGAACCCCGCCAATTGTGCTGACATCTCTATGGTAAAACATACCCTGCGTTAACATAAGCCTACATGGGCACTTATGAAACGTCAGAAGCTAGGTGCACGGTTCCAATTGGTCGTTTCCTATGGAGAAGAGCCGGCAAGAAACTTCACGGTTACTCTTTTAAAAGAAAATAATAATTGGCTTTTACAATATTTTCGAATTACAGTGTTAATAGTTATGGGAGGACAGTGTAGGCCTTTCAAAAAGTTTCAGGTAGGTTGGCTAAACCTACAACGTTCTCATATTCGCAAGGTAGAAAATAATCTATAAAACTTTTTAGTTGTGGTACCTACCCCACTCAAATCCGAATACCAATACCTGTTATCTAAATAACAGTGAAGGAGTCAAACAGGATATCGTCTAGATAAACTAAGTAGGAAAAATACGTAATATTGAAGCTAACTCAAAAATTACGCAAGCAAAGTTAATAAAATTTATATGGGACCACCTCGGAAGCATGACCTACCAAACAAAAAAAGAATTACCAAACAAACAAACATACAAAAAAAAAAAAAAAAAGAAAAAAAAAAAAAAAACATACAGACGAATTGAGAACCTCCTCCTTTTTGAAGAAGTCGGTTAATAAAAGACTAGCTGTGCCCCGCGGTTTCACCCGCGTAGGTGTCGATCCCGTGGGAATATAGGGATAAAACGTATCCTATGTCCTATTCCAGGACATGTCTACCCGTGTGCCCATCCTCTCCTCTCTAGAGTAGGGAACGTCGCGGAGGCGCGGGGCGCCGCCGTCGAACGGTTCGCGTATTGAATGTTTATACTCGTGATAACTTCGAAATTAAATGTCCGATTCGAATGAATTAAAAAGTATTTTACTGCTACATAAATACCCTTGATGTTAAAACTATTTATTTTAATTAGAATTAATATTATGTTGATAAAACTCCTTCGCAAATAATGCATTAATTTCGAACAAATTTTATTATCATAAAAAAGGTTATAGTGAGTCAATCTTAAAAGATAGAAATATGCTGTCGCGGACTTTTTTTTAGTACTTTTAAAGAGGAACAATTCCATCATACATGATATTTGCGTAACTGGGCTAGCAAGCTGCGTTCGTCTTGCCGCCCGGGAGAACTCGCAAAGTGCTTGGGAACAGCTGCTCACCTTCCCTTACAGGATTCTACATGTGCAAAAGAATTTGGCAACCAAAAAGACCTTAACAGCACAAATTAAAGAAAACTGTAATATTTCGGCTCTTAATTTAGATTCAAAATTCCCGACACAGAAATATACCTCTTCAAGAGGTATATCCCATCTGGTAGAATCTAAGTTAGGTTGGTGACATTAGCGGAGCAGCCAGGATTCTCTTTAGTAGTGATGTAGAGGCACCATGTTCTCCAGAAACACTCGCAGCTCTGGAGAGCAAACACCCTGCCCCAGCGGATGGTCTTTCCTTTCCCGACCCCCCTGATCCGGATAATCACTCCCTCACCATTACAGGTCGAGAGTTGGTCACAGCCGTCTGCTCCTTTCGGAGCGGCTCCGCTGGCGGCCTCGACGGCCTGAGTCCTCAGCACCTTAAGGACCTCATTTGTTCAGGTGCCGGGACAGCTGGTGAGTCGCTTGTGAAGGAGCTTACGGCTCTGATCAATCTTATGCTCTTCGGCAAGGTGAATGAGTCCGTCATAGACGTTCTTTATGGGGCCAATCTATGCGCCCTACGTAAGAGGGATGACGGTATTTGTCCCATTGCCGTGGGAACCACCTACCCTCGTATGGCAGCCAAGATTTGTTGTAAATTTTATGGTGAGGAGGTTTCGAAAAAATTTCAGCCCCTACAGCTAGGTTACGGCTCCAAAGGGGGCTGTGAGGCTGCTGTACACGCATTGTCGACCTATCTAAATTCCGAGAAAGGAGAGGTTATCCTGAAGGTTGACATAAAGAATGCCTTTAATTCTATTAATAGGGACACCTTGCTGACAGAAACTAAAAAAGAGATACCTCAAATTTATAGTTTCCTTTGGCAATGTTACAGACACCCCTCTAAATTACTGTTTCGGGACAACCTTCTGGAATCTGCTCTTGGCTGTCAACAAGGTGACCCCCTCGGGCCAGTGATTTTTAGTTTAGCCATTCACCCAATTATTCGGCAGCTAAATTCCAAATTTAATGTGTGGTACCTCGATGATGGAACCTTGGGAGGCGACATAGAAACTGTTATAAATGACCTCCGATTCCTAAAAAATGAACTTCATTCCATTGGTCTTGATCTCAACCTTTCAAAATGTGAACTATACTTAGCGGACAGTACTGACAGACATCTGACACTTCCCAAATTTAACGCAATAGCCCCAGAAATCAAAATTATTGAAAAAGCTCTCTTCGTCTCCTCGGGTCTCCAGTCTTTGAGGATTCCTTTCCCATTTTCATTGAGGAAAAAATACAAAATTTCAATGACGTTTCGGAAAGATTGTTCCAAATTAACATGCATTCGGCCATAACCCTAATCCGTTACTGCTGTTTCGGCCCTAAATTAACATATTTCCTTCGCGCTTCGCATTTATGGAAACACACTAATCTTTTAGACAAAATGGACCAAATTATCCGTCATACATTAACTTTGATCCTAAATGTGGCCATGGACGACCGAGCTTGGGCACAAGCTACTCTTCCCATCCGTATGGGAGGCCTCGGCGTCCGTATCCGTAATCCGTATTAGTTTACCGGCATTCATATCCTCGGTCCACGGTACTGAGAAATTAATCAGGAAAATCCTAGCCTCCACACTGATTAATTTTGACGTGCCGTGCCTCACCGAGGCTATGGATGCCTGGAGACTCGCTTGCCCGAATTCAGATCCGCCCGACAATCCATCTTCCCAGAGACGGTGGGATGAGCCGCTCTGCAGAGTAGTACAGAACAACTTGCTTGACACGTCTGCTACTACTGCCGAGCGCGCGCGCCTGCTGGCTGTGGGTAAGTGGGAGTCGGGTCTGTGGCTTCATGCACTACCGTCATCGAACCTAGGAACTTTGTTCAACGACACTACGTTCCGCATCGCTGCTTCCCTGCGCCTAGAAGCCCCATGTTGTACTCCTCATCGCTGTCACTGTGGCGAAGTTGTCAACAGCCTCGGACACCACGGCCTGTCTTGCAGCCGAAGTGCGGGTCGCTTAGCGCGGCACGCTAATATTAATGACATCATCCGACGAGCTCTTGTCACCGTCGGCGTTCCAGCTGTATTAGAACCCAATGGCTTGGCACGCGACGAAGGCAAAAGACCGGACGGCATGTCCTTATTCCCATGGAAGATGGGTAGGCCTTTAGTGTGGGACGCAACGTGTGTCGATACTCTTGCGCCATCCCATCTTCCTGGCTCGGCGTGCTGTGCTGGCGCTGCCGCTGCGGCTGCGGAAAACCTCAAGCGGCAATTATATTTTCGACCCGTTTGGGGTTGAAACCCTAGGGCCGTGAGGTCCGAGTGCTCATAGTCTGTTCAGTGAAATCTCCAAACGGCTGCTTGACACTTCCCGTGACCCAAGGGCTGGCTTTTACCTTGGTCAGAGGCTAGCCGCCAGTCTCTTGGGTACATTACCAGCCGACAGCGATGCGGAGGAATTTTTCGACGCCTTACTTTAGTTATAGTTAGTTAGTTCTTTAAGTTTTAGTGTTTTATGTAAAAGTAAACCCATTAAATCTGCGTAACTTAAACTGTTTACGCAGCGCACGCAACGGAAGCTCTCAAAAAGGAATAATGTTTCCCGTTTTTGCAACATTTTTCATTTATGCTCCGCTCCTATTGGTTATAGCGTGATTTTATATAGCCTATAACCTTCCTCGATAAATGGACTATCCAACACAAAAAGATTTTTTCAATTCCAACCAGTAGTTCCTGAGATTAGCGCGTTCAAACAAACAAACAAACTCTTCAGCTTTATAATATTAGTATAGATAAATAAGATACTAAAAATAAAAAAAAACCTATTTAAACCAAATGACATGATTGCCATTACAACAGTAACAAAAAAACGAATGGTAGCTGTTAGTGTCAGGTAAGTACCTATTAGTGAGAGGTGGTGATTGCAACTTTTGCATTTGTGAAGAAAAGCCAACACAGTGTTCTTTATTATCGCCCTTATTTCAATTTATTTAGAGTCAGCGTAACATGTCTTTTTCTTCCATAAATTAACTATTAGTCGTTATTAGTATTCTTTTCTCATAAATTACTATGAAAACCGTTTGACAATTGTAAGTACTATAGCTTCGTCATATCTTCGTGCTCATGCGCCGACATCCGTGCCTACATCATATGCGGATGCCACACCTATATGATATGTCTATGATAGTCGACATGGTCAGGATGAAGGGCAAAAATCCATTTATTGTTTTGACCTCAGCTTATTCTAATATTTGCTTGGGATTATCGGCTAACAGCCTATCCATGGTAAAGTAGTATTCATTATCTCTTTCTTTCTTTTTTCTCCCTTTCTGTATCTATCAGTAAATAATATACCTGCTAAAGAGTTGCTGACAAGTAGCGGTCGCGGCGAGCACCGCGCACGCGCAGCCGACCCCAACGCGGCCAGCACGCATGCGCCGCCCGCCGACAGCAGTGACGCAGCCAGTAGTGCCGCCGTACCACACCACGCCCAGCGACGTGCGGGGTGCGTACCGGCTTTTACTGGAATCGAGATAAAATACATGTAGTAGGTAGACCCATGATCTAGAAGTCGGAAACGTGGCGCTATTATGGCTTATTGGTTGATTCGCACGAATTTACTCGCTCGGGCGAATCGTCAAGATCGTCAAGATCATCAAGATCGTCAAGTTTGTCAAAAGAAAAACACATTTTCACGTCAGGTTGCGGGAAAGTCCGAAAGGGATACCGGGACCTTGGCAACAGGCAACTGAAGGAACATGGGTGGGTTTTAGTCAGTAAAAGTCAGACACGTCCTTCCGCTCCGCCCAGAGCGGGAGAATAAGTCATTAGATGATATCTCACACTCAAAAAAAAAAAAAAGTACTGTTTAATGAAGCAGAAACTATGAAAGAAACTAGTAAAATATCCGGATTGTCGTCTATCAAGTGCCGCCAATGTTTTATTAAATAGAACCCATACTGCGGTCGTCTCGACATTTATGTCACGTGGTAAAAAACTAAATTATGCTCTCTTTGGAGTCGTCAAAAGCGACTTAGGAATTTATAGGATCGTAAGTAACAAGCCACGATCAATATCTAAGCAACGCCTTCGGGAAGAACAACAATGGTTAAAAAAGAGATCGAATTAAGTTGCAAGTGTATTGAAATTATTTGACACTCTTGCACAAGTTATTAATCCTTATCAAACCCATCATAGCCTTTTTCACAAAACTGATAAATTGTCATTGCTTTTCAATTTTCGTCTTTTGCCACCGACTTCCGAAATTAAAGTTATTTTTCAGTTTTGAAGCTAACTCAAAAACTACGCATGTAATGTTAATAAAATTTATATGGGACCACCTCGGAAGCATGACCTACCATACAAAAAAAGAATCATCAAAATCGATTCATAATTGGCGGAGTAATCAGGTAAAAAACAAAAAAACATACAGTCGAATTGAGAACCTCCTCCTTTTTGAAGAAGTCGGTTAAAAATGGGCACCCATTCTCATGGACTGACAACGGCAAGCGTAGCTTAACTTGATCAATCGACCCGTTCGGCTGCTATTACTTAGCCACGAGCTTTTGCACAAGTAATTTATCCCTATCAAACCATATAGTTTTAAAGTTACGCCAACATTAATCATGTCAACTTAAACCCGATGTCTTTGTCGATTGACCAAACGCAACGGCTCTGAATCTGAATGGATTACAAAACTGAACGCAAGTCGCAACGTCCTGATCTTATCGTGGACACAAAGCGTGTCTTTAGCAATGACTAGATACAAGACTTGTTCATGTTGTTCTAGTTTTTCGATTTACAGATGATATAGATTAATTTTATGTCACAACGAAACTGGAATTGAAATAGTAGCTAGCATTACTGTTTCATTAGACTTCGAAGGATTACAAGTCCAAGAAGTACCTAGCTTCTTAGTTCTTACTAACATTATAAACGCGAGTTTGTGAGGATGGGTGGATGTTTGTTACTCTTTCACGCAAAAACTACTGAACGGATTTTGATGACATTTGGCACACAGATAGTTTATAACCTGGAATAACGCATAGGATACTTTTATCTCGATATTACCACGGGATCGGGACTTATATATATGTTACCGGCCAAACCCGATTTTAGGATGAACTAGTTTCGCCTAGGTCAAACCAGTTTTCCCTACACGCAATAGGACATACCAGTATAGCCTAGGCCATACTCGTTCATCCTGTTACCGATAGGATAAACCAGTTTAGCCTAGGTCGAATCGGTTTATCCTAGTTAGAATGTACATGCTTTAGGATAAACTGGTACGTCGTCCTAGTCTGAACAATTTTCCCTAGTCGGAACGCATGTCGCTGCCTGTACGAACGGGGAATCTCCGAATCATCTCTAGTGATAGATGTGAAATTACTGATTAGTTAATAAATAACTTTAATAAATCATAATAACTATTTTATTTCTATTCCTTTATTCAGTTTACTTTGAAAATCTTATAGAAGATATAAACTAGGTGAAATTAGAATAGGACGTACCAGTTTATCCCAAAGCATGTAAATTCCAATTAGGATAAACCGATTCGTCCTAGGCTAAACTGGTTTATCCCATCGGTAACAGGATTAACGAGTTTGGCCTAGGCTATACTGGTTAGTCCTATTGCGTGTAGGGAGAACTGGTTTGGCCTAGGCGAAACTAGTTTATCCTGAAATCGGGTTTGGCCGGTAACATATACACTTACATAGACACATGTGGCCTGGGATTGTATTGACACTGTCGCCGGTGAACATAATTATGATAACACGTTTTTTAACGCAAACATTGACGTACTTGTAACACTAACATACATTGAATCAAAAACTTTATTATATCTATACCAGTTTCTCATTGCTTCAATGACGTTTGACAAATTGCGAATAAAAAATACCACCTTTAAATAATGCTTCAAGAAAATAAACCTCAATTGGCCAAAAGCGTTAAAGTGAAAGTCCTCCTTACCACTAAAATCATGATTCCTCCACCCATACCCGAAGTTCAGCTCCTTCCGTCCTTCGAATAGTCCGAAACTGATCCTTCCTTCAGACTCCAAAGAATTCGACGTCCTTCGCGCACGCGCATCAATCCAATGCGTAGTCCCCAAAGACGCCACAATCAACGCTATACACAAACACGAGCCAAAAAACGTCGCAAAAATCATCGACCGCTTAAACAAATTCAACTTCATCTTGATTAGATTTTGGAACACTTTCACTGTCTACCGAGTTAGTCAATAAACCACTAGATGGCGTTATGTCACATTATTTTTTCACATAGCTGTTCGCGCTAATTGGTTTGTTTTTATAATATTTTCTAGCTATTCAAGTTGTGGGATTGGCTCCCCGATACGTCCATTGTTCGAGCTATTCAGTGCCATCATAACAGTTTCCCTTTGCAGTATCTTCGCACGGGGTGAGAAGAAAATCTGTAACAAATAAAAGAAAATTGATTATGCAAACGTTATTATGGATATTCTAACTGCATTTTAATTGGTAAAAGCCGAGATTGCGTCATTGTGTAATAAAATAGAAAGTGTTATAAAAACTTGTATTTTTATTACAAACGAATTAAATAAATGAAATGACACCATAAATAATTTCGCAAATAATGTTAATGCATGTTTATTTAAATCATGCGGAAGGGTATTATCAAACTTGTTGGCGAACGGATTTCCTAAACCAATAATAATAAAAAGTATTGCAAATTAGTCTTACATAATATAGCACGATCCTTTAAAAAAAATCGATTCGTCTTAAATCACCAATAAAATCACAACAGCGTCGACAATGCAAGTAATGCGTTCAGGAAATAAAAAGTTTTGTAAAGTGCATAAATACCACAGTTTTACAGTCCATAGGTATACTCAAGCCGAGTATGAATTTGGATTGCTATATATATATATATATATATATTGTAACAATATTCTGATTTAAAAGAGTGCCCGTGGAGTTTCTTGCCCGTTCCTCTCCATAGGAACCTACGCTTTGGATTGGGCAACTAGCTTCATCTTTCTGACTGACCGACCCCTTGACAATTCAAAAGTACCTGTAATTGGTTTTATTAAAACAAATATTTTGAGTTTGAGTTTGAAGAAAATAAAATAAATAAATAAATAAAATAGTGTGGAAGATGATAATATAATTATGAAAGAAGATAACAAGAAGATGGCTGACGAAATACAAAGACGCACTATCCTATATAAGGCATAAGGACAAGAGAATGAGGATGATTACTGAGCATGATCCCACGGGAAACAGCCTGTCAAGGAGACACAGAAGACAGAAGGATACTTACAAAAGGACACTTAAATAGAAACGTTTGACTAGCTTGCAGGACCTCCCAACCAGATTTCCGATTTCAAATCACATACTTAATGCATTTAAGATATAAGACTTCATTTTGCATTTAAGATTTAAGCTTTTGGATTAATTTGTGTAAAACTGAGCTTCTTTTGTGGTTGGCGCAAAGAATAGTTCTCTTCAATTCTCTCCTGTCAGTCGTCACCTTATCATTGATTTCCTTTTCATTCATATCGTCCCTCACACAATCCATTTATGACTTTGGACTCCTCCCCGTCCATTCATCAATTTTCATAATCATCTTGTTACGCAGTAAACGACAAACTGATTTAAAAAATAAAATTTAATAATTACAAGAATTGGTATATTGGTTATAAGTTGACGTCTGGAGTTACGAAATAGGAAGTGACTTGATTTTCCAATATGCTAGTTTATACGTATAGTGCTAGTTCGTTAGAGAAAAGCATATCTAAGGGTGTAAACAAGATATAGTAAACAACTATTAACTATCTAATGTAACAATGGTTATTTAGTAAATGACTTATCAACTATAAACAAATATAAACTATCTAAAATGACAGCTTAGTAAGTGGCTTATTTACTAGACAAAGGATACAAGGATATTGTCTTAGTAGGTACTAATAATGAAGAGGGGCTACATAACATACAATCTCGTAATTATGAGAAGCATGACTATCCCCATTACTTTTTAACGTATTACATAAAACTTACGAGCTTGTTATTATCTCATACAGCCAGCTACCGTACAACCTTCCATTCAAAAAGAACAAACCTTAATAATGATCTCACGATCTAATATTGCGTGTCCGAATTTGATTTACTCTGCCATTAAGCGGTGAAAACAATTTGCGACGAAAGTTTCATTTTATAATCATTATAGTCGAATATTATACGGTCTGTTAGTTTTCGACTTAAATAATAAAATGACTCGGGAAATAAATAAAGCAATGATAGCATCGACGACGTAATTGTCTGATTTTATCTTTTGTATCCGGATGTTTACAAGTAAGAATGAAACGAATGTATTATCAAAACTGATTAAATAATAAATGCACTGCTGCACTGAAGTAAGTTAAGAGAACTTAATGATTTTGCGACATTCCACAATGATGTCGTCAAGGTAGGCAAAAGATTCAATTTTTAGATTGATCAGGATCACGCTAAATATTTGAATGATGCTGTCATCAGCTGATAGGAAAAGAACACCGCATCATTAAAATTGTCATTAACTCACTAACTACTCACGGCTATAATTACGCATTCTACGTACCATAATTGTTAATTAAGTTATGGTCTAATGCCTTATGGACAAAATGGCAGATGTTACCCATTTACTCGCACCTGGATGGCTGTTAGATACAAAATAAGCATGGGGGGCCTCCTTTTAAATATAACGTGAGACCAAAGTGGGCTAGTGGGCCACCAATAGAAATATAATAATTTGTATTGAAATAAATTCTAAACGGAATTATCACGCATTCAAGTTCAACGTTGATTTTATAAATAAAAATATCTAGACTCATATGCTGCCATTAACATTCAAGGTTAAAAAGACGTTAGTTGACGTAACATGCTAACAATGTGTTAATAATATTCATTTTTATTGGGAACGAACTGTTCAATTCGAAGCAAAATAGATGAGATTTGAATAAAGCAAAGAAATAAATAAAATCACAAGTACACAGATTTAGAAGGTGTGCCCTATTATGGCTGTTGTAAATGACAAATATATTATACGATGGCCCATATACTTTGAACGTTATAATCAAAGTCACTTTAGATTTGCGGGATTTCTACAGGACCCAGGCTACAAAAAGCTAAATAACACAACGCAAAGAAAAAAAAAGGAAAGGATATCACATACTGAAACATCAAAAAACTACGCACATTTTTGCACATTGTGTCACAATTATAGGAACAATTAAACCTTGGTTGGTCTTAAGAATCGTCATAATATCCGATTTATTTATGTATTCCATTCAAGCAATTCTTATTTACATTCTCATGAGCAAGGTCAAAACAATTAATATGCAGTAGGATGTAGGATTCTATGGTAATTTAGAAATAAAGAGGCACATCGTTTGGCTTTGCATAACGTTGCAAAGTGAAGTCCTAAAGAAATGCGTTGCCAACTTGATGAGGTTTCCAAGAAATCTCAATTCAATTATTTAACCTTAAAACTTTTTAATAAAAGAGCAAATTTCTTCAATTGGAATATTCTTGACATTTATGTAGCTCCTACGCTCGGCTCGTAGTCACTGTTTTTCTAATATCTTATTCAAATCACTCGATTTCAAACAAGATAGAAGCTCGAACGATGCCGGTACAAATTAAATTCTGCATAAAATAATCATTCTCAACCACCTCACATTCATTGTCATACACAACTACATATCCATTTCATAAACAGCCAAAAATAATCACGATTCACACGGCATCCATCAATTCTTGTCCGATTTCACGCCATTGAAAACGAGGGATCCAATCCAATATCAAAATTTGGACTACTTTCTACCGACATGAAACTATGAAACATTACGATTTCACCCCATGCATGATGTACATTGATGATGTTTTATTCATCGCTAACACCTAGTCGCAATCGCATACTATGTGGGAAAGTCGGGGAAGATGAACAGACGGTGTTTAATTGGAAAATCGATGCTGAAAGGAATGCGTGGAAAGAGCTGCACCTGCGGCCATTCTCTAGCACATGTAGACAATTCCTGCATTAAAGAAATTGCAAGTGTGTTACCCTGGAGTATTTTCTTTGTGCAGTTTTGTTTAATATTGTTAGGACAGAATAAGACTAACGAAATTTGACTCGAAAAACGACTTTATTTTTCTGTCTAGCAGGTGCGATGTTTATTTCAAATATGTAGATAAGATTATACCTGTTATTGAAGGAATCAAATTGATAAATGACTTGATAGTGGCGTCAAATTAAAGACTATAAAATCGTAATTTGGGATGGGTTTTAAATGAAATTCACTGCTCAGAAATCCGGATTTTTACAAAATTCTGTTTACCTCTCATTTCCCATAGTCTTTGTCCATATAATTTCCCATACCATCCAAATTCGCACAAAAGTCACAAGTCACAACCTACTTCTTCCATGTTATCGTTCTTTCAACACGTTAACAGCTACATAATTTAAGGCAATTACGCAAATCAGTACGCTTCGCCTAATGAATCCTGTCAACCTTGACAATGGGCAGACGTAACGGACACGGAGTAGCCACGCGTCGCTATACGCTTGGCTGCCCATAAGGTCATTGTTATGCTGACGGTTGTAACAAATGTGGAATGACATCACCAGCAGCATATTGCTGAAATGCGAGGAAGACTAGATTTCCTTCTGTCAGAAATGTGTTCAAGTGGACTTTGATCGCTAATTCTGTTCTCTTGATGGTGCTACTCTTCAAAGACAGCGAACCAATTAAAATCGAAATTCATTAATATTCATAACTGTCTTATAAATATTAAATTGCCTATCTAGACATCATTATATTGACAATATATCAGTAACACATTCATTCACACAAACACATTCAAATTTCTATCACATACATTGAATTGACGTCATACCGTAGGACTAGTAATTGCTATGGATATGAATAGGTTCTATGACAATTAATCATAATCGTTTGTTTGTAATTTCAAACGTCCACTTTCATTTTTATACCGCACACTTCAGGGTTCTTTTGAATTGTCAAGGAGTCGGTCAGTAATGATACGTTCCTTATGCCAAACAGAGGTATAGAGAGGGTAGGACATATGTCCTGATTCCCCCTTACACCCCATGCGTCAAGCCACGCATGGTTGCCTATACAGAGTATACAGTAAGGTCATTGTTATTATGGCCGAATATTTGAACCGAAATGTGAAATGACATGCAATGATGTAAAGGCTGTTATTAAAACGTTACGGCAAATATTTCTGGCAAATTCAGGGTTTGGTGTTGCGTGTGTTCTTATTGATTTCGTATTCAGTTTTTTTATTGAAACTAGAATGAGGAGAAATATTAAGCTAATCAACGAACTAATAGCCAAATTCTGCCTTAGGCTGATGTTGCTTTTTGATAATCATATCCTTTACTTATGAAGTTTTTCCAACTAACTACATGCAAGATGCAAATGCAATGTATAAATCTCTGATTATAAAATCAAGAAGTTACCCGAAGATGCAGAATGATCATGAGTAAAGATCTCGCATCGTTAATGAATATTTGAATTTCCGATTCATTTGAACAATTCTACACTCCAGTTAGGACAAGTTTCAGATATAAATAAATCTGTTCTAGATATCAGATTTTCGAAACCGAACCGAGTGTATTGATTCATCGAGTTACAACAACTGCGTAAGAAACTTACATAACTTGTACCAAAACCTACACCGTTAGCATTGTCCATAAAACAATCACGTTATGGACATGTAATGTCTTTGTTCTTTTTAAAATCCCGTCCTTGCAACACCAATTAGATACAAACTATGGCTACTTTAATGGATCCCACGTAGAAATCTTCGCAACGAAGCGAAACCGATGGCAGAACGAATTTAACATCTCGTGAATAAACGGTTGCGACCTCTGAACCAGGAAATATAAAAAAAACAAAAAAGTGTAACTGTTACTGTGGTTTTACATGCTTCCCAGGCTATATTATATACATAGATATATAACACAGATGGTATATAAAAATAGAACAGAAAAACAAAATCAATCCTTAATGGATCCCTATGGGCAGGCATAAACGATTGGATTTAAGAAGTAACTACCACCAAATACTCAATTGTCGAATTAACCACACCGATAAACCTCGAATCTTTTTAATTTGCCATTTATGTAAGTCCACACTGAATTTCGCAAGTGTGCCCACTGCCCACCACAAAAATCAAATCCACTCAAGGACATAACATATAAACTGACCGCAAAGCCAGTCCTCAAATAGTTTTTACGTATTTCTCACTTTAATCAATTGATTGAAATCGACTAATTAATCACAGCTGTAATTGCCGCAAGTCAAAAATCCTTTATTTTGATCTTAAAAGCAACACACGTAACGTATGACTACATGCAGCTTTCCTGGTATCGTTTACATTGCGGAAGAAATGTCTTGAGACCGTTTCCTTATATGCACTAGCAGTTTCTAGTTTCTCATGAGTGTTCTATTTAATATGGAAGCTGTGTTCTCATATCTAGATGGACATAGCTGGACGATATTTTTGTGTTTTAGCTTGAGAAATTTATTTTTGATGTTGTCTTTGGTTTTGTTGTACTTGACAAACGATAACTATAATTGTAATTTTGGGTTTTATAGTCTTATCTGATACAAGTTTTGCAATCCAGAATACACTATTTATTTTTTGTTTCTATGGACCCGAATATATCATCTTCGTAGCTCTCACTAACAATTTGCCAAAGGATAGCCGACCCCAACATAGTTGGGAAAAGGTTGGACAGATGATAATGATTGTTTGTTTGGAAAATTGTCACTAAGTGCAGTTTTATTAACTCCTAACGCAGACAATGACATGACAAGTTCAATCGACGTTATGATATCTCAGGTACAAATAACAGTATCACTGCAACCCTGACAGAACTATCATGAACTAAATTGTACACATATGTACAAACGTTAATATACACCTGTTCATCCATTGTATCATCATACATTTCATCATTTTCGACCTTCCAGTCTATCAAACAATAGTATTGAGGTCCCTCTATTATTGTTTACAACCATTGTCGGCTTTAAAAGCTTTTACACGGCTATTTTAATTACCTTAATAGCAACTATTGGAGAATTGCTATAGTTTAGTGTTATTGGAATTCTTTGGCTCTTTGGTAATGGATTACAAGATGTGAATGGTCTTGTTGAGTTTAAAACTCATTGGGGTTTACGTTTAATGCAGTAATGAACTTGGACGGTTAATGGCAAATCTTCGGAATTAGTTACGGACAATTAAGTACGTATTTATGTCAGTCTACAATTTGAAATATTTTTGGAATACAGTAAAATAAAGATTGAAGATGCCTCGATTCGGATGTAAAACTTAGATGTCTGATATATATGTCGCAGGAAAATATGGAAACCAGGGATTTCACGAAATCCCTAGGGATACCACGTAATCATGGTAGATGTCGAATATTCTTGTTTATTACGTCTTCTTATTAAAAATATTTAGTGATATGGCAAAATGTTAATTTAATGTCAGTGATATGTCGTTTCACTAAACCAAATCTAGTAAAATGAGAAAAGTGTTGATTGATATACGTAGTATAAAACAAACCCGCTTTTCGTCTGTCTGTCTGTGTGACCAGGTAGATCATCCTAACTGCAGAATTAATTTTATATGGTTTTCACCATCATCTAGATAATCTAGAACATTTATTCTAGAAGGTTTATGTGTATAATACATTCATATTTAACTAATATATAGCTCAGAAGCGTCTATGTTTTAACATTATCGTTATTGAACCCGTGTGAAACAGGGGCGGATCGCACTATAATAAGTAAGATATATTTTAGAAGAGAATATCGTATGAAATAAAATGTGTCCATCGGTTTACGATCCCTTGCAAGTCTTTCATTGAGCTGTATCTAAATGAATCTACATTTAATCTGCAATTTCTCGAAATAAGGAAAACCAGCTCACTTAGCACCAATATATGATTGCTCAAGCGCTTTACCTATTAGACCGACAGTAAAGGCGCATATTAGGTAACCGTTTCCTCAATCTCAATATTACTTCATTTTCATCTATTACAACACCATTTCCTCGACTGCTTTCCTCCAATCGTATTTCCTTGAAGAGTCAACTCATTGTTACCCAGTCCAAGCCTTTGTTAACTCAGTCATGCTTTCAGTTATCTTATTGTATAACTGGTCATAACCAGTTAATTATTCACAGTGAGTTAACAGTTCTCAGAGCAGTTAAACATCGGTTTACGGTTAACGTGGAGCCGTCCAATTGTTTGTCGTGCTTTAACAGAGGTAATGGCCGTTTTGAATTGGATATCGTTCTTTTAGATAGTTGTAAAGTTAAAGGGTTATTTGATTTCGTAATGGTTTGTCTTAGCCATGATGGTTTCCTCGTGATTGTTTTCAATTGAATGTTACGCACTATGGCGCAAGTCTCCGAACTAACGAGGAACGATTAACTTGCAAAATAGGAAAACATGCATAATTATGAAGCCTTTTCATAAGCTGTAATGCACAAGTATATCATAATCTATTTAATACCATTAAATAAATCTGGTAGGTACATAAAAATAACAAAAGACACCGGGAACAAAAGTAAAGAAGGAAGTTCGAAAAATAACAAATAAACTGCCACGAATGATCGAGACCAAGTAAATACAAACAAAGTAGGCTCACCAATGAGACATTTAAAATGTAAACGGGACCTGACGATACCCCAAGATAAAAACATGGATATTGTACAAATAAGCACAGACAGAAAAGCAATCGATCTACCGCAATCCATTAACCTCAATTAACTGAAGATTCCAAGTTGCACGACATGATAATCAGCTCCCATTGTTTTTGCTTCATTCATTGAGTCGGCTTCGTTCAACCTGTTTCGCGATGTGCGTAAAGCAGGTTGATGCACAATATTATGCAGAACGAGGGCTAACCCAGATATAAATATGATCTCGGAAGCAAAATAATAAATGTTTTACAATGTAGTATTCATAGTCATCTAAACCTGACCATGGCTTATCTACAGTAGATGCTGGGCCAGATGATTCTGTTGCCAGTCGTAGCTGAAAAGTCTAATTTAACCTTTGGCATTCACAGAGAATTTCCCACTAGATGAAAAGTGGTGGCGAGGAAATTACTTTTACAAATTCCAGACAGATTAATGTGAATAATACATTACATAGACGACGTTACTATTTCTTAGCAACGGACGGGTCATCTTCACTAAGGTCAGTTGACTACGGAAACCGATTATGCAGCCAATTACCTCCTAATCTTACATAGCATAAGCATAATCAGCCTATTATGTTCCCATTGCTGGGACACAGGTCTTACATAATACCCTCAATTTACCTCATTATACCTGATCCACGTTCATTGAATTGAAATCAAGTGAAAACATGATCCGTCGTTTTAAATTTGAATGAGCAGCTACAGCTACTGGCTATTCGAAAGTGTCGCTAGATAAATTTCTAAATCATTGCGCAGAGTATTATAATTTCTTTTATGTCCATGTTTAACTTTGAAAGCGACAATTTTAAGTGCTCCTGAGTGTAAAGTGTCTTTTTACGGTTGAAGAGAGTGTTTATGGTCATTAGTTTTAATTAACCAACTTATTATAACTTCAATGCTGTTCGTATGTGTGGCTGGGGATGTTTTCGTTCTGATAATGGGAAGTATGTTCATATTTTTGTTTCTCATTTGAGTTTGGGCAATGATTCCAACAGATCTTCACTATATAGTTTTTGGGCAGGGGTCACAAAGCCTAGCCCCCAAATTAATTGGCCAAACGGCTACATGAATTGATCGAGTGATTTGACAGCCCAATGATGTCTTTCATTTCTGATCCTGCTATGGGCATAACAAAATGATGAATCAGTAGAAAAATGGACTGTCTATAATATATACTGAGACATACTTAATTAAGACGTCTGTTTAATACTCTTTGCAATTATGACCACTGTGTGGAGCAATCTATTTGTTCTTCGGCACTGCATGTCTGCAATTCATTTATTAACGTGTGATTTTTCTCACGAGTTTCCTTCACTATTTAAAGACGGTGTTCAATTAAAATAAGTTTTTAGACTGCTCACTAGACGACGCGAGTTTTATTGACTAGCGTTAGCGCAGTCATCATTAAAATCTACGTGTTCAATAGCAATGGAAACATTGCGTGCAGATATGCTTAGATTGTCTCTTAGATTTGCGCTACGCAGTGTTGCAGTGCTTCCTTATTTGCTTTCTTTATTGTACTCATCCTCTTTTAAGAAACCCCGAAGATAACCAATGGATAGATCTCCTCCCATTCCTTTTTCTTCGAGAATGTTTTACGAATTTCTATGCAATATCAATAGCGTCTAGATTTTCTAAGTATAGATTACATTAACATCATTTACTAATAAGGAAATAACAGAAAGGCACGTTCAATGATGACCTGACCTGTCGCTTTTGCTTCTTGTACATTCACATGATGGCATAGATGTACTAAGAACTTAATCAAAAACTAATGAATGGAGGTTGTAGTCGGTAAAGCGGTCATTGTGTAGGAGCCTGTTATGGAAACCTCAATCAACACGTTTATACATTGTAGGTACTAAGTACCCAACGATTACCATGCACCTGCTAATGTACTTGACCGATTTCTTTCTCCATTGAGAACAAAACGTGAAACTATAACGTTAACAATAACGTCTACGTAATCTAACGTTTGGCCGACGGCGACGTTTAAATTACAACATAGGAAGAGAAAAAATAAAGAAATTAGTCCGCTTTGTGGACAAAACCAGCGCACAGAGTGTGACGGATTCTTGTAGGTAAACAATAGTAATCGTTGTACATTTTAAACGAATAAATTCAAGCAATTTTAAACTTTATTGCTTTAGTATGTTTAGGCAATATTTCAATGAAAGAAGTTGCATCCATCTGATGGTATCAAAACTTAGTGCTTGAAGTGCTAGAAGATCTCGTAACACTTTTGATGAAACAAACATTTCAGATTGGACGACAACAAAAACAAGGGCGTACTTTAGGTCATCAGTTCCCAAAGATTAGGACTGCATACTGCATCTGTGATACGATGCCGTTGGTGCGTGTTGTCATTCGTGGATCTTCCGAAAGCCGAAAGAAGTCCGAAAATCTGACAACCAGTCTTACCAAAGGATATCGTATACCAGTCACTGGGTTGTGGAGGTCAGATAGGCAATCGCTCCATGTAAAATATCCGCTCCAGCTGCATCCGGCTAGACTGGAAGCTGACCCCAATATAGTTGGGAAAAGGCTTAGCAGATTGACTGCATCTGTGATACGATAACGACTAAAGGTAGCTGCATACGTAACGTGTTTTAACCCGGATGGAACAGGACTACAGTTTATTTAGTAGTACTTTTGGAAACATCGATTCATAGAAAATTACCCGAAAGAGCACGTCACGGGTGCACGGATTGGGACTGGAAAAATATCGTCGGTGACGATGTTTAGCTCGGCCCAACCCCCGCGCGCGCCACGTCCCCTCCGTGGTTCCGCTGCGTATACACAGTCGCTCCGATCGCAGTTTATTCCATTCTTTTTTTGTTCTCCACACTATTAGGTACATTGATTTCTCGACACCGTTCCGCCTTCACCCCGTCCACGTCCTAGCGCCGCGCCGACGCCATCCAGTATGCAGCGACTTTTATGTAAATTGCAATAAGAATAGTGTCTTATTGAGCGGTCTAATTGATATCAAGTTTTCAGTCATCTGAGTCATACTGACTGACATCAATTTCGCAAGTAAAGGTCACTATAAAATTTTCTCAATAATGGCAAAACTGAAGATGAGAACCATTTAAGAACCTAGGAGTACTAGACCTCTGAGGCGGCCTTCTACATCCAGCAAATTGCATATTATTATGGAACTTTAGATATCTGTTATGCATTCTGAGATTCAAACAATGAAAGGAAAACTTTTTACAAAAAAAAAACAACCGACTTCCAAAAAAAACACTAAAAAAGTGAAAAATAACTTTACTTTCGGAAGTCGATGTCTTTGCTTTTCAATTTCCGTTTTTTGCCACCGACTTCCGAAATTAAAGTTATTTTTCACTTTTTTAGTGTTTTTTTTGGAAGTCGGTTGTTTATTTTTTTGTAAAAAAGTTTTTATTTTTCACTTTTTAGTTGTGGTACCTACCCCACACAAATCCGAATACCACTACCTGCTATGTAAATAACAGTGAAGGAGTCAAACAGGATATCGTCTAGATAAACTAAGTGGGAAAAATACGTAATATTGAAGCTAACTCAAAAATTACGCAAGCAAAGTTAATAAAATTTATATGGGACCACCTCGGAAGCATGACCTACCAAATAAAAAAAAATCATCAAAATCGATTCATAATTGGCGGAGTAATCGCGTAACAAACATAAAAAAAAAAAAAAAAACATACAGACGAATTGAGAACCTCCTCCTTTTTGAAGAAGTCGGTTAAAAACAGAATACTCTCAACTGTCAAGGAAATCCACGTCTGTTTCGACTTTAATAAAAGTTTAATTACCTTGTATCATTTTTATATCCTGGGTACTCTGTGTAGTCTAATTGCTGGTACAATTTCGATATTATCATGTCGCGACTCGAAATAGACAATCATTGATGAGCTGCCTACAAACTGTTGAAGAGAATTTAAGTACCTACCTACATTTCATTTGGGAAATACAGCCATGATGTTACCTACGTACCTACTTACTCAAATAATACTCGGTGCGCTGCGAATGTGGAGCATTCTTCAGACGATGGGACTCTTGGCTAAGTTGCTAACTTCCAAGCCGCCATTAAGTTTGAATCAAACTGTACCTAAATAACTACCTAACACTGCAAAACTGTTGGCTGGCACAATTTGTTTGCTATCAACATACTAAGGTGATTTAAATAATTGTAAATTAAGCCCTTGCACATCATTATGAAGACACAGGTGTTAGAAAGTGGAAAGTGAAACCCACTTTCATGAAGACACACCCATGTTAAACACTACGCATAAAAAATTAAACAATTGTATTTTGTTGGCTGTCTTGTGCGCATGTAAATGGTGATATTTTATAATATGTTAATCGAAACTAAATACATGATGAAACACAACCAAACACAAACAGACACTGTGCAACCGTAAATACTGAGGGTCTTACCACAAAAACTTAAGACACTTGTTAGATGCGTGTCTACTGTCAGTTTTATGTCATAAATGTTTAAACAGTGTTTAAGCTAAACAACTGATAAACACGGTTTTGTGGTAATAAGGTATATATCCAAGCATTTAATTTTGATGCATGAGGGCCTGGGAATGATTGCCTGGCCTAGGCAAAGTGCTATTGAGTTTATCCACCTGGAATTTCACAGTAGCAGCCCGGAGTCTAGGCTTGGTTGGTGGCCAGAGGATTGCTCCTTATTATATGGGACTTAAACATAACTGAAGAAATGTAGGTGTACTACTATAAGTACCCTTCCGCCTTACTCTCCAGGGATTACAGGTGTGATGTTATGTTATATTTTGTGCACTAAGAAAACCAGGAAAAATCTGAATTATTGCTCTTTCTGGTTCACAGGAAACTTGTCTTTGGAATGAGTTAGTTTCTAGCTTCAACTTTCTGAATAAGTAACTGACCAAATTATTCCCAGCTCAGGCCAAGAAAGTACTATGGGGTTTTTACACCTTTTATTTGGGACTTAACCCGTCATAAGCCCTAATTACAGACATAATTAAAAATCCATTGTGTCTCAACGAGATCTACGTTCCGGCATACCAAAGGTCAAACATAACTGGTGACACGTGGGTGTACTACTACAAGTACCCTACCGCCTTACTCTTAAGCAATTACAGGCGTGATGTTGTCTCCACCAGGAAAAATCTGGATAATTGTTCTTGTTGGTTCACAGGAAACTTATATTTGGAATGACTTACTTTCTAGCTTCAATTTTGTGACTAAGTAATTGACCAAATCTTTCTCAATTGAAAATTACCCGTATAACGGTTTTTTGAAATACAATTCTATTTGGAAAATATACTTAGGGTCAGTGGGTCATCTTAGGGGACCTGTGGTTTCCATTATTAAGAACTATTTTTACTTAATTCCTTTCCTGTTATTAGTAATAGTACTTATGTTCTTATTCATACAGTTTCATTTGCATCAGCAAGGTCATTTGGCACATTTCAGGAGATTGCTATGTTGCAGTTATGTGTGATTGAATGGTGCAATCAATTGTTAAGTTTGAGACTTTAATGTGAACAAAACTTTAAATCTTGTATCTTAGTAGTTTTTCATTTCAAATATATAATTTTTTAAAGAGACAATCTGATTCAGGGAAACATGCAATCAAAGGCATAGGTTTGTTCAGAGGGTCATCTTTACATACCCCTAGCAGTGCTTAGTAATTTTAGCATAAAAACTTTGTCAGTTCATTTGGTAGGTATGATTTTCACTACCTACTAAACTACTGAACTTATTGTGAGACATGATCGTTTTTGATGTGATCTCTCTTGATAAATAATAGATGCGGCATTTTTTATCAAATAAGAAATTAAACTACACGCAGGCAATATCGTTAAATATTTATGATTAAACTTTTCTATGAAACATATACATTGACCTACTGCAGATTCATTGATAGACATGCATGCACGGTAATTACAACACGATTGTGATCTACCACAGTTTATAATCATATAGGCTTGATAAATAAACCCACTGCTCGTAACTAGCAAGTAATTATTTACACACTTTCTCACAAGTAAAATATTATGCATAAAATAAAAGTAACGGATTATCTTACTTGCAAATTACACAACTTTATGAGATGTAATTCTAGGAATGTAAAGTACATCCTGGATTTATAAAAGTTGTTATCCTTACCTTTTTACTACGGCCTTGTTTCAAAAACTTTCAACTAAAGGATGTGAACTTGTTGACACAAAAAATTTTACTTGAAACTTCACTACCTATGTGTTAAATATCACGAATTTGTAGTTCACAATTCGTAGGTACAGACCTATAGTTAAAACTTGTTAATGTTTAATTGAGTAATTAATAAACTTATTGGATTTCGATTATAGTCGTTGATTTTACACTAACACAACACGAAACTTTCGCGAACTCGTCTCATGCGTGCGTCAACCATTGCGTTCGGAAACTAACTCGCTCTCGCTCGCTCGCTCACTCAACTTCAACTTTTTGTCGACCAATGAAAAATCGTGGGTCGCAAAGCCAACTCAAACCTGCCACAGATTAAATTTCGCTGTCACTTTTTTGTAGGACGGCAACATTTCTATTAGCGAGCGAAAATAAGATTTATACCATTCCCCCTCTAAAAAGCATTTGTTTTGGTGTTTGAATTTAGAACAGACCAAATATTCGAACTCCAATGGCAATATATACGAAATCTCAATGATAAACAACCTCCTTGCGAGAAAATACCTACTCGATACGAACTCCATTTTTGACAAGGAGTTTAGCATTAGACTAAAAACTGTTTTGTGTTCTTTGCTGTCAATAATAAATTGGCGCTATTCTAAATACTGTAAGTTGTATGAATACAAGGTTAGTGTTAACATAAATCGATTGAAAATGCATTCAAGTGTTGAAGATCTGTTACCTATCACCTGAGTTTATGAAAGAGAGGCTGATATAGTAAAAACTTGCTACCCAACAAATCACGGCTGGTTTACATCAAAACCTACGATGAGTTTTGCAAATTAAAAAATTAAAATCAAGCTTCTGGCACATTTTCAGTCTGTTTTCTTAACTTATTTTAATGAGTTGTCGAAGAAAAAGAAGTCATCGACATTATGGAGTACCTACGTATTCTATGCTACGGTGTACTATAAAAACAAGGCACAACATTACCTACACATAAAATAACATACTCGAAGTTGCAAGTTCTTTTTCTCGTAGTCATGGTATAAAGTATAGTATGCAACTCTTGAATAAAACGGATTTATATCGAGGGCCATGATGAACGGATTTATATCGAGGGCGTCGCTCAGGATTCTAACACTTGAAAACCTTTGGCCCTCGCTTTAAATCCGTCCTTTATTCACTCATTGCATAAAACAGGGTGAAGGGTAAACACCGTCGTCACTAAAACCATGGGTAGTTGACTTAATAAATGACCGAGTAACAATAAAAAAAAACGTTATTTTTGTAGAATCCTTTAGATTCCGTGTTAAGCTGGTTATATCACTACACTGGCTCATCACAACGACCCAGCCCATAGCGTGATGGTACCTCACCTTCTACAGTCTCCCGCCATTCGTAGTGAACTGACAGTTGACATTAGTGACAGCGACCTCACTGCTGGCGTGCATGAGATAGTGTTTACATATCTATTAAATAGATACACTACATCCCTTTCTTATTATATTTTTATTTGATCAACTCAAAACACGTTATCAAATAAACGTGTAAAATCAAAATCATAAACATGTTTATTTCAACTATATAAGTACCAATTAATTTAAAGCAATAATTAAAGGAAGTTAAAACTAACGAACGAAGTCTGTTCATCTTTAGATATGACCTTAATAAAATGTTGGACACGGTATTTTTATTTCATCTCATCCCTTGTCCAGTTCCTTGCTCCTACAACCACTTCCCTCTTTCATTCAAAATTTTAAAAAGGTTTTTTTTTTTTTTTTTTTTCTTCTTTTTTTTTCCAAACTGACGCCCATGATAAAACTTATTTCGGAACTCGGAAGATATTATATTTACTATTAATTGGTCTATTATCATGGTCACCTGACTATCAATTTGTTTGTTTTTTCAACATATAACAGAGGCCTGTAAAACACCGACATGACTATACATTACAATAGACCTGATATCACTGTTCACGACAAAGATAGATAGATATAGCTATACCTAACTCACAACATTCAAACTACAATATCCGAAAAATTTAGTAAGTACCAAGGCCTCGCCATATAAATGAAAATGCAATGGAAAACACAAATCGTCCAAATATCGTCCCTATAGTACTCTCATCTACCGGTGTAGCCGTGTAGTGCCAAGGCTCTTACACAAAGTCTTAACACTCTTAACATGCCTTCTTACACACTTTACATGCTCCAAAAACTCACCATTCCTAACCCCTGTCGCATCACCTGAAAGTTTCTGGCTTCGTCTACATTATTATCATTCACCTTTTCAATTTAAATTTCCTTACACACTTAGTTCCGCCCCGTGCGTAAGATCATAGGTTAACTCTCTCAAAAGAGAAGAAAAATAAGAACGTAAACATTAATAATAATTCTATCAGGTAACAAAGTCATCATTAACCTCCAACGGTCGCCAACGAGACACAACAGAACTCAAACTGCCACCGCCCCTCAAAGGCCAAACGACAGTTGAGCGGTTGAATAAAATCAGTTACGTACATGACTAGACCTATAGAAAATTAAGTCATTCTATAACATGCCCTTGATAAATACCCAGTACTTATCTTATACACCCCACTAGTGATCCGCTCTCGCCCCGCACGGCTTCCACGACCCGACCAAACAGCGAGACTTCCCAGTTTTAAACAACTCTATTATGTACTTCTACACACACAAACCCTCCAAACGGTGGTGAAAACCCCACCAAAATCCGTCCCGCAGCCCAACAGAACAACGCGGACACAAAGACAAACACGAAAAACGACTCCAATTTACAACATGTATAGATACTAACCTCCTTTCTGGAAGGACATGAAATCATGTTAAAGTAAAATTAAATGATGGGCCGCTAGCCACCACGCGGGCCCAGCGCAGGCTAGCGGATGTCCACATCAGCGAACTACCGGCTCCAGCACACGCCCCCACGATGCACTGCTTCATCGCTTTGATACTTACATCCAATTTAATGGAAGCCCATCGACCACGCGAAAACAGTGCGTACTAGCAGATGTCACACGTCTTCGAAGTATTGGTTCGCAAACATGCCGGTTTCCTCACGATGTTTTCCTTCACCGTTGAATTGCATCCAATTTAATGGAAGCCCATGCATCCAATTTAATGGAAGCCCATCGACCACGCGGAAACAGTGCGTACTGGCAGATGTCACATGTCTTCGAAGTATTGGTTCGCAGACATGCCGGTTTCCTCACGATGTTTTCCTTCACCGTTGAATTGCATCCAATTTAATGGAAGCCCATGCATCCAATTTAATGGAAGCCCATCGACCACGCGGAAACAGTGCGTACTGGCAGATGTCACATGTCTTCGAAGTATTGGTTCGCAGACACGCCGGTTTCCTCACGATGTTTTCCTTCACCGTTGAATTGCATCCAATTTAATGGAAGCCCATGCATCCAATTTAATGGAAGCCCATGCATCCAATTTAATGGAAGCCCAATGCATCCAATTTAATGGAAGCCCAATCTACCACGCGGAAACAGTGCGTACTGGTAGATGTCACATGCCTTTGAAGTATTGGTTCTCAGACATGCCGGTTTCCTCACGGAGTTTTCCTTCACCGTTGATGGACAGTGGTGATGAGTGAAAACACACCAATGCCAGCCTGGTTTCGAACCCACGACCTAAGTCGGGCTAAGCCACCACCACTGTCGTGCTATAAAAAAAATAAACATTATGTAGGTATTAAAATTTAGTTCCAGTCCGCGCGACGCCAATGTCACCGCGCTGAGTGCATGCGAACGTTTTCATTCTATTCTATTCTTTTACTTTTGTCATTGTTGTTGTGTTACACTTATCACCAAAATAAGTCTCTCTTTTTTTCTTTCCATATTCAAGTACCTTGAATACTCAATATTAGATTCACTCAATATTACACATTATACCAGTCTCAGTTAACTTTTGATTGACCGCCTGTAACTACTTGTACTAAGCTTGTACTAAGATATGACATTAACTTTGTGTTCCCAAAACTTTTCAATTATCCGAGGTTCAGAATTCAAATATACAAAAACCTCTAAATTACTCAGTTTAAGAAAACTTCCAAATAATATTAAAGAGCTTTCCATATTTTGATATAGCTGAGTACCTACCACTATAACTATTAACAATTTGGTCTTCCCTTCTTTCAGTTTATTTCCATACTAAAACAAAAATTTGGTGTAGAAGAATATATTGTAAGAGTAAATGCGAACAATGCTAATATTAAAAAAAAAACATTTTAGAACTTCAATACTATAACTTCATTACTTTTACTGTAACTATAGGTACTCTACTTCTTCCCTTCTTTCAGTTTATTTCCATACTAAACCATAACTGGATTAGAAGAAGATATTGTAGGAGTCAATGCGAAAAATTCTAATATTCAGCAATGCTAAGGCACGTTAGAACTTCTAGATACTATAACTTCATTACTTTAACAATTTCAATACCTATTAGGCTTGACAACACTCCCAGTATCTAGTTCAAAAAACCGACAACGATGGTTTTATGTTTATAAATTCTCATGTAAAATAATCTAATTATATAAGTTTGTGATTTACGTTAGAAACTAATTTAATTCTAATTTTAAATCGAAACATCAAATCATCAATAATCATAATTACCTATACTTAATTGCATTAGGTATTTTCCTGAATACTGGGTAACACGGCATCCCAACCAACATAGCTACAATGACAACTGTGCAGTTGTTATTTAAGTCCAAAACCCAAAGTTCATAATCACTTCCTTAAAATTTTAACAATAGATTGTTATTAACTAAGATATCAAAATTAGTTTAATAACTAATCTTCCAGCAATACATGATGACTCCTAATGTGACAAGCAATCCAAAAGATGGTGCTGGTCTCATAATAAAGGAATCAATACTTTCACACAGACCCGTTGTAATATTTGTACAAGAACTCACAGAGGGTAGTGTTACCCAGATCTCATAATATCAAATAAGAATTAAAATCACACAGTTAGGCAAACATGTGATATAGCATCAGTATAGTAAACTTACATTCCACTGGTCTCGTCCAAGTCTCATGCGCAGTAATTGAGTCACAGCCATCTACCAGGCACAAACCCAAAATCCAGGCCACCACAGAGAAATTCCTGATGGCAAAACCCTACAATACCTGGCCCCAACCGAAACACAAACCCAGGTCAGCAGTATTCAGTAGCGCTTGCGACCACTACACCAACATGTATCAGTTACTAATAAGATTATATATTAATCTTAACATTAAAACACTCGCAGCAGCATATCATATAATTAAGTATTTTTTTAAATTATGATTTTCTTGTTTGAATAGGCATTACTTCTAAATTATATAATGGCACCTGTGACTTGGTGACCTTTGTAGGCATTGCCACGTTAAAGGACTTTACTCAAACTCAAGAAGGCTATTTATTCCCTGGTCCCTTGAAGTGAGATACCTACTCAAACATATTAATTAATTAATTTACCAACAACATACCTCGTCATCGTCACTGTGTTATTTTAACTAATTAATCATTTCAATAACATTTTATACCATTTTCTAGTGCTTATTCTTCCCCCTTTTTTTTTTTTTTTTTTTGACTTTGTCACTGCTTCTTGGCACAATCAAAATATACTGCTTGTATTTCAGCTAACATTTGTATAATTTTTAAACCCACAGATATCCATACATTTACAGATTAATAAATAAAAGTACTTTTTCTTATTTAATGTGTAGGCAGGTTGTCAGTAGGTACATCCCACTGTCAGAGTTAATGGAGTCATTACTAAGTTCAGGTACCTTAGATTACTTAAAATCATAAAGGACTAATATAATTATTTTGAATATTATTGCCATGTCCCAACCCGCTGCTGACAGTAAAAAGAAACAAAAATGTAAAGTTTTAGTAAATATTATACATAGGTCATTAGATGTATGAAATGCAAAGATTATCATGCTTCTAAAACACTGTCCAGTGGTTAGGTAGATAGAGGCACCAGTTTATTCTGCAGGTAATATGTTAACTGTTTCAAATAAGTTAGTAATTATCAATTCCACATGACTTATTGACTGTAGTTCATATTCTAATCCATGTAGGTACTTACTTAATACAATATTGTGGATTTCTTAGGTGATCCATCTCATCAGCTTCGGCGGTTAAATGTAAACTTGTCAACACAAACAGAATCCCTCCTGCATGAAATACTTGACGCCAGTAAGTTCCGGAATACTTATAACAATTCACATTAAATTTTGCAGGTAGGTATCATGTTTTTTACAATTTTACTTGATCAATTACAACATACCATTTTCCTTAATATTTTTATTTTGTCTGACCTTTATCCTCGTCGCCACTTGTAGAATCCTTTAGATTCCGTGTTAAGCTGGTTATATCACTACACTGGCTCATCACAACGACCCAGCCCATAGCGTGACGGTACCTCACCTTCTACAGTCTCCCGCCATTCGTAGTGAACTGACAGTTGACATTAGTGACAGCGACCTCACTGCTGGCGTGCATGAGATAGTGTTTACATATCTATTAAATAGATACACTACAATTTTCATTAAAAGATTTAAAAAAGTTTCTATCCGACACCGTGCTCGCTAGCGAAACAGCTGACTGACTGAGAGAAGGGTCGCGCTCGCGGCCGGCCAGGTCACGTTCCACGCCACCCACCCGTGTTGAGACGCAAGTCCGTTGCCCTAGCGCCCTAGGGTGAAAGGGTGAAATACTCTTGTGGTAAAATGTAGATTTACTTTTTTTTTAAGTTGCAATTTTTCATTGATTTTACGTTCTATAAATGAAACCAAACCACTGGTTTCAAAGATAACAGTGTTTACCCTAACATCTTGTATACAATTTTAACGTTTTGTGAACTTTTGTGTGTGAATAAATAAAAAGCGTCAAATAAAATGTATCATTTGGAAGCCCATTTACTAACTTATTCAACACAATAACCATTAAGTAACAACAGCATTTTTTTAACTACTCCCAACTTTAACACCTTAAGTATTTAAAAGAGAAAAATAGTTTTTCGGATTGCACATGTTTACAAGGTATATTACACTATTACTTGAATCGTAAATTAATTTGCTTTTAGTGGTCTAGCACCAAAAATTACTGATCCAACACGAACTGTTGTAGCTCCGAGTTCAATCTGGAAAAAGAGTAAATGTTTTGGATTTGCTTTTTATTTCAGTGTAAAGTGATTTATATGTTTTTATATCACTTGCAATAAAACTATTATTTCACTGACATGGAGAAATATTTAAATGTTAGATGGTCAAGTCAAGACTTATGTTTACTTATGTTTGGGTTAGGGCCATTAAGCCCCAGTTTGAGTGCTTTCAATACACAAAGAATATACTCACAGCATGTTCATAATCAGTAGACATCCCCATAGACAATTCCACTTCATTTATATCAAGCTTGAGGTTTTCACAAACTTCTTGTCTACATTTGGCAAGGGTCACAAAGTCTGGGTTTGGCCCTTTGGAGGTATCATAGTCATATATACCAATAGTCATCAATCCTTTAAAATCTAGGTTGGGACAGTTCTTCAATACATGATCTACAACCTTTGTGGCCTCAGATGGCTCAATTCCATTTTTAGCTGAAATGAAGCGTAATTGATAAATATTACATACTTTGGAGAAAATTAAAAACACATTTTAGTTTGAATAACTGGAAAGCATTGCATCAGACTTACCTACTTCTGATAAAAAATACTTACTTTTATTTAGTAATCTACATTTTTTTTTTATGTATAGAATTTATTTCTTTAAGCACACAAATACAACTACTTACTGACTTAGTACCTACTTAAATATTATAAATAAATAATAAAATGAAATATTATACCTTCTTCAGCACTGGTATTAATCTGCACCATAACTGGTAATTTTTCCTCATTATTTCTATACTTTGGCCACTGTTTATTTAAATTGTTAGCTAGCTTTTCAGAATGTACAGTCTCAACTATGTACAGCTTTGGTGATCCAAGTAATTTATTTATTTTATTAGTTTGTAAGTGGCCAATAAAATGCCATTTTATATCCTTGCATTTTTCCAGTATTAGAGGGTCGCTGGCTTTTTCAGCTAATTCATTGACGTAATTCTCTCCAAAATGCCTTTGACCAGCTTCATAGGCTTCAACAATCAACGAAGCCGGTTTTATTTTGGATACGGCCACCAACCTTGGCGCAACTTGTGGTAATTCCTAAAAAATAAGTTAAATCTAGAATATGATGCAAGGTAGCCAACAAGGATATTGCCAGAAAGTAATAAAGTATAACTGAGTGACGCCACAGAAATAGATACAGTGGTATAAAAATCTTTATCATTGATAACATTATTATACGGGATGCTGGGTGGTAAATAAAGATTTTATGGAACGATGTATGTACATACCTTACTGCGCCTGGCAACAGCAGCCTCGATTTGTGATAATACGTTCTTTAGCCCAAACATAACGTTGACTTGTTGATCTTCTGATGACATAATTATCGCAATTATACTTCACGATAAATATTATTTACGAAGATTTTGTCCTGTAATGCACTACGAAAACTTTGACAACATCTTCTCTTCTTATCAGAAATGTCAATGTCAAATGTGTGTGTTCAACCAGAAATCAATCTATAGGTACGTAGGTAGGTACCTACTGTTAATTGTGTGGTGGGGTGAGATCCAGCTACAAAACAACTAGAATAGTTTTTAATTTATAAATAATTTGAGAATTTTACTTTCATTCAAATGACTATTGAAGTAATGATTTTATATTTTTGAATAGGCACAGAAAGTTCTTTTCAAAGTCAAGTGCAGTCTGTTGAACTGTCTGAGGCCCGTTTTTTTTTTTGGGTGGGACATCATCAAATGACTTCTCCCGCTCTGGGCGCAGCGGAAGGGCGTGTCAAACTCTTACTGACTAAAACCCACCCGTGTTCCTTCAGTTGCCTGTTGCCAGGGTCCCGGTATCCCTTTCGGACTATTCCGCAACCCTGGCAGGACCCCATCAGGTGTGCTGACATCTCTTTGAGGCGTGCGTGGAACACGACGCGCCATCGACCCGGGCCTGGTCCTTATCGGACGGCGAGCTACCCATTGCTCGCCGTCCGCAAGCCCGCGCCTATGGTGGCCGGGAATCCTCCTGGGATTCCCGACGCCCAGGGTGTCTCCAGCGGCGGCGGTTAGGGGCGTGAGGGCTTTGCATCTCCCTCACGCGTTCCGCGTCCTCCTTCGCGAGCATCACTGCTTCGCAGAAGGAGGTGACCGCCTCCCATGTCCTCTCGCTCCGTACCATGGCCTGGACCAGGGCCGGACGTGAGAGGTCAGTGCCGCCAATCGCCTCCACGAGGACACGGCGGTGCTCCGCCCATGCAGGGCACACCTCCACCGTATGCTCCACCGTGTCCTCCGGACGATCCGCACAGTGGTGACACCCGGGCGTTTCCTCCTGCCTAATCCTACACAGGTACCTCCCGAAGCTGCAAAGAGGGGACTTATCGCCGCAATTGTGGCGTACCCAACTGTCTGAGGCCCTTGGGCGATAAAAGTAAGTAAATGACACTCCCCCCCCCACGCCCCGTGTAGAAAAAATTGAGAAATAGGGGAATTTTGGATTCAAGAGCGAGCTCAAATATTGTACCTATTACTCGGGAAAGTTAGGTTTTCTTATGAGCAGACTTAGGAACGTAAACGAATTAAAAGGAATAGGTACGTAAGGATCGTAGCAGGTGGCATTCTGTAGTTTCCGCCTACACCCCCATGAGAAGAAAGTGTGAGTTTTTATGTACCTACTGATATAATATTGTAGGGGGCTTCCAATTACAAACTTTCTTGTAGTTATATTAACCTGAACATAATTTGGCCTTGTTAAGGATTTGATGAATTTCCTAGTTGTCGAGATTTGGGGCCGCGGTGTACCGCCCCCGCCGCAGCAGTGGTGCTTGGTAGACTTCATTATATTAGTAGGCCCTCTCTACCTAATAAAATTGATTGCCATATTACCTATCGTATCAGTGCGTGGCCGACCAATTTTCAAGCCTCCTTTCTGTGAGAAATGTGAGATAGTGGAGAGCTGGAATCTACCACGCAAGCTCTGATGATGTATTTTTAACCGACGAAAAAAAAAAGGAGGAGGTTCTCAAGTCCACCCGTTTTTTTCTTTCTATTTTTCTCTCTTGCCATTGCTGGCTGCCCAACTGCTGTCAAATACCTAGCTCCCCAAATCCCTCTTCTCCAATGTACCTACTTTTTTCTGCTGATGTTCTACTCAAAACAAATATTTTTGTGGTTGTGGACTCGTGTATACTATAATTTCGTTCTGAAACATAGGTAGGTACTCATAGGTGAAGACTCAATAAATGTATAATACAATCTGATTATTTAGCGCATTAATTACCCATAAATAAAAAGTGCTGTCTTCACTAAACATATCTGATTGGATTTTACATTTTCACTACACAGCTGTTCCAATTCAATTCTTGTTTATTTCTGAACAAAACATAGACGTCAAATCGATTGATTTTCTTCACGTTTGTTTGCGTTTTTCGCGACGGAAATTCGTTTAATAAACAATAAATTGCTTTAATTATGATCGAAGTATATACCAAGAACACCGGGTGATAAATAGGAGCCATGAACGTTTTGGAGAAAGCTGAAAAAGCTTTGGAATTTCTAAAGGCGAACGAGAGTTCAGCGAAGTGAGTTTTTGCATAATTTTTCCGTTTTTGGCTTGCAGTTTGTAATGGTTTATTTATACGTGTGTTGTTTGTAGGAGTCATGAGTTGCAGGCGGCGGCAGGGACGCTCGGGCGTTGTCTGGGAGCCTTAGGGAGCCGTTCAAACTGCGCTCGCCACTATGCAAACTTATTGCATTCAGCTGCCCCTACGCTTCTCCTATTAGCTAGTAACGATAGCGTAAGTTACCTTGAATGTTTTTTAGGCAAATAGCGTGAAGGATTATTCAATTATGTTATCCAATAGTTGAATAATAATATTATTCAACAGTGTATATTATGCACTGTTGTTGGGAAACTATTAATAGGGAAATGTAAGTCTATGCAAAATAAACATTATAGCAGTTGTTTCGAATTGACTACGTCGTATATGTTAATTATTTTACTTTGTAAAATTTTGGTCTCAGATGCATCTGTTTAGACTAGAAGCCAATCATCTCAACATAGTTGGGAAAAGGTTAGGCAGATGATCATTTTTGGACATCTTATTACTACTTACTAATTCTTAGTTTTCTTTTAGGCGGAAGTACGTCTTGTTGGAGATGAAGCATTGAACAGAGCTGTGGTCGGAGGATTTGCTTTTCATTCACACAAAACCAATATTGTGCTGCAGAATCAAATTGATCACAATAAGAATGCAAGGTACGTATATCTATAATATTACTGAACACATCTAATCATTTATAATGTAATGTACCCTTTTATATGGGGTATACATATTTTGATATTTTTGTCAATGTTTGTTTGATATCAACCTAAAGTCAGTAACACCTTAGTTAATTTTTTTTTTTATCACAGCTAACTGCTTTGTCACTGAATATTAACATGCAAGTAAATATCCCAAACTTTTGCATGTAATGCTGAAAAGGTACCAAATAGTTTTATAAAGGGTGTCACTGGAGGAATGGATCAAATCGAATAGGGCATGGGCAAGGTCATATCCAAACTTTGTAACCCTGAGATTTTTTTTTGGTTGGGAACCATTTCCCCTGATAATCGCTCAAAAATTGAGTAAAATTTTTGCCAGATCAAAGCTTTTGTAGTAAAGATTATTGAACACATGTTTACTAGCTGAGTAAAAGTTGCCACAGGAAAGGCCCACTCCTCCACAATATCCTGAAAAATAAACTAACTTGATAGCCCAACTTTCTATCAAGTTGGTCATAACTTTTAAACTGTAAAAAATTGCACCAACATTCTCAGGTTTAGAAAGTTTGGAAATTACCTTTCCCATGCCCCTATTCGACTGGATCCATACTTCCAGGGACACCCTGTTTAGATGATAGTTTTGTTTTGTACTTTTGTGTAGTTGTTTGGTTTCAGATAACGTAAAACCAACCATATTACCCACCTTTGTTTGGTACCACAATAGACATTGAAGTATAAATACATACATATTCTGTCATTTAACTGGTACTTGCGACATCATTCAGTATTCATTCTGTCCATTTGTAACATTTGCACTTTAATGGGAATGACAGCTGCCTTATTAATGGCAGCTATACCCCATTTGAAATAAGATTAGACATTAAAACAAACCCTTTTACAGTCCGTTCAATCGATTTTTACTTCTATACTGTAGGCATAAGGATAGCATTAAAAGCAAAAATAGTTACACAATACCAACTATCTACTGCGGCTGCCATTTGTCGTACCACCAACACAATAGAAGTCAAAATCGGTTTAATGGACTGTAAAAAAGGCTTTTATATATGTCTAATCTTATTTCAAATGGAGTATAGATAAACTTTAAATCAATATGATAATTCTATAGGATGCAGTCAAACAATGACCCTTTTCTCTCTGTTTTTTTTTCGTTAGTATAGAATATTATCTGTTATTGCTACAGGCATTTACAATTACAGTTGGTCTAAGTTAAGAAAAGTGTTGCAGTGACACTTTTCTCAAATAATGATAGAAAATGTATCGTTATTTTATTTTCACTATGGTCCAATTTAATTATGAAAGTATGTTTATTTAATTTTAATTATCTTGAAAAGTTTTCTAACAATGAAACATTATTTCTACTTGCTTGTTGAATAATCACTTTTATTTATGACTAGCTGCCCGCCCCGGCTTCGCACGGGTAGCACTAAGTACTTATCTACGGCGCACTTACCCTACCTACCTACCTACCTACCCTACTTACCTGCCCTCTACCTACTCTACATATCTACCTACCTACACCTACCTCCCTACACCTACCTCCGTACACCTACCAATATATCTACCTACCCAAGCCCAACCAACTTACCCTACCTCCCAACCCTACCTACCTGACCTACCTACCTGACCTACCTACCTGACCTACCTACCTGACCTACCTACCTGACCTACCTACCTGACCTACCTACCTGACCTACCTACCTGACCTACCTACCCTACCTACCTACCTACCTACCAACCTACCCTACCTACCTACCCTAGCTACCCTACCTACCTACCTACCTACCTACATACATACCTACATACATACCTACCAACCTATCTACCGAGATATCATCAAAAAAGCCATTGTATACTGAATGTATGAGCCGATATTTTTTGGAGCTATGCTTACATTTTTAAACTCGTGATATCTTTCGAATAGAATGCCCGAATTGAATAATTCAAAAAGTTATATAAAGGTATTGAAGCAGTCTTAAATATGAAATAATTAATTTTGATAAGGATTAATACCAAGATACAAATAAAGAGCCTTTTCTAGCGGCGTCATTTCAATTAAATTTTCAAAATAAAAGAACTCTTAATGTGGCATAACTATAATAGTTAGACATGCTGTCGCGACACTTTTTGTAAATAATAATGTATTCTGCAAAGTCGTAGTACATTATTTTATTCTATCCTCAATAGTTTTCGCAGCGCATGCGATGTAAAGAATATTTTAGCAAATTTTTTTACACCTTGGGTTACATTATTGGAGTTTTAGTAAAGATCCCTAATCTTTTCTAGCAATAAATAACCTATGTTACTATAACCTATGTTACTCAGGGTGAATGTAGCTTTCTAATGTTGAAAGAATTTTTGAAATCGGCGCAGTAGTTTTTGAGTTTATTCGTTACAAACATATGCACAAAAATACAAATCTTTCCTCTTTATAATATTAGTGTAGAAGACATCTAAAAAGTTGATCATGTAATTAATTAAACTAGTTTCACTACACACAACTATCTATTACGACATCGCGGCAGGCCCAGACGGAAATTGCGGAGAGTAGGGAGGTTTTTGCCCAGAAGTGGGACAGTACTGGCTAATCTTAGTTAGTTCACAATTGCACTAACTACAAAAAAGACAATTTTGAGGAGAGCGTTTTAAAGGTTTTTAAAGTTTAGACGTGAACAGTACGAAAACAAAGTAAAATAATAAAACAATTATGCATCTATTCATAAGACTAGTCCTTTAACTCCATCATATCTCAATATTGTAATATTAGTATAACCATAACATTTTAAAAATAGCGAAATAAACATGCGACCCCCCATTTAATACAATTGTGCACTTTAAAAAATTCCAAACCCCTAGTATAAGTACTTAGCACAATTGTACATAAAACTTTCTTGATTTTTTTGTACTACCAACACATAATACACTAATAAAGCACTGTTAAGCCGATATTGCAAATGTATTTAGTAGGTTTGTGTTTTGAAATATTCTGCAGTTGAGAAATTTAAAATCAGTTAATGTATGTCTTGTTTGGATTTACAAAAGTAAAGGTCATTAGTATACAGGGTGTTTGGGTAGACACCGTTATCCTTGAAACTCGCAAAAAAAAAAAATCTGCTGTTCCATTTTGTCGATTTAAGTGAACACAAATGTATGGAACAGCTGATTTTTTTTTCCGCGATTTCAAGGTTGGTCCCATAGAAAAAGTATATTATAGATGACACCAAACCACTAGTTTAATACAACTGTCACCTACGTTTTTAGTAGAAAGAGACGGATTAACGGCATTTCGATACGCGCAAATGAAAGAGCATGACATTTAGTGTATTCGGCACTAAAAAAGTGAAAATTGAAATTTTTGTAGTTAGTACAATTGTGAACTAAGGGCTGTTTGTTAGTCTCGCTAAAACTAAAGAACGGCTGGACCAATTTGGATACTTAATTCTTTTTTGTTGTGTTCGTTATTCTCAGGGCAAGGTTTGTAGGTATGTAGGTAAGGTAGGTAGGTAGGGTAAGTAGGTAGGTATGTAGGTAGGTAGGTTAGGTAGTTAGGTCGGGTAGGTAGGTAGGGTAGGGTAGGTAGGTAAGTAAGTAAGGTAGTGCTACCCGAAGCCGGAGCGGGCAGCTAATAAAAATAAAAATAGATTTCACTACAATTTACTTCAATAATGTAATTGAAATGTGTGGGGCTATACTTAATTAAAGTACATAATTCAAACTACAATTTAATACTGTAGTAGGTCCACTAATTAGTAATTTGGGACAGTGACACCAAATAGAATGGGTTGAGAATATTATGAGTTACCTTGAGTTAAACCTAAATGTGGGCTAACAATCAAATTGAATACTTGAACTCTTCTTTCTAGATGGATCCGAGCTGCCCTCTCCCGGATATGTCTCGGCGAATGCTGGCTCCGGCCCGGAGTCGGCAAGATCCGGACACAAGCTCAGACACTGTTCCCCAAGCTCAGTCAGATAGTGCGACAGACAAATGAGGTCCAGCTGATTGTGGAGGCTTTGGAGAGTAACCTGCCAAGGATACTGACGGCGCTAGCTGAGTATACTACTGATGAGGAGATTTCGGGTAAGCCTAGTAATAAAATATGACAAGTTTTTTTAATGTTCAAAATGAGTTTGTGGTCAGATTGGTTGGTATAATTAAACTTTTAAACAAATGATTGACACAGCAGCTGCATTCGAAATCTACTTGGAATTATGAGTCTTGGATCACACATTGTCTTTATCAATTTATTGCAGGCAAAAAATACATCAGAGTTCTGATGATGATCTTTTTCCTGATTTTATGCCAATCTTGTGATAGATGTCTTTTTATGGCAATCTTGTCCAGGTTTTTCGGTTTTTCTTGACTAGTCTATACTCCATTTGAAATAAGATTAGACATTTAAACAAACCTTTTTACAGTCCGTTCAACCGATTTTGACTTCTATACCGTAGGCATAAGGATGGCATTAAAAGCAAAAAAAGTTCCACAATACCAACTGTCTACTGCAGCTGGCATTTGTCGTGCCACAGACGCAATAGAAGTCAAAATCGGTTGAATGGACTGTAGAAAAGGCTTATTTAAATGTCTAATCTTATTTCAAATGGAGTATAGTTACCAGAACACTGCAAATACACTGAATAAAAGTGTATGTAAATTTCAGTATAAAAACCATTGATTTCTATTTCCAGAGCTATCAAAAGCCTTACTATCGCACGTGGAGACATCAGACCCAGCTGTGAAACGCGGGATAGCTACATGTGTGGCCCATCTCTGTTCACATAGAGAACCACTGCTTACCAATATATTGGCGAAAGTGTTTGGTA
This sequence comes from Lithophane ornitopus, assembly GCA_948473465.1. Classification (NCBI taxonomy): domain Eukaryota; kingdom Metazoa; phylum Arthropoda; class Insecta; order Lepidoptera; family Noctuidae; genus Lithophane; species Lithophane ornitopus. Next base: position 4,388,397 of record OX419636.1, read on the forward strand.
AGTGACCATAATAATTGTATTGGATATTGCGATTCAGGATATTGGTGAACTCTTCATTCACTTAGCGGAACATGTACAGTCACGGGCTTTAATTGATGAGCCACTTGGCACTGTTCGCATTTTAGTCGTGTAATGCAAATCGGGCTTAGTCGGTTATACTCGTACATCTATCATCATATTAAAGAAGAAAATGATTATATTTTAATATCTTTACCGGTTGGCTTACCTGAGAGCCAGAACTACAAACTTGACAGCAGAGTGACTACCCAACTTCAACCAATTGCAGGTCTAGCAACCGTAACCTAGCGACGATTGTTTTAGCGTAGCCATAGTAACGTTAGCGTACGGAGAAATTCTAATTAGTAATTTCAACAAATTCGAAAATAACGTCTCTGACATCGATACTTCAACTGTCACTGTCTTCGGATAGGTTTTGAGTTTTCAGTATTATCGAGTTAATGAGCTCTGATTCAAAGGAGGTCAGTATCAAATAGATTCGATAAACATTGTATTTATTTTTTATTGAGAACTTATTAGTCAACCTCTATGGATAAGACTATTTCCGATTACTAGTAATTTTTGTCATCTTGTTTACGACCATGCGATTTGAGTTCGTGTTTAATCGTGTAGTCTCGTGATTGTATGAAACTGCAAAATTGAAAAGTTTGAAAGTGGCTCATCAATTAAAATCCGTGACTGTACAAACCTTCCTTTAGAGACGCACTTTTAAGACGAGTAGAGTCAAAGTGAAGTCATTTATATCAATTAAAGGACCATTAATAGGTACTTCTGAAAGTAAAAAATGACAAAGAAAAGATAATTACTCATCATTTTAAAATATAGTTTCCTGTAAATAAAAATGCGCAGAAGAAACTCCATACCCCTTTATTTTTTTGAGTGTATGAAATCTTCAAATGACTTCTCCCGCTGTGGACGGAGCGGGAGGGCGTGTCAGACTTTTACTGACTAAAACCCACCCGTGTTCCTTCAGTTGCCTGTTGCCAAGGGCCCCGGAATCCCTTTCGGACTTTCCCACCCCCTCTCCCAACCAACTCCATACCCCTGGCCTGGCTATATTAACCTTAATACTAGGAAAATATTTCACCAAAGTATAAAATAGTTTGTTCTGCAACATTATAAAGGTAAAAAATGTAATCATCGTCCCTATTCTTGTTAATTGCTTGTAGTTTTGAAGTGATAATATTTACCTTTACAGAAAAGCTATGGCCGCTTACCCCAGACAGTACAGTGGTGATGGGATGGTTTTGCGTTATAAAAGCCATCTTCCAAATCAACGATATTACGAAGTTTACCGAAAACGATCTGTTCGGCGTTCGGGACTATTTAGAGGTATGATAACACTTTTTTTTTTTTTAATCCAGAACTGTTTGTTTAAAAGAAACAAATATACTGTAATATAACACTGTAGGTAGTCTTTGGTTTTGCTCATTTTGAAATAATAAAAACAACTGTCAGGATCCCACTTGGTTTTAATAAGTTATTATTCCTTTCCTTGCAATCGTTTTTTTTTAATCATTAGGGCTAAAACCAGCTATGTGTGCTTCTGACACAAGTTAGTAGCACCTACGGAGTAAATATGAAATGAGATTGTGAGTTGCCGCAGTAAAAGAGAACTATGAACAAACCTCCTCCCCTTTCACTCTACCCTCCCTCCCTCTTCCCTGTCTTTTTACCCAACTGTTTCAGAAACAGGATAAGGGGTATGTTGATCTGTTCCTTAGTCCCCACCCCAATTATCCCGAAAGGATAGTCATATTTTTTTTTATGATTTTGACCGGTATGTATGTATGTATGTATATATGTATGTATGTATGTTCATCTGTTCCCTCCTATCTTCTAAACCACTCATCACAGTTCGACAAATGAGGTATCGTTGGAAGCGTCTTGATCGTCCGCTGGTTAAAGGCTATGTGACGTCACATTGAATTAAAAATGGCGCCCTCTAGAGGTTATAAAGTAAGGAAGTAAAAAAAAAAATTTGTTTAATCGTACCATGTTGGGTATCAAATGAACGGGCTTAATGAGCATGTTTCAAAAATATATGGTTATGGTTATATATTATAACCACAAAATAATTAAAAATAATTAAAGTAATAAAAATAATAAAGACACCACAGACGGACAAATTAAAAATCCGGAGTCACACGTAATCTGTTCGATTTATGCCCTAACACGTGTGACTCCGGATTTTTAACTTGTCTGTCTGGGGTGTCTTGTTTATACCTTTTTAGTCGTAGTTGGGTTTTAATTTTTATTACTTTAATTTTTGTGTGTACAATTTTATTTTTTATTCTTCTGTTACAGCTATACTACCTCTGCATCTACTACATAGAACAAACGAGAGAGCACAACGTGCAGAACGCAATAATGGAGTGTTTCACAGTGATCCTATCGTTAGCCTCCGGACAGTACAAGACAGCTCTACTCGATAGACATCCAAAACATGTGTCCCTGGATAATACTCACAGCGAGAAGGGACATAGGAGGAATATTAGTTAGTAATCTACTGGAATACACATTATTATATACATATTATAAATTAAAGTCGCTTTTCGTGTTTGTCTGTATGTCCTCGTTGTTCTTCTAAACCACGCAACAGATTTTGATGAGGTTTTCACCATCGTTTATAGAATTTGTTCCGGAAGGTTTATGTGTATAATACTTTAATATTAAAGTTACATATTGTGTTGTGTTTTCTGCAGCTGAAATTCAAAAATCTTAATTACGTCTATTATTTTTCCAGGTACCTCAAGTATAATATCATCAAGGTACGCCCCCAGTCCTCAGTCAGAGTTAAGAGACCCGTTGGAGATATCGTTCTCTGGAGCATTGCAGCTTGGAAGTCTGTTGCAGTTCAATACGCCTAGTTTGAGCGTTGAAGACTTAACTATACAGGTATGTTTCTATGTGAATAAAGTTTTCTCTATTTTGGCCGCAACCAGGCATTGATGGACACACGTATGTGTGCCTCGGCTACGCCTCGGCCCTCATTTTCACGATCGTCTATCAATTTACTAGTTGCAGGCCGCGTCAGTAACGTACTATATTCGTTCATTCTCATTACAAAACGAGTTCTAACTGTCGACGATGCTTACACCTTTCAGTCAGTTTTTGATTTCGAACCTTATTCCGACTGAGATACAGAATACAGTTATTCACTTAGAATGAGAAACACTGGTTGCTTACATAAAAACGTTCATTGGAACGAGTATCGGAACGGTATTTTTGAAGTTAGAAGTAAGTACAATATTTTTACTCACTGTGCAAAAAATATTGAGTCTATATTACGGATCGAAACACAGTTTCTTTCATAGTTGATATTGAAAGCATAGGAGTTAGGTCATTTTGCAAACTTATCAAGTCTAGAATGAAATCTGATATCGATAAGCTTATGTTTTTATCATTCATTTACATGGATAATAGTACGGATTTCTTTTCTTGGGATTAAAAGAACATCCCCAAAGCACCGCTAAAGTACGTTCGATGCTCTTTGGGACCCATTCGCCTATAGTTCTTACCAGAAGCAAGTATCGTGGTCTCTAAATTATGTTTCCTTTCTGACAGACGCCAGATTCCCCAGTGAGCGACCAGGAGATGGAGATACCGAACTCGGAGCAACTATCTAAAGATCTCTCTGAGAAGTTACAAGAGATTGAAGAGGTCGAGCCTAAAGAGAGTGATCAAGTTGATCATGTACAGACTGTGACTGATGGCGCGGTTAAGGTATGGTTGCTATGGTTGCTACATAAAAATGTTCCAATATCGTGATACTGTTTCAAGCAACCTCTAAGTATAATTTAGCCACATCACCGTCACTTTATACAAGGCAACTGATAGTTAATTGATTCAGGCGTGACTTTGCGGAAATCCATTATAAATTTCAACAGAAGTAGATATATTTATATAGTAACCTATTCAGCTTAACTATTCCTCAAGAGTCATAAAAAACCCTGTAAGGAATCGCCACGTGTTTCACCTCTCAACGAGGCATCCTCAGGTTGACGATTGTCCAGTCGCGAACCCGAACACGACGTGCTGCCACGCCGAGCGCCGGACGCAAGTGCAGTGAGCAATACTCGGTGGATGTCGCTACGTCCCCGTAAGGGGGCGTGGCGAGCGGGATCGGGGCTTCGCCCCCTGCCCGCGGAGGCCATACAGTGACCCACAACTGTGGGCCCGTCACTTGATTGGCCTAGTTCGGCCTGTGGCTATTTGTCGGACGCGTAATTTTAACGCGTCCGTGTGAGTGATTGCTATGTGTTTTACTGTAGGCGCGCCACGACGCTATTCCATAGCGTCGCTTTCTTCACGACATCTCGGCGGTCTGTCACCGCCAGGTGAGACTCCGCAGAGAGGCCTGGCGGGTGGCGACCCGCGACTGAGATGCCGACTCGACACTCCTACAGTATAAGGGTGCTAGTAACCCCTCTCCCCGGTCGCAGGTCTAGCCGTTCGCGGTTTGAGGGAGAAACGGTTATGTGTGTATGAGCGGCTTGTATTGTAGTGTACCGCCGCTCATTGATTGCTTGCGTCGCGACCCGCATCGCGCCCGCACGCGTAGAGTTTAGGCGTCTGTTTGGTAGTGGGTGTCTGTTATCAGCTACGCAGTATGCCTATATTAACTTAGCACACACTACGTAGCATATGTATGAGTACATATGTGGAGTCTTTTTGTTACGAGTGACCCGCGTGTAACGGTTCACTCGAGGCGTCAGTCCGGGGTAGGGGCGGCAGTGTCCGCAACCAGGTCGCGGGGCAAGCGCCTCGCGTCAGGGGGGCGCGCATGCAGTGGTGCGATCTGCCTGATATGGGACCAGGCAGACGCGTCGGCACGCGCGAACATCCCCGTCGCTAGGCGCCGCACAAACTCGTCCAGGCTCTCGATCCCGAGGTCCCGGTGGATTATATCGTTCCTCACGAAGCGAGGGGCGTCCACTATGGTCCGCAACGCATAGTTCTGTTGCGTGCGGAGTTGCTATTGTGGCCCTCACTCGTGAGGGCGAACCACGCCGGGGCGGCGTACGTCAAGATTGGGCGTATGTACAGCTTGTACGCGCTCAACTTGACGCGCGCCGGGATGCGGGATGAGAGCACAGGCCTGAGCAGGTTGCGGGTAACCCTGCCCTGCGCGACGACATTGCGGACATGTTGCCCCATTGTGAGCCGACGGTCGATGGTTACACCCAGGTACTTCACTTCTTCTTCAGTGGTGGTGGGAGGGGCGCGAACCCTGTGATTAGCGCCTGCGTCTTACCCACGTTAACCGAAAGCCGCCACTTCGACAGCCACTCGGGGAGTAAGTCGAGGGCGCGCTGCATTTTGACGGCCGCGTACTTCGCATTAAGCGATGTAGTGATGTACGCGGCGTCGTCGGCATACAGCGCGAGCATCGAGTCTGGAGTGGCGGGAATGTCGTCGGTGTAACGCGAGTAACACGCCGGCGACACGCAGCTGCCTTGCGGCACGCCCGCGCGCACAGGGCGGGCGCTAGATAGCGCCTCGTCGACCACCACCCTGAAGGTCCTGTGGGAGAGAAAACTAGACACCACCTTGACCACGCGGCGGGGCGTGTCCGTGGTGGCCATCTTGTATATTAGGCCCTCGTGCCACACACGGTCGAAGGCCTTCTCCATGTCGAGGAATACTGCTACTGCGTACTCCTTCTTATTCTGGGCAGTTGTGAGGTGGTGCAGTACCCTCGACAACTGGAGCGTCGTACTATGTTCGGCCCGGAACCCGAACTGCTCCGGGCGTGGCGCAATGTGGGGTTGGAGGTGTCGCAGCAGGAGGACCTCGAACACCTTGGAGACCGTGGGCAGCAGGGTGATTGGCCGATAGCTCTCCGGCTTGAGAATATTCTTTCCCGCCTTGGGCAGCATGATGACGCGCCCTTCCTTCCAGGAGGCGGGGAAGGTCTCGGTGCGCAGTATCGCTGTAAACAGGTGCGCCAGTGCCGCTACTGCACGGAACGGCAGGTGGCGCAGCGCTGCGTTAGTGATACCGTCCGCACCGGGGGCCTTTTTCAACTTTGTTTTTAGGATGGCGCGTCTGACCGCGCCAGGCGGGAAGAAGATAGGTTCTTCGTCGGGAGCTATCGGACTCGCGAAATAGTCTCCCAGGTGTTTCTCGACTGCTGCGACATGTTCGTAGTCGCTGGTCGGGTTCGGTTGGAACTGACGCTCCAGGTGTATGGCGAAGACCTCCGCCCGGTCGTCCGCCGTGTATTTAAGGGCCCCGCCGCTGTCCATTAGTGGTCGCACCGGGGCTGGGGTACTTGATAGTTGGCGGCAGAGTTTGTGTACCGACGGCCAACTGTCAGTGGTCGCGTCGATACGTTCCTCCCAGCCCGCGGCGGTGTGGGCCTGTAGCTCGGCCTTCACCTTCTCCGCGAGACGGTTGAGCTGCCTTTTGATGGTCGGGCATCTCAGCTGTTGCCACTGCTTACGTAGGCGCCTCTTGACGGCGATCATCGCGCTAATATATGCCGGCAGGGGCGGCAGTAGCCCTCTCCCCTGCGGCATCGTCGTTGTCGCCGCTTCCAGGGCGCTTTGTATGCAAGCAGTGACGTCACCCGCCATCTGATCCACGTCCGCGGAGGTGACGATGGGCCGAGTTGGCGTGGTGGTGTCTAGCATCTCTCCGAAGGCTGTCCAGTCCGTGCGTCGGCGTGGCGCTAGCGGCTTCATAGAGGTCGGCATTCCCGATAGGACGACGAGTACCGGTTGATGGTCCGATTGTAACTCGTCGTCTATCACTTGTTGCGTGATCTGGCGGTGTAGCCCTCGGTGGACTACGACGTCCAGCACATCGGGCATGTACCGGGCTGCGTCTGGGTAATGGGTAGGCGCCTCTCGCCCGGCCACAGTGTACCCGAAGGCTTCCGCGTCCGCGAAGAGCCGCCTTCCCCCGGTGTTCGCCTGCATACTATTCCACGCCGGGTGCTTACAGTTAAGGTCGCCGGCAAGGATGGTAGCATGCGGTGCTCCGTTTACAAGCGCCCGCAACTCGAGAAGGTCTAGATGGGTCGCGGGCGGCTTGTAGCATGCGTAAATGTTTATGTCCTCACCGGCGACGTGCAGCTGCACACCCAGCGCATACAGCGTGCGAAGCGACGGCGAGGGGAGCTCCTGGTGGACGACTCTTCGTCTCGCAGTGAGCAATACCACCCGACACCCCCACTTATATAGGATTGCTGCTCGGTCCAATTTCGGCTCGGATCGTAATCAGTGAATAGGTTACTAAATACATCTCCGTTTATTGTATATTTTTAGGGATTTGTGTAATCTAGGAGTACTGAAGCACTGTTTTTGTCGACGACGGAAATATTGTTGTAGGGCTGAGCAAACCCAGTCATGGCAGGGCATCCTGATAGGCGTTCTGCCTCGTTCCAGGTGTCAATAAATTGGCGGGGGGCAGTGATTGTCGTATTTACATAGTCATAGTATTCTATCTCTGGAGGAGCTCGTGGCTAAGTAATAACAGCCGCACGGGTAGATCTATCAGGTTAAGCTACACTTGCCGGGGTTGGTCCGTGGATGGGTGACATTCTTTACATACCGTGACTCCTCCGTGCCTCGGAAAGCACGTTAAGCCGTTGGTCTCGACTGTCATTCGAGGATCTTTGACAGTCCTTACGGGTCGTCAAAACCCCGAAAGTCTGACAACCAGTCTTACCAAGCGGGTATCGTATTACTCTGTTACTGGGTTGTGGAGGTCCGATAGGCAGTCGCTCCATGTAAAATACTGGTATTCAGCTGCATCCGGTTAGACTGGAAGCCGACCTCAACATAGTTGGGAAAAGCCTAGGCAGCTTCATTGATTGAGTTAGTATTCTCTGATTTAGCTGTGAATACTCATTTGTCACAGATAGACTGACTCCGTGTTAATAATTATAGCTATAATATTTTTTACAGGTCAACATCGGAACGTCGAAAGACGACGATATTCCACTGAAGTACTGCGCACGATTGTTAACATCGAAGTTTCTTTTAACTGGGAACAAGGGTGGAGTTATACCTGATAGGTTAGTTCTATCAAATAATTTACGTAAGAGGCTGTTTTTGCTATAATATGTTGTGTCCCTTTAAAATAATTGCACGGCCAATGCGTTTAAAATTCTTGATTATTATTGACTAGCTGCGCCCGCGGTTTCACTCACATAAGTATCGATCCCGTGGGAATATTGGAATTAAAATAATCCTATGTCTTAGGACATAGGATTATTTTAATTCAGGTCATGGGCTATCCATGTGCCAAATTTCATCCAAATCTGTTCAGCCGTTTTAGCGTGAAAATGTAACAAACAAACTCACTTTCGCATTTATAATATTAGTATTACTGCTTTACCCGCGTGGTTATTTTTGAGATGGCCGACTTGATTCACACAAATATTATGACAGTTCCTGTCTTGAATCTTTTTCAGTGTAAGTTTAAAGCCATGTGATTGGTTGGAACTAGTTTTAAGTACACTCGCGACAATATATGAAGTCCATTTTGACGTTTTGTTCTCGTACATGTAATAAAACGTTAAGCCTTGAGAATCAGTTTTAAGCAATGTAGATAAGTCGGTGATTACAAACTCTCTAAATACCTATGTTCAATCGATATGTCTCGAGAATCAGTTTATAAGAAACAATTTTTCTTTTTTCATCGCTACACAAAGCATTTTTATAGCTGTCAAAACGGACTTCTTAGATTGTCGCGAGTCTAAGTAACTAATACAGAACCTCGCTCAAGACCTTGAGCCTTGAGAGGTTCTGTAATACGGGCCACCTACTTAGATTTACGCCAAACCCGACCGAAGTTTTGAATCTGAACTTTATTTCCAGGCAAATAAGAGTGTCTTTGAAGTCATCAGCACTGAACTGTCTGTCTGAAATTCTACAACTGTACCCTCAAGCGGTTACGTTGTTTCTAGATAAAGATGCTGATGCAAAACATCACAATATTTCTGGTAACTTATAATTATATTTTAATCTTTCGACTAATGTTATGAGTAGTAAAAATACGAATGAAATGAGTGTAATTCTTACGATTCTAGGTTCTTGATACGACTTTCGTAGTATTAAAATTTTGCTATCGATTGTATATACTTATCTGAATCGATCATTGGGGTAAACCTACCTATAAAATGTATGTTCGCATAGCTCCTCAAAATGTAGAGAACAGCTCATTTTTTTTTCGCGATTATATATTATTATACGATATATAATATTATGTTTCGAAAGAATCACAGAGTTTAAATCAATCCTTGCAAGATTGTATAATCTTTAAGATTTCAAATCTTTTAGGTTCATCCGAAGGCATGGAATCCAACCAAGGCCACATAAACGACTTTGTACTAGAAAGAAACGTTTGCTACCAAGATTCTTTAACGGACTCCTTAAGCCAAGACCTCCTTAACAGAAGCATAGACAGCCAACAGACAACACAATCACACCAAATATCAAAAAAAGACAGCAAATCTGAAAAATCAGAAAGTACTGAACAAAAAAGCTCTAAGGATGCCCCTAGTAATATTTTAGACAGCAAAATATTCCCTAAGAACGACCTATTGGCCAGTGCAACAACTGATAGTACCAACCCTAACATGACAAACAGTAATTTCACAATGAATTCAAACATGACAGGTAGTAATGCTTTATCTACGGGATACCCAATGTCTAGCAGTGGTGATGTTTTATCCTCTAGCATAGATTTGGACATGAAATTTGATCATTTCGGTGAATCAACAACGAATTTAGACCACCTAGATGCTTTGAAAGACTTTGAAAAGAAAGAAGAGAGAGTCAAAAGGCCTCTTAAAAGAACTGATGTAGTCCAAAGCAAAGAATCGGCGGAAATTGCGAATGAAAATGTAGAGGAGGTTGTGAAAGTTGTCGAGGGTACAGAAAATTTCGAGTTTCAGCATATGAGTGATGTTTTTACCTTGTTAGAGGGTCATAATGACCCCCAAATTCGAGGGTTGGTTCGGGTGTGTATTGCCAGTTATTTAGTGGCTGCATTGGATCTGTCTCATGGATATTATCATCGATGGAGGAGTTACAGTGCTTTGCCTAAAGATGTGTCGGAACATATTAGTATGGATAAGCTGATTGGCGTTATTTTGAAGGTATGTGACTTTTTATGTTAAATCTCAAAGACGTATTTAAATATTTAGTCATCCAAATTCCGATGGCCAATTCTCTTACTTAAAAAAAACGTTCACATTCAAGTCGCAATCTGTCAAACTTGTCAAAAATGTTGGTAAATTGATGGCTTTTTTTGACAGATTGCGAATGAGATGCGAATGAGAACGTTCTTAAAAATTAGGGAATTGCCCCGCTGAACGAAATGTTGTCATCCCATCACAATTTGATTCATAATCCAGTGTGAAGAAGATTGTTGACACACCATTTTTTGGGTCAAAATGCTCAATGAAAAAATAAATATAGTCAATGACTTGGAAATAACCTGACTTTGACCCCTAACGAAATCAAATATATTTCGATAATCGATAGCGTAATCTTTGCTTCAAGAAAGTAGTGGGATTTCGAATGATTTTTTATATCGATATAATCTCTATACAAGTTGATTCCCGTATACTCTATACCTGTATGTATACTATACCTGATTGGAAAACCGCCTGTTTATTCTCCTGCATCGTGCAGGAACAGGACACGCTGGACTCGAAATGAAGTGCCCCATTGTTTGCTAGCACAATAATAATTTATTATATCTATTCCAGGGTCTTTCCGATGACATCCACTCAACAGTGAACCACACTCTATCATCTCTCACAATTCTCTCCACGTCTCTATGCCACAGCTCTCACTGGGCACAGCTCATAGAAATACTGAACGCCCTCGTCAATGTAGAGACGAACAACTACTGGTTGTGTAGAGTCAATCTCTGTAAGCTGTATGAGAAGTTGCCTTATCAGAAGTAAGTCGTTTTTTAGCATATTTGGCAGCGGACTCGTGATATTAGTTGTGTGGGACATCTGCATCGCCACTTGCGAACTACGCAGCAAAAGACCTGACGTCACACAAAATCCTGCATCGCGCAATTAGAGTTTATCACGCGGTCGACATTTATAGATTACTAAGATTCCAACATCAATCGTTGTGCAGTTGCCCGCCAGACGCAACACCCGTCTGATCGGAGGATCCTCCCTTCCTTCTATACAGGATGAGTAAACTTTACACCCTGTTCCTCATACCTCTAAAGTTTTAAATTATTAAAATTACTAAGGTTGAGTTTGAGTAGTGTCCAACCGAAAAAGGATTTTCAGCCGAAAACGAAAATGATTTATTTATTCACAGAAATCTTGTTTTTTTTACACCTATACTCCATTTGAAATAAGATTAAGACATTCAAACAAACCTTTAAATAAGCAAAAAAGGTTACACAATACCAACTGTCTATTGCAGCTGCCATTTGTCATGCTACCAACGCAATAGAATTCAAAATCGGGTGAACGGACTGTAAAAAAGGCTTATCTATACGTCTAATCTTATTTCAAATGAGGTATAGGGAAAAAAGGAACAAATATAGGCTTCGATAGTAAGCCAGTGTTAAAATCTTTCATTTGCAACATTAAATGTGTAAGACGTAATTTTTTGATAACTTTGCAGGTTATACATGTTGTATCCCATGTATTATGTAAGAAGTAAACTGATCATGGATACATTAATTCGTTTGCTCACTGATCAAGATCAGAAAGTGAGGAGTGCAGCCGCCCACGCTATAGCTAAGTAAGTTGCAGGTATTTTTGTTAGTAACAGGCATTGGTATGAGCCTTAAGAAGTATATTTTTTTATGAAAGAAATTATAATTTATTGTAACAAACGATCAGTCATAATCTGAATCATTTTGAAGGACATTCCATAGCTTCATAAATCATCGAAAAATTTGTCTGCTCAGCAACGTAAATAACGACATGAATGTGTGTGTATGTGTTTTTTTAAAGAGAAAAGAGAGAAGAGAATGTTGTTGTTGAACTGTCAAAATGATATAGATTGTGATTGATCGTGTGTTACGCAATTAGGGTGCAGATTATGTGGCATACTACTCTTATTTTTCTTGGTAAACTAATGGAGTCTATCTACTCTTGGAGTTTTCGTGTATTGACGCACATTTAAAAACTGATTGATGAACTCGTCACAGTCTCTTAACTCGACATGCCATATTATCGGATACCGAACTAAGATTTTGCATTTTTTCTCTACAGCATAACCCCAACAATTCACCCACCGAAACATTCTTCCCCCACCACCATAATCTCCCATCTAGCCAAAGAACAAAGCAAGCAATTCACCTTCGACCACGAAGGTTTAGCCCTGGATCTGGTCAGGGATATTTATTTCTATAGCGACCTGCCTCCACAACTGAGGTACGGGGAACAGTTGAAGACTGCTGGCGCCGCCAGCTTGAAGATGATTGTCGGGAATCTAGTGGGGAGTTTGATGGCGGCGCATTGTAAATATTATTCGGTGAGTTGCTATGGCTCTTTCTGAAATAAAATAGGTTTTACCAATAATTATTTTATGTTTTGTTTCACTTGAATACTCGATGGCAAGCGATGATGCAACACGACTATTAAGAGTGTCATTTTTCAATGGGATGCTAATAATTATGTAGATGATACTGGCTCATAATGTTATGACGAAGCTGATCGATAGTAGAATCGAAAAATTCTAATAGTCTTGTTCGAAATAATCATGAACTGCGATAGTGCGTTTCTTGAAGTGCAAATCTGTTACATTGCCCCGCAGTTTCACGCGCTCCCTTGGGAATATCGGGAGGAAAAGTATCCTATGTCCTTCTCCAGGTCATGGTCTACCCCTAAGCCAAATTTCACCTAAATGCATTCACCCGTTTTAGCGTAAGAACGTTACAAAAAAAATCGCATTCGCATTTTTTTATACTAGTTAGGATTAGTATATTCCAATGCGCTATTGGGTGCGCAGTAGTATAGTATAATCCTGAAATAAATCATGCAACTCTTGCCCTATCTATATTATATAATCAAATCATTACTTTCTTTCTAGCAAGGTCTTCTCGAAGCCCTCCAAGCTATCTGCAAGAAGTGGTCACCATGGAAACACATGGAAGCGTACTCCGATCAAGGACTGTTGAGCTACTGTCTCGATAGTCTTGACTATTGCAACGGAACTGTGGTGGCTAGGACTATACTTATGGATTTGTGTTCGCTGTTATATCCAGGTAAGATTGCCTATAACTTATCTTTTTTTATAAATGATTTATATGCAATATTTCTTTCTTTTTTTTCTATCAAAGGCGACATGGGTAGACTTTTGAGCCTTTTTATTACGTTTATAATAAGAACGGATGTACAGTCACGGACTTTAATTGATAAGCCACCTTCAAACGTTTCAATTTTACAGTTTCATACATTCACGAGATTACACGATTAAACACGAACTCAAACGGCATGCTCGTAAACAAGATGGCAAATAAATTACTTATAATCGGAAGTAGTAGAGGTTGACTAATAAGTTCTCAATGATAAAAATTAATAAAATGTTGCATTAAGGTTATCCAATCTATTTGATACTGACCTTGTTTGAATCAGACCTTATTAATTCGATAATTCTAAAAAACATAACTGAAGACAGTGACAGTTGAAATGTCGATGTCTGAGACGTTAATTTCGAAGTTGCCGAAATGACTATTAATATTTCTCCGTACGCTAACGTTACTATCACTACGCTTAAACAATCTTTGCTAGGTTACTGTTGCTAGACCTGCAATTGGTTGACTTTGGATAGTCACTCTGCTGTCAAGTTTGTAGTTCTGGCTCTCAGGTTAGCCAACCGGTAAAGTTATTAAAATAATTTTCTTCTATTAATACGAAGACATTATGACTTTCCGTGTCGGGAACCGAATAAACCCGATTTCCATTACACAGCTAAAATACGAACAGTGCCAGGTGGCTCATCAATTAAAGTCCGTGACTGTACATAGTTACGCAATAAATATATCTTTATCATTATAAAAAAGTAAGCGCGAATAAGTAATTTGGTAGCCTTACAGGAAAAATTTGAGAAAATATAAAGATTATATTTTATTTTGTTTTAGATTTTTGTAAGAACTTTGAGGTAGAGTTTTGTGTATTTTTAATACTCGTAGTCATTTAGACCAAAAAGATATCTCGAAAATAAAGAATGGGTTTTAGTAATGATTGTATTTTTCAGAGCTTAACTGTCACTAACGAGACAATAGAATTTTTATTGTTATTGACTTCTAAAGGCAAACTGACAGTTGAGGAGTTAAAGTCAATGGAATACATAATCAGAATTTCTACCAGCACGCGTAGCATGACAACAATAGAAACGGGTTTTGTCGACTGAAGAATACATAAAATGACAGATTGTGATTAAGAATCTGTCATTTTATCTATTCTTCCGTCGACAAAACCCGTTTCTATTGTTATAATGCTACGCGTGCAGGAACTCCCAAGTCTAGTCACTTTATAGACGAAGTGTATTATACTCTGCTGCAACATAAGCTTCTCCTAAGCTTCGTTTTTTTTTTTTTTAAATTAACTTCACGTAATTTATCCATTGTTTTAACCATTTCCAGTCGAAATCCACAACATAATGCGCCACAAAACAACAAACCGTGATATTTTCGAACGTGACACACAAAATACCAAAGCGAGATGGCAACACTTAGAATGTGAGAGGATTGCCAACTTAGCAGAAAAGTTTCTACAAGTAACGCTAAAGATGTTGAATGTTTTGGTGCATTTGATAGAGGAAGTTAATCCTAATGTGCATTTGAATAAGGGTGGGATTGCGCTGCCTGGGAGTCCGGTGAGGAGGAAAACTACAGGTAAGGAAAATATTTTTGAATGTCAGATGGAGTAGTTCAAAAAGTAGATTAAGTTATAATAATACTACAGTATAGATTAACCAAATCGATTAACGTTTTATACATTTTTACAAAAACAAACAACAATTTCTTACCAATAGACTTTCTAGATTTCAGACATTTTACTATGAATTATGTAACAGATTAACAAATCGAGATATTCGACTGGACTTCCAGAAACTACGTTGTTTTTTTTAAATCTGCACTGAATTCGTTCGGAAATGACTATGAATTATTTAAAAATTATCTTTAACCTTTTTTTAGACGGAATGCCCCGAAGAGGCAGTAATCCTCCCGAACTGGACGACAAAGGTTCTCTTCGTAAGAAACCTCCTGCGCCCGCTTCCAGTCTCAAAGCCAACTTCGTGGGACATTTCTTTAACGAGTCTTTTTATATGAAGTTCTATGAGACTTTGAGAGCTACGTATTCTAATCATAAGGTATGTATTTAACGATCCGAGATTCATAAAATGACACCTTTTAACTGTCAAGCCCCGCGGCGTGACATTGAAGTGCGCTCCATGTTGCTCCACTTTTAACAACAAAAAAAACTGTTGTTTAGCATGTTTTGAATTATTTAGTTGATTAGTTGACGAGGCCTGATGGATCCGTCCGGTCATAGAGTGAAACTGGCCACAAACGATATTGACTGTAAAATTGAGATGCAAGCCGCGTGAACATGGCATTCAAGTATGCCAGAGGGGCTTGACGGCTCGCGGCATTCCGGAATGCCGCGGGGGTTCACCGCAAGGAACATAGTGAATAAAATGCAATTTGATCTATTATTGCCGCGAGCAAAGTCTATCGACTTATTTCGATATAGATTTATCGATTCACATTGTTTAGTAAACCGCACATCAGTAGGCACATACACTAGCACTACGAAAATCACCCTAACTGCTACGACATAAAGGCGCTGTCAATGTCATATAAAAATATGACATTGACAGCTACAATATACAACTGATGTTCGGTTGATAGTAAAAATGATCGAGATATTATGTTATTTAACAGAAAAATCAGTAAAAAAAGCCTGTAGAGAAACCTGAACAAAATAACTATACTGAAATTAACGTAGCTTGTTTTTTGCAGTTTGTAAAATTAATCACAGAAATTGTGTATGATTAATTAAAAACGTGACAAAATAAAACCTCTTTACAGATAAACCTAGACCCAAAAAGCAGTATCTTCCACACATTCCTATCAACAGTACTAAACTGCTTAGCAATTCAACTAGAACTGGCCACCGAGAAAGAAATAGGCAATGTTACCGAAGAGATTTTATTCTACCTCAAAGTTATCATGCCTCTTTGTCCAGACATAACTGTATACTGCATCACACAACTTCTAAAATGCCTTTTTGGTACCAACATGGTGAACCAATATTCCGATTTCATGAGCATTTTGGACAAAACTGAGGCCAATAATAAGTCAAGTTTCTACCAAGATGTTATGATGGTGAATGTATTGACAACTTTGAAGGATGAATCTAGAAGAAGTAGCGTATGTTCTAATGCTAGTCAGAAGTTGTCTTTGGATAGTAAGAATCCAAGGATGGTGGCTGAAAGGCAATTGTTGATGACTATGGAGAATTTTGCGAAGAATAAGTCTGATCGAAAGTGGAGTACTAATAAGAAGGAATTGGAGAGGTATATCAGGTTGTTTGAGCCGGTTGTTATACAGGCTTTGAAGGTAAGCTGTTATTCTTCTTCTTTTCGTGTGGTTAATGACTTACCTGGTGTCAGAGTTTTAAAGCCCTCGATGGCCCTCTGACTTGGCTTCACATGCCCCATGTCACGATGTTTTCCTTCACCGTTTTTGAAGCAATTATTTGATTTGGAGTTGTTATTTCATAGATTCATATGATCACAATAGCGGTCGATGACCCCAAAAATATTCGATATTTCGATCGATATTTTTTTTTGTAACATGTTTACGAGGTGTCCTCAGGATGACGATTGACCAGTCGTAACGCGTCGTGTTTGGTTGTGTTGTGACGCAGAGACTCTGCGTCCAACGGTAATCGTGGCATCACGTCGTGTTCGGGTTCGCGACTGGTCAATCGTCATCCTGAAAATGCCTTATTGAGAGGTGAAACACGTGTCGATTTCTTACAGATTTTTATGATTTGAGGAATAGTTACGCGGAATAGGTTACTAAATATGTCTACGTCTATTGTATTTCAGAGCTACACAATGCAAAACGATACCCCACTTCAATGCCAAGTATTAAACCTTCTGAACCAACTTCTAACGTTACGAGTAAACTATTGCATGCTGGACAGTGACCAAATCTTCATTGGGTTTCTAATGAAGCAGCTGGATTTAGTTGAGCAGCATGAAATACCGTAAGTAGATTTTTTTGGATTCGATGGGATGAATTTCTACTCTGTATCAATGATCATTAAGTAGATTTCTGAATGGTAATATCAGTTTATCGGAACTTATCTGTGACTTATTTTAATTGTTTTTATCTTTTTATTACGGACCCTTATAGCGCTTTCTACATTGTTCTCAAATGTATAATTTCAACATGAATGCTGTAACCAATATTTTGTAACATTTTTTTTTATTTAAAAGAGTGTTCGTGGAGTTTCTTGCCCGTTCATTTCCAAAGGTACCTACTACATCGTATTGTTTTCTTACAGAGATTGCTGCGATTTGGTAAACAGTATTTTAATGTTCTTGGTACAACTTTCCTCTTCTAAACATCACACAAAACAGATTATAGAAATACCGAAGGTGAGCACAGTGTTAATTTGTATTAGGTATTTTATTTTAAAATCGCGCGATCATCATTGTAATTTAAACCTTATATTAGTATGTTAAAGTCATTTGTCGCGCGCTTGTGATATGCAACCACATTTTTCCTGTCAAAATCCACAAAGTTTTTAGTGCCTGACACATCTCATTCATTTTTTTTTATTATGTGCGTTTAGTTTGGTCTGAATAATCAATTTTTCTTTATTTCTTTATTTGTATGACGTTTATTTCAGTTAATACAACTATGCGATGGTTTGATGGCATCTGGTGCTCATTTGGAATGTATAGCCGGCTTGGAACCAGTAGCTGTGAAGGTCTTTAGCAATATGGGAGGTAATATTATATATAATTAGCTGCTAGCCCCGGCTTCGCACGGGTAGCACTAAGTACCTCCCTACACCTACTTACATATCTACTACCCTACCTACCCTACCTACCCTACCTACCCTACCTACCCTACCTACCCTACCTACCCTACCTACCCTACCTACCCTACCTACCCTACCTACCCTACCTACCCTACCTACCCTACCTACCCTACCTACCCTACCTACCCTACCTACCCTACCTACCCTACCTACCCTACCTACCCTACCTACCCTACCTACCCTACCTACCCTACCTACCCTACCTACCCTACCTACCCTACCTACCCTACCTACCCTACCTACCCTACCTACCCTAAACCTCACGGAGCCCGAGACCTTTCCAACGAATGCAAAACCGTGGAAATCGGTTCGTGCGTTCTGGAGTTATAGCGTCAGGAAGGAAAACCCGACTTATTTTTATATAGTAGATTTCGGATCCTCCGTAAATTTTATCATCGCACTTTCGTATTTCCGAATCATCGGCTATCGATGATTCCCGAAGCACATACTTTTCTTGCTAATTTATTATTCCCACATATTCAAAGGGGAAATTAGAAATGTGTTAAAGTATTGTATGTTGGTTGCAGGTAGTAGTGTGCTCGGCAGAGCTCAACAACAAGAAGCACAAGCGACTAGAGAAGTGCTATTCTATATGCTGCAAAAAACTATGCATCAACATAAGGTTAGTATTTTACGAATATCTTTGGGCTAATTGAAATAACTTAAATGTCGACACCCATCACGGTAGCGAAATCTAATGATGATAAATTACACAAAAATCAAACACATAACCCTCCTTTTTTGACTTCGCCGCAGTCGGGTAACAAACCCATAATTTCAGGTAGCTGTCGTGATTGACATTATTTGATATCCATACCCGGGTCGTCTGTGAAGTTTCACTAACAATTTTTTTGACCTTGGCATTGGTAAAATTGATTACGACTGGATTTTAAAAGAGACTGTGACCTCTAATTTATATTCGATGTTTCTTCTCAGAGTATATTCAGATAGGAAACGCTAAACTCATATTTTAAAAAAAAATATGATTGACGTGTAAAAGTATTTGTACAAACCAATTTACTGAAATAAAATTATTTGTTATTTACACTGAATAGCTTGATCGAACTCCAAAACGGCTGCGTGTTGAGAAGTAATCATAGTGAGTGATATAACTTTGTTCCACAACCATTTTCTTTCATCTCTTTCTCCCCGAAGAACTAGTATCATATGATGTGATGCTATCTCTCTCACAAGAACACCCGGGGAGTTAATATCGCTGGTCAGAGTTAGTCAGCGAAATTCTACTCCACATACTAACAGAGAGATCCATAGAGAGTCATAGAAGCATTGGATCTTTACAGCGATTTCATGAGCGCCCTCGAAAACCATAGAAATGATACCTATGACGAATAATTTGTAGAATTTAAACATCCCATCTGCCTAGCCTTTTCCCAACTATGGTTGGGTTCGGCTTCCAGTCTAACCGGATGCAGTTGAATACCAGTATTTTACATGGAGCGACTGCGTATAAGACTGGTTGTCAGACTTTCGGGCTTCTGACGACCGGTAACGACTGTCAAAGATCCACGAATGACAGTCGGGACCAAAGGCTTAACGTGCTTTCCGAGGCACGGAGGAGTCTCGGTATGTAAAGATAGTCCCCCATCTATGGACCAACCCCGGCAAGCGTAGCTTAACCTGATGGATCGACCCGTGTCAATCTTTAATTTTAATGTTACTTCAATTTTTGCGTGTGTGACAACCTTCCACTTTTCTTCGTAACGAATGCCTGGATGCTGGCTGCTTTTTCGACAACATCAAGCGCGTTCACTGATGGGTTTTTAGACTATATTGCTATCTCTTTTTCTCTCCAGGTATTAGAACTAGTATCTTGCGTGCTATCTCTCTCACAAGAACACCCAGAGAGTTACTACCGCTGGTCGGAGCTAGCCAGCGACACGCTACTCAACTTACTAACACAGAGATCCATAGAGCTGAACTGTCATAGAGCAATCGGATCTCTAGAGCGGCTCCTAGACACAGTGTATAAAGATGTGTTGTTAGAACAGAGTCGAGTTGAGATTTTGTTGAAGATATTGTTTAAAACGCCGCCGGATCAGGTTAGTTCATTTATATATTTAAATTATTTTTTAAATGATTAAATTATCATTGAACAGACAGCTGTACTGCTGGGGAGTTTGTTGCAATTCTTCTTCCCAGCTAAAGCACTAAGAAGTGGTGAAGGGCGGGCACTGTTATCCTATCTGGAATTTCTCAGTAGCAACTCGGTGTCTGAATTTGTGCCCGGTTGATGTCAATAGGCTCGCCCCCTATTACATGGGTGGGATTTTAACATAACTGGCGAAATGTGGGTGTTCTATAGGTACACCTCTGCTTAACCCTTCGGGGAATACAGGCGTGATGTTATGTTGTGTTTTTTATATGGTAAAAATTAAGTCAAAGAACAATATCCTACATAGAATGTAGATGTGATGTGTCTAATGTCTATTTGAAAGGTTTTCTTTATGAACTGACGTTACGGCTAATTTATGATTAACTATCTGCGCCCCGCGCAAGTCTCGATCCCGAGGGAATATTGGGATAAAAAATATCCTATGTCCTATGCCAGGTCATGGTCTACCCATGTGTCAAATTTCATACAAATTCGTTCAGCCGTTTTAGCTTGAAAGTGAAACAAACAAAATCACTTTCGCAATTATAATATTAGTTCAGATTTTTGATCTGATTTTGTGATTTATCCACATTCTAATGTTTAACTTTTAATAATAATTATGAATTTTCGTTTCAGGCGACAACACCCTTAAAACTAAAACTCCGTTATCTCTCAATAATAATGGTGTTACTCCGAAAAATCCTCGTCTTAATACCAGAAAGCGAAATACTCCTTACAATAAACTACTTAAAGGCAACTTGCATATCTCCATTATCCATTTTCTTCAACGTCAAAACTGACGTTGATCCGCTAAACGTTCAGAATGTGAATGAAAACTGCGCGAATTTGTCTCCTGACGTCATTCTCGTCCGATTTTTGTTCAAAACCTTAACGTATGCGATAATGGAGATGGACAATTGTTATGAAAGTGTGGACAGTGAGCAGAATAAGTTGTTGTATGCTGTCTGTGTGAATATAATTGTGCAAGTGAAGCACATGCTGCATTTGACGGGTGAGTCTCTTGTATACACACGGCTACACATCAAGCTATATATACGTCTCCAGTTTATGCTGATCTCACATTGTATAGGATTTCCGTACTATGCGCGTTCAAAATACCAAACTAGGAAAAAATTTTATACTTTTTATGGCTCTGAATTTCAGCGATTTTAGTCTTTGGCGACAACAGTGCTGCTATTGGAAATATATAGTTTTTGATACATTTTCGATACTTAATATTTTATATCAATACATCGATATATCGAAATAATAAATATCGCCTAAAAATGTCAAACAAAAAATATCGATATTTCGATATATCGATATTTTTTCTGCAAACCTAGTCTCTATGTGTTATATTTACGGCTGGAAACTGTGACTATGTAATTATTTTGGCAGATTTATATGAGCTTTAATTTCAAGGTAGCCAGTTTAAAATATTAAAATTACAAAAAAAAACAACCGACTTCCAAAAAAAACACAAAAAAAGTGAAAAATAACTTTATTTTCGGAAGTCGGTGTCTTTACTTTTCAATTTTCGTTTTTTGCCACCGACTTCCAAAATTAAAGTTATTTTTCACTTTTTTTGTGTTTTTTTTGGAAGTCGGTTGTTTTTTTTGTAAAAAGTTTTTATTTTTCACTTTTTAGTTGTGGTACGTACCCCACACAAATTGGAATACCACTACCTGCTATGTAAATAACAGTGACGGCGTCAATCAATATGTCATTGGAATTTAATTACTTGACTGGAATTTATTTACTTGCATTGCTCTAAAAGTTATTAGAACAAGAATCTTATTGACACTACACTCCGTTTGAAATAAGATTAGACATTTAAATAAGCCTTTTTTACAGTCCGTTCAACCGATTTTGCCTTCTATCGCGTTGGTGGCATGACAAATGGCAGTTGCAGTAGGCAGTTGGTATTGTGTAACCTTTTTTGCTTTTAATGCCATCCTTATGCCTACGGTATAGAAGTCAAAATCGGTTTAATGGATTGTAAAATGGTTTGCTTAAATGTCTAATCTTATTTCAAAATTTTTGTAAATTACATGATAAATCAGTATTGCCGCTATCATACTAACTACAATGTTGTCCAAATGTCTTATTCTTTTTTCCAGACGGCTGCCTCTTTCCATTATCGGCTAAAACGGCACAAAGTCTCCTGCACAACGAACAAAGTGGTCTAAACACGGGCCTCTACAGTCCTGAAGAGAACATTCCTTTAGACGTACTCAATCTAATATGTTTGAAGTCGGCGCATCGGATACCGCTGCTGACTGTACATTGGTCGCATTTACTTATCAGGTAATTGTTTAAACTGAGCCCATAGTACAGCTACTGTTTTCTAAAGGAGATAGAACCTTAGTGGTATAAATCATCGCCATTCGTCGCCATTTTGTATTTTTTTTTAAGATTTTCTTCGCTATTTATTGGTAATGTATGTGTTGACATAGATTAGTACAGATGATTCACTCCACAAAATCATTTAAATAAAAAACGACTACTAAGACACAATAAAGTGCAATTTAGGTTGCACAGCATTAATTACCTTTAGTTATATTCATCTAGAAGTTGTCTCTCTTTCTACCGCGTAACTCTTATAATAGGCGACTTTTAACTACGTTACGCTCACTGAATTGACCCGACAAGTCGAGCCCGTCGCGTACATGTAGCTTCATACTTAAGATATGGAGTGCGCCTTCTGTGTTATTCTGTGGTGTTGACAAAACCCTCCACAATCCAGTAACGGGGTAGTACGGATACCACTTGGTAAGAAGGTTGTCAGACTTTCGGGTTTCTCCCGTAAAGACTGTCAAAGACCCACGAATGACAGCTGGGACAAACGGCTTAACGTGCTTTCCGAGGCACGAAGGTGTCTCAGTATGTATTAGAAACCCATCCACGGGCCAACCCTGGCAAGCGTAGCTTATCCTGTTGGATCGACCCGTTGGGTTGGTATTACTTAGCCACAAGCTCCTCTATACTATATGCTACCAAATTGTTTCAGGCTCAATTTCCTTTCCCACAAATATTGGCAGAAGCTCATCGGGTTCGCTCGCAACCTTCCTCTGAGTGCCGACTGTGGTGACACTCAGCTGTTACGAGTTGACATACTGCAGATAGCATGCGTCATGGCATACTGCGAGTACTTTGTGAGTTTGTATTATCTATGACTGCTACTGTGACAGAATGGCGAATTTCACCAACAGCACATCGAAACCGCGTTCAAGAGATGTCAGTGTAAATTTTTCCTATTAATGCTCTTGATCGCGGTTTATAAGTGCTGATCATATTCAGTTTCATTGGTGAAATCCGGACTAAGTCTAATAATTATTATATTATAGATGTTTTACAGGCGCCACGATTTCTATAAGTCAGTATTATACAGCGTGCCGCTTTAATGGTGACATTAATTTAACACACGTATACGATTTTGCGTATTCATTTAATGAAAATATTTTAATTTAATTAAACGTTATTATTTACTGATTTATTAACAATTTTCTAAATTACCATCTTGGAGCAACCTGTACTTAAAAAACTATAGCGAAGAGGTCATTTGCCGGGGTCACCGATCATATGTAGGCAAATATAAGGAAAGCCGCGCAATTTCTTAGAAATTATGCCGCCGACAAAGAATCGGCCGATAGAACGTAAGCCAGCTGGGCTGGTAGGTAGCTTCATGAATGAATCTTTTACACAGAGTGACCTCAACTTTGGTTATGTTTTTATTATTTAGTTTGTTTAAAAATTTAAATTTTTCAATTGACTAATTTTTTTTTTTTATTATAATTTTTATTATTACTGGCCACTAGGCCTACCCGTGTGTTAAATTAATGTCGCCATTGTAGGGGCACGTTGTATAATTTGCTGTCAAATCCAATGTTCTGCCCGCGACCGCTGTACCGCTCCTGAGGTATGTGCGCGGCTCATGGGCGGCAGTGCAGGCCGCTCATTGGTCAACGCTGCCCCCCGCCTCGCCGCGCATTTCTAAGGCGTGGTACAGCGGTCTCGGTCAAACTATACTGTTTTTTACACAACCATAAAAGTCAAAATTGCCAAGGATTTCAAAAACCGATAATCAGTATTGAGACCCTTTGTATCCGTTATAATGAGGGTTATCTGAAGTTAAGTTCACTAGGTGGCAGCACTGAGACGTCTGGTCCGGGCACCTGTCAAAAGTATCAAAGTGCTTTTATTTTCTTTAGTCGTAATGGTCGTGACTGAATGATGAACGAATGCTGGACATCATCACATACTTTATATTCATTGTCGAAATGGAAAACCTCATGTCAAAGTGGCGCCAACTGGCGACGGGAATTTTCTTAGCTCAAAAAATAATTACCCCTAACAACCCTTTCGTTTTAGGTAGAGAACGGTCTAACAGAAGCGGTCCACCTGACCTGGTTACTCGTCAACCGAGTACATATCCTCGTCAGTCAGTACCGAGAGGAAATAGTGCAGACTCTTATAGCTAAAGTGCAGCAGATGGCAGGAGCTTCAGGGTTACTGCTGCAGGCTATTGCTGCTAGGTGTCAGAGCTGTTTGAAGGTAAGCTGTTAAGCATAGTTTATTCTACGACAGGAGATAAGCATACAAGAAATCGTGCAAGATAATACAGCCATTTCTGAAGAGACAAGATTCGTGGCAGCACTGGAACGTACTTACCCAAGGAACTATAGTTTGACTGAGACCGCTGTCCCGTGCCATAGACGTTCAAGTAATTTGATCAAACAGGCTGCTTCAAACAGTTTTTATCAAATTGGCATGAATGTGTGTGGGAAAATTTTATGTCAAATGGAATGAAGAAATAGGAATTTTCGTATGTCTATTTGATCACATTGTTTGAACCAGACTGTTTGATCAAATTACTTGATCGTCTATGGCCCGCATTAGGTATGTGCGCGGCACACAGGCGGCAGCGCGCCGCTCATTGGTCAACGCTGCCCCCGACTCGCCGCGCATTTCTAAGGCGTGGAACAGATCTCGGTCGAAACTATAGTAACATAGCATCGCTTGATTGGTATTTATAAAGCCACCTTTCCAGCACTGCATATTGAACCTTTACTACTGAATGATATTCTCATATGAAATGATTATGGAATTTTCAGTCAGTCGTTTGAACATTTGTATCAAGCAAATTAAAAATATTTTTTTAAATGAAAAGTATTTTGTTTTCGTTCTGTTCATCTGCTATACCGTCACTATATTTCCAGTTCTGTTTCATTTCAAACTAAATAATTAATTATTCTATTGTATTTCAGGATGAGTTCGCACTGAATACGTACAAAATACTCTCATTATGTCACGAGAGTCAATCAGGACCGCTAGTGTTTCTTATTTGTCGAATTATCGGGAAATTGGAACCCGCAATCGCTGGCAGGTATGTTACTATTCGATAATTTCTCTTAAAGTATACGCTTGCTGACTATACCAAAATTTTTTTTTTGTGTTTGGTAAGTCATCAATTGACTTCTCTCGCTCTGGGTGGAGCGGAAAGGCGTGTCAGACTTTTACTGACTAAAACCCACCCGTGTTCCTTCAGTTGCCTGTTGCCTAGGTCCCGGTATCCCTTTCGGATATTCCCGCAACCTTGGCAGGAGGCTTTACCCCCTAAAGTAGGATGTCACATAGTTGCATGTCATAAAACGACAAGGTCTTAGCTTTCGCGAACTTCAAGACTGTGGTTTGGAACTAACCTGGTGTCAGAGTTTTTATGCCGCTCTTTGACTTGGCTTCACATGCCATCGAGAAAATATCTCTCAGGTATTTCCTCACGATGTTTTCCTTAACCGTTTTTGAAGCAAATGATAATTATACAATACGCACATGAATCCGAAAATTCGCGTGTGGGTTCAAACTCGAGACCGATGACTTGGCAGTCTGACGGTCACACCTATCGGCTATCACTGCTTTTCAAGTATCACTTCACTGACTTTGAAACTATCTAGTTTCAAAGTCAGTGAAGTTTCAATTTTATGAGAGTTTTTGTCAAAAGTGGTAAAGCGAGGGCGACAATACCTTAGAATTAGAATTTTATTTATTTGTAAGACACATAGTATGGTGTTAGTATTTTTGTTAGTATCTTAAGTAATCGTAGGTATGGTTGGGATAAAAACAAAAATATTATAATAATTTAGGGTCTTACTACAAAAACATGGGGTATCATGAAACACACATTTGAACAGTTTAACGCGTGTCTACTGTCAGTTTTATGTCAAACTTCATACAGAAATGTCATGTTTAGAAGGTTTTAGGCTAAACAACTGATAAACACGGTTTTGTGGTAATAAGGCTTATGTTTAAACTATTTTCAGATTCGCCAAATTAGCAATAGATAGATGTAAGATATTAAAAGAGATGCCAGTGGACAAAATTAACGTGCAGCTATCAAAAGAAGATGTTCAAGTGGCCTTGGAGTTACTACAGAGAGATAAAGTTCATACACGGTAAGAGTTTGAACAGTGAATAGATTTTGGTTAAATATGAGTATAATCTATTTATTAGCGTTACCAACTTCAACCCAATATTATATGCATTCTCCTGACATTGTAGTTCTTACTTGAAATGAAGAAATTAACCCTTTTTTAGTGCAGTAAACTATAACATAGCATGAACAAGCATGGTTTTAACTCTACTATAAATCTCTAACCTCTACTATAAATGTAAATGCCTCGCGCACAATGAGAGAAGTGTTGGTCCTCCACGTAATACTATGTGTTTTCTTTAAAAACTGGTTCATGAACTATAAAGGTGTGTCTAAACATTGAGTGGTAAGAGCGCGGCGTTTGCAGGACACAACATTTCTACCGCGCTCTAGTGTGGACTAAATCGGCGAATGTTTGTGCGGTAGTACTGCGCGGCATATCCGAGATATGTCGCGCACTTCAGTTGGCTTCAGAACTAAAATGAAAGCGGTTGCGTTTAGTAGCTCTACTTATAATTCGTCCAAACACAATTACTGACGAATGTTGCTAGAAGCGATAGCCGCGCACGATTGCCTCTCAATGTTTGGAAACACCTTAATGAAAGAGACAAAATAATATTCGTGTATAATTTTTACCAGGTACTCGGATTTAGTAGTGGAATTAAACACCCTGGCATCAAGCGTGTTCGACCTATCGCCGCTGGACTTATCACAAGACAGAGCGATCAATCCACAGTACATTGTGACAACGAATATCGATGAAACATGGTTACTGAATCAAGTGAAGAGCAGGTAAAGATACTGTTTATAGTACACAAAGTTTATAGGCCAATTCAGTGGGTATAGTGTTACGTAGTCAGAAGATATACATAAATGATTATCGCGATAAAACGAGAGTCAACTTCTTATTGAATATAACTGTGTTTATTGTGTACATAAGTGTGTGCATAAGAGTGTATTTTTATATGATTTTGCGATTTTGCGGATAAACCATCTGTATTTGAATGGATTAAGTATAGGGTTTTATTGCTGTTAGAAGCGTGAGGATATTGCCCGTAGTAATATTCAAAGAGGCTTGCAGAGAAATAAAATAAACCGAAACCAGTGCCCTAAGCTATCCATAAATGGAACGAGGTATAAATAAGTTACGTGGGTGAGGTATTTAGCCAAGTCTAGGTTAACGTTCTTTGGTTACCGATGTGTCAAATGGGACCCGTGTAATTTCCTTAAAATATTTATTTCTAGCTGTTGCGCGCGACTATGTCTGCGAACCAGGATGAAAAGTAGCCTATGTCCTTCTCCAGGTCATGGTCTACATATGTGCAAAATTTCATCCAAATCCGTTTAGCCGTTTTTTAGCGTGAATGCGTAACAAACAAACAAACTCACTTTCGCGTTTGTAATTAGTTAGGATTCTAATCTAACTTTCTAACGAATATTATAAACGTTGTTTATAATAACGAATATTATAACGTTGAAAATTTTGTTAGTATGGAGGTTACTCTTTCACGTAAAAACTACTGAATGGATTTGGATAAAATTTGGCAAACAGATAGTTTATAACCTGGATTAACACATAGGATACTTTTATTCCGATATTCCCACGGGATCGAGACTTACGTGGGTGAAACCGCGGGGCGCAGCTAGTATTTAAATAATTGTTTCTCTACTTTTTATAAACACAGTATGATTCGAGAAAATCAATATTAGTTAAAAAAGTGCATCTATTTGTGAAATTGATAAACTTTTTTACCATTAGATGCTGCCAATCCGACTGCACAACACCAAAGTCATTGAAACAAAACGAGTTAGCACTATTTCTCTCAAACCTATCCAAAGAAGACTTAACAACCGTCATGGCGTGTCCAGAATTTGACAGAAAAATACTTAATCCAGCCTTTGGAATAGCCTGCGACAATTACCTAAGAGAGTTCCTAAACATTCTCTCAGTACACGAAACGAAAGAGTATGAGAAAGAGAGCGCAAGAGAACAGAGGGAGATGAAAATGAGAGAAGAGATGACGTCATCTATCGATACTAACAAAATCAACGTAGTCAACACACTACATGTCTTCAAAAAAAGTGATAACAAGGAATCGAAATCTCAATTCTTTATTCCAATTACTGATAATGAGAATTTGAAAGAAAATTTCGGTAATCTACAAATCTCTGATGAGGATCTAGAAATTGATCCTCCAGAGTTGCCAGCCTTATACACAATCGGAATTGCTACATTAGAAAAATCGCTATCAGACATTATAAGACTGTTTCCCAAACAAATTCGGCCTTTGAGTCAATCTGAAAATTTTAGCTTGAATGTCGAACAAACTATAGATAGGTATACAAGGCGTTGCCACCAAGTTTTCCAAGACAAATTATTTTACCAAGAATTCAACATACTGCAAAAAATTATGACAGGATTTTTGGCATCTCTAGACAGAATAATCTCTTTTGTTGACGAAGCCGACTGTGATTTAATCGATAAATGTATCGAGAATATTCTACCCACATCGCTAGCGAAAAACATGGCCATATTTGCTATAATTTCCTTACAATATTTATCTTTCTTGATAAAAAATAAAAAGATAGTAGAAACTCCTGTCCATGCTGACGTGTCATTTAGAGTGACGGCGTCAGTGACTGACAATATTGTCGTTGACAACGTGGTCAGTGTCACGATTGACAATGTGGCTAAGGCGCTAAGTTTTAGGGAGATTTGGGCTGAATTGAATACTGATTCGAATGTAAATAGGACTCAATCTGCTGTCAGCTGTTTGTATGCGATTGTCAAGTATTTGGTCAAGGTAAGATCTTGGTTTTAAATATTTTGAGGTATCACATTACACCATAAATGTTTCAAATTCGTCTAGTGCTTAAATTTTTTAAATACTATTTTTTTTTTAAATTCTAACCTTTACTTTTTCTTTTTTACACTAACTGGATTTGATACATATTTGTGTCAAGTTGACAGAAACTGAATGATGTTTGAAAGATTTTGCGCTTCATTCCACGGACATTCATACAATAAAATTAAATAAAAAAAATATTAAAAAAATTGGTTACATCATTCATGTTGAAATTATACATGTGAGAACAATGTAGAAAGCACGTTGAAAGCGTCCGCAATTATAAAATAAAAATAAAAAACAATTCAAAAATTAAAATAAGCCATGGCAGCTAAGAGATGACCTTTCTTCTTTATCAATTGTTACATCACTACCATAGAATATTAGTAAATGTACTTCAATAGTAACGCTTTTATAAACTTTGTAGTTTGTAGTAATCTCTCAAATATACATAGAACGTTGCAAATGATTTTAAACTTGCTTTATTTACTAAATACTAGCTGATGCCCACGGCTTCGACCCCGTGGATGTCGGTTATTATACAGGGTTATTGGTAAAACACCAACAACCTCTTAAGGAGTCATTGTACTCATCATTATGAACAACTTTACTATGGGAACAAATATGAAATCGCGAAAAAAACCACCGGCGGAGGACTTTGTTTTATAACATGTAAGGATAACAAGTACAACTGTACGTCAACAATATTTTTTTTCCTTCCTAGGATACACGACCCCTAACCCCTAAGAACTACATGCAGCCACAAGACTCGGGTCCTAAGCCCGACATGATAATAACAGGAGATAAGTTAATAACCCTGATAGAGTACTGGGAGAACAACTTCTATTCTAAGAGAACTGGGGATTTTCTAGAGAAGTGCTATAGAGAACCCATTGAGAGTCTGCTTGTTTCGCTGGCTAGGTGAGTTGAAACATTTATCTAGTTTCTAAATTGTCAAAAATACAGGTATAAAACCTCTTTTATATTACATTTTTATTCTTTTTAATTTTAAGTATTTTATAATTCTTTTGTTTTCTTCTTCTATGTGTCATCTAATGTATGCATTAGACCAAAAAAAGTATTTTATTATTATTTCAATATTTGTTTACTTATGTCTAGCAAATTGAGCTATTTTTGTCAGATTGATAGTGATATAAGAATGCACACTTTCTTAAAAATACGGGAATTATATCTCTGGAAGATTTCACCACTTGCCACAATGCAGTGGTGACGAGGCCACGACTGAAATCTATAAGATTTAGTGGCCATGCTTCAGTTGACGCCTGAAGTTATCTGTTCATAACTGTTCGATTGGGTATTGGCATTTGTGTATTTTTTTTAAACTAAGGTGCTAGCCTTATCAAATGCAGTTCTTAAGAAACATTTGATATTTATAACGGCCTCTTTCGAGCTTCTAACTTCTCTCAAAGTACATTTATTTCAGACGAGAGCAGTGGTGGCCCAGTGGTAACGGCCGCGACTTACGAGTTGTAGGTCGTAGGTTCGAACCCTGTCAGGCGCTTTACTTTGTATAAAATTATTTTATCACCACTGCTCTCAAAACGGTGAAGGAACATCGTGAGGAAACCGGCATGTCCTAGAACAGAAAATTCGAAGACATGTGACATCTACCAATCCGCACTGGGCCTGCGTGATGGATTACGGCCCACTCCCACTCACAGAGAGCCTGTGTCCCAGCAGTGGGAACATTATAGGCTGATTATGTTATGCTAATTTCAGACTAGACATAGTAAGCCACATAGCACTAATACCACCGATAGCGTGGTCGTCAGTGGATGTCGTATCTAAGAAGGATGAGATACAGAAGATAGACCTGCCTCTACAAGCTTTGCAAGATATGGATGTTTTAGAAGCATTTTTGTTCAGGTAAGCAACAAATTATTCTTCGAGGCTTTAGAGACTACCTAATCCTCTAATTCTGAAAGCCGAGTCAATTCAATCTGAATATTTGAAATTAATATTTATCTGAAATATTTATCTAATGTCAATTTTATAAATCCTATGAGGTACTACATATTAGCTAAAATGTTTGACTCGTTCAGGTGATCAAAACCGGGTGAAAATGTCAAAAATCGATCGCAGGCATTTAATAAATTAAAAAATACATTTTAACTTTAACTATACTTTTCTGAATAAAAATACATACCTAGAATCTTCCTGATAGTGAATTCAAGACCCTAAAAAAACCACAGACGGAATAGTCTTTGTCAATCACGAGCGTAGGCCTTGTGACTTTTTGACATTAAAATAAGATTCAAATTGCAATGATTGACGCGCACTCGAGAACTGCAAAAACTCTATCAAACCGCAATGTTATAGATTTCGCTTTAGTCTTAAACTCATTTAATTGCCAGTGTTATAAATTAACTAGAATATTCCTCCTCCAGGGTCAACCTAATAGGTTGGTCATCAAAAAAACAATTCGAAGAAATGTGGGTAGGTTTACTCGGTGCGTTACAAGGGAACGGTACCCACTGGGCCGTGCGCGGGATCACTCAGCTGCTGCTTAGCGCTGCACCGACAGTGCTACAGCGGCGCGGGGAGTTGATACATGTTCCCAGGCATAGCCTCAGCTGTAATGAAGGGTAAGATATAGTTTATATGTCCTGCATTTTCAGAAATTCGTGCTCAAAATGGTAAGCATACTGTGTTGTGGTGTAAAAGACATAGAAATGCATCAATTTGTTCATACTTTCAGGAGTGTTGTGAAAAACGCTGAAAATAAAGATGCAACATGCAGAAAAAACCTACAATATTATGTTGTTATGGTATTCTACTAAATAGCATATTCACTCGACTTCACTCCACCATACCATAAATATTCTTCGTTTGAACACCTCCAACGTCTCTGATAGTTGTGCAAACTCTTCCAATTTTGTTCATATTCCGCACTTTGATTCACAATTTCTTGCTTCCTCAGAATGCAACGTCTCCGCAACATCCTAGTGGGCACATCGTCTTACAGGTTATTTGAGAGCGTCAACTTAGAACGGATACCTCTCATGAATGATGGCTTCGACGGATATCATTACGCGCAGTTCAATACTGAGTACCTGAAACTGGCTTCCGGTGAGTTCGAAAGCTTTTTTTCTTCGAGTCTCCCCCGAACTGGTAAAAAAACTATGGAAACAGGCTTTTATTTTCGTAAGCAGTGTCGCAGTGAGAAAAAAAGCAGAGAAACAAAAATATCGTTTGATAAAAACATTATGGCTCTATAAAACAGCGTATCGAAATCTCACTTTACATGCTAGTCCTCATATACTGCTTAAAAATATTATATTGACAATACCATAGTACATACATTTTACATCATACTTTATGATCGGTATAGATATTACGGACGACGCGAGCTACAAAGTAAAGAGAGAAGTCAAGCGAGTGAGGAGAAACAAAGAGATTGACATCAACAGTTGTTTACAAATACTTATGGATGTCACCTCGCAGATGTTGGAACCTAAGGTAAATGATCTCTGTATTGTTAATTTTGCGCTCAGTTTTTTTTCCTTCGAACCCGAAAACTACGTGTTGCCACGCCGAGCGCTGGACGCAAAGTCACTCTGCGTCCAGCGTGTCGTGTTCGGGTTCGCGACTGGTCAATCTTCATCTCGAGGATGCCTCGTTGAGAGGTGAAACACGTGTCGATTTCTTACAGGGTTTTTTATGACTCTCGAGGAATAGTTAAGCGGAATAAGTTGCTAAATATATCTGTCAAATGAACGTCGTCTTGAGTTCATAACTCATTTTTTTCATGAAAATAAGCACTAAACTGATTCTGTTGTCAGGCACCTACAGGTCTAGCGGCCCGCGTGGCCCTGCTGTCGTGCATGTCGCACGCCAGCGCCGTGTTCAGCCAGCCGGCGCACTGGTGCTGGGCGGCCGGCCAGCTCATCGCGCTGAGCGGCGCGGCGCACGGGCCGCTGACGCAGTACAGCGCGGCCGGCCGCGCGCTGCTGCTGGCGCTGTCGCACTGCATGTGTGTGCTGGACGGGTTCGAGGGGCTGCAGGTCGGTGCGAGTGAGCTTGATTATATAATCAAGATTGTATCATGTATGGAGCTGTAGGAAGATGGCTACCGACTGGTTTTAAAGGTTCACAGACAACCTTTGGGGTACAGTCATATACAGAGTGTAAGGGTCGGCCTTCCGAAAATTAACAAGGGCATTCAGCTCCTTATTTTGAATCATATGCCACCGGAAATTTTCTCAGGAAAGTTTTTTTTTATGCACACACATATAAATACAGACCAGAGGAAAGGAATAGAAAAAGAAAAATACGTACAAAGGCAATGCTTATTTCTAAAGAAATCTCTTCCAACATGCGATAGGAAAGTAGATAGAAGAGAAGTAGACAACGTGTGTAAGAGTAGTAGTAGTTTTTATAATTTTATCAGTTACTATTCCTTTATTTGAATATAAAATTAAATTCTCTGTAGATTTCTCCGCAGCACTCCATTTATGTAAGTAAATAAAACAGGTAAAATAAAAAAAACAGTAATGGATGTTAAAATAATCGAGCGCGCCCCCCCCGACACGGGGAGTGCGGCTACGCGGGTTTTGCCACGATAACGATACATTGCGCGTGAGTTAATAATACAAATCAGATTTATTGGATTCCCATAACGTTCCCGATCGTCTTAGTATGATAATTATGCTGAATTCATCCCATCAGTCTGCGGAGGGCTGTCCCTTACACCCTGTATTTAGGAAATAGTCTTCAACCACAATTTTATAAAACCTTTCATCAGGTTTTATAAAATTGCGGTTGAAGACTAAAGAGTCTCTAATGAGTAAGTAAATATTTCAGAACTTTTGTGCTAAAATAATTTCCAAAAAAAAAAAAAATGTTACAACTACTATTTTATGGGTAAGACAATATATACATAACACAACTAACTATTTACATTAGGTACTAAATGAATACTTATTAAGTTCCTAATTGGTTACAAACAGAATGGGTCTCAGTAGCGACTGCAAGTCACCCAAAGGGCAATGGAAAGGGCTATGCGTGGAGTTTATCTCCGTGATCGAATCAGAAACGAACAGACCCGTATCTGTAGGAGAACCAAAGTAACCGACATAGTCCGAGGAATTGCCGAGCTTAAATCGTATTAGGTCCCTGCTCATTGGCACCTTTTTCTAACGCATTTAGTGATTTGTGTTGCAATGTCACTTAAATGTCTCGCTGATGGTGGCACGTGTGTTGGATCATTCGGTTCCCTACAAAATGGTTGAGCTGGATGGTGCTGATCCACATGTCATGTTCGTGTACGGGCGCCGTCAGTTGAGACTGGTCACCTCTTATTTGCCAGAGCTTATTTTTAATCTTAAATTTTGAATTGCTTTTGATTCTTTTTTTGTTTTAAATTGTTCTCACATATAGAAGCAACATGAATACTGTACCCAGGATTTTGTAATATTTATATCCACTTTTAAAAGAGTGTCCTTGGAGTTTCTTGCCCGTTATTCACCATAGAGATCTACGTTTTGGAATGGGCAACTAGCTTCAACTCTCTGACTAACTGACCGACTCTTTGACAATTCAAAAGTGCCTGTAAATGGTTTAATTGAAATAAATACTTTGAGTTTGAGTTTGAATGGGACGAAAATAATACATTAACGTGAGATTAATCTCTGCAATCTTTACTAATATTATAAATGCGAAAGTAACTCTGTCTGACTGTCTGTCTGTCTGTCTGTCTGTCGCGCTTTCACGCCATAACTACTGAACCGATTTAAATAAAATTTGGTAGACAGATAGTCTAGAGCCTGATTATATTATTTTTATCGACATATTTATCGACCTATTATTATCGACATACCACGCGGGCGAAGCTGCGGGCTGAAGCTAGTAATTTAAATAAATCTATAATCTATCTCACCAGGAACTTTCAACAGTCCACCAAAAGCTGCTAAAGTCTCTCTCCTCAAGCTACGCTCCACTTCGTCAAGCGGCGCTGCAGGGTTGTCTCCTACAGCTGACAGGGAAGGCGTACCTCTTGGCCAACGTGCACGGTCAGCCCAACCCTTATCATGAGCTCGTTTCGCAGTTGAATGTCGCTGTGAAGCAGTATCTGGCTCCTAATACCAAGTAAGTTTGAGAAGCTTTGAGTACAAATCGTCATTTAATTTTTACCCGACTACGGCGAAACAAAAAGGAGGTTTATGATTTTGACCGGTATGTATGTATGTTCATCTGTTCCCTCATATCTTCTAAACCACTCATCACAATTTGATAAGCGAGGTATCGTTGGAACCGTCTTGATCATCCTCTGGTTATAGCTATGTGACGTCACATTAAATTAAAAATGGCGCCCTCTAGAGGACATAAAGTTAGGAACTTAAAAAAAAAGATTGTTTAATCGTACCATGTTGGGTATCAAATGAAAGGGCTTAATGAGCACATTTCAAAAATATATATATTATAAACCCAAAATAATAAAAAATAAAAAATTAATAAAAACTAAAACCCAACTACGACTAAAAAGGTATAAACAAGACACCACAGACGGACAAATTAAAAATCCAGAGTCACACGTAATCTGTTCGATTTATGCCCTAACACGTGTGACTCCGGATTTTTAATTTGTCCGTCTGTGGTGTCTTGTTTATACCTTTTTAGTCGTAGTTGGATTTTAGTTTTTATTATATCGTATCTGTTTGAAATTCTAATAAGATAAAAAGAAAAATGGTCGTCTGTTTTGAAGGGGCCGAACTTTAATAGAAGAAAAAACAGCGGTTACTTTGCATAATTGCTCCGGTTTTTGCAATAAAATAAGATCACTACATTTTTTATTTTATTAAACTTTTATAGTAAAAGCAATTCTAAAGGAATAACTGCTCTGTTTTAAAGTAGTATTATTTGAGCTGTTTCCCTTCAAATAATGTGTGTTGTTCCAGTGATCGGAAAAAGGTGTGTTAAAATACCTAAAGTTCGATAAAGAACAGAGACATAGTGGAGACGCCTTACGACAAAATATTATTTCGGGACTAATGTCCCGATTTTTTAAAATATAATTATGTAAATTTCATTAGCTTCCGCGCTTACTTACATCGTTAAATCGAAGATAAGGAGATTAACTTTTTTTTTTTTTAAACAATAAATCGCGCATACTCTTTTTTTAAAACAGAAACAGAAAATGAATTCGATAGTTGTTTTACTTTATTAATTTTGGTTGTACTTGATTTCCCGAAACCCCGACAGTAGTCCCGAAAAAATATTATAGTCGTAAGGAAGTCTCCACTTTTTTTGTCTCAGTTCTTTGAACTTTAGGTAGATAAGTTCACCCTTTTCCGATCACTGGTTATAACATTTACAAAGTTAAAGTTTCCACGTTTAGGTGCTCGGTGAACGGAAGAAGCCTCATTCATATTATTTCTTTTCAGAATATCCCTCTACGAACAAAGCCTATACTGGACGGTACTATTCACTCTCATAGAACTCGGGCATCCAGAGCTTATAAATATTGCTGTGGACTTCGTGCTGACTAGTCCTAGGCATTACTGTATCGATCTAGTTGTCAAGGTAATTTAGAACTTATAGCTATGCATTTATAGTCTGTTATAGCAGTTCCATAGGTCTGTTTCATCATTAAACCATATACGGTCGCTACTTAACATGGGTCTGATATCAATCTGCCCAGCCTTTTCCCAACTATGTTGGTGTCGGCTTCCAGTCTAACCCGATGCAGCTGAATATCAGTATTTAACATGGAGCGAATGCCTATCTGACCTCCACAACCCAGGAACTGGGTAATACGATACCCCTTGGTATGACTGGTTGTCAGACTTTTGGGTTTCTGACGACCCGTAACGACTGTCAAAGATCCACGAATGACAGCCGGGACCAACGGCTTAACTTACTTTCCGAGGCACGGAGGAGTCTCGGTGTGAAAAGATGGTCACCCCATCCACGGACCTACCACGGCAAGCGTAACCTGACGGATTGACCCGTGCGGCTATTATTACTTAGCCACGAGCTCCTCGTGGGTCTTATATATTGCTTGTCAAAGATATTGGTAATTTCTTTTTAATCATTTACAACGGGATATCTACATCTCAAAGTCCTTATATTGTCGGAAGGACAAAGAGTGACGTCTGAGTGAGAAAGAAAACATAATAACACAAAATTTTATGGTGATTTCAGGGTATTACAACGACGATACGACAGCAAGTTCTTCCAAAAGATCTCAAGAACATAATAATTGAGAAGCTTCTAGATAACATGAAGAAATATTCGGAACATCATGCGGTACAAATATTGATGGTGCATTTGTTTTCAGGTAAGCTTATCTATTCATTTTGTAATTTTGACAAAAATATTGAAAGACTGCAGTTTCTTATGAAATGTTCATCATCATCATCATCAGCCTCTAGCAGTCCACTGCTGGACATAGGCGTCTCCAATTGCACGCCATTCAGCTCGATTCTTGGCAACTCTCATCCAGCTCCTACCAGCCACCCTGCGAAGATCGTCGCTCCACCTAGCCTGAGCACGTTTGCCGATTCGCGGTCTCCACTCAAGAACACGTCTACCCCAACGGTCATCGGTTCTACGGCTAATATGGCCGGCCCATTGCCACTTCAGCTTGCTTATTCTATGAGCTATGTCAACAACTTTGGTTCTCTGCCGGATAACCTCATCCCGGATTCTATCCCTCAGAGATACTCCAAGCATAGCTCGTTCCATAGCTCGCTGAGCGACCTTGAATTTATGGACCAGCCGTACCGTGAGTGTCCACGTTTCGGCTCCG
Organism: Lithophane ornitopus; assembly: GCA_948473465.1. Taxonomy (NCBI): domain Eukaryota; kingdom Metazoa; phylum Arthropoda; class Insecta; order Lepidoptera; family Noctuidae; genus Lithophane; species Lithophane ornitopus. The sequence continues at coordinate 4,426,644 of OX419636.1, forward strand.
CAAGTCATGACAGGCAGGACGCACTGGTTGAAGACTTTAGTCTTTAGGCTCTGCGGAACACTCTCGAAAATACAAAAAATGGCCCGATTCGAGGGTTATTGTGTCCTCCCCCTGTCTTCGGACTTCACTCAACCCAAGAATGTGCCACCTTATTTTTCCGAGCTCTTCTTCTAGCTGCACTAGGTGTTCGTCAAGCCGTAACGTGCGTCCGTTATACGTCTCCAAGGTCAGTTGGGTTTGGCGGCCATTCGCAACCCGGGGATTCTTCGCCGTTACCGTGACCGCCGCCAAAATCAGGAATAGCAAGGCGGCCGGGAACTGGGGGCCGTGGTTGATTTTGGCTTGCCATAGGAGGTTTTGCCCATAATCGCCACGCTGGGCATGCGGGTTGGCGATCGCAGATCGCAACTTCTCGCACTAGTGATGCTGCTGCCCGTCAATAGTCTGCGCCATTTAGTTGCGAAGCTTTATATAGAAATGGTTATACCGCCATTTGTCGGTTGTCAGAGCCTCGTTTGTTATTCAGCAGGGTGCACCACGAGCAGGTGAGGTTGACTTGGGGCACTGAGATGGTAAGTGTGCCCCCTTACACCCCACCCCACCCCACCCCTGTGAAATGTTATTATTTATTAATTCTCATTGAGGACGCGGCTTACAAAACATGACTTTAATATTAAACTGTTAATTATATGTCCATCGCGCGGTAAACTCTAATTGCGCGATTTAGGATTTATGTGACGTCAGGTTTTTGATGCGTAGTTTGCATGTGGCGATGTAGATGCCACAGTTATAATAACTGAAATTTTTGAATCAAATATACGTTCAAGTTAATAAATCCCTAACCTCTCATCTCCACAGCTGACAACAAACTCCTAAGCCCAAAACTAACTTCAGACGTATCAAACATGGACCCAGACATCCTAATGAACTCAATGGAACGCATAACTCTACTCTACAAAGTCCTCCGCCAATCAAAAGAGAGAGAAAGCAAGAAAATCATAACAACATCCCTTAAATACTTTTTAAGAGAGACTCTACCACCGGCGGCGACTTTGAGTAGAGTCGTCATAGAGTTTCTAGAGTGTTGCAAAGAGAGTGAGAGGATTAGAATGGAGATTGCGTCGGATAGAGATCGCTGGGTTGATTGTGCGGTTATGAATGCTGAGATTGTTTTTGAGGTAAGATTTTTCATTATGATTATAAACTGGTTTTTGGGTTGTTTTCTTTTTTTGATTTCGTCGAACTTTACGAAATGTATCATTTACACAAGAAAAAGTATTTGCTGTTCTAGGACTTATTTTTCAACCAGAATCAATTTTAGTCTGAATCAGTAATAAACAGTTATAAAATAGCGGGAGAACTGTTTTTAATCAATTACCACGAATTTTCTAAACTCCACTTAACTTTGATACCTTAGGGTTAGTTGACCGCGACGTGAAGCAACGCGACGCTGCTCGCACTTTTTAACAATTATCGTACTTATTTTCTTCACGAAAAGGTATAATGTCTGTGCGAACGTGTACGCTGAGATGCCTGTACGCCTTATTTTGTAGTAAATAAATTCGATATTGTATTGGATCATAAAAAAGTTCGCGTCGCGTCGCGTCTTGGTGTGGACTGACCCTTAAGGCGGATTTCACCAATGAAACTGAACGCGATCAGCATTTCTAAAACGCGTTCAAGACCTATTACGACAGCTATTAGACACTGACAGATCTTGAACGCGTTTAGATGAACTGAACGCGTTTAATTTCACACTTAGTATTATTTCGTAGTCACTGCATTCCCCATATGACAGCATGAGTTGTAAATTTAAGTTTATGGTTGAGAATTTGGCCTTGAAGTTACTTATAGTATATTCTAAATATTCGTTTATTCTTCCACAGGTATTCCAAACATCGATTACTCAAGACCAGCTCCCAGTCCTATCCGGCTGGATATTCGAAGCACTATGCCACTTACTGAACGGCAAAGTAACATCAAATCTCCTTCCATACTGTTTACAAACCTTACTGGTTTCAGCCAGTTCAAACCAGCTCATACGTCACGTGTCCCCACTGTGTTACCATATATTAAGGATAGGTTTCCTCAAAAGTGGGGAGATGTCAGAAAATTGGGGAATTTTTAAAGAGTTTTTGAGTAGTAAAGTAGGAATGTCTTTCAATGATAGAAGATTGTTGTGTGTTGTCTCAATAAAATCTGATTTTACAGGATCTCAAATTGAAAGGTTGAAGGAACTTTGTAATAGTAATGAGTGTCTAGCCGATTTGGCTTTGTGCTTGAATTTGTAATTCTTAGGTGGAAAATTGAAGGGTTTTAATGGTATCTCGAATTCTGGTAGCTTGGTTAAGCGTTTTCCTGGAGTCCGCTTCGAAGAAGTGCTCGTCGACGCTTTTGATTATTTAAAGGATTTTTTTCCCCTTGACTGAATCTATTGTACCTTCGTTGTCTTAAATTCATTCAGTTATGACAATTTGCAATATATTTTTTGGTTCTGTTTCTTGTTTATAATACCTTCATAAATATAATAATTAAAGGTGATTATAAAAGTCAGTTATAATATGCGGTACCATTAAGCCTTCTTTAAAAATCAAGTGTGAAAGTACTTGTAGGCAATTTTATTCTGTTTACTTAATTCTCTAAATTCCTTCAAAGCAAAATTTTCATTCCAGAGTAGATTTATATTGTGATTTTGAGATTGGTCGTAATAGAATAAGTATATATGAACTTACTAAGCAGGCAGGCTAAAATGGTTCATATTTAAAACGTGCTTAGGATCTATGCGTTTAAACACTATTTCGTCGAAGCAAAACCTCTAAGGCTGACTGTCCACTGAAGCGGAGAGGAGAGGAGCGAACCGGAGCTATGTCAATATTAACCAATAGAATGGCATAAAATATCCGCCCCGCTTCAGTGGACCACTTCACTTCACTACCTCGCTCCGTATGAATGTGGCAGACAGCCTAATAGTAATAATAGGATGACATTGAAAGCGGGGGGGGGGGGGGGGGGCCTTGTTGCTAAACATTATTTTGTGAAATTGTCACAGAAATTTAAACAAGATGGCGGCGTTACTTACGATTTTGGCCACGCGTCAAAAGAACCTTGTAGCTGGGCAAGCACGGCCTTGTGACATGCCTCGAGTCAAACATTTGATCACAGTTTAGTCATATAAAATAGATGACATGTCATAGTAGAGGCGTACTCGAGGCATGTCACAGTAGGCCGTGCTCGCCCCCCAGTGTTGTACTCTTTTTCTTCTTAGCGTGTCGATCTAAATAAACTCGGCCCAGAATTCGGCTACGTGTTTGGCGCCATCAGTTCCTGTAACGTGCAGCTGACAGCACACGCAGGACACGACATTAAGTGTCCCATTGTTTGTGAAACAGCACCACATTTTTACACTCCACGAGAAGACTCCGCTTATATAAATCTCCACCTGCTGTTCCTTGCTTCAGCCAACCTGGGTCTGGAGTCTGTTTAAAGACCTCCAGGCTAACGTTGAAATGTTGAGCGTTATACAAATAACGCTCGAAATGGGTAAAGAGAAATTAGGCCGTATTTTGGTTCGATAATGGTATTAACAGAACATTACATTGCCTGCCTGCTTAGTGCGTCACGGAAAGTTGATAAAAGAATAGTATAGAAAATATATTGCTTGTTTTTCTGCTCATCCTATGAGGAACACATCGTGAGTTTAAGAAATCGTTTGAGATTCGAATTAAGTTTGAAAATGTCTTCGTCAACTCTGTAGAAAGTTATCAAGAACAATTATCTAGTTTGAGTATAAAACGTCTCGTCTATACAAGGTAATTTAACACTACTAATTTAACGCCCGGGTCTAGTCAACCACACAGTGGTAACACTTGCACTGGGAAAATCGACCTTACGACATAAAGGCGCTGTCAATGTCAAATTGTTATCAGTCTTGTGCGTTTGACTGTACATACAATGCTATGATATAATTCTTGTATAGGCTAGATTAATCTCAGAGCTATGTAGCTCTATTGTCAACGAGTAGGAATGTGAAAAAAGTATCGATATCAGTATATAAAGGAGCGATGTTATGAATTTATGATACATAGTATATTTGCTTGTGAAAAACATGTTATTATTCATAATTTTAGGTGCAATACATTTAATACAAACGAGATAATAATGTTTATTAAAAATACTCGAATACTCAATAGTTAGGTATCGATACTTTTTACAGATAAATATCGATACTTATGACAAGAACTTCGGACGAGGCGCTTTCAACAGATTTTTTTTATAATAGCAGCAATATTTTATTAGTACATAGTACAAATTAAATGAACAATGTTATTTCATTATTCAATTACTAATAGTTTATTAATATAATAACAGTATATTAAAATAATCGCGCTTATATTTTTCGATGTAGATTAATTTATTAATTTCTAAACTAATATTATAATATTTCAATACTAAGAGAAGATATTTTGAAAATCGGTAGAGGTAATAATATATTGCAATAATAATGTTTTTAGACTATTTACTACAGGAATAATAGTAGTCAAAGGTAATTCAACGTTTATTGAAATTGTAGGTTAAAATATTTTTTTTTTCATTTAAACATATATCAACTTTACCTGCATATAAATAAAGTTGATTTTAGAGTGACTAGTACTATTTGAAAAGATGTTAAAAATGGTTGCAGCGGAAACTTAATTATACAAAGGAGTTATTTTTGAATTTTAACTAAAATAATGGGTTTATAATAAATAACCATTAATTTGTATTTGTGTATTTTGCACTTCCAAATAATTGTAATCCTTATTCATTGAATGACAAAGTTATATTTCCTTTGGATGGCAATCGCGAGAGACGTCGATGTGACGTCATTGTTCTCTAGTGTCTTATAAATTATTTCACTTTAAAACTGTATGATAATGTTGTACAATATGTATATTTTATGAAATTATGTAATTGAAATATTTATAATTATATTTTTAACTCGAAGCTTCAGCAAGTTAATAAATAAATAGTGTAACGGTTGTGTTTTATTTTTATTGATACAATACCTACATATCGACCACTGGGCAAGAATCTCTAAAATCTATTCAAACGTTATTTCCAATTATTTCCCCCCTTTCTATACTTGCAAGTACAGTCGAACAAGCTATTTGATATACAGGTGGATGACTTGTAAACACTTTAAACAATTTTGTGAGTGTTTTCAGTACCTAGTCAACAATCCTTTTACATCACTCTCCTAGGCCATAAGCTCAAAAAGTTAAATTATACACACAATTAAAACGAATTTTGGCAGTGTAGCGGAAAATGAATATATTTCGCCTGTAGGTATACCAAATAGTTTGTTCGACTGTACGTATCTACTGATTTCGATAAGATTTTATATTTTACATACATTTATAAGCTCACGCCTTCCCATGGGGGTAGGCAGAAACTACAGAACACCACCTGTTACTATCCTTACAAACTCCTTTTGCCTCGTCTACGTTCAAAAATCTGGTATCTAATTGTGTAGGTAATTTATTTTTTCGTTACCGATTAAGATTGTTTCATTTTGACAGTTCAACAACTTTCACTGCGTTATTTACGCTGTAGGGCAGTTTTTTTTTTTCGAAATTATTACGCAATGGATTTGACATTTCTTTCAAACCGATTACGATTCTGATTGATCGTGTATTATGCTATAGTGCTGGTCATACACGCACGCCGCGCGCCGGTTGCTTGCAATTACAACTAGGTATTGGATTTATTATGGTTAACTTAAAATTCGACTCATTTACCTACCTAAATAATTATATGCAGCTAAAATAATACATAGTTTAAATAATCAAAGAGTCTTTAGTGATCCAACGCCTGAAGATTCTGATGTTCTCATGAAGATCATACAATGTTGGTAAGTATTATGATTAAATCATGCTACCCCCGATTCGCCACACCTCTTGAAAATTCGTACCGTGCGTGTTGAATACTGTTTATTTATACGGAAGGAGGCGAACAGAGGCCTATTTCATTATCCAACAAATGTCTACGATAAGCTAAGTAGATGGAAGTCCAGATAATCGGGCAATGCATTATCAAAACGCGGCGAGTACAGTGAGTCACAACGAAAAATATTAACATTTACTTATTATCAGAAGATTATCCACTATCAGCGATAATTGTTGATAGAAATAAAGCGAAATCATCTTTTAGTATTGTGTATTTCTGTCAAAATGGCGGTCACCCGTCGCGGCTACATTTTTTGTGCATTTTTATCGAGTGTGCTCTGCGTTTTAGTGGTTGTTGTCGCTCTTGCAAGTGGAAGTTGGGTGAGTTGATCACTTTTCTTTAAGTATGACTAAATTCCTTACTTAAGCTGTATTCATCATCATAATCATAATCAGCCTGGAATGTGCCCACTGCTGGGACAAAGGCCTCCTCTGTGAGAGAGAGTGGGCCGTAATCCACCACGCGGGCCCAGTGCGGGTTGGTAGATGTCGCATGTCTTCGAATTTTTGGTTCTAAGACATGCCGGTTTCCTCACGATGTTTTCCTTCACCGTTTTGAGAACAGTGGTGATGAAATTATTTACACAAAGTAAAGCGCCTGCCAGGGTTCGAAACTACGACCTACAACTCGTAAATCGCGGCCGTTACCACTGCGCCACCACTGCTCTCAAAGTTGTTAGAGCGGCAATAGAACTATTACAATCTGTGAAAATTTCAACTGTCTATCTATTATGATTCATTAGATAGAGCCCGCTGACAGACGACATACGGACAACGGAGGTTTAATAATAGGGTAGGTACTGTTGGGTACGGAACTCTAAAAACATTCCTAAATACAAAATCTAGTAGTTAGGTATGTTGACTCGCGATGTTGTCGACAAAAGGCATGTGCCGATCATAGTGCCGATAGTCGTTACATTCAATGGTTTAATAAGAGTACAGTCCCGACTAACACCTGCACGCGTAGCATGACCACGGTAGAAATGGGTTTTGTCGACGGAAGAATAGACAAAATGACAGATTGTACCTAATTGTTTATCTGTCATTTTGTCTATTCTTCCGTCGACAAAACCCGTTTGTCGAATGTTTGAGTCTCTTTGTAGGTATTTGGATCCAGGATTTGATGCAGTAAGGAGTAGATACTTCTAGACATGACACGTAGGTAGTGTAGTTACTTCCAGAAGGAAATCAGTCAAAACTTAGGTACCTACTTATTACACTTCGTAAAAATACAGAACGAAAGGAAATGTGTAGTACAGTGGGCTTAAAACGGTCACTTTAGCAGAATCATAATATGAAAATATTATGAATCATCGTAAAATGTCACAAACTGACAATTCATAATATGATCTGCGTGTAATACTTATTAGGAAATAATTCATCTGTTTTGCAGTGCAATTGCAGTTTTTTTTTAATGGAGATTCATAAAATGGTCCACAAATTATGAATTGCTTTTATGTCAAACTAGTTGTGGCCCGCGGTTTCACCCGCGTAAGTCTCGATCCCGTGGGAATATCGGGATAAAAAGTATCCTATGTGTTAATCCAGGTTATAAACTATCTGTTTGCCAAATTTCATCCAAATCCATTCAGCAATCCAAACACACAAACACACAAACTTTCACATTTATAATATTAGTAGGATTAGAGGAATTGCTAATGACAGCTGGGATTCAGGAAATGAACTGCTTTTAGAGGAATTGCTAATGTGGCCGGTTTAGGCCCCCAGTGGGGTGACTAAAGGAAAACTACTTAAGTATATCCGGTTGTTTAGCAATATCTGTGCGCTAATGTGTTTTTGGTCAAGCTTAAATGGAACTGGGCTGGCCACATTCTGCCACATGCCAGAGGAGCTATAGGATTAGATAACTACACAGTGGGTCCCAAACGGCAGCATATGGCAACGCGGCACGCCCAGGAGGAGATGGTCGGACGAACTCGACTGAAGATAGGGATACGTGGAATGAAGGAAGAGAGGTCTTTGCCCTGCAGTGAACAGCTGATGATAATAATAATGGGTTTTTACATTTTTCCAGTAGTAGGTAGTTAATCTGGATTTGTGTCCGGTTGATGATAATGTAGGGAACATTATCAGGTTCCTACAGAAATGTTAAAAAACAGAACCAAGATAAATACTCCTCTGTGAAACCCCTTCAAATTCAGGCGTGATGTTATTTTATTTTGATTTGCCCAAAAATTAACACTGTGAGCGAACGAGTGGCGCGAAGTGAGCCTAGGAACGTGCGTGGGGTGCGAACACAGAAATCGCGCCGTCGACGTAATAAGTACTCAATATTGTAATTTCTACTTGATTACAAGTTTTATTTCTGCATCGCATTTTTAATGTGCATCCCACATCCTGCACAGTGCCTATTGGCGAGACAAAACACTAGAAAAGCGGGAAAGGCTATGGGGAGGACTTGGCCCAGAAGTAAAGCTTCAAAAGATAGAGTTTAACCTTGCTACTGTAAATCTTAAAGAGAAAAACAATCATTTAAATACTTATCAATGAATATCGATATATATTAATAGCCTTTATTGTCTATTAAATAAAACTCATATCTATTGATAAACTACACCAGGAATTTTATTAGCCTAAATAAACGCCGAAAGACATGATTCCAACAAGTCATAATTGTGTTCATAAACAATGTTATACATACATAACATTATATACTTAAACTCACGCCTATATTCCCTCGAAGGGCAAGGCAGTAGGGTACCCATAGTAGATCCCTACACTCACATTTCGGCAGATATAGGTACCTATAATGTTATATAGCGATCATTGCAACTTATGCATCTCACAAATCGTCGTAATCACCAAGCATAGCTAAGGAAATTTATTAGCAAGAAGGTGGAAGAGGTTTGGCAACACCAAACCTCTTTGTGAACATAGGCCTTTCTAATCGCTGGCATTTCTGCCACGGAACGCCTTCAAATACTTCAGTTTCTGTAAGGCATTTGGTTTTTATGGAAAACTAGCTGCGCCCCGCGGTTTTACCCACGTAAGTCTCGATCCCGTGGGAATATCGGGATAAAAAGTATCCTATGTCCTAGAGGCCTAAACCGGCCACATTAGCAATTCGTCTAAAAGCAGTTAATTTCCTGAATCCCAGCTGTCATTTGGCAATTCCTTTAATTTGACATAGAAGCAATTCATAATTTGTGGACCATTTTACGAATCTCCATAGAAAACTGTCAAACAGATGAATTACTTCGTAATATGAATTACACGCAGATCATGTGTGCAAGCGTAACAAACAAACAAACTCACTTTCGTATTTATAATAATTAGTTATGGAAAATGTTGACAATCTCGTCACTAGCAGCGCCGAGGCGTCTCCGTGCCCTGTGATTCTACCAAATTATCACCAACTATCTGACAAGTCCGAACTTTGTCAGATACCTACTTAGTTAGTGATAATTTGGTTGTTGTAAACAAACAAGTGAATACTGCTGCCAACTTCTTGGCAACAACACATTGTTACATAACGTTACTCAAAAGGAGAGAGAGTGTTATAATTAATGTAAGTAGGAATAAAATATAGTAGGTAGGTACCTGGCCGACCGGGCTCTGCTCGGGTGGAAATAGATAAACATAATATTATCTAGGTGTACCAACGTTGTATCTATTAATCGATTTTTACAGTTTCGAGACCTAGCTAAATCGATTTTTTCAGTTACGAGACCTAGCTAAATCGATTTTTCCAATTACGAGACTCAGCTAAATCGATTTTTCCAGTTACGAGCCCTAGCTAAATCGATTTTTCCAGTTACGAAACCTAGCTAACTCGATTTTTCCAGTTACGAGATCTAGCTCAATCAATTTTTCCAGTTACGAGACCTAGCTAAATCGAATTTTCCAGTTACGAGACCTAGCTAAATCGAATTTTCTAGTTACGAGACCTAGCTAAATTGATTTTTCGCCCCCGTAAATGTAACCCCTTTTGCATCTTTAATCGAAAACGGCAATATTTTTATTATATGAATGAATGAATGAATGAAATGCAACGTCCCCAGCGTGGCTTAACCAGACTCGATAAATCGAATGAACCCCAGGATTTGCACTAGCCCCTGGAGCCTCGTGGTTCATGGGGCTACAGAGGCCATTGCATATCAAAGAGTAGACCGGGGGGCGCGGGTAATGGTAGGGAAATAGACTGTGCCCGTCGGGATAGGGAAGGATTTGCGAGCTTACCGGATATGCATCCTTGAGTAAGCAATGGACTAGTGGAGAGACGGGTAATATTTATATAAGGATGGGCATCTTTTTACGACGTCGCCGCCAGTTGGCTCCATTCGATCTTCACCGTTGAATCCATTGGCGGAGATATGCTGCGTTCTCGGCTCTTTTCTATTTCCTTGCTGTGTTATGCTACAATTTGCTGTTTTCTGTGTCTTCGTCCGAAGACTCGCTGCTGTCCGTTTCAGGTTTCTAGCATATCTCGCTGGCTGCAATCTTGATCTTGTTTCGGTCTTCAGCCGCGTCCATCCAGAAGTCGATTTCCTTGGCGAAGCGTGCCATGTCCTGTTTTAGGTTGTCGTTCCATGTGTAAATCGGTCGGCCTACTTTCTTGGATCTGGCCTTGTACTGCGTTGCTGCATATAATAGTTGCCGGGTCTGTGAACATGTGCGAGATAGCACATCCTGTGGTTCTTGATGCGTTAGGTTGCGGTTACGTCTAACATTTCATGCATTTTCATTTGTCTTGGTTTCTTCCTACCGTGAAGTCTCTCATGATGATTTTCCCTGTCAGGATGGTTCAGTCCAGCTTCACCGGTGAACCTTTTGGCGTGGTTAAACTGCTTTCTCGATTCTTTTCTTCTTAGTTCTGATGCGTTTTCGTTGTTTATGTCTATAAGCTACGTCGCGATACCTACAAGTTTCAACCTGTAGATCGCCGCTGCTCACCTCAGGTTGATGCGATTGCAAATAACATAGTTCTAAGTTAAAAGTCCATTCGGCATAATAAGTAATTAATACCAAAACTCCCAACCCACGTCGCCCGAATTTTTCTTCTTTGTTCATAGTTACATCGCCGAAACCCATAACCAACCACTTTCAAAACAAAATCCCGCGCACAAGATGACCACCTCTGTTACTGGTTCTATAGCGGCCAAGCGCTTTTTATGGCTTTGCCTGAAAGTACTATGGCGGGCGCGCATCTTAATATCACAAGGACTATTCCCGCCCGCAGCGTTCGGCCACTATTTAACCCACACTCATCAACGAATAAAATTGCAGCATCAGATTTTTGTTGCGACCCGTTTCTTGTAAATGAAAATAGAGCCAGGGTTGAGTAAACTTTGTTGAAATGCCCCGTTGTGGCATTCTATAATATACCCAAATAGTGAGCATCTTAAAAGTTAAAATACCAATTGCTATGCAGCCTAAAAGGGTCGGCGCGGGCGCCCACATCTGGCGAGGGTTAAGAGGCTGCGCGAAATTTTGTTTCCAAAGCCGTTAGGTATGCGTGCCCGGAACAGTAACAGCATCACTCACCAAGTCACCGCTCGCTAAAAAAGGTAACACTAGAACCCACGCAGTATGTTTTAAAGTTGGGTCATTATTTAGCCAATTAAACCTGTAGTGACTTAAAATGACGGCGTGTATCTTGCAGAGAGGAGCAAGTCGCTGTAATATGGAAAGATCTCACCAGATTAGCCTGCACGACCATTGGCGACCACCACCACCACCAGAACCAAAAACACCAACATCACTTAAATAACTAACTATCATTAAAAACAAAAACCATGAAACTACACATTACACAACACACCACCACCCGATAAAATACCGATTTTGAAGAGTTCGATTTCGCCGGCAAGCGAGGCGTGCTTGCCTCTTGCTTCATCGAAAACGGCAATATTTGTATTATAGTACAAATATTGCTCATTTAAACGGATTACCTACTTGAGTGCGAATGGATAAACCTTCCGGAATAAATTCTGAAAATGATTCAAGGGTGAATACAGCATCAAAATTTATTGTGTAGTTTAGAAGAATTAAGCGGATACAGACACAAAACCTGCTGCGCCCTCGAGACTGTTGCGTACTGGTATAGACTGAGATCTCGAAGCGCGTAGAATCGGCTGTTTTCTATGAAGACGTAATACTGTTACCTACTTATAAATTGTGGCCCGAGGCAGCGGTATAAGTTTTTCGACACGAAAATGCACGATTCCTATGGGATAAACGGGAGTGAAGCTGCGGGTAAAAGCAATTGTGAGATAATTTCTCTAATAACTAATGTGTAAGAGCATTGTTTCAGGTTACATCAACAGCAACAGCGCCAATTCAAGCGGGTGACAGCACAATCAGATATGGCCTGTTCAGGGGAGAGCTCACAATACGAGAACTGATCACACCAAGTGCTAACACGCTTTACAGTAAGTATGTAGGGAAAAAAAATTTAATGAAATTTTCAGAGGCCTCCCACTAGGTGGACCGATGACCTTGTGAAGGCCGCAGGAATCCGCTGGATGCGGGAAGCACAGAACCGGTCGAAGTGGCGGTGCTTGGGGGAGGCCTATGTCCAGCAGTGGACGTCTTTTGGCTGAAGGCGCGATATCGCGGGTGCGACAAGGGTCGCGCTGCCTGTCGCGCCCGCGATATCGTGCCAGTTTGTACGAGCCTTGAAATGATGACGATAAAATTAAATTAAATGAAAGTATTAATTATGTATATCGGAATCACTTTTACACGTCAAAATAAAAAATAAATAAAAAATAAGCTAGGTGAGGTCGGCGTTTCCTATCTGACTCCTCTGAGAAGAAAAGCCGAAACAAACTCAGAGGTCACAGTCTCTTTTAAAGTCCAGACATAAAAATCTTGGTCAGATCTTGTGAAGACCATATATTTACCCCATACCATACCGACCATAGATTAGGTAGTGTCTGAAATGGTATTTTGAGGAAAGAACCACACATATTTGATCTGTTTAGTCTGGGCATACATTTGTCAGTAATCGTGGATCTCAATTCGGAACTTTAGGAGCTCAACAACTCGACGAACAATATTAAAGAAATGACATTTGGGTAGGCCGCATAAAGTGCCTACTCAAACTGCCAGACCATCATTAAAACTAACTGAGAAACGCCCTTTCTTCAACTATGTCAAAATGATTAAAATGTAGGCCTGTGTAATATGACATCAACGATAGCACTTTTTAATAAAACCGTTTTGAATTACCCAACACTGTATACAGATTTATGATATTAATAAAGAATGATTTATGCCTTAATTAGGTCAGGTCAATGTATCATTCACGGTATACTTTATTATTATCTACCACAGAATATTGTTTACGCGTTTTCCGGGAAACTTTTGTGATTTTATCTGATGATGTTGCCCCGATATTAAAAAATTATCCTTACTTAAATTATAAAACAATGTTCCCCGCTGCGTCTATCTGTCTGAACGCGATAAACTCAAAAAACTACCGAACGGATTTCCAAACGGTTTTCACCAATGGACGGAGTGATTCATGAGGAAGGTTTAGGTGTATAATTAATTAAGGTTTGGTGTAAATTGTCTGAATTATGACGGTGAATGTTGAAGATGTCGGAAAAAAACTCATGCCGACTGGGAGTTTTACTGGGGTTATTCGACTAATCTCCATTGACAATCCCTATCAATGGGAATTTGTGAACTTTCTGGTCCTCAAATCCCCACTAATAGGAATTTGAGGACAAGCGTTCACAAATCCCCAAGTACTGGCGTGAGCCGCGTAAACCAATAGAGTTATGATATAAAAACAATATACTATGGAATTAGTACTGCTGACGGAATTAGTACTACTGATATTCAGCTGCATCCGGTTAGACTGGAAGCTGACCCCAACATAGTTGGGAAAAGGCTAGGCAGATTGATTGATACTATGGAATTAGTACATTGTTTACCTGGATTAAAACATAGGATGCTTTTAATCCTGTGGGATATAATTCCGACATCTACGCGGGCGAAGTCGCGCTAGTAAGTAATATCTTCATCAAAATTTACACTCACGATATCTGGTAGCTAATCAGTCAATTTTAATGAGGTATCAAATGTCATGTTAGCTGTTTGATTTATGTTATTTTATCGACATTATTATAATCGGGCCGAATCTCGGCATTAATTTTGTCTATAATGGAAATTATTATACCTACTGCAAAGTTTGCATCCTAACTATATATACTGGGTGTTAGGGTACGCTAACACCCTGTATAGAAATTAAATTCATGGGCATCCTCTTAAAGGGCCATTGTTCTCATCATTACTCAACCTGCACTATGGGACCAATACCAAAATCGCGAAAAAAAAACAGCTGTTCGTTTCTACATTTATGTTTGATTTTATATGCTATTTTTCGTGATTTCGGATTGGTCCCATAGTGAAAGTTGACCATATGAGTACATACCATACAGTACACAGTAATGAGTACAATGACCCAATGGGCCACCTTCCATCTTGCCCCGCATGCCCAGTCACCTGCATACGTGAGGACCTAATGTAGCTGCGTCAGCAAACGGTATTCAGTTTGCTGAAGTTTGGAACAAAAAAAAAAAAAAGTTATTTTTGCCATCGAGACGTTAGCTGGAACACATTGCAGGTACACAATCAATTACACTATTGTCGATGTCTACATCTTTATGACGCTGAATTTTTTAATTTTTTTTATTGATTCCAAAATCTGTATTAACAATAATATAATTCTAAAGTCTGCCAAACTGCATAACACTTTGTCGGCAGTTGTTCTCGTCTAGCAATGGAATACTTGAATTTTGAAAATTAATGAATGCTAAGTAAACTATAGAATAATAATCCCTACAGTCGAGATAAAAAATCTAACTTTTTACAAAAAGGCATTCTCGCAAATGCGAGGTTTGTTACAGATATAGCTACGGACACAATGAGAGATGTTTTTATTGAACTCTTTTAAGTTGGTCGCTACCGTGCGCTTGCACTGGCGAAACATTACAACAAAACATGTTTAAATCTCTAGTTCCTGTGAAAATTTTTATGGAACATTGACAGAAGATAGAGATTTCAACATGTTTTGTCGCAAATGTTTTGCCAGTGCAAACACACGGTTAGACTTGACATGCGATATTAGTTTTGAGGGTAGCTCATTCACTAATGTTGATACTACGTACCTTCTTGTGCGCTTACCAAAGTAATTTGTTACTGTTGTAAATATACCACGAGTTTCCTAAAGTACAAGTTCGTAAAAGCCTTAAAGGCGACAAAGTCATGTTACCTCTAAAAGGGTTAACAAAATAATACCTTTACAAACATCAAGAGGGTTCTATTAATAAATCATTTTGATCAAAATTCGCGTTGCTCTTTACAAAATATTTTCGAGTAAAATTGCAAAACTAATAACTTTTACTCCAGGGAGTGTCGGGTTTTCTTGGGGGCTACGAAATAAGCGGTGTTAATGTATAGGAAGATGGCACAAAAAAAACAAGAATAATTTCGGGACCAACTTCTACTTTTAACGGTTATAGTTACGTCATGTTCTCCGTCATCTGTCTGACCGCGGCGTAGTTCGCAGACTCCCTACTACAAAGCTGTAATTTGGCAAGGGTAATCATATCAAACACGTAATTTTTTTATTAGGGGGAGATTTTTTTTTTTTTCTAGTTCTTATTTTACCTACACGTAAAGTGGGGATGATTTTTTTTCCGTCTATTTCATGGTGTGGGGTGTCGTTGGATAGGGTGTGTGAAAATCATTTTTCGATTCAAGGATCCGTTAGCGAAATAAAGTGCAAATTTTTGTTAGAGTCCAGTTTTCGCCCTCCTGCCAGCTAAATGGCTGTTTCTGTTTTATTTGTGCCATCTTCTTATACATTGAGTATGATTCTTATTATTTGATAGATATTATTAATTTAGGATGATTCTTCTTCCCTTTGATTATTTGTTTGTATAGAAATAGTGTTGCGCTGCAAAATAACTAAAACAAACAAACCAACTTTATTATACTGGTGTGCGTGACAGCTACGTCTTACACTCGCTCCACGTCATTGTGCTTTTCTAGTGTGCGTGCATTTAGCGGCCAACAGTTGGACGTAATTTTTTTCAACGAGTTCACAGCTTTGTCTGTCTATCTAGACATTATGTATATCTTTGCTTCTTCCTTTGTTGGTTTACAGTGCAACACAACTTAGATGTAGCATAAATGTTAAAATTTGCACTCATTAATTTCAATTTTACGAATGTATTTGGTTATATAACTTTATAAGTTATTGCGTTTGCATAAAGATCATTTTCACCTAAAGCAGTAATAAAGATTGAAGATGTTGAAGGCGCACTCAGTTCGAATG
This sequence comes from Lithophane ornitopus, assembly GCA_948473465.1. Classification (NCBI taxonomy): domain Eukaryota; kingdom Metazoa; phylum Arthropoda; class Insecta; order Lepidoptera; family Noctuidae; genus Lithophane; species Lithophane ornitopus. The sequence goes on from OX419636.1 coordinate 4,442,940, forward strand.
GTGATCGGTTTTACGAATTTTGCCGATGCTACATCTAAGTTGTGTCGTACTTTACGTGTGTGTATAGTTCATTCCGTTGTCATGTTTTAGGAAGGTAGATAGCGGGGATGCCCATCGTACAAAATTTGCCGGAAGTACATATCGTATTCGCTCCTTCAGTATGATAAGAATTGCTATCTAAGTAATAATGATAAATAGCTATACATACCTACTGTACAGGTGTGCTGTGTAGGTGTCAGTGGCAGTGTAGGTTATGTGACGGTAGTGATATTCTGTTTAAGAAAATGAACAGAAAACATACAACATTATTTTTTCTTTATGCTAAACCCGAAAAGGGGTCATTGTACTCATCATTTTGAACAACTTTTTCTATGGGACCAACATTGAAATCGCGAAAAAAAAATCTGCTGGTCCCTACATTTGTGCTGTTTACTTAAATTGACAAAATGTATGGAAGAGCTGATTTTTTTTTCGCGATTTCAATGTTGGTCCCATAGAAAAAGTTGTTCAAAATGATGAGTACAATGACCCCTTTTCGGATTTAGCATAAAGAAAAAATAATGTTGTATAAAGGCTCCCGTAACTGAGGCAATGTTTTACTTACTTCAAGTTTATAATCAAAGTTACATCATCGACGTTTGTTATTAATCACATCGCGCCTGTCTCCGGGAGCCTTTATACGTATTGGAGTTCTGGGTTCGATCTCCACATCAGGGTAAAGTGTATATTGGAGATTCCCATTTGAAGTTTTTACACTCGGCACTCAGTGCTAGCCATTTTTAACCGACTTCTTCAAAAAGGAGGAGGTTCTCAATTCATCTGTATGTTTTTTTTTTTTTTTTTTGTATGTATGTTACGCGATTACTCCGCCAATTATGAATCGATTTTGATGATTCTTTTTTTGTATGGTAGGTCATGCTTCCGAGGTGGTCCCATATTAATTTTATTAACTTTGCTTGCGTAGTTTTTGAGTTAGCTTCAATATTACGTATTTTACCCACATAGTTTATCTAGACGATGTATTCATTTATTCCTTCACTGTTATTTATATCAGCTAGTGGTATGCGAATTTGTGTGGTAGGCACCACAGCTAAAAAGTGAAAAATAAAAATTTATTACAAAAAAAAAAAGACTTCCAAAAAAAACACTCAAAACTGAAAAATAACTTTAATTTTGGAAGTCGGTGTCTTTGCTTTTCAATTTTCGTTTTTTGCCACCGACTTCCAAAATTAAAGTTATTTTTCAGTTTTGAGTGTTTTTTTTGGAAGTCGGTTTTTTTTTTGTAAAAAGTTTTTTCTTTTTTGCTCTAATTACTGACCACTGTAGAAAGGCAGACTTTAATGCCTTAGCCATTTTCTGCCTTCCTCAGGGTGAAGCAGAGACAAAACATAGGTTGTGCAATGTTTGGCCTTTGTGAGCGGTTAGTGGCAATAGGGATGCCCCCTATTACATGGGGCTTTCTAACCCGTTGATAAATACAGACGTGATTTTATAATGTGTTATGTATTTTCATATTTTTTCTTTTTAATAACAATGGTATACGCTGAATAGAAATATCGGTAACTTTATTTCCTTTTTTTCTTTTGTTTTACTGTACCCGTTGGTTTTGTGGCCCAACAATAAGGAACAAATTAAACTACAAGACAATACGCTTTTTGTTTGCAACATTAGGTAAATTCATCCTCGTCTGTCATCAATTCATAATCTAAACAAATGACTTCTATAAAAACTTAATTTGTAACTGAGGCAATGTTTTATGGCTCTATCTATATAAAGAAGTACTTCATCATCATCATCATCATTTCAGCCGAAAGACGTCCACTGCTGGACATAGGGCTCCCCCAAGCACCGCCACTTCGACCGGTTCTGTGCTTATCGCATCCAGTTTTTCCCGCGGCCTTCACTAGGCCATCGGTCCACCTTGTAGGGGGCCTTCCAAATCTACGTCTTCCGGTACGCGGTCACCACTCCAGAACCTTTCGGCCCCATTGGCCATCTGTTCTGCGAGCAATGTGCTGCTCACTGCCACCTAAGTTTGGCAATACTTCGGGCTATGTACCTTGGTTCTCCTACGGATCTCTTAATTTCTGATTCGATTTTAGGGGTATGGGAAACAGGGTGTAAAGTTCACTCATCCACCATAGAAAAGGGAGGATCCTCCTACCAGACGGGTGTTGTGTCTGGCGGGCAACTGCCCAACGATTGATGTTGGGTCCACTGCACGGTAAACTTTAATTGCGCGATGCAGGATTTATGTGACGTCTGTCTGACGTCAGGTCTTTGATGCGTAGTTCGCATGTGGCGATGTAGATACCGCCACACGATCACGCAAGAAGTAATTACTTCAAATTTATAATCAAAGTTACATCATCGAGGTCCGAGAGCATGGGGGGCAGCTTCCCACTTTTCGCCTTCGCCCTTTTCTGGTGAAAGCCACCGTAAATTCTGGTTTACAGGAGTTATGTCAAGAGGTCTCCTCAAAAAATCCATTAAATACAGTCGACCTCGTAAGCGCTTTACCACTTTTGACAATGATTCGCAGTAAATTGAAACTTCTTCTTCAATAAGGGATGATTTCGATTTGTTCTGAGATATTGACACTAACAGCTCTTGAATGTAGATAAGATGTTCTGCTAACGTTCAGAATATTGATAGCTCTTGAACCCAGTTAAGAAGTGCTGATCACGTTCAGTTTCTTTTGTAAAATTGTTACTAAGGTTGTAACTACCTAACTGACAAATAGACTTTGCAGTGCAAGTGAAATTCAACCTTAGGATATAATAAACAAAATTCAGTGTATTAAAGTTGAAATTCATAGGTGTATTAAAGTTGAAATTCATACTTAAATCAATCTACCTAGCCTTTTCCCAACTATGTTGGGGTCGGCTTCCAGTCCGTAACCGGATGCAGCTGAATACCAGTATTTTACATGGAGCGACTGCCTATCTGACCTCCACAACCCAGTAATTGGGTAATATGATACCCTTTGGTAAGACTGGTTGTCAGACTTTCGGCCTCTGACGACCTGTGTCAAAGATCCACGAATGATATCCGGGACCAACGGTTTAACGTGCTTTCCGAAACACGGAGGAGTCTCGGTATGTAAAGATAGTCACCCATCCACGGACCAACCCGGCAAGCGTAGCTTGACCTGATGGATCGACCCGTGCGGCTGTTATTACTTAGCCACGAGCTCCTATACTTAAAATACCTATAAAAAAATATTCTTTCATAATAATAATGTTGCCGAAGAAGTGGCGTACCCACGGATATCTATGGGCGTACCCAATTGTTTTACAAAATAACTATAACATTCCATTTTGTATTTTTACAGTGACATGTGTACCGGAACTCGGAGCGTGTGCTTTGAGCTGCAAAACAAATGCGGCGGCCAGGGAGGTAGAGGTAAATTTCAACCAAATTGAACACTAAAAGAGAAAAATAAAGCACCGAATAAGTATAGTCGACTTCTTAATGCTTTGAAAACCCTAAGGTTGAATATCGCTTGCACGCCTTAGAACGACAGGGTCTATGTGTCTATGTGACAGTTCAATTTATTAGGAAATTGTTGTGTAAAGTGGTAAAGCAATTACGAGGTCGACTATGTGTATGACGTACAGTCGACCGTACGTTGTCAGTGAACAACGTACACTTGAACTACGAAACCCGCCTTTATTGATGTAAAGCGGTGTCAATTTGTTTCAGTATTTTTATCTCGCGAAGCGACGCGCGCTTTAAATGTATTATCAACGGCCAGTTTCTTCTTCAAAAGTTATAAATTAATTAAAATTGACTTTTTGACATATCATTGGCTGTTACTTTTGATGAAGAAACTGGCCGCAAGTGTTTAAACACGATGTGAATGTGTGTCTAAGCGTAGTAGCTCTCGGTACCGTTCGAGACAATTTGCGAAGTCGAAAGTGTGGGTGTGTGTATAACGCTACTCTTCTTCAAGAGCAGTGGTGGCCCAGTGGCAACGGCCTCGACTTACGAGTTGTATGGCGTAGGTTCGAACCCTGACAGGCGGTTTACTTTGTGTAAATTATTTCATCGCCACTACTCTCAAAACGGTGAAGGAAAACATCGTGAGGAAACCGGCATGTCCTAGAACCAAAAATTCGAAGACATGTGACATCTACCAACCCGCACTGGGCCCGCGTGGTGGATTACGGCCCGTTCCCTCTCACAGAGAGGAGGCCTGTATCCCAGCAGTGGGAACATTATAGGCTGATTATGCTACTCGTCTTGACGCACACATTCACAGCGTGTATGGACACTAATTGGTTACCATAAGTAAAGCGCGAGTCGCTTCTTGGTATATAATATATAAAATTACTATACCGGGACATAGACGGTAGGAAAAATGTATGTAAATCTTGAGGTAATAAGAGTGGTAAGTATTACCAAGTTATTAACGTAACTACAATTTTTATGATAATCAAAATGATAGGACATAGAATTAAGATCTTTTTAACAAAATTAAAACACTGTCATAATTTGCAGTCCTCTTTCTTATCCTATAGAAAACGAAACGACATGTTGAGTTTACCCTTGTAAATAAATATCTCTGTTTCGAACACATTTTCTTCAGTCTACAAAGAATTTTTGTATAAAACTAGCTTCAGAATAACCCGCAATAGCTTGCAGCAAACAATTTCCCTCTTGAGTGGGTATTTAATAAAAATGTAACACGATTTCAGGTGCGGGCGCTTGCTGTCGGCTTTCGACCGAATTCCGCTTGCATTGGCAGCACCACTGTCGATATGACGAACCCGTGTATGTATCTAATTAATTTTGTGATTGTGTTTTACTCTAGTCAATTTTAAGATAAAGTAAAATAACCAATAAAAACACGTTTTACAACACTGTAAATAAAAAAAAAACATTTATTTGTCAGAATATTGTACAAAGTTGTTATGTGCATTATGTATGTGATCATAATATTATATGTATGTATGTGATCATAATAGTCTGCCGTTTCCGGCGTACAAATATGGTTTGTAAAATTATGGGTCATTTACATTAAAAATAAATTATTTATCATTAAAATTAGAATATTACAAATAATTTAAATAAATTGAACAATAGTAGTAAACATAATTATTAATTATATAAGTCAAATTTCAATAAGGTCAAGGAGATAAAATATGATTTGTAGTAGGCAATAATGTCAAATATCAGGTAAATTTTTCATTCATAAAATCTTCAGTCGAGTAATAACATTTGCTTAAAAGAAAGTTAAATAATTGTAGAGGGAGATTTAAAAAACCGGCCAAGTGCGAGTCAGACTCGCGCACGAAAGGTTCTGTACCATTATCTATAAAAACGGCAAACATTTCATGTCTGTTGTATGGGAGCCCCCTTAAATATTTATTTTATTCTGTTTTTTAGTATTTGTTGTTATAGCGGCAACAGAAATACATCATCTGTGAAAATGTCAATTGTCTCACTACCACGGTTCATGAGATACAGCCTGGTGACAGACCGACGGACAGCGGAGCCTTGGTAATAGGGCCCCGTTTTACCCTTTGGGTACGGAACCCTAAAAAGCATAATGCTCAAAGTAAAGACACATTCTAGCTCGACAATTATGACGCAAATAAGCATTATTTGGCCACAATTGTTGCCTGTCGCACAATTGGGCCTGTCGATTGTTTAATTGATTAAGAACATGTTAGGCCTCGTTTACGGAGACGTGGGGCGTTGGGCGGCGCGTGCAGCGTGGCGCTTCGCGGCGCGTCGGACGCTTTTTCTGTTTACGGAGAGGCGGCGCGTGAATCGGCACATACCATCGTACGCGTAAACACAAACATATGGCAATGTACGATGTTGCTCATAGAGATGCGTGGCGGGAAGAGTGGCGGTGCCCGCCGCGAAACGTCAAGCGTGTAGCGAAGAACGCGGCGGGAACCGCTGCGTGCGCCGCCGCACGCACCGCTGCGTGCCCCGCCGTGTAAAACGCCCCATTTCAAGCAAACGCGTGAAATAACGCTTCTCCGTAAACGCCCTCATACAACGCCATATGTTTGAATTCAGTGCGGGCCGCGCCGCCGAACGCCACGCTCGACGCCCCGCATCTCCGTAAACGAGGCCTTAGGAAGTCACGCGACACCTCCACACAAGATAGTTGACAATATCGACGTGAGCGAATTTGGTTCTGCATTCCGCGCCGGATTCACTTTAATTTAGCAAGAGCTTAATGGCTTCAGCACAAAGGTGCGAAGCGACAGCGCCACGCGACTCTAGTTGAACAATTTCTATGAAAACTGCATGGAAATTTTTCTACTAGAATCACGTCGCACTGTCGCGACGCGCTTGTCTGTAGGAGCCTTAAGGCGTTGCCACGTTTACACAATACACTACCCTATCTCATCCATATTTTTGCAGGCCTACAAGCTCAATCAAAACGCTTTCCCGCCACGCGACGGGGCGGTGGCGGTGTACGGCCAAGTTATTAACTAAATAGTTAAGAAATCAATAAAATTTTCTTTATTACTTCCAGTAAGCACTCCCCCGGTGATTTCGTTCGCGTTCTACGTGAGCTTCATAACCCTGCTCATCATTCAGCTGGTATTGACTGTGGTTTCTGCTGGGCTCGCCATCATTAACGCTACTAAAAACCCTACGGAACCCGCTTTTGGATTGCCAGGTTAGTTTTGTTTATAACATCACGACGGGCTCGTGGTTCTACACGGTTAAGCAACTCTTGCCGAGGTCGTTACGTGGATGGGTGACTGTCTATAACATATCGAGACCCCTCCGTGCCTCGTAAACCACGTTGAGTCATTGCTCCCGTCTGTCATTCGTAGATCTTCGACAGTCGTTACGGGTAGTCAGAAGCTCAAAAGTCTGACAACTAGTATTACCAAGGGGTATCGCGGTACCCAGTAACTGGGTTATGGAGGTCAGACAGGCCGTCGCTCCATGTAAAATACTGGTATTCAGCTGCATCCGGTTAGACTGGAAGCTGGAACAAGCCGCAAAAAAAAAACATTTTATCAAGAGTTTACTTCTTATTCACGTCTAAAACCTGCCATTTTGATACACATAACAATCGCACGAACTAGAGGACTCGATATACACCTCATGTTAAAATCCAGCTGTTAGGATGCATTGACGGTATAAAGAATCCCACATACAAACATGAAAAATAACCCTGTTTTTAACCGACTTCTTCAAAAATGAGGAGGTTCTCAATTCGTATGTATGTTTTTTTTTTGTTTGTTTGTTACTCGATTGCTCCGCCAATTATGAATCGATTTTGATGATTCTTTTTTTGTTTGGTAGGTCATTCTTCAGAGGTGGTCCCATATAAATTTTATTAACTTTGCTTGCGTAGTTTTTGCGTTAGCTTCAATATTACGGATTTTTTCCCACTTAGTGTATGTAGACGATATATTGTTTGACTCCGTCACTGTTTTTTACATAGCCGGTAGTGGTATTCGAATTTGTGTGGGGTAGGTACCACAACTAAAAAGTGAAAATCTGTCGCGCAGTGGGTAACAAAATGCATTTACCTATTTGTTTACTAATCGTAATCTTTTCCCGCATTCCAGGATGTCTATGGACAAACGTAACGGCAGCTCTAGTGGGACTGGCAGTGATGCTTATGTTCGGCATATATTATCTAACATCTGGGTTGAAAGACCACCTCGCTTTGACACATATAGCGCTAGGTTTATTCGTTCCCGGACCGGGACTTGGATACTCTTATTGGTAAGAAGATTAATTTTGTTTTCCAAACCTACACAGTTTTTAAGGTTAAGGCAAAAACTTCAGGGTAGCCCTCAAAATTCAAATTTTCTTTTTGCTATTTGCAGGTCACAATAAGGTTGTATGTTGATCTAAATAATGATTTGCGGCCGTATCATATTTATTTATAGAATTTTAAATCATAAAAATCATCAATACAACTCTCTAAGTTCATTATAATCATATTGAATGACTATTTCATGAAATCATGACATTTGAGGATTATTCTAACCAAAGCAGTTGTATTGCTAAATCTAATGATTATAATTCTATAAAGTCATATTTGTTACGGTCGCGAATCATATTTTTTATAACCTAACACTAACTTGCAAATTGCAATGAATTTCGCGGGCTGCCTTGGCGCACCCTCCTTAATGAAATCCTGGAATTTAATACCGCATACTGACCTCGCAAAACATGGGCCACGAATGGTTTGCCACGGACACAATGACACACTGGTTGCTCTCAGTGAGCATCTCGTCCACACATCATGCCTCGTGAATCGTCATATCTGTACGTGGTTTAACCTAAGTTACTTGACTTATATTGTCATTCGTACTATCTAAATGCAACTTCTATGTTAGTTTAGTGATCGCATTGCAAGTGCTGTGAGCGTAAGGATCCAGATTCTTCGTCAGATTTTTCGTTCGGAAAATTCTGAGGGGAAAAATAACTAGGGTAAAATGTGGGTGTACTTATAGAGGTATGAGGAACAGGGTGTAAAGTTCTGTCATCCTCTATAGAAAAGGGAGAATGCGCCGATCAGACGGGTGTCGCATCTGGTGGGCATAGATAATATGCCAGACGCGTGGTAAATAATGCTTGCGCGATGCAGGATTTTGCGTGACGTCAGTGTGATGCGTAGTTCGCATGTGGCGATGTAGATGCCGCCACATACGAAACAAACATGTCTGCTGACTCTTCCGGAACTACAACCGTAATATCCTGTTTTTTTTAATCTGTTTACATTGCAGACTCTATCAATACTCCTTTTACCAGGCTCCAACATGATTAATCAGTCTTCAATCATCATTCTTCTTCTACTTCCAGGTTATTAATCATCGCATGCCTGTGCTCCGCAACCAACGTGGTTCTCATTCAAGTGAGGGCATATCTTTTAGAAAGGGACCCGCCACCTCCGACGATCAAGGTTGAGAACCATTCTGATGGAACCATATTCTTGTATTAGGAGGATTGTAGTACCTTCTCGTTAATCCAGTATTTAGTAGAAAACGACTGGTTAAAATTGGGGCTCAAATGGTGTGAACAGCTAGCGGTTAGTTGGCCTATTTATTATTATTATTAATTTATTACTCAAGTTACATGACTCTTATATACACAATCCTAATCTTAACCAATATTATAAAAGCGAAAGTGAGTTTGTTTGTTTCTTTGTTACGTTTTCACACTAAAATGGCTGAACGGATTTGGATGAAATTTGGCACAGGGGTAGACTAGGACCTGGAGCTGGACAAGGACATAGGCTACTTTCATCCTGGAACGCAGAAGAAGTCGCGGGCAAAAGCTAGTATTTAATACATTGTAAAATGGCCTCACGAGTAAACCACTCTCCAACGTACAGTAACATTAACACAATGGCATTCTAACGTGTCCGCAGCCACACTGTACACGTACCTTTACAGTTAAGATAGGTTACATAAACCACATCAGAGCACACGCCCGTAATTTATAGTCTTAGGAAACAAACATAGTCACCGTAGCCAAAATCGGCATGGGATGTATTATCTATTACACATTGTAACAGCGAATCAGTTTTCCCGGCCCCCCCCCCGGGCCTAGTCCAAATATTTTTTGATATTCCGATAGCTCAAGATCTAAAGAGACGACATGACGTAAAGAATATGAATTAAAAATGTTAAAAAAAAAAAGTACATCTGCGCAATTTTGCGGGTATTCTAATACAATACAGTACACACACGTTAACATAACAATACATTACAAAATATGAACAAAAACAAGGCAACTGTAGGTGACGTGCATGTCACTATATTCAATTTTTTTATCTCGTAGACTGATTTGACATTTGTGAATGTTGTTTGTTTTTTCAATTTGGAGTCTGACATTTATACCTGTCAAATTAGTCTACGAGATTAAAACACAGACTTTACAGCGTGTAATACAATACAATCGAGCCTGTTCGCTATCATTATCAGCGCGCTGTTGGGACTGCGTTCGCCCTGCGCACCAGAGACGCGCTGCGCTTACGCATCGTTGCATAGAAGTAGTCGACGCTAGGACGCTAGGTTGCATGCGTTACACGTTTAAGGAAAGATTTAGTGATATTTCTAGTATTATCTTATTTACATTTCCTAAACTTACACCCATACCTTGTTTGATTGTTATTAAACTGCATATGTTATGTTCGCGTACCAATTGGGGTCCGCGCATTTTCTTTGTGCTTGCATAAAAACGACCGCAACGCCAAAGCAGGATGCGCGGGAGCAGTTTGGTGCACGAATACCCAGCTTTAGGACGTCCAGAAATGGGTTGGTGCACGAATACCCAGCTTTAGGACGTCCAGAAATTGGTTGCATCCAAAAAATCGTTTACTTCAAATTCAAATAATTTAAAATAAATATTATTATGTAAAATCTCTAGTGAAATTAAAACCAACATTTAAAATATTATTCTGTACGAAAACTAGAGCCTTCAGTTTAGGAATTCGTGACGTGTTAACGATGGTAATGGTCTTTGTAATTACTTTTATAATTAATTACTCTGTTACTTACCTACATCGTCTAATTTTGTTATTTTAATTAGTTTTAGAATTTATGATTCTTTGTAAATAATGTTTAACGTCTAATAAAAGTGTAATTTTTGTAGTTTTTTGTTTTTTTTTCAGTTTTTAGATTCTTGGGATTTATTTTTACATTACCACCATACACCAAAGGGTTGACGGGGTACGACGTTCATCGACTTAATTTAACTGTTTTCATCAAAATGTTTTTTTTCATTCGATTTTAATCTACTGAACTTGTCGAAGTAGTCGTTTAACTCCCAATCTGTTCCTATGAGTTTGTTTGTTTGAACGCGCTAATCTCTGGAACTGCCAGTCAGATTTGAAAAAATATTTATGCATTTGATAGCCCAATTCTTGAGGAAGGGTGAAGGTTATTTATTAACAACACGCTACGACTCTGAGGAGCCGAGCCAAAAGATAAAACGTCAGAAACAAAGCTAAACAAAAACGAAATAACAGCGCGGGCGGGCGATGCGATACGATACAGTGGGTTGTTATAGTATATCGTGGTATCTTACGAATTCCACCCGAACGAAGTCGCGGGTAGTAGCTAGTCTCAATATAAAATGTAGGTGTCACACTATTGAAACATTCTTAATAACACTTAACATGTTTTTTTTACGAGTTCAGTATAGTCTTGCACTCAGATTGCTGCTGCGGCTGCCGTGGCGTTGTAGTGTGTCAAGAAAGTTTACAATAATAATAACATTGATAGTTTTGCCGCCATTATCCCTGATGTCACATGTTCGCGGCAGCACCGACAGTATTCTCAGTGTGTTTCTCGGTAGGATTTCCCGATGTTGCAGAGGATGCAGCTCTACGGTGAATTTTAATTTCATGTTAATCTGTGTCGGTACCTACTAGCACTCGATGTTAAGTAAAATTGTTACTAGCCTTATGGACTCTCTTTGAAAAATTATTCTATTCAATTCTAAAGGAATGGTGGAACTTTCAAATCAGTTTACAAAATTATACAGCTCCTTGCATACCCTTTCGAACTCTTTGTCAAACCCCTTTCGTCTAAACTTTTGTAAAGTTACAAAAAAGTCATTTTCGACTTTTAAAATATTTGCATAGAAACAAGAAAATTACAAGTTTGTTAAAAACTTTTCTCAGTTAATTGTTGGAAATAGGATTTTAGTTGGAATCTTCGTGCTTTTGTTTCGAAATTGATTGTATTTCTAATTGAATTAGTTAATTGGTATTTTTAATTTATTTTAACTTTAATAGGCTCCAGAGACGCAAGCACCATACAAAATGCGGCTTCCTTTCAGAGGTTTGCATCATCAACGCTACCGCTATTGAATCATGGCACAGTCTAGGCTCGTCGTACTAGGTACATGGGACTTAAACATAACTGGTGGAATTTGGGTGTATATAGGCACACCTCTGCTTAATCTTTCGGGGAAATACGTGATTATGTTTTTAGGGTTATGAGGAACAGGGTGTAAAGTTAACTCATGCTCCATAGAAAAGGGAGGATCCTCTAACCAGACGGGTGTTGTGTCTGGCGGGCAACTGCCCAACGATTGACGTTGGGTTCTCTTATATATGTCCACTGCACGGTAAACTTTAATTGCGCGATGCAGGATTTATGTGACGTCAGGATTTTTGTCTGACGTCAGGTCTTTGATGCGTAGTTCGCATGTGGCGATGTAGATACCGCCACATGTTAAACTTTATATTATTCATTGGATATTAATGAATTCGACAGCATGGTTGCCTTGGTGACTCAGGGATTATTTATTCTCTGCGGTAAAGGTCGCAAGTTAAATTCCAGCACGTTCCCATATTTCCATCAGATTTGTGCTATTTTCTTTCATTATTAATCATTTCAAACACAGAAACAGCATCATATTTTTTTCCGAAAGATCGAGGCCTAACAGTGCAGTGGTGGCCCAGTGGTAACGGCTCCGACTTACGAGTCGTCGTGGGTTCGAACCCAGACAGGCGCTTTACTTTGTGTAAATAATTTCAACACCACTGCTCTCAAAACGGTGAAGGAAAACATCGTGAGGAAACCAGCATGTCCTAGAACCAAAAAATTCGAAGACATGTGACATCTACCAACCCGCACTGGGCCCGTGTGGTGGATTACGGCCCACTCCCTCTCAAAGAGAGGAGGCCTGGAGACCCAGCACCGGGAATACTATAGGCTCATTATGTATGAGGCCCACAGGAACAGCAACTTTCCACACACCGATCTCCCATCTCTCTCCACCGTTAAGTCTCACTCACATATTCCCAAAGCGTCAAAATGGACCCTCGCATCAATTGCCTTCAATATTTAACAAGTTTACCTGAACCCGATCATCCAACCCTCTGCGTTTACTGCGACTCCGGCGGTAAAAGCAAAGGCGTTTAATAATCTAATAGTACAGGTACAATATCCAGTTACCATTGGCTGATTGCATGCAAATTGGAGCTGGCGCGTCGGACATGAGTGCCGGGATGGTGTAAGGTAAAAGAGGAGCCGGTGAGTAGGGGTTAAGTAATGAAAGATCTCTCTGTTGCTAAGTACTAACTGAGATAACCATAGCACCGCCAAACGGGAACAATATTTTTATCTCAAGAAGCGACGCGCGCTCTACTCGTGATAATCAAGTGTCAATCACGCTGGGAATGTGTGCGTGAAGACGAGTCGTGACGCTAATCGTCTTCAAAGCACAGAACTCACACATACACACACACACACTCACTCACTTCTCACTCCTCGGCCACATATTCACAGCGTGTTTATACACAATTGGTTACCACAATAAAACCATATTTATCCTAGGCCATGCTTGACCAACCAAATTGCACATTACAACAAACTTTTCTTTACCAACTCTCTTCTAACTTGAGCCATAATTGAAGTAAGAGCACGGTCAGAATATCGGCCTGTAGGCGCAGGCGGCCCCGGAGCAATTTGGACTCAGCCATCAATCATTTCACTGGGCCCAGCGAATGTGTTAAGGGTCGTCTGAAAAAACGCTGAATAATTTAAAATTTGGCAACTTTTCGAAAGTTTTGGTAAACAGTTTTACGTACCCAACGCCTTTTTGGGATCTCATAGGACTAAGGACCATAGGATATGCTGTATTTTTTTGAAATCATACGAATATGTCTATGTAGATAAAAATGATAATATAATGATAATGTATGTATGTTAAAACCAGAAATTGAAACAGAAGCTAGTCATTTATATATGCACGTTCTTTCTATTATAAAAGTGGATATTTTCACAGAACACATTTTACTAATAAATGTCTCTATCATGGTCAATAACAAATACAAAGAAAGGATAACTGTAAATAAAGTTTTCTTGTTACGGAACCCACTCGCACTCCGCCAGTATTTCAGTATTTTTAGAAACTGTTGGAAAGTGGGTTTGGCTTGTCATGACCGTAATGACGTTAAGTTTTGGAAGTGGGTTGATTAATTTTTGTCTGCAAAAAAGGACATGGCGGTTCATTCTAATTAGGTATAAGTGAGAAAGTTCCTAAACTTGTGATCGCTTGAGAGAGCTACATTTGTGTGTTTTATACAAAAACATACATTTGGTTCATCAAAAAGAAAAGTGGAAAAATGTTCACCCGAGTTTGGTTTTTGTTTGAAACAGTTTATTATTGTGAAACATTAGCCACCTCATTAAAAGTCCTCATAATTATCTTCCTGTGGCATTGTATAAAGCCACATTAGGATAAACAAAACAATTGTATGGGGTTTTTCAGTCGAAACAAAAGGGACGATCCAATTTTAATTTCAGAGTGAGTCTACCCCTTAAACCCATTGTAAACCACTGGTAAATATTTATATCAGCGTTAATATTGGAAATGGCGGGCAACTTACATTGTTGAACCACAAATTACTCTTGATGAATTATGTAGGTACCTAATTCTTTGTTTGGCTAAATGAAAATGGTGTAAAATAAAAACTTTTTACAAAAAAAAACAACCGACTTCCAAAAAAAACACTAAAAAAGTGAAAAATAACTTTAATTTCGGAAGTCGGTGTCTTTGCTTTTCAATTTCCGTTTTTTGCCACCGACTTCCGAAATTAAAGTTATTTTTCACTTTTTTAGTGTTTTTTTTGGAAGTCGGTTGTTTTTTTTTGTAAAAAGTTTTTATTTTTCAATTTTTAGTTGTGGTACCTAGCCCACACAAATCCGAATACCACTACCTGCTATGTAAATAACAGTGAAGGAGTCAATAAGGATATCGTCTAGATAAACTAAGTGGAAAAAATACGTAATATTGATTCTAACTCAAAAACTACGCAAGTAAAGTTAATAAAATTTATATGGGACCACCTCGGAAGCATGACCTATCAAACAAAAAAAGAATCATCAAAATCAATTCATAATTGGCGGAGTAATCGCGTAACAAACATACAAAAAAAAAAAAAACATACAGACGAATTGAGAACCTCCTCCTTTTTGAAGAAGTTGGTTAAAAAAGAAAGGTCACTAAATAAAAGACTTTAATCATCATCTGCCTAGCCTTTTCCCAACTATGTTGGGGTCGGCTTCCAGTCTAACCGGATGCAGCTGAATACCAGTATTTTACATGGAGCGACTGCCTATCTGACCTCCACAACCCAGTAATCTGGTAATAAATCCAGTTACTGGGTAATATGATAGATAAACAGAAGACTTTAATCAAGGTGCTTAAATATGAATTAAATCTTTAAATTGAAAACATTGCTACTGCAAGATTTAAATTAAACCAAGCACTGATCAATGCAAAGGTTTATATCGATTTTTGGAATACAAACATTTTTTTATGAACCATCTCGGATGTAATAAACACTTTCTTGGTATGTTATCTCGAATCATAATCTCTATAGACCAGCCTGGAGTATAGATTTATGCTAGCTTACTAGCAATAGGTTCGCTCCTCTTTATAATCAATCTGCTTAGCCTTTGCCCGACTATGGTGGGGTCGGCTTCCAGTCTTACCGGATGCAGCTGAATACCAGTATTTTACATGGATTGACGGCCTATCCGACCTCCACAACTCAGTTATAGGCCCCGTCACGTAATAATAAAAACTATTTTATGTATAGTTTTAGTTTATATTACTTAATTTTTTTTTAAATTCTTTTGCGGTTATAATATATATATTTTTGAAATGTGCTCATTAAGCCTTTCATTTGATACCCAACATGGTACGATTAAACTGTTTTTTTTTTTAGTTCCTTACTTTATGTCACTTTTAATTTAATGTGACGTCACATAGCCTATAACCAGCGGACGATCAAGACGCTTCCAACGATATCTCATTTGTCAAATTGTGATGACTCGTTTAGAAGATATGAGGGAACAGATGAACATACATAACCCTCCTTTTTTCTTCGCCTTAGTCGGGTAAAAAGAACGCTGGCCGTTTACCTACGCACTGACCGATTTATTAATTCCAGCCTATTCCAAAGTACTAAGTAGCTAGTAAAGTAATTATTATGATTCTACAATAAAACAATTACACGTATATTATAAAACAATAGCCTAGTACTTTAGGACGCGACTGTACCCATGCGAAGACACATCCCCTGTAGTGTCACTCAGCGATCTTTTTACGTGACGACAACTATATTGGGTAACATGATACCCCTTAGTAAGACTGGTTGTCGGATTTTCGGGCTTTGACTACCCGAAACGGCTGTCAAAGATCCAAGAATGACCTTGGCAACCGGAGCTTAACCTGATCGATCGACTCTTGCGGCTTGTTATTAGCCACAAATATAACTGGCGAAATGTGAGTGCACTATTTAGACATCTCTGCTTATCTCTTCAAGGATTACAAGCACGATGATAACACGATTACTAATAAAATACAATAGACGTTGATATTATATTTATACCTTGGCGTAACAACACGTCGTGTTCGGGTTCGCGACTGGTCAGTCGTCATCCTGAAGATGCCTCGTTGAGAGGTGAAACACGTGTCGATTTGTTTCAGGGTTTTTATGACTCTTGAGGAATAGTTAAGCGGAATAAGTTACTAAATATATCAACGTCTCTAATGGATTTCCGCAAAGTGACGCTTGAATCAATCAACGGCTCTCATCGCTACAAGCACTGACAAGCGACCATTGGACCACAGCTCAAGTGAATGAGCCTTTCCAACCACAGTAATTAACTTGTGGTTGCTCTGCCTGTGGTCCCGCTCTTGTCGAAGTCCTTATGTCCGAAGTGTGCGCTATGCACGCGTTAAAACCGCATAGCTTTGATGAAGCGGTTATTAGTCCTTTTGGATGTCAAACTGTGATCTGGTTTTTATTTAGGCGGTGAAAATAATAATCTGTCAGATAACTTAACCGGTAGGTAATCAGTAGTGGTGAGATGGGCTATTACATTTAAAAGTTAGAAAATCGTCGATTCTTATTCTGAATTTCTGACCTCTATCGTTGGCAGTATCAGATTTTTTCATTTAGACGGCTGTCATAAATATCTTGCAAGATCGACTTTTACAGGTATGAGGAACAGGGTGTAAAGTTCACTCATCCTCTATAGAAGAGGAACGATTGGTGTTGGAATCTTGTATTATGTATGACGTCATGATTTTTGTGTGACGTCAGGTCTTTGATGCGTACGGTAGTTCTCATGTGGCGATGTAGATGCCGCCATCATAATAAATCACGATCTCTAAAATAATATTACCTACATAATATATGCTCTCATTGTGTAAAAAACATTCCCACACCTGACATGACCAGTCTCGTGGCTTAATTCCGCAAATTGATGGCTACTAGCATCAACCAATTAGCCACGAGTCACTCCTAGCAATACTGGACTATGAGCGTTAAAATAACATTTCCGTGGCTTGTTCAACATTTTGCGCGCTGACAAACGCCTGTCCAGTGCTTTAATTATGGTAATGTGAATGTTCGCTGGGCATGCCCCATTCAGAGCCTTTATTCGGGGACATTTTGCCGGAATTTCGCTCTAGTATTTGCGTAGAATTATAATGCTGATACGAAACGTTGGTCGATTGTATAATGCGGTGAATAGAGCGACGTATTTATTTTGTAGGTTCATTAGGATGGCTTGGCTGGGTTGTATTTTGTGCTGGTTATTGATAATTTATCAACCAAGACGTAAGAGAGCCTATGCTAAGATGGTTTGGTCATGTTGAGAGGATGAATGAAAGGCGACTAACGAAAGGTATTTACAAGGCAGATGTGTGTGGAAACGCCGAGTCTAGGAGGATATAAAGTGACCTTATTGGTGATGTTCTTCAGAAAGGTCTGGCCGTCTGGTGCGTAGTACTTGCAACCGGTGTGCGTTTATGATCAATGGGCCTAAAACGGTCACGTTAGCAATTCTTCTAAAAGCATTTCATTTCTTGAATTTCCAGCTGCCATTAGCAATTCCTCTAATTTGACAAAAAGCAATTCATATTATGTTAAAGTGACAAAAAGCAATTCATATTCTGTTAAAGTGACCGTTTAAAGCCTCCTGGGGGCTTAAAACAGTCACTTTGGCAGAATCATCATATTATGAATCATCGTAAAATGTCACAAACTGATAATTCATATAATGATCTGCGAGCGATTCATATTACGAAATAATTAATCTGTTTGACAGTTTTCTATGGAGATTCGTAAAATGCTCCACAAATTATGAATTGCTTATAAGTCAAATTAGAGGAAAAAAATTAAAATTAAATTGCTAATGACAGCTGGGATTCAGGAAATGAACTGGCTTTTAGAAGAATTGCTAATGTGGCCGGTTTAGGCCCCCTGATGTATGGACGTAGACGAGGCAAAAAGAGTATGTAAGGATCGTAGCAGATGGCGTTCTGTAGTTTCTGCCTACCCCCCATCGGAAGAAAGCGTGAGTAAACTTCATGCTGCTGGGTATATCAGTGAATCTACTGTCACTATACTTATCCTCTTTTGTTGTTACTTTTGTTTTAAAGTATTTATATTTGAAGGATATGAACAGTTGAAACTGTCTTACGATTCCGTATGCTTTTTCCATCAGGGTCAGGGTCATCATTCTGAGAAAAAAAATGTTGTTCAGTATTGAACTAGCTGATTTTGCTCAAATTTTTCGTGTCTCGGAAAGCACGTTTAGCCGTTGGTCCCGGCTGTCCAAATAAAATATTTTTCATTTTTTTTGTTAGAAGCCTAAAAGCCAACCCATTAACTGGGTTGTGAATCAGATAGGGAGTCGTTCCATGTAAAATACTGGTATTCAGCTGCATCCGATTCCAACAAAGTTGGTAAAAGGCTTGGCAGATTGGTCTATATAATAATTTTATAATAGTCAACATTTATTTCAGAATTTTTCCATAATTGTTACTAACAATGTAAACTTATAAACCTAGTGTTAGTAACAAATAATCTAAGCTGCGTGAGGCACGCCGACCCTTGGGAATGTCTACTTGACTGCATGCAGTCGTATCCACCGCCCCAAGATCGGAGAGTCTCACCTATCAGCCAACGCTCTAAGAATGATGTTGGGGCTGGCGCGAACACGGCGTAACAATGATGCGCATCTCTTGCGCATGATGGCCGAAAAACTATCAACGTTCGCGTCGGCAAACATGATGAATTTATATACACCATAGTTATAAATAAAAGGTATCTATAAATGTAGAAAAATGTGTGTGTGTGAGTAATGTAGAATTCACGCTTTTATTAAAAACATTCCCTAACCAAAGCCTTATATTGTATAGACGTTATACTATTTCAGGTTAACGGGAACGCCGTTAGATAACATACTATATTCCGGTCTTAAAGCCATCCTATTAACGACCACACATTGGTAACCCTTTTACTGAACGATTGTTATTCTTTACCTGGACTTGACCTTTTCGGAGTCGAGAGTGATCCGATTTAGGAACTTTCTCTATTCGTTCGTTTTCGTGCTGAATAATTAATGTTATTTTTAGGTTATAGAAGATTTTCTTTTGTTTTTTTTTTTATTTCATGCAATACGCTTATCTAATCTGTTGGAACCATTTTATCGTTTGTAATACGTCAATAATCAAATAAACTTGCAAAATGAATCTCAACTAGGCAACTTTGACATTCTTACAATAATTACAGAGTGTTGACTGACTCTGATTGGCGCCATCAGGCCGAAATAGGCCTAATGTCAGTCAATTTTCTAGTCTATTTTGACAGGCGTCAGTTGAAGGGTTTTAAGGTTATGAATTTTTTTGGTTGTTTGACAGTTGGTAGATTTTTTAATTTGTCGGCTACGGTTTCTGACAGCGGTGGCCGCCACATAACGACCAAAGTGACGGTTGTCATGAAAATTATAGCAGCGGGATTTGAGTTTACGGAGTCAAAAACAGTCAAAAAAAGTTTTCTAGGGACACCAACTTGCTCTCATAAATAACATTTCAGTGACGTCATTCGACGATAAATTGCGGACGCTATATAGCAGCAACCGCAGTCTTAGGAAACCTAATAATGAGGCCAGCATTTCGGGATTTTTAACCTGTAAGGCCAACATTGCTGACATTTTAATTATTTGACTACTTACTAGCTGCGCCCCGCGATTTCACCTTCGCTAGTCTCGATCCCGTGGGAATATCGGGATATAAAGTATCTTATGTCCTAATCTAGGTCAAGGTCTACCCATGTTCCCATCCGGTCAGCCATTTTAGCGCGAAAGCGTAACAAACAAATAAACCAACAAACAAACTTACTTTCGCATTTATAATAATTAGGATTACGTATGACATTCATGAAGGAA
Source organism: Lithophane ornitopus (assembly GCA_948473465.1). Lineage (NCBI taxonomy): Eukaryota > Metazoa > Arthropoda > Insecta > Lepidoptera > Noctuidae > Lithophane > Lithophane ornitopus. The sequence continues at coordinate 4,463,147 of OX419636.1, forward strand.
AGAATGACCTACTCATGCTCTGTTTCTTTTACCAAAGATCCAAGAAGATGTATTTGTCGCTCATGATTCAACCGTTAAAGACAATAACGGAGGCTCTAGACAAAGTGACATTCTATCAGCGATAACAATGATGGAAAAGGCAAAATGTATAGGACTGACATAAGCTATCGAAAAGCTTATGTCAATCCTGTTGAAAGTCGTTGTAGAAATACAACTCGCTTTCGAAGTGATTGTCACTTGTCTAGGCCCTTTGTTTCTCGATCGAAAATGATCGCAAAATTAATGTGACAAATTGTCAAGTGCGCGTAAACTGCTACCACTGGCTGATAAATCATTCAATCAATAGATCAGTGATAGGCTAGTGGTGTGACCGTCAGACTGCGAAGGCATAGGTCTCTAGTTCGAACCCAAGCCACGCACCTCTGACTTTTCGGATTCATGTGCGTATTGTGTACCTACATATCATTTGCTTCAAAAACGGTGAAGGACAATATCGTGAGGAAACTCGACGGCATGTGAAACCAAGTCAGAGGCCCTTGGGCGGCTTTAAAAATTTGACACCAGGTTATTCACTAACCACACAAAAAGAAGAGGAGATTCAACCAATCATAGCAGTTTGCGCATTTGACAATATGTTACAATAACTTTGCGACAAATTCGTTCGAGAAACTGTCCCTTACAATAACACGAAACAGTCAGCGTGATACCTTTTACAGCCAAAAAATGAAACCTCCAACAAATCTTAGATCCTCAACCTTCTGACTCGTTTGCCCTTCTTCTTTACGAGGCTCTAAAAACTCTCATCTGACCTGACACATGTCATGTCATATGTGCGTGACCTCTGACGAGCTCCTACGTCATAACCCGATCACCAAATCCCTGAACAAATTGCGGTCCACGACATATTGCTGGGATAACGATATGTCTGTAAAGAAAAGGTTGGGCAATATTAGGGGAAATTGCCTGAGATTGCGTTCCCCTGGCGCGGCAATGAGGAATGTAGGGGATTAAGGGAATCGTTTTCTTTTCCTGTTATTTTAAGCAGGGAAAACTGCCTTACTCTTCGACCGTTGAAGAATGAGCTTTTATGGGTAAGCAATTTGATTCAGTTTCGCCGTATTCCAGTAGGTAGCTTTTGTTTTTCAACCAATGCCAGTACGTCGATTCTGTAAAATTCAAACAACAACTCGCATCTCACATCGCTATTCACTCTCACTTCGAATTTTGAATCGGGTTCGAGTGCGAAGTGAGCGTCGAAGTGACGGGGGAATTACCTTACAGAATGCCACTTCTTACGTCATCTCATACTTTATCTGTCAAAATCTCACGGTCAATTTAGTTCAACTTGTTGACACGCTTGCAAGGGTAGCGCTAGTGTGTCAACCGAGTTGTTAGAATGCCAATCAAGAAACTCACAGCGGATTCAGATTCGAAGTTTAGAATGAGGTCTTACAGAATCACACCTATTTTATTTGTAGACGCAAGACAGACACGTATTTACATAATTTTAAAAGCATATGAAATATCTTAAAATAAGTTCATGTTTCCATTTTCTACTTACATACTTAATAACAGGCCTCCTCTCTTCGACAGGGAGTGGGCTGTAATCTACCACGCGGTCAGTGCGGGTTGGTAGATGTCACATGTCTTCGAATTTTCTGGTTCTAGACCTGCCCGTTTCCTCACGATGTTTTCCTACACCGTTTTGAGAGCAATGGTAATGGAATAATTAACACAAAGTAAAGCGCCAGTCTGGGTTAGAACCCACGACCTACAACTCGAAAGTTGGGGCGTTACCCAACGCCCAGCGCCACCACTGCTCTCCATTTTCTAAGTATATTGGTTAAATTCGACCTCAATTCAAATTCGAAATCAATGTCTTACAGCCTTCTGTAGCCCGTGTGCAATAAGCCCTAAGATCCTAAGGCCCTATACAACTTCCATTCCCAAAGTAACACGCGGAAATTCAAAACCAATCTCCGAAAGCAAGCATCTTCAATGCGGTCTCCCATTCAGGCTTGAATCAACTGTCGACCACGAAATCCAAGCCATAGGTCTTCCTGAAACACCCCGGCATTACTCCACGACATTTTAATCTGACACGACGGCACATAAAGCCAGTGTACGTAATACAGTGAGAAATCGCACGCACGGTGCGTGTGAGTTCGGGAATTGATGTCGTAAATTATACAACAACAGTCACCTGCGGTGCCGTTTACGTCGCATGTGTGATCCGGGTGCGGTGACTTTGATAGCGGGATCGTTTTCCTAATATTGTCTCACTGTGTCTAGTTTTCTATTATTGTTTTTTTTTGTTTGTAAATTGGCATTTTGTAGCTGATGTATAGTTATTATATAACCGTGCTTTTTTATGTTGTGTTGTCTTTTGTGTGCACCAAATAAACGTTTTATCTATATATCTAACATAATAAATGTTATTAAACCTTTTAAATCAGAAGATAATGAATCAATACAGTAGTGCTTTGATTATTTTATTTAAACATCTACTCACACTATAAAAGTAATTTACATCCGTAACATAAGGTCCAGTTGAAAACCAGCTCAGGAACTAGTTGACTGGCATTCATGCTGAACTGGGCCTGTTTGGCGCAGCTGTGAGGCGCACAAAACTATTTTTTTTTAATCTGTCATTTGTTCTTGTGTGGTCAAATAAATTTATATTCTTTCATCCTTCTATCTTATTTATTTATTTAACCATTTATGTACACACAGCTTAATAAACATACAAGAAGAAAAGAACAGTAAAATTCGTACAAAGGTGATGCTTATTTCTAAAGAAATCTCTTATATTGTTTCTTTCTTTATTTCTACTTTCTTTCTTCTTTATTTTTACTTTCTTTCTTTCTTTTTCTTTCCTTTTTTCTTTCTATTTATATGTCTAGATATAGAGTCGAACACATACAGACACGATGGATACACCAACATAGGATAGTCTATAATATCCCAATATTCCAACGGGATCGATATTTATGCAGGTGAAACCGCGGGGCTCAGGTAGGAGTAAAATAAAAGGCAAAATTAATTTATTTGACAAAATAACAGTATATTATTTTGTCAATTAAGTATATTATTTTGTTTTAAAAGTCCTGATACATAGGACTCTCCAGAAATCGTCATTCTAACCGGTATTGGCCTGACTAAAGTAGTACAAAAGTCCACCAGTGTAAATTCCAAATATCAGAACTACAAAAGTAACTTTTCCACTACCCGCTCACAATGAGCCTCACTTAACAATTCGACGTCTCTCGCCCGCCTATAAATCTAGTCCCTGAAGCGAGACGTACATAAAAATTGGCTCACAAACACACACGAACTCAACCAGCTCCCTATGGATGCATCTGTTGAGAGATTCGCCTTATTTATTCTCAAACTGAGACGGGGCCGGGGTAACGGGATTTGGAGATTAGCTGATAGGTTGCCGTATATCTTTAAAAGGAAAAGCTTTTTTGTGTTGGTTAATTCTTTGGTTTTCAACTCCTAAATAGGGCCGATGAAAAAGGTGAAAGTTTGCAGACTTTCCTGTTAGCATGAGTAAGGAAATTTCATTCATCAATCCGTTTTACAAAAATATGAATATATCAATTTTTAGGGTTCCGTACCCAAAGGGTAAAAACGGGACCCTATTACTAAGACTCCGCTGTCCGTCCGTCTGTGTGTCTGTCTGTCTGTCCGTCTGTTACCAGGCTGTATCTCATGAACCGTGATAGATAGACAGTTCAAATTTTCACAGATGATGTATTTCTGTTGCCGCTATAACAACAAATACTAAAAAACAGAATAAAATAAATATTTTAGGGGGCTCCCATACAACAAACATGATTTTTTTGTCGTTTTTGTAGATGGTACGTAACCCTTCGTGCGCAAGTCCGACTCGCACTTGGCCGGTTTTTTTTTGTTATTAATACGTTCTCTTATAAAAATGAAAAGCGAAGACTTACTTAAAAGATATATTATTATGGCAATTCAAAAAAAACCTAAACTTCGGAGAACAGAGACAAGAAACGGAGACTTCCTTCTGACTAATTTTTTTCTGGGACATCTGTCCCGAAATTCGGGACAACAGTTTTAAATACATTAAAAAAATATGTTATCCTACTAATATTATAAATGTGAAAGTTAGTGTTTGTGGGTTTGTGTGTTTGGATGTTTGTTACTCAAGCACGCAAAAACGGCTGAATGGATTTGGATGAAATTTGGCAAACGGATAGTTTATAACCTGGATTAACACATATGATACTTTTTATCCCGATATTCCCACGGGATCGAGACTACGCTGTGAAACCGCAGGGCGCAGCTAGTTTGGAATAAGTAATTCGTCTATATTTACCTAAAGTTTGCGACTAGACATAACATTTATAATTTATAACTCCATAATAATAACTTATCCTCTATGGGCTCTAAAGGAAAAATAAAACACATAGAATATTGTTGTAACAAATATATGTATATTCTTTTTTTTTTTTAATATGAGTTAATTGGAAAGCATGAAACAAAATGTACAGACGGAAAAAACTTAAGTTACAAATTTCTGTTTATCTATCTATGTCATATTTATTTTACTGACGTTGAGTGATGCAATTTTAACTGAAATCAAAGTATAAATTAACCTTTGAAGTATAACATTTAGGACAATCAGTTTTAATAGTGAACTACTAACTGCTAACCAAAAAACGTGCGAGGGTCAAAAACAATATTCAAAGAAACATTACAGGAAGATGCGCACTTAACAGACCGAAGTACAGGAGTGAAGTGAGGGTAACCTGAGCGCGCCGGCACGCGTGGCGGTAGGGGAAGGTATGTAGACCCTCCCCGCGCCGCACAGGTATACGACTCTTCTATACTACTTCTTTTTGTAATTTCTAAGAATAGATAACGAAATGAAAGATCGAAAGATCGACACCCATTTGGCCCACTAAAAAATAATGTAAGAAAAGAATCTATACTAACATTCTCAGGCTGTACCAAATTAATTCTAATTTATGCACTATTGCTAAGGCAAGGTTGTCGTTTGCCAACGCCACGCCATGGATTTGCAAATGGCCGCCATGCCATAACATTTTCCATGGTGCATTAACCATAGATATTATATTTACCATTTACCTAATATTACAAGATTTAGGAATACATACACCATAGTATTTATATTGTTATTTTTACTGTAATTATTATACCTCTCAGTTTATGTATCTTTTATTTTTATATGTTACCTACACATAAATGCAGACTATACACTTCTATTAAGACTGTTATATAAATATATTATATATATATTTTTGTTTTATTTCTATGTACTTACTTTCAATTTATCCAGCACACTCATTTTCGAAAGAAATTCTGCTTATCAGTTAAAGTATTTTCACATGGAGGGACCACAGGGGGGACGTCATTACGTCATTCGCGAGGTTTTTGCTGAAAATCAGCGCTGTTGATGATAAGTTCGTCTGAAGTCACGGCATTTAGCTGAGCAAAGACCCATTCTTGCACAGATGCGACGCACAGCTTAATTGTTTGTGTTATTGTTGTTTCAAAAATTGATAATATTCCACTCTGTAATCGGCATTTCATTTTTTTAATTTGTGATTGTTTTGTTTGTTTTCATTTCGTAATGTCACAACATATTGCGCAACTAAATTGTCATTGGCCTCTCATCTCATCATGCAGTAGACAAAAGTTGTCAAACTTTTATAAGGTCTTATGAATAAATACGAGGCTTTTGGCTAATTTGTATATGTAGAATGTCATTCTTTATTTTGTAATGTGCGTTTAGTTTGTGCAGAATAAACAAATTTTTTTTTTTTTTTTTTTTAAATGCGCTGCCGTAAAAGTCGTATTGTACTTTCGGTGCAATAAAGATTAAATGATTTTTTTAACGTTTAAGTGTGTTACTAAACAATGTGATAAGGCCATTATTTTAATATCATGCACATTTTTAAATATACTTTAGAAATATATTTCATTAAGATAAAATACAAATACCGTTTGTTTTTGAAATGATAAATTCGTCCTGCTATAGAGAATGCTAAAATTATAAAAAATACCGTTTTATTATATTAAAGATAAAATGTCATTTTTTTTTTTCAATTATACATTTGAACTTTAGAAATCTCATTAAACGTAGCCGAGAGTGAGCTAGAAAGAAGATGTTTACTTCGAAACGTGGACGGCTCCTTGTACAAACATTGTGATTCATAGTATTAAGATCAACAAGTCATTTACAAAATAATCTCCAAAAAAAAAAAACAGAAAATTTTATGGTTGTAACGACTGTGAATGTTATTTATTATGTTATGTCTAGTCGCAAACTTTAGGTAAATATAGACGAATTACTTATTCCAAATAACATTTTTTAATGTATTTAAAAGTGTTGTCCCGAATTTCGGGACAGATGTCCCGGAAAAAATTTAGTTCTAAGGAAGTCTCCGTTTCTTGTCTCTGTTCTTCGAAGTTTAGGCAAATAGGCACTACCTATTCCTATATGACACACACACATAAATAAACTCAAACCTTCTTCTCATGGGGGTGGGCAGAAACTACAGAACGCCACCTGCTACGATCCTTACCTACATACTCCATTTAAACTACTTATTAATCCTCTTAAAATAATGCTTTTATCATCTTTTACACTGCCCACAGATGGGACCATAGAGGCATATCCTAGTCCCATTATATTATAGCTTACTAGCTGCGTCTCACGGTTTCAACCGCATAAGTCTAGATCCCTTGGGAATATCGGGATAAAAGGTATCCTATATCCTTCTCTAGGTCATGGTCTACCCGTGTGCCAAATTTTATTTTCAACAAATTCGTTCAGCAGTTTAAGCGTGAAAGCGTATCCAACAAGCAAACAAACTCACTTTCGCATATTAGCTACATTATCATTATAGTTACCCAATTTACTCTTATTTACTATGTAATTAAGAGTACAACTGTTCCCTATGCCATATCGATACGCTTCTTCAGTAGCTGTATCATTATTCAAACTATACTTCGGGACACTTCGACAGAACTGTTCCATACAACTCTCCAAAACTTCTGTTGCCGTGTCGACACAATTTGCATTTTCTCTTTGAATACCGTCACTGTTTCCTTGTTATAACTTTAGGGAAGTTTCTATACTCTATGTTCGAATAGAGATTGGGAACAATATTGCTAAACTGGAAGACAAAATAAGTTTTCATGCGACAGACTATAGTGGTATTGTGCTTATATTATACACCCAATTAAACGCATTATATAATCATTTATAATAACATTGAATTACATGTTTTGTGCACTTAGCCCAAGAGGGCTAAGTACACAACAAAATTAGAAGAGGGGAAGACCTCTCTCCTAATTTGATTGTGTCCGACAGGATCCATATTGATCTTTAACTTGTTATACAATCTATGTAACACATAATTGAGTTTTAAGAGCTGTTGTAAATTTTTTTTGTTGTCACTATAAACTCAATTACACTATAAACATTAAAATTACTATAGACAATATCCCCTCCACAGAGAGGAGGCCTGTGGCCCAGCAGTGTGGGAAAATTATAGGCTGATTATGCTATGCTATATAGACAATATACATAACACCACTAACTATTTGTCTGAGGTACTGAGGTAAATTAAATGACTGATTAAAACTAGCTATACAAATGAACAATTAACTAAAATATGCCGTCGAAAAATTCTTCTTCGGCTGGTAATGTACCCAAGAGACTCTACGTTGTATGGCATTGAGTTTGTAATGCTGCTATTATTCTCCATCTGAGGATTAAATCATGAATAAATTATCCAGGATTGAAGCCACGATTCAATCAAATTTTACACTGAAATGGCATTAAAGCCAAATTTTCGCTTTAAAAGCCATTCAGTACCCGTGTCAAAGGGACCCGCTATATTTGTTCAGCGCTCGCGCCAGTTTACGGCCAAATAAACATCAGCTGATCAAACAGTTGGGTACCTACTCACTACTGAGATCGTCCGGAGTTAATTTAAGGGTATGTGATGAGTTAGTGACTATTTGATGAATGCCTTGTACTGCATTTCGAACGGGTCGCTAAAATTCAAATTCAAAATTCGAGCGAATACTCATTAGTAACATTGTCCTTTTTAAGTGTTAGAAAATCATTTGACACATGTAAAACGGCGACATGCAGCATCGCGGCGACATGCGTTATTAAATTGGACACGAATGGGTCCATATGACGTCCGCGAATCCTGGAAAAATTCCTGACCAGTAAATTACTCAATACCTACCATTGATCATTTTGACCATAGCACTTGATACATGATAAATTGCATAGCAAAGTGTCAGACACAAATGATGTTTTGAATTCTTTTACGCTTAACATATTTTGTAATTTGTGGTGCATGGGGGTCTTATACAATTTTTCTTATATTTAATTTTTATGTTGTAAGTACTTATTTTTCTTTATTATTTGGGTGATATTTACCTGAAGTAAATTACTTTGCTTAATTTAATTTACTGTTCAAATTGTATCCAAAAATTATACTTTGTTGGATTTCAAATAAGCCGTATTTTGAATATGCTCAAGACTAAGCAAGCGTTATATAATTTAATTTATTGTTATTTTATTTTTTGGATTACATTAGTTTTTAGTTTCTTCAAATTATGCCGTAAAAAACCGTTACGATTTATCTGTGGGAACGGACCATACAAAACAAAGTTAATTAGTTAATCAATCAATGGTCTATAACATAGACCATTAGACTCTCTGTTCTCTCTATGTTCTCAGAGTTTCGGTGATCCTCTCTTATCCCGTCAGGAATCATGATTACGCTTGTGTGGTTCAAGCTTTCAGGGGTCCAAGTCTACTAATTTACAAATGTGTCAGTGGTCTCGCAATGATGAGTTTTGGACAGATTTTCTATGGCATATCTGTCAAAAACTGATCATTGTGAGACCACTGACACGTTTGTAAATTAGTAGACTTGGCCCCCAGGTTATCAGTACTCTATCTACACTCAAAACAAACAGGAACAGACAGCAGATCAAACGATTGTCGTGCTAAAGTTAATTAAAGTGAACGCAACAACGCACAATGAACTTCTGATCCGTCAAACTGATATGTGGAAACAGCTATCAGCATTCTGATGAGATTGTTTGTTTATTCATGTTTGAATTTTAATGGGAAAGAGAGTGAAGGGACTGCTTCGTTGGGCTAGTGGTCGCAAGCGCTACTGCTGAGCATGAGGCCCTTGGTTCGATTCCCGGTCCTTGGTTCGGTTTTTCCATCTCAGTAACAACCCGGAGTCTGGATTTGTTCACGGTTGTCGGCAATAGGCTCGCCCCCTATTACATGGGACTTAAACATAACTGGCGAAATAATTAATTCACTATTAGTCTGCGTCAACGTCGTGAGGAAACCGGAATATCCTAGAACCGAAGACATTGTGACATCCACCAAAGTGCATTGGGCCCCCGTTGAGGATTATGAGTGGGCCATAATCCTCAACGTCTGACACAGAGAGAAGGCATGAATCTCAGTAGTGGGAATGTGTGAACGTTATAGGCTGATTGTGTTTTTGCTTATCAGTCAGACTATCGTCTTCCTTTTGTTAATCCACTCTGATCTGCGGCAATGGCATCAAGGTGATACTATTTTAAAATAAAACATGCACAAATAAAATAAACGGCACTATAACATTATCACAGTTATAACAATGCCTCATTCATTCGTATATCTGAACCGAGATCCGACCCAGCCCTCCACGCGCGGCCACAGAATAGAGACCTACAGAAGGTCAGCTTTATACAACGAGCGGCAGCGTACGCACTCGCGAGCTGCCTTTGTTTCGCCGTGGCCACGAGTCACGCTCAAGCGACACGTGACTTGCGACAGCGACTACGTAGAAAACAATTGAAAGAAGTAGTTTAGAGCATGCTACGACTCACCGCGACGCAACTTGCACGCGCCTGCGCTTGACGCAAATCGCATCGTTTGAGGCCGTGAACGGGCTCTTTGAGATAGTTTAAGATCTCCATACGTACGCACGCGTCTATCTGTGCGTGCGCTTGCACTTGTACGTTGTTACGAGCCGGCCTTCTGTATCTCTCTATGTTGTGGTACATCGTAATAACAGTAACACGCCAAGCTTCATCAGCGTCCGCATAAATATTCTTTATTATCGTCCCCTCAAGAGAGATCCGGAGAAATGACGGACAACTAGGACACGGGGCATTCACAGGCTGGGACATTCACGTGGTCCACTTGTGTTTATTGTCATTATGTACGAAATGTTTTAGGTTGAGTTGAACATTTTAATGTCATTATTTTTTATAGGTATCAAACAGTGTACCATTATACAGGGTGTTAGGGACAGCCCCCCGCAGACTGATGGGATGAATACGGTATATCATACTAAGATGACCGGTACATGAAATTATTTCAGGAACGTTATGGGAATCCAATAAACCTGATTTGTTTTATTACCTTACACGCAAAAGTATCGTTAACGTGGCAAAACCCACGTAGCCGCACTCCCCGCGGCGAGGGGGGGCGTGTTAAAGTTTTGTGTTCAAAAGTTAATAATATCGGCCCCAAAGAAAGAGAGTTCATATTTCCCTCTCTCGGTAATTAAGTACAATACAAGTCACTCATGAAATTGCTAAAGTAACAACGCTTAAGAAGAATTCCTTAGTTACCTATGACGAGAGCGAGGTGACCAATTCTTCGCCAAGCTCGGCAAAACTATGCAGTTTTCTACCAATATTTGGCAAAGTAGAAGTCACGCTCTTTTGTTCCTCGAAACCCTGTGGACTCTTCCAACAGCTTTAAGGCTCCCGCAGACATGTGCGGCACGACTCCGGTAGAAAAAAATCCATGAAGTTTTCATACAAATTGTTCTATCAGAGTCGCGTCACGTCGTCGCGTAGCGCCTGTCTACGGGAACCTTAAAAACCCCTGTCCTAGACAATACAGTGTTGTCAGGAACCTCATTATTTATAGCTGTTATGTATTACTTCCTACAATCTTGAGCTCCAATAAAACTGTCAACTGTATTCCACTTCTAAAAGCAGTTCACGGTTTGTGGGTTCATTTATTGTGTGTAAGTGTGAGAGTGGCGGTTCTTTTATAAAAACAAAGCATAGGCCTAATAGGGTTATATTATTGCACTGCTGGGCACAGGGCTCCTCTTTTAAAATTAAAGTAATAAAAACTAAAACCCAACTACGACTAAAAAGGTATAAACAAGACACCACAGACAGACAAATTAAAAATCCGGAGTGACACGTGTTAGGGTTATAAATAGAACAGATTACGTGTGTGACTCTGGATTTTTAATTTTTTCTGTCTGTGGTGTCTTGTTTATACCTTTTTAGTCGTAGTTGGGTTTCAGTTTTTATTACTTTTTTTTTTTTTAATTCTTTTGGGGTATATATATATTTTTTTGAAATGTGCTCATTAAGCCCTTTCATTTGATACCCAACATGGTACGATTAAACAATATATTTTTTTTAGTTCCTGACTTTATGTCCTCTAGAGGGCGCCATTTTTAATTTAATTTGACGTCACATAGCCTATAACCAGCGGACGATCAAGACGCTTTCAACGATTCCTCATTTGTCAAATTGTGACGAGTCGTTTAGAAGATATGAGGGAACAGATGAACATACATACATACATACATACATACCGGTCAAAATCATAACCCTCCTTTTTTCTTCGCCGTAGTCGGGTAAAAAAACAGTTGACTATAATCCACCACGTGGGCCCTGATGAAAAGGCAGCTGGTGCAAAACTAAAATAAAATACCTACAATAATGTTTAGATCAATAAGCCTACACGTCGTTAAAAATATAATTTGTGTCTGTACTTCAGCACTGAACAGAACCGGCAAAAAATCCATGAATACTCGGAATAATCCATACTAATATTATAAATTCGAAAGTAAGTCTTTCTGTCTGTCTGTATGTTACCTTTGGACGACTAAACCACTGAACGGATTTCGACAAAATTTGGCAAGGAGATAGATGGCACCCTGGGGAAGGACATAGGCTACTTTTATCGACATACAGCGCGGGCGTTATTAAGCCTGCGAGTTTAAAAAACAGACTTTAGCCAAATTTCCACGTGCCACTTGCAGAGCGCGTATAATCTATCTAGGTACTACTTTTTACATTAAGTATCATTTTTTGCGGTATCGAAGTTGAGAATTCTCAATCGATGCCAGTCAATTATTCATTAGCAAAACGCTTAACAAAATATCACAATAAAACCATTAATGTACTCCAAAATTGATTTAAAATTCACACTAGAGTTCGCTTCACACTGTATGTGTTGGCCATAAATCTTTTGCGGCCACAGTGAACATTATCGCCAACGGTGTGTTTTCCTGTCTGCTTCCATTCCATTGCTGCATTTGTTAGATAAAACGTGTAGTGGTATTTAGTAATGTAGCAATGGAATTCGATGTTGTGCAGTTTTCATGTCGAGTTGTGTGGTTCGGTGGTTAAAATGGAACTCAGGTAGTACTTACTTATTACAAGCTGTGTCTGCCTCTCTGGCCATGTACTTAATTAATTTTCAAGAATTATATAATGTTGTAGGTAAGTTCTTCACCAGATACCAAGATACCGTTCTGTAACAGTCAAAGTGGATTCAATAGTTTGCCTGACCATTAAAACATAAGTATAGTTTATACAACATTATTTTTTCTTTATGCTAAACCCGAAAAGGGGTGATTGTACTCATCATTTTGAACAACTTTTTCTATGGGACCAAAATTGAAATCGCGAAAAAAAAAATCAGCTGTTCTATACATTTGTGTTCACTGAAATCGACAAAATGTATGGAACAGCTGATTTTTTTTTCGCGATTTCAATGTTGGTCCCATAGAAAAAGTTGTTCAGAATGATGGGTACAATGACCCCTTTTCGGGTTTAGCATAAAGAAAAAATACACCGTAAAGTCTAACCCCGCTGCCATCATATTCATGACAGACGTCACTGCGGCCGTAATGTGGCGGCCACCGCTATTCTACGAAACTTAAATAAAAATCATTCGAATTTAAAAACGTCACTTTCGTGCTTGGTCATACAACATGTAAAAAAATCCTGTCCGTTCTGATAGTAAGAGGAAATTTTCAGGAAAGAAGAAAAATAAATACGTCGCATTTTTTTTCAATGGGGAATTTACTGGCATAATACATGGGGCGTGGGCGGCTGTCGTTTAGCGGATGTCTACAAGTCATAACGTAAGACCCCTGTTCAAAATTTGCTCATTTTTAATGGAATTGGGGTAATGTAGTAATAAAAAATTAAAAAAATTAAAAAAATTCAACTACGACAAAAGTCAATCAACCAAAAATGTATAAACAAGACACCACAGACAGACAAATTAAAAAGCCGGAGTCACACGTAATCTGTTCGATTTATGCCCTAACACGTGTTAATTTCATGTGACGTCACATAGCCTATAACCAGCGGACGATCAAGACGCTTCCAATGATACTTCATTTGTCGAATTGTGATGACATTGTGATGAGTCGTTTAGAAGATATGAGGGAACAGATGAACACACATACCGGTCAAAATCGTAAACCTCCTTTTTCCTTCGCCGTAGTCGGGTAAAAATTTAAAAAAATAAAGTAATAAAAACTAAAATTTTATTTTTCTGTCTGTGGTGTCTTGTTTATACCTTTTTAGTCATAGTTGGGTTTTAGTTTTTATTACTTTAATTTTTTTTAAATTCTTTTGGGGTTATAATATATATATTTTTGAAATGTGCTCATTAAGCCCTTTCATTTGATACCCAACATGGTACGATTAAACAATTTTTTTTTTTTTAGTTCCTGACTTTATGTCCTCTAGAGGGCGCCATTTTTAATTTAATTTGACGTCACATAGCCTATAACCAGCGGACGATCAAGACACTTTCAACGATACCTCATTTGTCAAATTGTGATGAGTCGTTTAGAAGATATGAGGGAACAGATGAACACACATACTGGTCAAAATCTTAAGCCTTCTTTTTCCTTCGCCGTAGTCGGGTAAAAATGTAAAAAAAATAGCAATAACTTTTTATTTTTTATTAATTTTTGGTAATGTTATTGCAGTACCTATGTGCCCCTTTCACATCAGACAGGTTTTTTTTTTATTACACATTGTAGATGAAAAAATAATGAAAAATCCAGCTTCATAAAAGAACGGTTCAGGAATCTGATCGTATGCTAACGAGCGAAAAACCAATTCCCTTAAACAATACAGGCTTGAACCAGGCAGTTGACGGCATTGAGCACCTCTCAAATAAATAGAAAAACGAAATTAATATTAAAGGGAACAAAACGTCTGAAAATTAATTTGATTCAGATCCTCCTATTAGGTAATTGGGGAACCAATAACTTGGGATTTGGAAATAAAAGGAGTTCTGACGTCACAATGGCGGTGCTAAATAAAACATTACCAGTCTTATTTATGAATGTCTCTTTTTTAATCAATTGATAAGCAACTGATTAGCAAAATTCTTACAGCTTTATTTATAGAAATCTCGCTAATCACTGAGTAGCCATTGTTTAGCTTAGTCATGAGTTAGCTCTTAATCAGTGATTAACTTTTCTTCATTTATAAACGTTACTTAGCATGTGATAAGTGGCGAAACGAAATTATGCGTTCGGCACAGATTATAACCAAAATGTTCGAATAAAAAACAGAATAAAATTGACTTTAGTCTGTCAAAGTCACGACACATACAAAAATCGTGGTTTTGACAATTTTATTGCAAAAATTCTGTTTTTTGACTTAAAAACCGAGATGTATTTTGGCCACTAATCCTAACTACATAATATTATAGAGAGAGAGTTTGTTTGTATGTTTGGGACGCTTTCACGCTAAAACGGCTGAAAGGATTTGGATGAAATTTGGCACATGGGTAGACCATGACCTGAGTTACGACGTAGGATACTTTTTATCCCGGTAGTATGTTCCTGTGGGATAATTTCTATCTTTATTCTGCAGAAAAGAGCGATCAGAGCCATTTATAATCTACGCAGGCGCGATTCTTTAAGGGAACTGTTTAAGGATATTAACATCATGACGGTACCTTGTCAATATATATATGAAAACATCTTGCACGTAAGAAAAAAATTACATCTTTTTAGTAATATAAATATATTACTAAAAAGATGTAAATTTTTTCTACTACTAGTACTATAATAGACATAATTATAGTACTAGAAATAGGGACTTATTAGTTCAACCAGGTTTCAGACTGGCTAAAGTAGACTCATCTTTCATGGGGTACTGTTTAAAATGTTACAATAAAATCCCTCCCCACATACTTCAACTGAATGAGACGAAATTCAAAACTTGTATAAAACGCACACTATGTAGGCAGGCATATTATAAGTTGGAGGATTACATCTCTGATAAAAATGCTTGGCTTAATGCTGGTCCTGCTCCACAACCACAACTAACTAATTAACATTCGAAAATGCTGTTGGAGCTGCTGAAGATTGTAAGACTATCTTTGCATTGTATAAACTCATCTCCTTTGTATTATATAATTGCACGGGTGTGAGTACTATGTACTATAGAGCTACCATTTACCGGGTATTTTGTCTTTCATTGACTTGAATGTGCCCTGGCGGCTGGGAATGTCATGCTCACTCAAATGTCTCGCTGATGGTGGCGTATGTGTTGGATCATTTAGCTCCCTTCAAAATGGTTGAGCTGAATGGTGCTGATCCATGCGTCATGTTCGTGAACGGGCGCCGTCAGTTGTGACTGGTCATTTCTTAGCTGCCATGGCTTATTTTAATTTTTGAATTGTGCTTATTTTATAATTGCGGACGCTTTTAACGTGCTTTCTACATTGTTCTCACATGTATAATTTCAACATGAATGATGTAACCATTATATTGTAACAATATTTTGATTTAAAAGAGTGTCCATGGAGTTTCTTGCCCGTTCTTCTCCATAGGTACCTACTACGCTTTGGATGGGCAACTAGCTTCATATTTCTGACTGACTGACTCCTTGACAATTCAAAAGTGTCTGTAAATGGTTTAATTGAAATAAATGCTTTGAGTTTGAGTTTGAGTTTTCCGACCTCCACGCGGGTAAGGCTTCGTACAAAAGCTAGTTCTGTATAAATGTCACCGATCTTTGCTATGGATTTACATTTCTATGGATTGACACTTTTGACAATTCACTTCAAGCCGACTTCGCGACTACAGATTTTTAAAGAATTGGGGGTTTATTTATAAATGTTGCTTAAAGTTAAGTAATGTAGCGACTGTTTACTCACATAAAAAAAGAAAGAAAAATAGGTTTATTTGTCACACGTGGATACAAAAACATAAAAAAAAAGAAAAACAATTGGCAGTTGCACGTCATGACTGTGACAAGAAGGCTTCCACTCAGCATGATGCTGTGCTATGGGGACCCACAGCACAGCGCTGATTTTCAGTGGTTACCCGAAAAAGACGTACGGATATCAAGTCAAGTTCAATGATTTTTACATAATAAATAGTACTTGCATAGTAAATAGGAAAAAAAAAAAAACATTAACAGTACTTAGGGTAATAATATAATACAACTTTAAGTAAAACGAATTAAGTACCTATATGAATAAATAGGCAATGTATAATGGCAATGTCAAATAGATAATCCAGAGACATCACTGTGCGTACCTACATAATTAAAAATATAAATGTTAAAATGTGTTTATAAATGTTTGACGTTTGAACATCACTTGTCTTTAAACAACGTTTTTAAATAAGACCTTAGATCTCAATCTGCCTTTTCCCAACTTTCTTTCATTTATGCGAGAGTAATGGTCCTTCAGACCGAATTTCGGCCATGGCGGCCAATCTCAGTGGAGATTAGTCATTGACGCAGGAGATATTACAATGCACCAGTATTGTGTGTGTGTGTGCGAGAGAGTAATAGTCAATGCATCACACAATAGGTACGTCAGTTGAGACCGTGATTATAATCAATTTCATGATTGGTTTGCGGAGGAGCTCGTGGCTAATAACAGCCGCACGGGTCGATCCATCAGGTTAAGCTACGCTTGCCGGGGTTGGTCCGTGGATGGGTGACCATCTTTACATACCGAGACTCCTCCGTGCTTCGGAAAGCACGTTAAGCCGACTAATCCAAAAATGACAACCGGGACCAAGGTTGTCATTTTTGGATTTTTGACAGTCGTTACGGGTCGTCAGAAGCCCGAAAGTCTGACAACCAGTCTTACCAAGGGGTATCGTATTACCTAGTTACTGAGTTGTGGAGGTCAGGTAGGCAGTCGCTCCATGTAAGATACTGGTATTCAGCTGCATCCGGTTAGACTGGAAGCCAACCACAAAATAGTTGGGAAAACGCTAGGCAGATGATGATGATGATTGGTTTGCGGCTAAGCCGTCACAATAAGTCTTTCCATGTCGTATGACACTGATTAAGGACACAGAAGGCACGACTGCTCATTTAAATTCCATCATAAAAAAAATTGATCATTTATTTATTTATAATTAATTACAACGGCTTGCGCCAATGACAGTAATTAACAGGTAAAACTAAGCATGAAACTAAAAATATTACATAATTAACATAGTACATTAACAAATAACAAGTCAGAGATCAAACATATTTAACAATAACTTTAGGAAAAGAAAAGAAAATAAAATCTTAAATGAAAGTGATAACAACATACAACATAATATTTACCTAACAATATAGCTTTCGCAGAACATGAGACAATTTGACATGATCACCCTGAGTGTACCATTAAAGATGTCACATTCCGGGACTGTCTCCATTAAGGAGTTTAAACCACCATGCATACGACACAACGGGGATTGCGCGCGCGACACAGTGCGGCAATGGGATGTGGCGAACAGTCGGTGTCGTCGAGTAGGCCTATGACGCAGGTAGTTGTCAGGCACATAAAGTGTACACAAAGTATTGTGTAGCTCTGGGGAATCTACAATGTTCCTTAATTTTTTTTATGGCTATTAGAATCTGATCTCTGGCTCTACCCACTGAAAGGGAATTATATCCTAACATTCCCAGCAGGAAATGAGTAGGGTACATAAATGGATAATATCCGTAAATCTTTTTATATAAAAACCGCAGGAAGGCTTTCTGAACCTTTTCAATCGATAATTCATATGTGGATTCATGGGGATTCCAGATGGCTGCAGCAAATTCTAACTTACTTCTAACTAGACAGTTAAATAATAATTTGATGACAAAAGGATTATTGAAATCACGGGCATTGCGCAGGACAAAACCTAGGCGTCTGTAAGATTCTGAAGCTAGGGCAGACATGTGTGTATGGAAAGTCAATCCGCAGTCAAATGTCACGCCAAGATCTCTAATGGTTGACACGCGCTTTATTTCAACACCTGCTAAGGTATAGGTGGCATGTGTAGGATGTAGGTAACTTGCGGCTAAAGGTCATGACATAACATTTACCGGCATTAAACATCATTTTATTGTCTATACTCCACTTATGGATTCGATCGATGTCACTT